>OZ026859.1:2016318-2688424 GCA_964023215.1 Eledona agricola
TAAGGACGCAGAAATTTAATATTCGCCCGAGCGGATTAAACTCGGCGAACCGACTTTTTAAGTTTTTTTTTTAATTGTTTACTCGCACAGCCGCACTCCTGAGCGCAAGTAAGAAAAACACCGCTCGACGTTCATTAGGGTTATTAATCCTGTTTTGATTTTCTCGTATTTATTCGGCTTGTGTAAATATTTGCTTTTAAAGTAGCTAAGATTAAATCGCGTTGAGCGTTGCTTTCCCAACATCAACAACCATTTTCAATTTCTCAGTAATTTCCATTAAGAAGAAAGCATCGGGTTTGCGAAGTCGCTTCTGCGGCTTAAACAAAACGCACGAAACCGACAAAAAATTGCACGAGCTAGTCGCTGAATGTAGCCCCGGGACTTATTTACCGTTTTCTGTAAGTGTGGTTTTAATTTAGCTGCAGTCGACGCGGTTTAATAAATTCGTCCTAAATTTGCATTCGCAGATTTTTAAAATTAAAATGAATAAATAAAACGTCTACAATCAAATATGACTGAAGCCGAAGTTGTTATTTTTAGACATGCAATGCGGCGAAATATTTATTTACTTATTTGCATATTAAACTGTCAATTTAATATGACTGTTATAATACAAAAATATGGTTTTGAAATTTTTTGCTATGTTATGCCTATAATTAATGCTGAATACTTGTTAAAAATGCAATAAATCGCACAAAGCTAAATTTTTCAAAAGTACATTTTTTGTGTTGTGACAGTTTTTACTAAGCGGATGAGCAAAATATTTATTGCCTTGAGCATAAGGATTGGCATTTGTGGGGAATAATTTTTTCAGTAGAAATATGTTGGTCGAGATCGAGCGCCGGTGAAGATAGCAGAAATGTAACTTTTGTCGTTTGTTGTCGTACGTGGCTTGGCACTGAGCAATCGAAACGTGTTCAATTAGCACATTCCAAGACCACCCCAAGTAAACACTCCACCATCGAACGGCGTTCCATTCACCTGCGAGCCCTTCGTCGAATCCATTAAGCTCCCAATGGCGATGAGGCCGCAACCCTTTGTCGAAACAAGAGAAGCCCTTTATCAGATAGCGCGGTCTTTTGAAATTTAGATGACGTTTCGCAAACGCAAGCACATAATGCATCCGTTGCCATTAACGTAGACAATGGTTTGTGTTCGAATCGAACGCAACGGTTAATGCACAAGTTTCGCGAGACGACAACTTTGATGGATAACAACACGTCCATGTGAATAATTCAAATTACGGGCCTGTGCAATTGGAACATCGCCAACGAACCGATTCTATTGATCAGAGGTTCGTTGGTGGTGGTGGTTGGTGCAAGTTGCGGTTCGAACGAAGAAGCCGATGTTTTCCCATTCAAGGGGAAATCGAGATCTCCAATTAAAACATAATGACTTATCAGACGGAAGCAGACAGGAGATTTTTCCGGGTAATTGATATCGGGATTGGGATTAGTTTTCCGGTCGACTTATTGCTTCGGAATTTCTGCTGTACCATGAGAAATATGAACATCCCAAGAAAACAAACTGGTCGGCAAATACTCGTTTATATTCCCACAAAAAATCTGCCGAATCGCAAAACAACAGTTTACGTATTTGGAATGAAATTGTGGTAAATTATAATTGGAAGGATTCGGAACTACAAAAAATGCACTTGCTTGCAAAATAATCATGACTAAGATTTACGCGGCTAGCACAAATTTTTTGATTCAACGATTTAGTGAACGTTGCTTTAGTTAAATTAAAAACTCATGATCGCTTCAGGGACTTTTAATTATTTAAATTTAAAAATGTATTATTGTTGGAAAATTTTGGAATTACTAAACACAAAATTTTAGAAGTTGTTTTATTTCTAAATATTTAAAAACATCTAAAGGTGTATGCTTTCAACTTTCAGTATCTAACCGTTATTTACGTTTTTTTCTAAAATATTTATTATTATTATTATTAATTAGTATTAATTTTGATGCTCACAAGTATAGACACAGCTAATAAACAACCTAGATATTTGCAGCAGTAAAAATGGTGGATGCGCCGGGTTACATTTTATCGTTATTTACTAATTTATTTTTCACGTATCTTTTAAAAATATTCTCAATTGAATAATGCAAAACCATAATCTTAAAAGATGTTTTATTTCTGAATATTTTTAAAAATATTGATAATAAATATCCCAACTTATATAAGTATTTGTAAATAAAGAATAAATACAATAAGTGTATTGTCACGGATTTTGAAACCAATTCCGATCACTATTAATTTGTTTTTTATCTACTGGTTCCAGAAATATTACATTTTTATTAAATCTTGTACATTTTTATGCAAAATCAATACATAATACGTTACTTTCATGCTTAAAAACAAGAATTAAAATGCCACTTCTTCTTAGAGAAGTAATTGACCAGCAAAGTGTTGTATCTAATTGGCTCCAATTCATTAAATAAAAACTCTGTCCTTTTTTTCAGCTATAATAATTTCCAAATTCATATACATACATACAACATACATATTTCAAACAATTAATCGTGTTTTATTTAATAGACCTTGGGAAGCATTTATGTTTCTTAATAGCATAACAATATTCCCAATTATTAATTTTAGAGTATGTGGAGGTAGTCTGCTTAATCCTAAATTATTTATAAATTCAACAGGAAACTGAAGAACTTCATTTTCTTCGTCCGTTATTAAATTATTTAGGCTGATAACTGTTCATGGCGACTTATGCTGCAACTTGTGAATTAATTTCATGGAATTGTTCATTTTTGGGAGCAAAAATAGTAAAAGGCAAAAACTTGAAAATATCATCTCGTGCGTAATATTTTTTATATAAACTTTAAAAACAAGAAGTTCTTTGGCAATTATTGTTGATGGTAATTTGACAAAATCTGACATTTCTGACGTGTCCTCATTAAAAGAAGAATAATTGCTATTAGTTATTTAAAAAAAATTCAAATTCATCAGGAGTTGTTATATATTGTTGTTGTTGATACAGAGTCGAAACATTAACTGGAATAAGTTCAGTATCTTAAATACAAATGATTTTGCGAAAAATTCCTGAAACATTCTTGAAGGAACTTAACAACAATTTTTACACATTTTTTATCACATAAGACATAAAAGCGTGAAAAAAATACATCGTTGTACTTCTTTATTTTTAAACTTTGCGAAGATGTGTCAGATGGCATATCTCTCCATTTGAATAAAAAAAGTTAAGAGTGGTTACAACCCCCTCAGTAAAGAATCTAATTAGACTGAAAAGTTGCAAGATAAAAACAAAAATCAAGATTCTTTATTTCAGTTAATGGATGTTTTCTAAATTGTTTTGTATACATATGTATGTATGTCCATTAATTTAATAAATCATTCATTCTTTCATTATTAATATTTTTTATGAATTTTAAATATTGAAAATATATCCGGAAAAAAGGAAATTTGATGAAGTTTAGGATTATTATTTATCTTCAGTCATGTAGAACTTCTTGTAAAACCTGTCTAAAATCTTCTCCAAGGACAATTATTTTTGCTTCAAAAAGAACATTATTTTCAATAAAGCCTTGGAAACTCATAATAAATTTGGATACTCAGTTGCATTATTATGTATTAATAATAACATTGTATAAAATGGATATAAGATAACATAATATATAGATGTTTAAAATTGTTATAGATAAAGATAAACGTTTGAAAATAACTGTTTGAATTCAGTACACAAATTCATAAGTTGTTCAAATTACTTAAAAGGAATTGTTAATACTCAAACTGAAAAATCAAATATGATTCGATTCAGTTTCAGAAGACAAAACTTGAAGAAAGTAAAAAGTAAAAACAGAACCTAGTCTAGTAATTGGACTCAGATTTTAGGATGTCTTGAACTTGAAATTGTGTGAAATAAAAACCAAGAAGTTAATGCACGAACCTAACTTTTTAGAGAAAGAGACATGCAGTAGAAATTTATTTGGCGATAAAATCGAAGGTTCGATGGAATGGCAAACTTCGTTAACATAAATTCTTCTCTTGAATTATTTCGAATTCAATTAAAGAATTACGAGTATTTATGAAAACCGAACGAAACGGTAACAGGTTCGCCGGTATCTTTGCCTCTTCAGAATTGAAATAAAAATGTATTAATAAAATAAATGATAAGGAAAAACTGCAGGAGCTAGTCTTCTTATTTCGCACTGACATGCTTTAACTATTCATATTTGGCATGTACCACTTCACGAATCTGTGCCACAAACGCAACTTCAATGTTTGCGCTCGCTTCCCCGGATTTGAAAGTATGAGACAAGAATTTCGTTCCGGCCCGAGTGCTTGTTATCTTCCGGACAACGAGTTATTGTTAGTGTTGAGTGCAGTTCCGAGTGCATTAGGAAACTAGGTGTTGTCTGAAACGTGAAATGAAAGAATCGACGAAAGTAAATTAATCGTCGTCTAGAGACTCTCGCCGGCTCGCATTCTTTTCTCATTTACCCGTGCCGGAAAAAATATGTTTACATCTTCAATGGGGAGTGTTATTGCAAAAGTTTGCAGAAAAAGTCCAGGAGTTGCCAATTCTTTTTTCGCCTCCACTTGAAATTGGTACAGTTTTGCGGTGAGATATGGAGGTTTTACATGCAGGAGGCAATTGGTGCTAAATTAGCTCTGCAGGAACGCCTCTGCTGCGAAATGCTGCAACCCTCGTAAATAGGGGATGGTCACGCTAAGTGAGGTAAATGGGTTTTAAGTTCATATATTGTCAACAACATTGTGGACGATTATTTCTCTTAATGCACACCTTATACATTAAACCTAAACCTGAGACCTGAAATAATAGCGTTCTGAAGTTAGTGCGTGTAATTAATTCATACAGAAGCATATTTTTAGCCCTGTGTCATTTATAAATAAAAGCTTACAAAAAGTTTCGTCACGCATACATAATGAACGGGTGAAGTTAAGACTTGTTTTATTAGCTAAAATGCAGACAAAGTTGTCGTCTCTCAAGTCGCCTAAACATGCCACAACCAATTAATCAGAATCAATCGCTTTGATTGTATCGATAATAACACAAATTGATTGCATGACTCGTAAACTGAAAGGACTGAAAAGGTCCGTAATCCTCGAGAACGTCGACAAGTCCGCCTTGAAAAGCACTTCACTTAATTCGCAACTACAACACCGTCTTAAACTCGACCTTACACAAGCGTTTTGTATTTGTTAGTAACATTTTATGTAATCTGGTTGGGAAACAATGAGGTTAGAGCGGTCGAATAAGTACATTGCGGACTTGAAATGGTCTTTGTGTTGAATGTTGTTTGTAGTTATTAGTTGATTTGCTTTGTAGACTGAATTATCGACGGTTCCGGCTTTTTCTGAAAATTATCAATGGGGCTCGGAACGAAGTTTGTTCATTATTTAAAACTACCCGACTTGGTATAATTTATCAATTACCATAAAAAATATTTAATGTATAAAGTCGATTGTGATGTTAATGAATCGCTCGTCATAGAAAAACCCTCGTTCTGGAGGATTTTCGGTATAAAATTTGATAGCTATCGTATTGCCTGGAAATATTAAAACATAATAAAACGGTTTACGATTTTAATTCCAAAAAGAGGTAAACACGGAGGTAAATAAAGGCTGCATAATAAAGTGAGTTGGGGTTTGTCTGCACTGAATTTTAATGGCAACCGCAAAACAAAAAATCAAACCAGGCACGTAAAATTTGATAAAACTGAAAAAGTGATAAATTATTTAATGATTTATGAAATTGTGTTACCAGAAAAATTAAACAATTGTTGTTTAATCAACTTTGGTAAACATAAGTGGTCATTCGTAGATTTTTATAAAACTTTTACCATTAATCATTTATGAACATGATTTATACCAAAAACTATACTATAAAACTTTGAATTGTATGGTCAAATGTCTGTTTAATATTAACGTGAAAATTACACATTTACGAAGTGAACTTCACCAATCGTTGAGTAATGTTAGTGATAAAGTATTTATAGATAAAATATTAGGGGAACAACGACTGATGGAAACTAAAGGAAAGATGGTAAATTATTTATCAATATACAACTTTTTCCAATTATATTGTTGAAAGCTATATACATATTTTGTTGATGGATATCAGTTTTGACGTTAACATGCGCATTTTTAGAACGTGATAAAAATAAAAGAATCGATTTTAATTTATCATGCAGTGTTGTTCTGTGAAAATATTTTTGTTTTATTTGATAGATGATTACTTGGGCTTGATTCGTGTTTTAAGGTTGGGAAAAAAATAATTGCGCTTTATTAATTGAGAATTTATTATTAAACAACTTTACATAATATGCAAATACTCATTTGTTGCCACTTATGCTTAAGAACTTCCAATTCTTTTCAGCAAAGAACTGACATATACAGAGTGACCCATTAAAATGCGGACCATATCACTAAAATTGTTATTTATTACTCGATTAAAACAATTTGTTTTAATGATAAAGCTTTAACCATCTACTGTGGTGCCGAATTTCAGAAAAAATATTATCAAGGCTTTTTTTCAACCCAAAAAAAAGAATGTTGTCTATTTATTTTACCATATACCATACTAATTATACCACAAATATTAGTTGCTAACAGAAATATAGCATAATTAAAATTTATTTATATGTATTATCAAAATATTTCTAATAGTCGTCATGTACATCGCAATTTTTTTACAAAAAAATTGCTTAATTATAATCTTAATATCATATTTTTATAAGGTGTAAATAAATTTCAAAACTATTTAATAAACAAGTATGATAATGAAGGCGATTAATAATAATTTAGACTGTTTAAACGAGCGGAAGCAAGTCAGGTGCTTTAATTGTCGAGGTTATTAATCGCCCATTAATATACGAGCTGATTACAATATTTTTTCGTTGACTGTAAATTCGTTTAATGTTTCTTAAAGAACAACAATTTGCCTATGCTAATAACCATAGTTGCCACTAAAAAAATCATGCATTAATGGTAAAATCGTAAATAATGTAAAGTCATGAATTAATATGGTTTTTAATAAACGGTTGACGGAAAATATAATTTTCATCACGATGGAGATAAATATAAATAAAACAAATTTTTAAAATTTTACTGACAACGGTCTAAAAGATAATTTTGAAAAAACAAATACATTGAATTATGCTATATTTCTGATAGCAACTAATATCTTTTGTAAAATATTGGTAACACCCATTTGAAAGTATTCTACATTTAGTGGCGTAGTCAGGTTAAAAATAAAAACATGTAACATTTTTGTTTAATTTTTGGCATTGAAAAAAATTAGAAGTAGGACTAAGAAAATTAATTTGCCTGGCTCGTAAACTTGCACTTATTGCGTTATGTGGTGGAAAAATATTTTTTACGATTGATCAATTTCGATTGCGTGAGAACCTCACTAAATTTGTTCATTTGGCGACTGTTCACAATCGAATTGATCGTCATCAAACTGACAACATAATCTTCTCGTGGTAAATGTTGGCTTTGGAATGGTTGTTCATTTTGTTTACGTAACGATCGTTTATGCACCATTTTGGTGCATCAATTCATTTTACATCCCCGGTAACTTTTTCAGTAAAAATGGGTAAAATTTTCACGTTTGAAGAGTTTATCGTAGAGTTCCTGTGTCATTCAAATATTTAACACAAAGCACAATAATTGTTTACAAACCTAATATTTAAAAATGTACGTCGACAAAGGTTTTTGAATATTATCAAGTGCAAAATATTTTTTACAAGTATTGATACACCCGATTATATTGATTTGAGAGAAAAACATCGTGTACAGAAAAAAAACTGTATTTTTGTAACCATAATATAATTAATTTTAACAGATTCATTTAGGAGATGTTTGTTTACTGAAAAACTAGTTCGAATGGAAATGAGCACTCGCTGTGTTAGTTTCCGAGCGACTCCGTTACTTTGGAGGAGTTTGAATGATTTTAAATAATATTGATCGCCTGCAAGTGGTCCCACAATTTAAATTTCGAGCTTGTCTGCATTTTACTGCAACGCGAAAGTTTTAAAACTTGCAGAATTGTTGCTGTTTGCGTTTTACCTCGCCCAAATGTCCTTTATAACTTCAATTTTAACTCGATTCCGCTTGTTGCACGTCCGCTCGCGATTCGTGCGCTTCTTATTTAGCTTATTATTTGAAGTCGCATTCGGGATTTGATCAAACCCGGCAATATTTAATAAAGAAAATGCACGTAGGAAGCGCAAGTTGGCGGCATTCCGGGCACGCTGTCGGGAATATTTCACAGTTGAATCCGGGCGTCTGACACGAGCTTTCGAAGAAAGATTCAGTCGAATTCCATTTAGAACAGTGCCGCGTTTCCATTGTAAAAACGCGATAAATACGACGGTGACGGCAACAGTAAGTAAATACTAGGTCATCAATTACGGCGTCGGGACGCCGCGAGTAAATCGCTAACGGATGGTACTCGAGGGGCGAAGATTCGACGTAAAGCAATGACGTGTTATTAATTATGCGCCGCGGCGCCGCCGTATTGTTAGGGAAGAGAAATTTAACGTTGGGCCATTTTAGGGGTTGCACTTTTTGCTGCGGGGCGACAAGATTGTGGACGTTAATAGGCCTGGTAATTTAGGACTAGTTTTGTTGGGTTGAAGATGCGACACAATTAATCAAGAACAACATTAATTTTGTTATGTGGAACACCAAACTCGCGCAAAAATTTAAATTGTCTTTCGCAGCTTCATTCGACGCTGTAATATTCATTTTTGTTACTGCCGCCTTTTGTGCATAAACTCATTGCCTCCCTGGCTTTTTCATTTGCAAACGTAGGAATTTTTTGTACTTCCAACTTTGACTCAAAATAAGAGCGGACAATGCGTCTCAACTCAATATCGAGTGGAAAGCCTGATTTTTTCCATTGTCGGGAATGCGAATTACGCAGTTTCGTTTCGTATGTGCGAGTTTCATTTTCCATCCAATTTCGCTTCCGTTTAATTGAAACGAACGACTTAACTAAAAAATACCGACGTTTAAATGACTGGAAATGTGTGTCTGGCGTAACGTTTTTAATTTGACGGAGCGGTCATTAATACACCATCCAAACGGGGCAGAGTCGATATCAATTTGCTAAATTGAGATGAATCGACCTCAACTTGCAACAAACTCTCCAGAGGACGAGAGATGCATTAAGAAGATACACTAACTCGATGCTAATGTAAGACAAGTTGCTTTTCCACAAATCATTTGGGAGGCATCAAATACTTTTATTATAAGAAAGTTTTTGCTAATAAATTCATCTTCGTATCCTTTGAGGAAATATCCGCACGAATATATAACAACAAATAAATTTCTGTGTCTGCCAAGTCCTGGGAAATCGAACTTTGCTAATTTATGCAAATTCCTATAATCCCAAGCCACACTCGTTAATATCTTTGCTTAACTTTACATTGCACTTGACACATACAAATACGCACATGCAGGGGAAAAAATGTAGTTTCCGGTGGGTCATGGAATGTAATAACAATTTTTCATTTTACGCAACAGACACAGATTTATAAATTAGGATTATTATAATTTAGCATTAGGGCTAGGATTTGGCATTAAATTAATTTAATCGCAATTAAATTTCGATTACGCAATTTATGACACAGTTATTATATTTTTGCTTTTATTGTTTTTGAAAGAAGTGGATGACTTTTTTAGACGGATATAGTGAATTAAATATATGCAGGGTGATTTTTAAAAACGGCAGGCACTGTAAATTTTAATTGTTAAGCTAAGTGTAATATTTTGTGTGATATTCACCCTTCTTATTGAGACCCATAATTTTTTTTGCATAATTAGAAAAAATAAATTAATAATTTACAGCGCCTGCCAATTTATAAAAATTACCCCGTACATGCATTGAACATTAAATGTTTTTTTATGAAAAACTCAATCAATTGTTCGGTATATTTTGATGTAAACTGCAATTTAGAAGCTCTGCTAGATTTCTTATTGTTATGAAAATTATCAAATTATTGTACGATAGCACAATATGTGTGATTCGATTTAAACATGTTATGGTCGGATTGGTGTTTATATTAACTAAGAGCAATTCTGCGATTCAACAACGATTACGCCCACAACAATAAACAACAAACATGGACTATGACTTAATAAATTATCTAAAAAATTAAATAATAATAAAGAATGTAATGAACGAATGAGTTGTGCTGCCGTTTGGTGATTTCATCGTTGGCAGCTCCTACAAGATTGGAGATTTTCGGTTTTTTACTAATTACAACACTGAGTGTTTAAATCTACAAGCTACGACCATCTCCACTGGACACATTTAAGAAAAATTCTGTCAGATATTATCCAGCATATTTTAATTATTTATCCAATACTGATTTTCATAGAAAAAAGAAACGTAGAATGCAATGGTACCCTCAGATTTCTTGTAGCGTTTACAGTTTGGGAAATATTGGCATTTTTTAAAATAAAAGTGGTAAAACCCTAAAGTATCTAAAAGTCTGAAACGAGTGAGAATCGGACTATAGTAAAAAGAATATTTTTTGTTCCTTTTAATTGGTATAACCCACTGGCAATGTATTTAACAGGAATGATAGTCACCTTGTAATTGTCCCGGCGCCTCCACCATTTTTGCATTAAAACTAAAACCAATTTGAGGGTCAATCAGAAGCAAAAGATTCAAGTGCAAAATTATAAAAGTGGAGTAAATGGATCTTAAAGTTTTTCCTTTTTATAAAATCCGTGGCTGAAAATTGTGTGCAAAATATAAATGTCTGCTATCAAATATTTTAGTATGTTATGCCTTTAGAAAAATATTTTAAAAAATCCCTCCTTATTAATCAAAGCCTCATCTACTGATTCAGCCCTTGAGTCATCCAAATCACAATTTTCTCCAATTATATTATAATATTATTAACTTTAGATTTTTTATCTTGTTTTTTTTATTAGCAGTTATATTTTCATGCAGCAAAGACATAATATTCATGGTAAATTGCAGGTACAAAAATTAAAAGCGATTTTTCTCACCAGCTGCGAAAATCATTCGTTTTGCCACCAACAAATTCATAGTTTTTAGTGTGCAAGTACGTACTTAGCTTATTTTTTCCTTTTTGAACTTGAACCTTTTGACTTCTGACCTCTATCATTAAAAATTAAACACACACACACATTTGTAAATAAATTATCCTTACATCTTCAAGGTGATCATTCACGAAATAGTATAGAAAATAAAATAAGAAATTAACGCAATACTCATCAATAATGTTAGAGTGGCAGCATGCTTGACTTTCGCCAGATAACAAGCTTGTTAGACGCCATAAAACACGCTAAATGGATTTAGTTTCGAGAGGGTGTGAAATGTAATTACTGTGTAAGCTTTCGATTACGATGTTGGCCGATAACATACTTTCTATCGGCAATTTGCATCGTCACACTTGCACGCACCAAATTCACGACTGATCTCATTTTGTGTATCACTCACACTTAGGTATTTGCATATTTTTATGATGCTGCTGGGACATAGAAGGGTCGGGTCGTAGTTTTTTATGGCGATTGCTTCAATTGATTGTTAATGTCAATGAAATTTTATAAAAATGTATCTTGAAATTTGCACAATATTAGCTGAATTGCCGTACGTACAGATTTGATTGATACAATCGATTAAGTGCCTTCGAAGCAAATGTACTCGATTGTTGGCGCAGTATTTCGTCTTCAAATTCATTTTCTAATGAACATTTCGTGCCGCCGCACCGAACTAATCAAGCCATGAATTTTGTTTCATTTTGCACTAAAAGTGTTCAGTTATAAAGCGGCATTTCTGGCGCAACTTTATTAGTCGTATAAAGAGGTCGCGTTCGTAAAATTCGTAAAATAATAACGTAAGGCAACAGTTTTCGGTTTGGCTCGTTCATAAAAACGGGTGCAGCGTGCTCGCTTAAAACAATTATGCAGTTTACAGCTCCGGCCGTAAAATTTTAATTACGTTCACATGCAGAAATCCGGCGACATAGCGCCACCTACCGAGGGGTGCAAATGTTTAGCCGTGCACCCCGACTGCATAAATCTTACGGTTATGGTCCATTCATCCCCGGTTTTATTTGCGTATCGATCAAAGAGCGGCCGGAAGGGCTTAAAGCTCAACTGGAATTTGTACAATAAACATTGCGCCGTGACACGAGATTGTAAATGTGCAGCTTCAAAAATGAGGATAAATGAATATGCGAATGATTTTACCTGTTTCGAGGTAAGGCATTGAAAGCGATAAATTAGCATGAATCAAAATTAAGCGCTGAGCTTTTTCGTCGTTTCCGTCGCTCAAAGGTTTTCCATGTCTAACCCTTACCAACATAAATACTGCATCAGGCCATTCACACGTGAATACGAAAACAGGGTGGGAAAAACTAACGCCTGTCACTCGACGTGGCCAAGTCTTGGACAATGCTCTATTCACGTCGTGAATAGTTTTTTTAGAGTTTCGAGGCTGTAAATAATGGATTGGTCAAAGGGTCAGGTTCGGTACAATTTTAAATAAAAGTTCAATAACTAAAGGGTTATGCATAGCTAACTGGAATTCTGCTGAAAATAGCGCATTGTTTGGGATTCATGAAAATTATTCAGTGTTGTTTGCTGAAATGTAATCATTTATTAATACAAATATGTTTACGTGAAAAGTTAAACAAATAGTGGCAAAATTGATGAAAATCGATTTTCGGTAATTTAACGACGTGCGCATATAACACGTTGTACTGTAAATAATTTTTATTTCCTGCAAAATGCTGAAGAGGTGTTTTCCTTAGACGTGCTTTAAAAATGTTGTGTTCAGATAGGTCCAGAGCTTGGTGTTAGTTCGAGCGCTAAGCAGATTTGTTGAGACGATTTCCGGGTTGTATCAGAGTCGTGTTTGTGTTCAGCATCAAGAAGTCTTCTCACGTCTTCATTTATCTGCGGTCGACTGACAGTGGGGCTGCATTTGCTATTCGTTCCGGTTCCTGTCAGCTTTACTTGTGGCTGTGTAAAATTTAAGGGTGCTAGGTCTTGTCGCAGACACCTTCTCTCCATTTTTCTGCTGCTTCCTTAACACTCTGCACATTTTTTATAACTTGGCAAACGATTCATATTTATGGATGCGAGTGTACGTTTAATTGTACCATTTCTTGTTATATCCAGTTCGGTTCTTGAATTACAATTGCAGAATTTACTTACAACTGCACAGTATTATAACCGATTTAGTAAAACCTGCAGCAACCAGTAAAATTGCTTTAGAATTCCATTAAAGCAGTAATTAAAACCTTATCTGCTACAATAATGCAATTATAAACTAACAATTATAACTGCATTGGCATTAAATCTTGGAAGGTTTTTTTTTTGTTCAACAGTGAATAAAATAATGAAAATGTAAATGTTTTAAACAAAGTTGTTTTGATTTGTCAGACCCAAAACTACTTCTTTTAATTTTTTCAAGTACGGTGTAATTTTAGTATTTTTTGGTGGGTGGTTAAGAACGACAACATATTGCATCTGAACAATTCTGAATTATATAACCCTCTTTTAGATGTAATAATAATAAAATGTTTATGTTTTACTTTAATTTTACTCCTGATGAAGAAATAATTAAAGATCCGAAGCGTTGACGAAATAACCTCATTTTTATCACAAAGTCCTATCCCTAGTTAATTAAAATAACATTAATAATAATAATCGAAGTGAACTCAAATGTCTATAATAATTAACGGCATATTTTTATAACAACCAGAATTTCAAAATTCCATATTGTTTTTTAAATTTATAAATTTTAAATTTAATCAAAAAAGAAGAAAATTTGATGCAGTTTTGAATTATTATTTGTCTTGAACTTCTGGTAAAACCTATCTAAAATCTCCTACAAGGACAATTGTTTTTCCCCCAAAATGGACCTTAATTTGCATAATGTCTTGGAAAATTATAAAAAATTGTCATTCTCAGTTGCATTATTAATGCATTGTCTACAAGATGAGTCGCCAACAACAAAACCTTCATAAAATCCTCATTAATTTATATGTTTCAACTAATTGCAATCGAATATGCGATAAAGTTACTCATTATTAAATAATTAATAGGACACAGCCTTAAATAAATAATTACCGTTTTACAAAATGGAAACAAGATATCGTTCTATAGATAATAATGTAAGAAAAATTAAACAACAAATAGTAAACAAATCTGACAAATCAATCAAAGAAATAATAATACGCGTACGTAAAAAAATCAGTGACGGCCCAGAAATCTGTCATCAAAAATTTTTTTCAATGAAAATAATCATGTAATAAGAAAACCACCAACAATCGTCTCATCTGATGGTAAAAAGCTAATTTAACAGCCAGAACAGAAAACAATGTTTTAAATAACAATACACATTGTTTCGATTTGTCAGACCCAAAGTTTGTTCTGATTTTTTAAGTTCAAATACTGTGTAAGTTTCTTGTTTTTTTTTGTTGCGAACGACAATGGATTGCATTGGAACAATACTGAACAATGTAAAACCTGGATTGCGTGTATTTATTTTCGTTTGAACTGTCTATTACATTTTCATTGCATTGAATCACTACTGACGAAATATTCAAATGTTTTTGAGCTTTTGAAACATACGAAAATGGTGGATGCGCCGGGTCATAATTAAATATCGGTCACCGTAATATGTGTTTATCTGAATAATGTTTGCTTCGTTTTAAGTGTGCTGCCGCACCAATTCTCGCAAAGAAGCACTTTTCCCTTATTCAAGCGCTTCCCAATAAAGAAGTGCTTGCTTTGTTCTCGAAACCAGCAGAGTACAAGATTTTATTTACTCCTTTGGTGTCAGTACAATTCAGATAACATTTGGCTCGAGTCCAAACTTATCCAACGTGACAACCCAATGAAGGGTGCAAAACAATGAACTCGACTTAATTCTGTATCGCTTCCTCTCGAAACGCCAAACTTGTTTCTTCAAATATTCAACTAGTGATTTGTTTCTTGTAGTTTTGTTCAACATTTTTAGCTTTGACGGTAATAAATCAGCGTCTCCGCCGTTTTCATTCGAGTGTTTTCTCGCAGGAGAGCGCTGCAATATTAATATAAACGTTGCTGGGTCGAGAAGGAAAGAAGTCGTGTCGGGAATATCGGTTTGAAAGGAAGACCGAGGTAATTTTTATGTAATTCGTTTTTTGGACGCTTGATGTATGCCGTAATGACGTGGCTTCTTACGGCCGCGTCCCCTTTTAACTACTCTGATGAATAATAACAGGGAAAATTAATTAGGTCGGCGACTTTTAAATTTCCGTCAAGCGGCGACTTGTGCATTTAAAATCATAATAACACAATTTTTGCACAAACGAAACATTCGACGCTATTTGCGTCGAGGAAACATTCTTTGCAATAATTACAACGCAGCTCTGCTTTATATTCATCCCTTGCGTAAAGTTTGATACAGAATTATGAGACTTCCAAAGTTAAAACTTCCACACCAGCGGCACAAAAGACAAATGTTCGACCCTTATTGTGTTTGATCCGAATGGAGCAAGAACAACCTCAAAATCTGCTTGAACGAATTCGTAAATATTTCTATAAGAAACGATCGTTACACAATTGTAAAGTTTGCAAATGGCCATAATTAACTTGGTTTCGATGCACTTCACGTGCACGAAATTAATTAATTACAGCACATCCGGCTTGGTCAATAATGCACCAGTTGTCATTTATCGTCAATCTACTCCAGAGTGCTTTTTAAAAACTTATTCGTTTAAAGTTTGTGTTTAATGTCTTACACTTTTAACAAGACGACTGTTCCCAGATCAAAGCCGCTTCATATTTTAAGGAAGCTTAGAAATGTTCGCCAAAGCAAGAGAGACGTCGAATTTCATTATTTCCCGTTGACAGACATTGAAATGCTGTTTCAGCTTTTAGCCAGAAGTACGTCGCTTACGACGACGTTGCTTTGGTAAAAAGCGATTTATCGGGAAAGCTCTTAAACGTCAATATGATAACAATGGTTTATGGATGGTGATGCATTAGAAGTGCTTGTTATCAAACGCAAAAAGACGTTAACGTTTGCCTCAAAAATACGATTTTGCTAGTCTTGCACAAAATTTTTATTAAAATATAAAATCAGGTAAAAAATTAGTACCTTATAGTTTATGCCAAATAATTTTGCTTTATTGGAATTTATCAAGTTCAATTGTGGTCTTAACATCATCTCCAACTCGTAATAAGATTGCTGCCAGAAACAATTCCTGGTTCTACTTGTTGCCGACCAAATGCGTTTAATGCAAATTGAACGTGAAACGATGATATTAATTAGCGAATATCAGTAAAATTGAGAGAGGCTTGATATTGAGAGGTTAGTTGGTTGGATCTGTTCTCAATTTAATTTCAATCACAACAAAGCATCAATGGCAGCGGTGCAGTTGAGTTCATTTAAAATGAATCAATATTGTAGCCGGAACGGCAAAAACAAACAATTCCGAAAGGTTCAACAATTTAAAACCGTCGCGTTTTTGCTTTGAACGCTCGACCTGGCTTTGTTAGTCAACAACGCACCTTTCTTAAACGAATTCGAAATTAAAAGTAAGATCGCAGGTAACACTTTAATCCACAATGTGCGAGCCGAGATCAAAGAGGCCACTTTCAGATATTAAAGAACTTCGGATCTAGTAAAGTCGACAAATGTAACGAGCTCGCGACAACTTTGATTTAGACGCATTTGATTAAGCCAAACAAATCCCTAAAGATGTAAAAAACAGGATGCCGGGGGCGGGAATGAGACGAGCAGCCGCCAAGATTCAGATACAATTATGTAAATTAATTCTCGCGCAATCAACAGTTACGTGAAAGAGAATGAGCGGGCTCGATACGTGGTTCTGATTATAACCAAACAACCCAATTAATTAAAGGGTGAATGTTGCAATCAGTGGGGCGGACTGATACCATCGGAAACCGGCAGTATACAGAAAAGTTAAATTAAGCTTTTTACATGGTTTTCGTTACTAAAATTCTAGTTTAATGTAAAGTACTTTTTTACAACTAAAAATGCTTGGATTTGGAGCGCATTGAAACGATGATCAAGATTCTGAATGTGTAGATCTCAAGAATTTGATTTTTTCTAAGGATCTGTAGCATCCTTTTTCAAAAATTTTGTGAGGTGTGGAATCTGCAGGAGAGTGCTAAGGATCCGAAGAAACAGAAGCATCGTGGGAGTACTGAGAAATGTACTCGCTGAGAAGCCGAGAAATCTAGAGAATCAAAAAGAAAGAATTAAAATTTCTAGAGAAATAATGAATCCAAAATCACTAATTTTTAATAAAAGATAAATAATTAAAATTGGAAAGATGACATTTTTAAAGATGCAACAAAAAAATACTTAATATCAGATGCTGAATGTGTTAAAAAGTTTGAACAATATGAAGAGTATAGAAATATAAATTTGACTTTAATTCCATTTTACTAGTATTTCAAATGCATTACATTTGAATAGTGTAAGGAACTAGGACATCGGAAGAATTAGCAAAAATATAAAAATTTAATAAATTTTATGTATATGTGTAGTTTTAGAAATCATCAAACTAGCGACTAATCGGACACCAAAACCAAGGTCTTAAAAATTTTGATTGTAAAAAATATCCAAAACATCCACAAATTTATGGATTTAGAAATCTACGAAGCGATAAATTAAGAAACAAAATTGAAATAAAAACAAATAACATGTACCATGTGTTTAAAATACCTACCAAGAAATAATAAATATAAAATTTCAATTATTTTTTATCATTTCAAATTTTGAGGACATAAATCCTATCATATCCTTATCCTTTTTACACCCTTTTTATTAAATATTACAACAAATTTAAAATTTGCATTTTTTTCTGAAAATAAAACGATCAATTAGTACACAGTTGAAGAGAGACTAAAAAACCTTTCAAATTAGGAGCCAGTCGACTATTTTTCTTTTTCAAAATTTAGGGATGAAAGCAACCCCGTTGAAACGGTTACCCCACGAATTAATATTTACCGTTTAAATGTATCTCCTTCTCCTATGTATAAAAATTAACCAGTTTTTGCTGTTTTTTTCAAATTTACATTGCATTCGAGATATTTTGCCTGGCTCGTTTTCATTGAAACCCACAATAAATCTAAAAAAATAATTTAAAAATGTCAAGTAATAAAGTATTAAGTAATATGTGTGAATTTAAACCATTAAAAAACAATACATTTTGGGTGAATGTAAACTCAGTAGAGAGGATTAATCAGAAAATAACAAATCTGAAGGATCTGATAAATTTTAAGGATTTTAAGGATCTTACGAATATAAATAATCTAGTGAACTGAAGAACTCATGGATCTAAAACACTAAATCTAGAAGAATTTGAAGGATCCTAAAGATGTAAGGGATCTAAAGAAATAACGAAAATGAAACTTTTTTAAATCTGCATAATTTAAAAAAGTGAACGCAGAAACTGTTGATTTGAAGAATATGATCTGATCGGAGAATTTTCAGGAGTCTATGAAATCTTAGAAATTTTAATATCCTCGTATTTTAAAATTGAAGGTATCAGAATCAAAAGGGTTTAAGTGCAATATTTTAAAAGTGGAGTAAAATGATCCTAACGTCTCTCCTTTTTTTATAAAATTTGTGGTTCAAAATAGAAAAATATAATAAAAATTTCTGGTATCTAATATGTAAGTATATTTATTTAACACTTCATTAAGTTATACATTATTTGTTTTATAAAATGCACTTACTAGACCCTTTTGCATCCAAAAAATATTTAATGAAAATCACTTGCCTAATTTTAGGATAGTAGAATAATATCTTATTAAAATATAAAAAATTACAAAACATAAAATATGAAAAATTATAAAGTTTTTATTCATTATAGTCCGAATCTATATCTTGAGTCATCCAAATTAAAATTTTCTTCAGTTGCAGTACAATATTATAAAGTTTTGATTTTTTATCTTGTTTTTCTTGACTCGTTTTAGATCTTTTATTGGCTGTTTTATTTTTGTGCAAAAACTTAAAATATTCATGGTAAATTGGAGGTACAAAAAAGTACAAAAGTTGATTCAAATTTTTACACTTAATCCAAGTTTTCTTTAAAGCTGTGTCATTATTTTGTTTTGTACTTGTTGCAACGCACAATAAATGTTTATTGATTTATTTATTATTTATTATATAGTACGAAAATCACCACCAACAAATTCATTCGTTTTCAGTGTGTAAATGTGTACTTAGCTTATTTTTTCTTCTTTTGTCATTTGAACCCTTTTGCTTCTAACCCCCTCAATTCTAAAATACATACTAAAAGGATATCTAAAATTTATGGAATTAAGACAATCCATAAATTCAAAACAATAAGAACCGAAATTGAATCTTTATATACAAGAAACGTGTAGAATTTTAAAAAATAGTTCAGTCAATTCAAGACGAGTCGACGTAATATCACAATATTTAGCAATCTAAACTTCCAAGAAAAAGATCGTATAATTAAATTGCGAATGATGCAATCAGTAGTCAACGATGATTTTAGACTCACGTTTATGATTTTGTGGAAAAAATATCAGTTTGAAATGCTGTCAAATATTCCGCATTTAATATAAATTTCCATTATACGAACATATTCCAGTTCGCTGTCAGTTAACAGGCGCATTCCATGTCAACACACTGCAAGAGCTTGCACATCAAACTTCACCCTCCACCCCAACGAAATTAATTACGTGACGCATTAACTAAGAGTTATGCAACTACAGCAAGTCGGGACATACTTCGCCAAGGGTCTGGAAGTATCCTGACGGGATGCTCAACTTTCGTTATTAGCTGCGTTCCATTTCAGATTTGTCTATTACCAGAATCTCCTAAAACAACTTAGCCACGTATTCATTGCAACGTCATTGATAAAATGATACATTTCTCTTCATTAATTAAGTACACATATACAGGGTGTTTTTTTAAGACGGCCATTAGAAACTTTTTAACTTACTACAGTGTTATAAACTTGAAATTTGGAACACAGCCGAAAATTACCATTTCGAATCGAAGTAAATTCCGCTTATACCGGAAGTGGACGCCATCTTTGTTATTTTAAACGGAACACCCTAGTTTTTATTTAATTTTCGAATGCGCCCTTTCATTTTGAGTATCCTACTTCTATGTTGTACCTATCTATGTGTAAAAGTTTTGGAGATATGCCCACTTTTCTACAAAATCTTGCATTTTCAGTGGTCTATTCAAAAATTTTTTTCGCAGGAACCATTGGGAAAAGGTACAAACTGTTTTTTGCAGTCGATAGCCGAAAGACTGCAGAATTGTCGGCTGGTCTCAATAATAACTATATCACATTCTAAGTACTTACAATGATTTAATAAAAACTCACAAAACAAAACGTCAATATTTCATTTTTTTAATTGGCACCTACCAAATATTATATCTCCAGTCGATAAAAAATGAAATTTAAGAGGATATTGTATTAGCATGTCCAATACCTATCTCAATTACTTAATTAATTAGCAGGTGCTTAATTAATTTAGTAGGTGCCATTTAAAAAAATGAAATATTGACGTTTTGTTTTGGGCATTTTCATTAAATTATTGTAGTACTCAAAATGTGATACAGTTACTTTTGAGGCCAGCCCACAATTTTGCAATCTTTCCTCTATCAACTGAAAAAAACAGTTTGTACATTTTCCCAATGGTTACTGCAAAATCATTTTTTGAATAGACCACTGAACTTGCAAAATTTTGTAAAAAAGTGCGCATATCTCCAAAACTTTGATAGATAGATAAGTACAATATAGGTATAGCATACTTAAAAAGAAAGAGGGTATTCGAAAATTAAATAAAAACTATAATGTTACATTTAAAATAACAAAGATGGCGTCCACTTCCGGTATAAGGGGAAATGCCGCCATATTGAAAATAATTTATTTCGATTCAGAATGGTCAATTTTGACTGTATTCCAAATTTCAAATTTATAACACTATTGGAAGTTAAAAATTTTCTAATGGTCGCCTTAAAAAAACAGCCTGTATAATGCAGCTACCTAATTTTTAAATATGTTGAAGACGTTAGAAGACGAATTGTGGACAATTCCTCAATTTCCAGTGGTTTCTGAGACACGTCCCCGCGACACTTTTAATATTTCACCCTGGCCCGTTCATCCACTTCATCCGCAAAGTTTATTACGACAGCCTTCACCGCACCGACATTGTCCCCGGAAATGATTGATCTATATTGAAAACTAAAAAGTTACATAGCAAAAGGACCGTTCAAAGTTTGACGGAATCCGGAATTGAAGAAAACAATCTATCCCTCCGCAGAAATGTTTGATGTCGTCGAGATTAAAATCGCCAGCGGCCGGATTTTAATAAAACGCCGCCTTATTGCGCACATAAATCGCGGTTTTCTTTCAAAACAAGAGCGTCGATCGGCTTAATCCGGGCCGGTCAATTTGCAGAGGACGATGCGCCATCTGTCGACGGCGCCGCTCTAACAAGCCGCCCGGATAATTGGAAAAGCCCCGGAAAATAAAACGATTCGGTCGGCGTGAAAACACCACATCCAATAATCCGAGATTCGGACGGTGCTGAAATAATGGAACGGAGACGAGACGGACGGACGCGGATTTCTTAATCCGAGCCGGATTAACGACGGATCCCCTCAAGGAAAATCGGGAAATCATTTCGGACGGGTAATTGGATATTATCGCCGATTTCTTCCCGCCAGAATTGTCAAAGGGGCCACTGTTGTGCAATTTGCTTCGTTTTCCGCAAAAGTCGATCGAATTAAACAGTTTGTGCCGAATATACAGAGTGGCCCAGATTTACAACTAAACATTGTTAAACAAATTGTGCAGGGATTGCGGTTGATGTTCTGGTGCCAAGTACACTTTTAATAAATAAAAAGAATGACTACATAAATCGATACAGACTGTCTCAGAACTACCGCATGAATTTTTAATAGCCAATTCTGTAGTAAAAAAAACACTAAATTTGAAAGAAAGAATGTCCAGGGTTGTAACATATTGAAACTGGCAAATCGCGTTCTCTTCCACGTTTTTTAAGGTATAGAATCGGACAAAATAAAGAAACAAATTTAATTTATTAATAAAAAATTATTATGCATTAGAAATTGGACTAACTTTTTCCTAATGTACTGCTAGACCCTCACTACAAAAACTAAACAACAAAAATGAGATTTAATAATTATTTTATTTGTTATTGAAACATCAAGTTTATCAAGTTTATTATCTGCCAAATTCCTAAAGGCAAAAGTTTATAAGAAGATATTCGTAAACTCTTAAGTAATATATTTAATTCTGGAAAAAAACAAATTTAAATAGTTCGATAAGTAAACGTTAATAGCAGTGTTATTTTACGAACGAAACAAGTAATTGTATTGTCGATGTGGGATTACATGGTCGAAGATCAGCGAAAAGACCATTATTTCTGCAAAAAACAGACTATCTAGAATAGAGTTTGCTCGTATCTCAATTGCAACACGGAAAAGTGGAAAAAATATTAAAATTTGGGGATATTTTTTGGTAATGGAATGATGGTATAAAGCAGCAGTCAAGTCAAACTTTGAATTATAAGTACTTATTTAATATACTGCTAGCTAGCTTCTTAATTTAATCTAATTTTTCAAATAGAACACTTTGTTTATTTTAGCATCAATCGAGCCCATTTTTTAGGAACTTTTTAATGATATGATTGAATAGTGGAGTGAATGAAAAATTATTAGAATTATATTATACGCTTAAAGAAGTTATCTTCTGTAATTCTGTAAATATATTGTGGTTATAGTGTAATTTGTTTTAAAACAATTTTCCGACTGTTATTGTAAAAGTAAATTTATTTTTTATCTTTATCAATTTTTGAAACAAAACATGACTAATGTTTCTTTAATAATTAATATAAATTAATATATATTAATTAATCCGCCTACTTGTCATGTAAAAGTTTTTTATATATTTTATTATATTTTTCAAATCTTACAGGTCCATAATGAAAAACTACAAAAATTGATGGGACAACTCATCAAAACCTGCATTCGAGGACCTCGTGTTTTGTAAATGTTATGCAGAAAATATGGAAATAAAAGGATAGCTTGAAATTGTTGTTGTTTTATTGTATAATATACAGTGTGTCCCAGCGCTGCGGGGCATTAAGATTACACCAAAATGAAAAAATATATCGAGATGCGGTTTACGACAAAAAGTACATATAAGAGAACGCTCTGAAAAGATCTGTTTATATACAAAATAACTATATACAGAGTGGCGCATTAAAAATACGTTATACACCCAGTATATTACGCTATTTTCGGATTTTATATCAAAAAATAATTATACAATAAACCTAACTTCAGTTGTTTTGCGATTTTTTGACATTAAAACGAAAAAAGGCCAATTTTTGAAAAATTGCTGCTCCCAAACAAATGAGAATTATGGCTTGAAATTTTAACAGAAAATTACTAATATCGTCTAGTTTATAGTGGTCAAGCTAAACTTTGAATTTTAATAATTCGGTATACATGGTGGCTCATGACAGCAAATTGTTAATTTAATCGAATTTTTTAAATGGTACATTTTGGTATCAAATGATCACATTTTAGTAGTGATAGTGACAACAATTATGAAATGTTTTTTCATCTGCAGATATTTTTGATACGAATCGTAGGAAACTGATAATTAGGTAATGCCTTATCTTGAGAAAGTAATTAATCAAGTCATATCATTTTAACACCATTGAACCCTGAACATTTTTTTCAATGGAAAGTAACAAAATTTGTCTACTACCCGTTCACATTTTTTAAATTGGAAATGTACAGTTTCAGCTTGTGATTGAATAAAATTATCACTACATATTATTTCTCAAATGTGTTTTTTGGTCTGTACGCCATATCTCCCTTAATACTTCGTCAAAACCAATGATTAAGGCTTCATTTTGAAGATTACCTTCGCCGCTATATGCGAAAAATAATCAAACAATTTCAAATACTAAAGATTATTTTCAAATTATTAAAAACCATATAGCGCCATCTATTGACAATCTGTTTAACTAACATCTCTCACTCCCCAAGCGCATTATATGCGAATTATTCGCACGGGCCAACTAGTTTATAATATTTACAGTTTGTGTGTCTTGATTTTGTTACAGATCGTAGATGGTAACGCCAAGACGGACGTTTCCAACCGCAAAGAGCCGGGCATCTTTTGCGGAGAGAGCGAGCAACCTCAAACCTTCATGTCGGAAACATCCTTCGTGAAGGTTGTGTTCCATAGCGATAACTTCACGGACCAAACTTACTTTAGTTTCGATACGAGAGCTGAACAGCAACTCGTAGTATATTTGAGGTACGGTCAGCACCCGGAACTTTACCCCAATCGGCGGGGGGAGGTCGTGCAAGGGTAAGTTTATAACATTTACAGTGTGTTAAAACAGCTAATAGTTTTTTGCGGACGACGATTAATCCTCTTATGAAATTGGCGTGCATTCTGGTAATAGAGCGCCGCGTTAGTGCGATAAATGACGGTAAATTATGTAAATTACTCAGCAATTTGAGTTTGCCAGCACGCCGCAAGACCCACCACTGACACATATACGTCACGATGGTGGAGAAAAATTGGACACTTTGTCTATGCCCGGACCCCGAATAATATTGTCATAAAGCCAAGAATTTCACAATTAAGCCCCAACTTTTAGAGCTCGTAAAATTGTATAATTAAAGTTGGAATATAGGTGCATTAAAACTTGAATATTTGTTTATTTTTTGCACTTTGAAACCCGATTTCATCACTAAAACATATTACAAACTGGGCCTGTTCAGCACAACAGTTAAAATTTTAAGGATTCGGTCCTGTTTTTAAGGTATATTTTTTAAAAAGTCAAAATTTTAAGGATTCTACCCTGAAGAAAAAATGAAGTGAAGATATAAACTTTATCATCAGTGCATAAATACAAACAGTACACTTAAAACACATGAAAATTGTATAAAACACTCACAAAATTAAATACAAAATTTGAATGGCCACAATCGTGAAGTGCGGAGGACCAGATTAAAATTGATCAAGCAGAAAAAATGGCGGAGTTAGCATCTAAATATTAGTGACAATTTATTAACAAGGAAAATTCAAATTACAAACAGTAAGAGTAAATTGCAGAGAATGCTTCAACTGAAAAAATTAAATTAAGAATTAGGGTAGAAAAGCAAATTTTAAACTCTTCCTATAATTGTATAATAATATAATAATATTAAAGAATAATATAATTTACGTCATCAGCATTTTTTAACTTTCCTTCATAGTTTGAATTGATTCACATAGGGTTCTTGAAATTTTATAGCGATTTCGTTCACATTACGTATTCTTTTGATTGATTTATTTATTTAATTTATAATAATTTTATTCAAAAATAACTTTGACATTCCCTCCCTTTCACATCTAGCCTAGGGCCGCCTAATTGGTGGTTATTGGTGATAAATTTCTATAAATTATTTTTACTTTAATTTACCCACGAATAATTGTTAGACATTGTGTGTTAGACATTCCATCTATCTTACAATAATTCTATTATTTTCTTCAGTTGTCATTTGAGTTGCATTTTCATTTTCATTGTTAGTTTTTACAGCGTTCTGGCTAATTCTACGTCAAAAAGCTCTTATTCTTTTTGGTTGGATCTGGATATTATAAATATTTCATTTACATTCCCTATTCGTTGCTGTCAGCTGATTAATTTTCCATTTCACTTATTATAATATTAGAAATAAGATAAGATCCTCTTTCTTGTTCTTACTTAAGAATCCTCGCTGATGATGTAATTTATTTTGTAATTGTATTAAAACAAACAATCTTTGATGGGGGATTTTTTGTTTTAATAAATTGTAAACAAATTTTGGCATGAATGTCGCAAAGATTACTAATACTGACTGGAAGATCAATGATGACATTTTGGTAAATTATAAAGCCAGTTTCGTCAAGAATAGTTTTAAAATAATTAGTGAAAGAAGGTAGAGAATTTTTTTTTGAGATGGTATTGGAGTTGAAGTTGTTCAAGTTAATTGTTTTGTTGATGTTTGTTTAGAATAACAAAGGACTTTCTTTTATCTGACTTAGTGAGCATCATGTTGTTGTCTGTTATTTTACTTTTGATTTTACAAATACACAAAAATTCATTTTTAAACACATAATTAATATGAGGGAGAAGATGATGGAATTTTTCATTCATTTTTCAATGATGAACATTGAAAAATATATATTTAATAATTTTAAACATTCTAGTTGTAATATAATGTGCTTCAAGTACTGTTGAATATTTTTTCTTTTTTTGTACATTTTTAAATAACGCCGTCGTTGCTGGAAATATCTGGAGCCGACTCTATTCACCAAACGACTCAATTATTTTCCGTTAAAAGACGCAAAATATTGCAGACGTTCTTTGAGAGTGACAACTCAAAGAATCCTTCTGTTTCCCTTTATAATTAAACTCCAGCAAGTCAATCGTCTCTCGGTCGATTTTATTGAAACAAACGGAGATAAATGAGATGGTTGGCTGCCACAAAGCATCTTGATTGTTGTGGCGTCTGCCATTATATCTCCGACAATCCTTTTCGACAAAGAACACGAACGAAAAATGTCATCTTTAATTAAAAGCGAGTGATCTCCTGACACGGCCCGAATAAATCTCGAGGCGCGAAGTAAAAGAAGACATTTCGGCGAAAATTCAGCGTCGACGACGGATGGATTTGATTTAGGCGGCGCAATTTTTCAGCTTCGTTGTTGCAGGTCTTACTGCGAGAGGATATTCCGGGACTGCCGTCTTCAGACTTGTTACGTGCAATCTCCGGCCTATCCCGGAGTCTATCCCCGGAATTTGCACTGCAGGTATTACCTGAACACGAGATTGCCTTTTATCAAGCTGTATATCGAGAACGAAGAGTTCAACATCGACGGACAGCGCTGCGAGAATATTATGACGTGTCCCATGAGACCCATATCTTCAGGTTAGTAGCAAAGTTTCAAAGTTATATTTCATATTTAATGGTTGAGCAAGCCCGGTCAAATTAAACAGATAATGCGGAACATGATCGGCTTGCCTCTCCTTAGGATTACATATGCGCGTCTTATTTCAACTTTTGAAAAATTTAAACTTTTATTATTCTGCACATGTAGCAAAGACTGTTAGACATATTCTCATACAATATTTATCTCGTCTAAAGTTTGCTAACTGGCTTCGTATCAAATGCAAAGCGATATGGAAACGACGGATTAAAATTCAACTCGCATCTATGTCTACGAAAAATATACAAAAATAAAGAAACGGAATCACAAGACGTATTAATGTGGATCTTAGTAAACAAAAATTGTGCATCTTTCAATCATTTATTGCGTAATGGACACAATAACAATTAATTAAATCCAAGCTTGCGATGAATAATAGTTACGAGTATTTACTTTCCCTTTCTTATGCGTCAAATTTCAATTGCCACAAACCAACAGCGAATTTTTGCATAATTAATGCGGGTTATTTGCAAAGCTAATGGAACGTTTTATTGTAATCTTATGATGCTCGACTTTTGATTGTGCCACCACAAAAGCCTCATCCTACAATTCTAATTCGTTCGTTACTTCTTGTACCTTGTATAGGAGTTCTTGTGCAATTATCAAAGTCTTTGAATGTCTTCCTCTGAGGAAAATTACACAACCGCTGTCATGATTCGTTGACAGATGGCGCGGATCGTTGACATAGAAACGTATGAAGCGCCATAAATCACAATGGGAAAAGAAGCCGAGTAATAAATTTGCATTCCTTAAAAAGTCCTAGTTAGAAATTCAGCGTACACTACATTTACTTCACACTAATCCGCTAAAGTAGCTTGCAAAAACAATTTAGTGGCTGTTAGGGGTGATAAATGTCTTCCTGTTGGTTTAATTGCACGTGTTGTCTTGAACTTCTTTCTGTCGACACGAATGCTTATAAAAATCAGAGACGTTTAGCACACAACTTTTACGTTGATTAGAAGGAACAATTTCGTGTGACGCGCCGAATTTGTCAGATGAAATATTCATGAAATGTACGGAAATAAAAGTTTTCTTGTTATTGTGAACGTCCCGAGAGACTCCACACTTCACTGGAAGAACAAACATGGACAACCAAACAGCATAAGAGACAACATATTGAGAGCAGTCAAATAAATCAACACAGACATGCAACATCTTATCCTGGAGGCTGGCTTTTACCTAATGCGGAATTCTCGAGAGATCGTTTCTGGCTGAAATTACACGAGCCATTTCCGCAAATATGCATTTTTAAACTTAATCGTTGTCTATTTTTCAGTTGGAACGTTTCGCAAGATCTAATGACTTGTTTGTGGGTGGAAAGGTAGCGGAGCGTTGGGGCATTAAAGTTGGTGTTATCGTTGTGTTTACACCCCTAACGTATCGGATAAAAAATATTTGTTTTTAGGGTTTTGCCCCTTATAACTTATTCCTTCCGTTGAATCATAAACAACCACGAAAGCGGGTCTCGACGTCGAAAGTACTAAAACTGCTATTTTATTGGATGCTTTCAAATTGTTATTGCTTATAATAGTTTTGTTTTTTACAAACCACTTATAGATTAATGCATAATTAGAAAAACAATGTAAGGAGCTAAAAACAAGACCAAGTTGTATAAAATAAAGAAATTTTTATGGCTACGTTCGGTTTTGTAAAGAAACTAGTTTCAAATTATGCCTTTGCATTTTTTTCTGGTTCTTCGAATTAATCTTTTTTCCGAATTCGTGTTTACTAATTTACATGTACATTTATAATATTTTTATTTTTCGCTACTATTTTGATTACATATTTGAATTCTGAAAACTGTATACTGTTGATTGTTGTGTTGTTTGGATATTTTTGCCTCTTTATTTGTAATATCATTTATTCTTTATTAGATCAATAAAATGTTTAGATTTAAAATTGTGTAATTTATTTTAATACGACTTTCATTATTTTAATTAGTACATTCATACATAATTTATGCAATATGAGTTATTGTGTTTTTAATTATTATTAAAAATGTAATGAATGTTAACAAAATATAGTTGCATAATGTAAATACATATCATGGAAGTTAACAATTATCTGATTAAAAGTTTTTCTTCAAAAAACTAATTATAATCATTTAACAAATAAAAATTTGAAAAAAACCAAACCAAAATTTATTTATTTTTATTTTCTACTTTTGATATTTGGAAACAGCCTGTCTTACAGTGTGGAACCATCAAATTAAAAATTGTTTACTCTTAATTTTTTTAAAAACTCAACAAACAACAAGTAAGATTAAAACATTGCATATTAATGTATTAAGAAACATCATATCTTTCATCATATGCAAAAAATATATTTTAAACAAGAAAGTTAAATATCGAACAAAATATACTATGACACAAGAATTAAAAACTGGTCGCTTGCAGTAAATTAGAAGCCATTTAATAACGATTTTGGTTTATTAAAATCAGGCCCTAAATAAAACATTACAGCACCTGCCGCTTATTAAAAATCATCCTTTATAATATTAGTGTTAAACACTTACAAAATCTATAGTTTTTTATTTTTAGATTAATTTTATACTCGGCTATTGAATCGTGTCAAGCTTTTTAAAACCTTTCGTCTATACTGCATAATTTTGTATTCACTTAATTCGTTTTTGTTCTTTTGTTATCTTAAAACGATTTTTTTGACCGTTTTTTTTCCTGTTCAATCTTTTTATTTCTTCTCTGTGTATAATATTATGAAGAGCGTACAAATAAAGGAAGTCATAGAATCTAAGTTTAGTTTTATATTTTACAGTGTAGACCTAGTGCCCATGACATTTTACACGAACTGTAATTCCAGAAGTTGCTCTAAGGACGCCTGGAAATGGAATTTGTTAAAAAAAAACTAAAAAATTGATCTTGTACCGAAAACTTGGTTTCAAATTTTTACAACTCCTTGTCAAACATATTCCACACTCCACCAAGTTTAACGTTATTCCATGGCCTATTTTGATTTTTTTTTGGTACGCCTGTGTCCTTTGTTTATGAGTTTCTTGGACATTTTATTGTTTTGAATTATTAAATACATTATTTAGTATTTCGTATTTATTTCCCTCTTCTTCAAATTTTTTTCTTATTTTTGACTTCTTATAGTCGACATAATTTTTTTTAGATCATTTTTGAAAACATTTTTTTTCTATTTTATCATGCTTAAATGCGTTCGTTAATTAATCGTTTTTAGTAAAGAGCTACGTTTAACTCTTTGAGACTTGTCGAGAATATTCGATTTTCGGGTTCTTCCATTTTTTATTTGATTGTAAATTTTATTCTTCGCCAGCAACAGTTTTTTATTGAATTTCAGAGAACTCAATTTATAAATTCAACAGTTTTTATGTTACAAACTCTAAATATTAGTTGAACAGATGCGGCATGATAATGTTTACATAAACTATGAGTTTACATTTTGTAGCAAATACAAGTTGTTATTTATTGTTATGAAGTTGCCGACCTACATTGTTCCTAACTGATTATGTGTCTGTTGCGTTTTCCAGGCCAAGAGAATTGCCCTTACGACTACATAAAAATCTACGACGGGAAAAACGAGTTGAGTCCTGTTATTGGAACGTTCTGCGGGATGGGAAAGTTCCCATACTCCATTATAGGCACATCCCAGGACCTTTTCGTCGAGTTCGTTTCATCGCCCGCAGGTAAAATGCGTGTTCCCTTGTTATTCCTTTCGCTCTCCACTTTACCGATACTCCGAACTTGTCTTTCGGGCAGGAACAACAAAAATCACCTCTTATTTATACATCAAAGGCGAAAAACCTTGACGACGAGCACGTCGTTGCGAAACTTAACTATTCCACGAGATATTGTTATTTAGTTTGAAGCTGTCGGCATTATCTTCGCAGACGGGTGCTTAGAATTAATAACGTGAGGTTTGTTTTGGAAGGTTCTAAAGTTTAGATAAGTTGGAGCACATGTGACTAGCACATTTGCGCTTGAGATTAGCATTAATTAAATTCATTTGTCTTCGGAAGCTGAGGCGTTTTTCCGCTACGTGGTCAATGATTATGATTTGTGGTGGGTTCCAGGTCCTTTGCTCAACACCGGCTTCCATTTTAATGTGGGCAACTGGCCGGGTCATGTCGATACTGCAGGAAGTCGCAATGGTACTTGCGACTGGTTGCTATCTTCGGAGAGTCTTCGAGCTTCTGGTGATTCCGAAGGGATTTTTCTGTCGGTGGCCCACTGGTATCCACCGCACACCAGTTGTACATATCTAATGCAAGGAGAGGAAGGAGAAATCGTTCGATTATATTTTCCAAGGTACTTATTACAGGGCACGATGTTTCAATGACCGTTCTTCAGTTTTAGGATTAATCGTATTGAATCGCCAATCCAACCAATTGAAGGTGACTGTGGGGAGTCGCTGACTCTGTACGACTCCTCGTGGCCTGACGATTCCAAAATTATCAAGACATTCTGTGATACCTTCTCCAAAGCCATGGAGAAGCACGATTTCGTTTCGACCGGAAACGCTTTATTCGTCAGGTTCGAGAGCAAAACTGGCAGCTACAGCGGCTCGTCTTTGTACTACTGGGCCCATTATGACTTTTTCAACAACACGAAGCTGGGAGAACCGGTTCCAGGCAAGGCCTGCGACGAGGTTTTTGCTTCTTGGAGGCAAACTCGCGGTTGGCTCAGATCGCCCCTCAACACTCTCGTCTACAAACAGGCGCAGTCCAGTGAAGACGTCCAGTGTCTCTACCGCTTCGTCACCGACAAGAGACTCTTCGCTCGTGTCATCCTCAACGTAATCACTCTGAATTTCAAGGAAAATCCGTACAGTCAAGGTCCTTGTTCTAACTGCTTGGAGGACCGAGTGGACAAGTTGTTAATTTGGGAACCGCTTCCTCCAGGAGCCAACACTTCTTATCCTCCGGTTTCGCTGACGAAAGCCGCGCAAAGCGGCGATGTTACGTGTCTGTGCAGCAAACACACATCATCCACACAAATCATCTCGCGAGGGGAACAACTCAATCTTCAGCTCATTGTCGATAGTGCACATTCTGCTCTTAGTTATTTCAAACACAACTCGCCTCTTTTCGAAGCAACTTATGAGTTTGTGCACGGACCTCTATGTGGTCCCCCAATCATTTCCCCAACACTTAACGGCGAAATCCACTATCCATATTATGAAGCTATTGGTTATGTGGAACCCCCAAAGTCGATTCGTTGCATTTGGGAGATTAAAGTGAACAAAGAGCGTGATTTGTGGTTGCATTTTGACCGGATCAAGTTCTCGTCCAAAGCGTGCGATGATGGGATTGTGGATATCTTCCTCAAAGGACGGATAGATCCTTACTTGTCTGTTTGTGGGGAGAATGTGTCTTTGGCGAAGGAGTTGCCAGTGTTGTCAGCTGCTGAATTGAGCCCCAATGGTGTGGATCCTGGGGTTACCATCCAGTTCATTGGAAGGACATCACCCACACGAGCCGCTTTCACAATTGCATGGACTGAGTTGTTTCACCTGCCCAGGAACCAAGATGGGAGTTTAATGTCTTCAAGACTTACCGAAGGTGGAAGTGTGGGAGACGATGATGAAGGGTGCGGATTTGCTTGTCCTGGAGACGCAGGATTGTGCATACCAGCAAGATTGGTGTGCAATGGGGTTGTTAACTGTCCCAACGTCACAGACTATAAAGGTATGATTCCGGCACTAGTAACTCCAATGTCTTTCTTCTTTGACTTCTGTAGCTTAGTAGCGAGGCTCAAAAAGTTGGGTTTTTCTTTCAGGTCCTGTTTACAGCGACGAGTCTCCGGAACTGTGCGTATCCGAACACAGCCCAGAGATCAATTGGGTCTACGTTGGGTCTGCGCTGGCCTCAGTGATTCTCCTTCTGTGCTGTTTGTGCTTCTGTTTATGCAGAAGGTGTTGTAGATACTGTTGCGACGACGACTAGAGTTCAATTTAAAACGAAACCGAAGCCTTACAAAGAACCCTTAACGAAAATCCAACGGGAAAGTCTTCACTACGTGACAATCTACAATAATTCCGAGTTTCTTTTGTATTTACAAACCGGTAGTGTAAGACTTGACCCTGGCACTTTTCAAAGACTCGATAAAATGAAGTGAAGTGAAACTTTTTGGCACATTTAGTTTAGCGTTGGTTGATAGAGAAACTGTTGTATTATTTCCGGTTGGATTTGAACCTTGCACAGTTTTTACGATTCAAATAAAGCGATCATGTTCTAAAGTTTGTTTTTGTAAAATACCTGCCAAAAATTTTGACAATTGTATATTTCTAGCGTAAGTTTTTAATTTGAAGGATGTACATATGATGTAACAAGTTCACATTTTCATGTGATAATAAACCATTGTTTAAAACACGCTTCTCTTACTCGACACGCACGCCACAAAATGGCCATTCCGAATGGTTTCTAGTTGTGAGAAGAAAACCCAATTTCGCTAGATTTTGTTTATTGAAAACACACTGATACATCAAAATGGCTCTGAACTCGGTCAACGATAAATAATATACAAAACTATAAGTAACAGATCTGAGAAAGTAAAAACTAGAATTTATAACTAAACAAGATGGCGACGAAGCTGATACAGTAGAGGGCATAATTGCGCTGTAAGCCACTGGCGGTGTTATAATCGCAGAAATCCAAGTTGCAATACTCTGCAACAGTTTGCAACTTATTCTTCACAACACTCCAATTGCACAGTCCCACTGAACAGTCCGGGTACTCAACCGGTACTTCGTTTAGGAAAAACATGACACGGTGACGCTCGCCGCCGCGACATCTGCAAAAAATGGTCAAGACGAACTAAGACAAATGGGCGACCTACTCGTAAAGAACTGCAGCTAAGTTGGCGGCGATGGGGTCGATGGTTGAGGTGCGCCACTTGCGACGGTCTTGCTGGTAGTAATTGTCTGAAGTCAATGGTTGGTGGTCTTTGGCGATACCCATAGCGGTGAGGAATGTTTGAAGAGTGATGGAATGAGTGAAAAATGCAGTAACTTTAGTGCCACTTCCACCATTCACGCGTCTTTCAAACTTCTCGTAGAGATCTTTAACAAGAGGACATCCTACTTTTCGGTTCAGTTCGTTACCATAGCCGCCTCGATAGTACGACTTCAAGTCTTCCGCATACTCCAGCAACTTCAGCTGCTCCTTGTTGAAGACCAAACACCACGGTGATGGTCTTCCCAAGTCCCTGTGTAACATTTATTTTGTATTTTTCTTGTTAGGACAACAAATTAACCTACCATGCTTTCTGATAACGACACATATCGTACATATCATCGACTATACTATCGTTGAGAGTGTATTTAAATCCAAGCCGTTTGAACACGTCCCTGACCATTTGCTGGTACTCAGGCTTGCGCTTGAACCGCGTGTACTCGTCCAGAGTTCGAGGATTACGATCCACTTCGTTGATCCAAGCATTACAGCTTCGTGTAGGCTACAATCTCTTGTTGTAAGTGAGTTTAAAAACAAGTAATGGGAAAAATAATGCACCTGAATCAGTTTGTCGTTATTGTACATATTGGCGTGGACCTGGTAAGCGTTTCCTTGGAACAAGCCTTCAATATAAGCCTGATAACTGTCATGAGTTCTATCGGTGTCAGTGTACTGGAACTGAGACAAAAAAATGTTGGAAGAAATTTGTGGTCAATGAATCTTACGCTGTGTGTATTTTCCGAGTAAGGTTCACGCATCAGTTCCTCGAACCTCGAGGAGTATCTTCGAGCCAAATATTTCAAGTCCATGATACCTTGACTGGTTAAGACGTTTGCGTTTCTTTCGTTAACGGTTTCATTCCAGCTCCAACTGAAACCAGAAAAAATTTTACGAGATGTACCAAAAAAACTGAGGTTGTCGTTTCAATATAATCGATTCTGCAAATTCTTCGTTAATTTGGAAGACTACACATCAATCAAAATTCTAAGAGACATAATGTCAAAAATGTGGCCAAAAAGAAATTACGAATAGGTCAATTAAAATCGGGGCTAAATAACTACTAGAAATATGTAAAATAGCTGAAATAATACAAATTACAAATTTACTTGATTCCGAAAAATTTACCGACTGCATATAGCCCTAATTCAAACAGAAACTAACGCTTTACCTCTTTTTGTTATTGTTATGAAAATATCTAACAATCTTAAATGTCAAAAATTTTAAATAAAAAGAACGGATAGTTTTGAATTTAATATGAAAAAGAAGAACCTCATTCCATAATAACAAAAATACGTAAAAGTGCAAATCAACATCAAAGTTACTGCTTTATATAGAAAGAACTTGTTTCAGTTTTAATGTTCATATTTGTGCCAAAAATGCGATCAGAACAAAGCCCAAACCAAAAATTGGTTTAGCAAAATCAAAATAACAAAATTTGAATTTTAATCAAAATGGAATGCAAGCCCAATTTCCTTTCAATTTTCTTAATTTCATAATTAAATGCGTTAATAGGAATATTGTTACAAATAAATTTAAAAGAAACTGATACAACAGGTTGTTCGGATTTCTGTTGCAAAAGAACGCCAAAAATGTGTAAACAAAATATTTACACAATATTTGCAAGACAGATTTCAGCTCGAACTGCATGCGGCTTTCATCTCGAATTCAACAAATTTAATATTATAATTTTTTAAATTACGCTCGAATTATTTATTAATTTTTTTTATATTTTCTGCATGAACTTCCAAATTGATCTCTAATTTCACTATTGCAGACCAATTTTATTTTTATATGGAGCTAAAAAAGTGTCCAAGATTCAATGGCCAAAAATATATTCAAAAAGTAACCTGGAACATCTGACCTCGCCTTTTTCGGAGCCAATGAAAAAATCTTTTATTCAGATTATAACCGAACAATTGCAAAAAAAAATGAAATAACCAAATTGATTTAAGCTCGAACTGCATGTGGCCCTTTTTCCTTTTCTAATGTTCCTATTTTCACGTTACTAAAAATTCCAAAAGATATACATAATGTCAAAAAAGAATTTCGAAATCCTGACAATATGTAAAATATCTAAAATAATACAAATTCACTTCATTCTGAAACCAATTCAAAAAGAAACAAATTCTAACGCATTATCTCTTATCTCTCTTATCACTGGATTTCACATATAATAGAGAAATTAACATTTTGCTGTTTTAATGTTTATATTTTTGCCACAAATGCAATAAGGTTTCAATCGAAAATATTTTCTATTTTTTTTTCGATAAAGCCGCGAGAAGATTTCCCAAAAACATGCTTTTATCGACCATTGTCTTATTTTTATATTTTTTTAGACGTTAATTTTTTTAATAAATAATTTTATTAATTACTGGCCCGTGCGAATAAGTCGCATAGCATGCGCTTGGGGAGTGGGAGATGTTAGTTAAATACATAGTCAATAGATGGCCCTGTGTCCAAAATAGGGTTTTTAATAATTTAAATAGAAACATTGACATCTTGAATTGTTTGTTTATTTTTTGCATACAGCGGTGAAGGTAATCTTCAAAATGATTTTTCAATCTTTTTTTTTGTGAGTTATTTAGGGAGTTATGGCGTACCGACAAAAAACACATTTCAGAACTAATATATAGAAATTATTTTCATTATTTTTTACGAAATAAAAAGCTAAAAGTAAAAAACATGAATTTCAACACCAATGAAATTATGTCGCAGATTCTAAGCGGATGTTGGAGACCCCCACGAAATTTATTTCATATTTTGCCATAATAAAAATCTAGGAAGCAAATCGATGAAATAAAAACTTACAATCTTGCATGATCTTAAAATCAAATTTGGAACTAGTAGTTTTGTGCAAAATAATTTAAGATTTAAGGAAGAGTTATGAACAAAGATCTGTCTAATTGCAGTTCTGAATGGTTTGGTAAAGCAACGATCACAATCAATATACATAAATAAAATCTTACCCTCTTAGAAGATCTATATCTTCTGAGCACAGTCTTCCCTTATCAGGGAACGAGCGCTTGTCATCATAGTTCCGAATGATTTCTTCTCTAACGCGGTTCAGTTCCCTCAAACGAGAAATAGTCCTTGCACTTGGATACCTAGTCCCATGTCTGTTAACTGTCCAAAATTGTATGGGAGTGCATTCTGAAACAATACACCGTAATTTGCTTCCAGTTCAAAGGGTTTAATAAGCGTTAATGGAACAACAGATCATCGGGATTGTGACTCACGCGACAATTTCATAATTTTGTGTCATTAAGGCGACTCGGTTGTAATTATTGTCGTCGGAAGCGAAAAGTATGGCCTTGAGTGCTGCACATGCAAGAACTTGAACACACATACCTGGAATTTTGTGTTGGTTGTTTGCCTTTCCGAAGGCGATTTGGTATGCAGTCTTCGTGGCGAATTGCAAGTAGGGTTGCTCGTCTGTTGCGTAACAATAGTATTGGCAGCAATCGTCGTTGGTGCCAAACAAAGGACTTCCATTTTGTGAACCCAATGGATCGTCTCTGCTGCCCACGCTGTACTGATTGCGGTCGTAGTTTTGTTGGTCGCGATTTCCTCCATTCTGGTTACGATTTCCTCCGTACTGGTCGCGGTTTCCGCCATATTGGTCACGATTTCCGCCATATTGGTCACGATTTCCGCCATGTTGGTCACGATTTCCTCCATATTGGTCACGATTTCCGCCATATTGGTCACGATTTCCGCCATATTGGTCACGGTTGCCTCCATACTGATCCCGATTTCCTCCAAACTGATTGCGATTATTCTGATCCCTGTTATCATACGGGGGACCTTGGGGGTTGTAATAGCTTTGATTTTGTCTTCCGTACTGGCTTTGGTTGTATTGGTTTTGTTGTCCGTTTCGATCATACCGGTCGTAAGGCGGAGGATTTTGCCGGTCATACTGATTTTGACGTCCGTATTGATCATAGGGCGGATTTTGACGGTTTCGGTCATAGGGTGGATTTTGCCGGTCACGGTCATATGGTGGTGGATTTTGACGATCACGATCATAAGGGGGAGTTTGACGGTCACGGTCATAGGGCGGATTTTGACGGTCACGATCGTAAGGTTGATCTGTGTTGTCTCGATCGGAGGACTGCGTATATTGCGAATTTACTACCAAGAACCAAAATGATGCGAGCCACACCAGCGTCCAAATCGAAGTCCTGGAATGATGTCATACAGTGACAATGTCATCATAAAATAAACAAAAATATTCAGTTATTACTCAGACCTCACGCCGATGAGTACAATAACATACTTATGACAACAAGTATGACTACTTATGTATGAAACATTTTTATGAATATTTGTAAATACAGTATGTCCACGGATGGGTTTACAGAGGAAAACTAATTCTTGATATAATGGCCTGCTTGGCCCCAAACCCCTAAAAACCATATTTTCCTATAATCAATAAAAATTTTTTTTATTTAATTTTTTTTTGAAAAATATGAAATATGAAATATATATATTTATAGATAATAATTAATCGTGGTACCAATAAACGCCAAACTCCTAAAAACCATTTCATTCAAACAGTAACAGATTTTTTATATTTTTTTAATTTGAAATATTTTTGTATATAATAATTAATAGTAGTACCAATAATCGACAAACTCCTAAATACCATTTCATTTAAATAGTAACAGATTTTTTCTATTTAATTTTTTTTGAAAAATATGAAATATTCACATAGATAATAATTAATAGTTACGAATAAGCGCCAAACCCATAAAAACCATTTCATTTCAACTGTAACAGATTTTTTCTATTTAATATTTTTTTGAAATACATGAAATATTTTTATAGATAATAATTAATAGTTACGAATAAGCGCCAAACCCATAAAAACCATTTCATTTCAACTGTAACAGATTTTTTCCATTTAATATTTTTTTGAAATACATGAAATATTTTTATAGATAATAATTAATAGTAGTAGCAATAAGCGCCAAACCTCTAAAAACCATTTCAATATTTTTTAATATGAAATATTTTCAGAGATAATAATTAATAGTAGTACCAATAAGAGAAACTATTGAAACATTTTTTTTTGAAAAACATGACATGTTTTTATATATAATAATTAATAGTAGTAGCAATAAACGCCAAACCTCTAAAAACCATTTCAATTTCATTAAAACCGTAACAGAATTTTTCTATTTAATTTTTTAATATGAAATATTTTCAGAGATAATAATTAATAGTAGTTAATAGTAGTACCAATAAGAGAAACTATTGAAACAATTGTCTCTCTCAGCAAGAACTAATTTATCTTAATTAATTAAAGTCCAAATTAAAAAAAAAAACTGTTTTTGTAGGTTTTAGAACAAGTCATTTTATCAAGAATAATTTTTTCTGAAATTAAAAATAAAAAAATCAACGTTTATAAACTGTAGATATTTTACAAATAAATGAAGATTTTCATGTTAAAGCCTCTTGGTTTTAAAGATGTTTCGAATGACATCTTCACTAGCGTTGTGGACGTGGGCTAAATCTTGTTTACGTCGTCTCACAACATTTTTGCAAAACGTAATATTGAAATGTTTAAATAATTTCACAGTTTGTTTGAGACGACGCCAGTGAGGATGTTTATTACAGAAATTGCGAAATGTCTGGACGCAATTTCACGGAAACTCGGCTTCAAAACTGGGAAACCTTGAATTTTCCGTTACAGGTTTAATTTTAAATAATGCGGTTTGTGTTTTAGTACCGATTTAACATTGCAGTAATAATTACTGTATTGGTGTTCACCATAAAATATTGTGTAAATAACGAAGATAAATATCCAAACTCCATGTGTTTAGCATATTTAGAATAAAAGCATTAGCACCAAGCGTATGTGAGACAGGTTCATCATAAATTCGTGATAAGAAATCTTAAAAATGCTCTAAAAAATCGAATACATGAGTATTCAAAGAAATAATGTTTCTTTGAAACGTGATTTCGTCGAATAATCAATGAAGAATTTTATTTTCGTTGTAATTCATACATTGTTATCTTATCGGTTGTATTTGGAAATTGCACCCGGTCTTTAATATGATAAGCTATACAAATGTAAGGACAGATCATAATGAATTACATTTCAATAACACCTTAAAATAGATTTGAAATGATTTGCTAAATTATACTTCTAAGCTGCGATAGCATATTATCACGAATCAATAATTATTTCTATTTCAAGATTCAACTAATAGCTCACATAAGCCCAATAAAACATTTAATTGAATTATTAAGCTGCCATAAATAGTTTATCGCATTGTTTTTTACAATATACAAACGAAAGTTATTTGGTAATATAAAAAAAGAGAGCCGTTACAATACTGATAAAAAATGTATTTTGTAAGAATTGTGATTTTACAGACTGAGTTCGTGTAATCTAGAGAATCGAGAAAAGATCAGATTCCAGAGTACCAGACAAAGATGGAAGCATTTATTTAATTGGTTGATTAAAAAATTGGGATATTCAAATTTTACTATTATTGTTAAGACTTGTTGGCCCATGCGAATAATTCACAGAGAATGCGCTTGATGAGTGGGATATATCAATAGGTTGGGCTTTTAATAAAACTAATCGTCAACAGATGGTGCTGCGACCAAAGTACTGTTTTTAATTAAACAGATAGATACCGCTAAGACAAAATACGGGTTTTAATAATTTTAAAAGAAACATTAACATATTGAATTTTTTGTTTATTTTTCGCACATATCGGTGAAGGTAATCTTCAAATGATGGCTCAGTCATTGGTTTTGATGAAGTATTAAGGGAGATATGGCGTACCAACAAAAAAACACCTTTAAGAAATTTTATATGTATAATAAATAAATAATATATATACAATATATGTAACAACAATTGTATAGTGGTACAATATAACATAATTGTAATTTTTGTTTAACTTTGCCTTCATCTAGAGTCGCGCTACACATAAGTTAGATAAAAAAAATGTATTGACAGATTAAGTTTGAGAAGACAAGAGAATCTAGAAAAAAACAGAAAAAATGTACATACAAATCGTTTAGTTTTGCCACCATTTTACCAATAGTTCGCTCTCAAACTTTTTACGTCGAATCTTTTCTATTCGTAAAACAAAAATTATTATTCCAAATCCAACCATAATATATATTTAAAACAAAAGTTATTATTCCAAATCCAACCATAATATTGTCTAATTAAAAAAAGCTATTATGAATGAATTTTATAATCCTTCACATTTACAAAAATAATTGTGATTCTGCAAATAAAATGCTTTGAAATATCTCGCAAATGACAAAATCGGTTCGGTAATGGTTTCAGCGCAACTATATCATTTCAATTTTCCGGTGCCATTAAAACAGGATACTGAATTCCAAGGACCTCACTCAAATTACCAATTTACACCATTCCAACATTATTTGTAAAAGTGACTCGCACGCATCGAATTTGTAATCATGACCTGCAATCCCTGAAATTATTTCAACGTCAAGGCCAAAATGCAATAAGATTATTCTTGTTTTTCACACTACTTGTCAACAGTGAGAAGGCCATCGACCTCCAATAAATTCAACAATCCGCTACACTTACGTGACTTGTCTTTAAAATTTTCGTTAGCAGATAGATGATAGAGAGAGTGCACTGGCGAGAAACCTTAACAAGTTGATAATCATCAAGACAAACATAACTAGTATTGCGCATCTGTGCCGCCGAAGAAGTGTTAATTTCACAATCTCCTCTCTCCAAGCCTCACCACGACCACTCCTAAAGTCAAAAATTCGCCTCGTCGCCTTATCTTATCGAGAGCACTAAACAAATACAATATTGTTTGATGTGTTCCAAAACAATTCAGTCACTCTCTCCCGTTCCTCGTTTAACAAAAATAGGTCGTACCTTTAAATAACTTACGGTACTGCTTACGTCACGTCGTAGAATACGTAAACAGTACGAGTTACGCCCAGTCAGTCGCGCTAAGACGTACAAGTGTTAACACTTCTTTGATTTAACAACGAAAACAACGAGAAAAAATCGCGGAAAAGCGTCCAGGTGAGTAGTACACGAAAATAGAGCTTGTGTTGTAAAAATCGCGTCCAGATGGCCAATCCTGTTAATTTGATCTTGTGGCTGTTGGTCCTCATCTTCATCTCGTTCTTCGTGGCGGGATTCTGTGCGTGGATTTATATAATCGTTCACCCTCTCAGCGTATGCATTTCGCCTTTGAAAGTAAGTGAAATTATAGAGTTAACCGTCAACGAACGTTAATTGTTTGATTTAGGAAATCGCGGACATTCTTCTGCAAGGAGTGCAGTTTCCGCATTACTGCGCCGAAAAGATGTTCAGTTGAAGACGATTTAATAATGTATTATATTTTTACGATAAGCAACTCACGTGTTCATGTTTATAATTAATTTATAACGATTTGCTAGTTTTTCTAATAAAATGTATCGACAAGTGTGTGTTGTTTGAAATTCAATTATCGGTGGTGAAAAGGTCAAGATCATGGGTTGATTGGGGGTGGTATTTGTTGAAAAGGTCCAACTTATCAAAGTCAAGCTATGCACCTGGGTCAAATAAGCAAATGATGGGTCATGGTCAGAAAAATGTAAATCGGTTCCTAAAGTTTTTATAGGAATTTTACCGCGAGTTGTTTTCTAGACCCAACCGCGATGACTTAACCACATTAAAATGCTTAATTGCAGCAGTGTTCATTCGAATCAAGTCTAGCTAATCACTTGCTACATAAAGAGCTTAGACTTGACACAATGAATTAAATATTTAAAGAAATATTTTTACAATAAAGCCGGAGATTTAATGGAATACTTTGCATAAAATACAGTAATTTTCCTTTTAAAACGTAAGAGCTCTATTAAAATGCAATAACAAAAATGACCATGACTCGAGTAGACTCAAAATTATATTTAACTGCTATAATATAGCCAAAATTTTGTTTCATTGTGTAGTATCAATTTCATCAATTCGCTAAGTCTAACAAAATAAAATGATGTCATAAAATAACTACTATCCGTGGATATTCCCACACGCTTAGTTTTATGCTGGAAAGTCGTCGATTAACTCTCGCAAACATTTCTATTGACAACTCGCATCACTGCTCTAAATTTTGCCAGTTTCGTCGTTTCTTTTATTTGCGCAACTGTACCGGGCAAAAAATAACGAATTATCTAGTACTAAAGCTACCACGAAACCGTTAAAAATTGTCTTGACTTTCTCGGAGTAGTAACGAACAAATATTGACAATAGCAAGGTGTAAGTGAAATCTGGCGAAAACGTGACGTTAAAAATGTCTCATATTAAAAATGAAAGCAATCTCGCTCAAATAAATATTTTTTTATAATACTTTAGATTAGTAGTGTTTAAATCTTCTAAATACTGTATCGATTGACTTAAATAACATGATCAATAGAAAATTGTGAAATTATAAATTGCTAATATCAATGGTTCAATTATAACAAGGGTCGATAGAAAAATATTTCTTTAAAACAACAAAAAATAAAAAAAAAGATTTACATAAATAAATATGATCTTCTAAAGAAGTAGTAGTCACTAAAAAGCAAATCTGGTCAAAAAAAATCAAAATTCTTGTATTAGATAATCAAAAGTCTAGAAAAAAACTGTCAAGATCTTACAGGTGAGACATGACAAGATATTTTGGAATTTTTCCATGCTCTGACGTTTTGACTCTGGGTCAATAATTAATTTACTGTGAAAATGTTTTGCAAAAATCAGGATATTTGTCAATTGTTGCCAAAATTTGTTCACCATTTAATTGTAAAACGCGTTGGTTGTTAACATTTTAGGTGGGTTTAGGAGATCTCTATCTAACAATAAATTATACAAATAATGTACATAAACAATTTTCTATAATTTTAAAAGTGCAATTTGTAGAGAATTGTATTAAAATTAATTAAATTATTAATTTATTTTTCAGTAATTTTTTTTTAAATGAAATTATGTTAAATATGTTAATATGCTTGAATTAAGAAACTATAGTATTATCGTATAATTGGTATTTTGTTGTACTGTTGGGTAAATTAATAAATTAAACTAAATTAATTGTTTACTCCCCCTCGTGACACCTTTTTGAGAATTAATATTTTTTGGATTAAAAATATTGTAAATTTAATATTTCCAATTTTAAATATTAGAAGCCCCAGAACTTATTCAAAATTTTCATCAGTAACGTAATTATCGGAAATTCGGAAACGTAACAACGCAGTGTCGAAAAATAAATAGAAATAATATTTGAATCTGCAATAAATCAACCACTGTTGCAACAAAGAACCTGTATCTGAGGTACTAGTCTTTGGAAAGCTTGAAGAATATTACAAGTGAAGGTTAAAGTGCGTGAAGAATCTAAAAGCTAAAGCGTTCCGTTGAAGTTACGCAAGTTGTAAAACAATCTTGAGAATATTGGGCGGGGCAAGAAACAGTACTCCTTTCGGTATTCTGACTGTCGCTTCATTATGCAAAATAAGAAAAACACACAAAGTAGTAAATAGTCGAGAAAGTTATGAACCGACTAAAGTCTATGAATTTACTGCGATTATGAGCATTTAACGTTAAATCACCAGTCGACGAAGTGAATGTACATTTCACACATTTTCAAAAATCAGTTTGTGTAAGGTTGTTTGATTTTTAGTAGTTTGGCGGTGGAACCATTGTAGAATTTAAATAATTAAAAAACACGGCCGTTAAATTCCAACACCTCAAATTCACCATTTATAAATAACCATGACTTAACAACAACAATCCCGAAACGAAGTACTGCACAAATTTAATGACGATTGTCGCGAATCGGAAAATGATCGCTACTCACATTTTAGTCGATTAAGCCAAATTACGCCTCAAACACCACAACCCGGCTTTCCGGAATAAAACCTCACTATCTTGTGGTCAGTCGAGAATAAAATGAAGGAGCTCGGTGTTGAGCTCTATCCCACCTATTTCTTGGACCACAACACCACACCTACATGGACTTGTACAATCGACTTTTCATGTCGAGCCGAGTTCTGCTCACCTGTATTGTATAATCGGCTATGATGTAGGGGTCAGCCAATGAGACGAGACCAAGCCGACTCTCACTTAAGTCACTTATAGTGGCACCTGACTTGGGTCAAGAAACTTTAAGGTTTTATCAGTTTAGGGGAGATACAGGAATTATTGCGAGCAGTCATCGGTGACGAGGAGTTCGGAAGGTTGAGGTCGACGCTCTTTGAACCACGCAATAGCGACAATTAATTTTTAAATAATTTACGAGAAGAAGTTAAGACGCCTCCCTTCAATATTCAATCGATACCTAGTAAACCTCTTCAACAAATCTTGTGCAACTTTTTTTTATATTTCTAGTCGTCATTCACAGTCTACCATTACGATGAGTATTTGTGGTGTAATTTAGTACCAGCACTATTAGTTGACCAACTGTACAACATAATAATTTCACTTTATGGATAATTTGGATAAGAATGAATTTGGTACTATAGCATATCTCCATACAAAATCAGTTCAATTTATGCCTTGGTGTCATTAATTCCCTTAATTATAAATGAATGAGTTTTAGATTCATAGATAATAATTTAAAAATGACATAAAATGGAAATGAAGACCGAACTAAAATATATACTAATATATGCGTGTTTTTGTCGGTACGTCATATCTCCCTTAATACTTAATCAAAACCAATGATTGAGTCATCATTTTGAAGATTAACTTCACCGCTAATGACGAAAAATAAACAAACAATTCAAAATTAATGTTTCTTAAAAAAATTCTTGAAAACCGTATTTCGCTCCTAGCGTCATCTATTGACAATCTGTTTAACTAACATCTCCCACGCCCCAAACGCATTATTTCAAGCGGTAAAACGGTAATACAAACACGACTGCGATGCGAATTATTCGCATGGGCCAACTAGTAAATTAAAGCTACGATTTTTTTATGTTTATTTAAATGCAATCCCGTTCCCATATGTGCATAAGTCATATTTGATATATTTCACCCCTTTTACCCAAATGAAATGTGAACCTCTTAAAGCATTTCTCTGTCCTATATAGTTGAAATACAAGAGAAATACTTGTCGTGAAGATAAACGATGGGATAATGCAACGACCCCATTATGTAATTAGCCCATTAAAGGTTCAATCAACACAAAATTAAAGGAATTATGTCAGATGCTGAAGAAACTTCTGAAATTAGAACATATAAAGGCATCAGACGGCATTGCAACGCCCTTAAAAGATAATAACATAACTAGTTTCGTTTAACAAAAGGCAGTGGATAAAAAAAGACATTTATAATGCAATATTTTCAATTTATTTGCGTACCCCTGTTAGAATATTATATGTTGCTATATTCATTAATTATAAAATTTGGAGTTGTCGTATTGTGAATTATCGTATTCTGATGCAGACTCAGGTAGAGAACCACTGCGTATGTACTGAGGCTTTCTTTTTCCTTCAGTGGTAGGACCACTGGAGTTCGCCGAAAGTGCATGAGGTGCATCTGCTGCAAATTAAATCGATTCATTTAACTATAATAAGTTGTTAGAACTTACTTTTTGCCTCAACGACAACTGCCAACAACATTGAGAAGAAAAAGATGAATACCAGTTGTCGCTGCATGTCGATTGTTCTAATTGTGCTTGAGAACTGACGGCTTACAAAATGCACACTCTTTAAATACCATTTTTCAAAATGTTGTTCAAACAAATTGTAATGACATCACGTCTTTGATACATAAAATATGGTAATAAAGCTACTGTTTTTTCTTCAGAAATGTTATTTCAAAATATTTTTTAAAGCACAATGAAAACTGTTTTATTCCTACACTGTGTTACAGTTTTAGTAAGATATTAAACAATAGCGAACACTAAACTGTTTAATAACTCAATGTGCCAATGTTAAATAAATGCATAATTATTTTTAAAATGTCTGCTAAATCTTCAGACTATATAAAATGTTGTTGCATTTAGATGCAGAATGAGATCAATTTTGGAATCTGTGAGGTTTGAGTGCATATTTTTATTCTTCGATCTCTTAGTTTCTATTTCATTGCTAAATATTTGATTTATTGTGGTAAATACCTACATAAAAATCATATATTTTTCTACAGACTCTTTCGTTCAATTTTAAAATTTGTTTGCATTTCGTCCTCGTTCACATTGAAACATTTTCGTTTCTCTCATACTTCTTGTTTTTCTACTTGCTCGGCATATTTTCTGTTTCTGTGTAACGGATTAAGGCTTACTTCAATTTTTTTTATTGCCAAAGTAAAAAAATAACTAAAATTTTCCAACAAACTATTCACAGGTACTATTGGCAATATTTGTTTTATTTAAAAGGGCAAGGATTTATTTTAAAAGATATAGCGCCGTATTCAAAATTTGTCCGGTTTTATTCTCGGCAGGTGATTGATATTCAATAAAAACCAGTAATTAAAAATATATATGCATTTATTAACATAATGTTATAGTAAGTGCTAAAGAACAATTATAAATTAATATGTAAGCATTTTTATAGTACAAATAAAAATACAAATTATGAAAAAGTTTCAATTGTGAAATACAGTTATGCATTCATTGTAAGAATTGTTTGTCGTCAACAGAACAGTTTAGTAAAATCACCCTTTTATCTAACAACATAATATACATTACATACATAGGTATATGTAAATAATAGTTCTTTTAGTCGCTTTTCATTCTATGTGATAATGCAGTCAATTATGACTCTTACGTCTCGATTTCGGTCATAATTTTAAATTAAAGAATATTTTTTTAAATTCTTGAAACTCGTATTTTGGTCATAGCGCCATTTATTGACAATCTGTTTAACTAATGATGCGAATTATTCGCACGGGCCAACTATTAGTAAATTAAAACTACAAATATTTATGAGATATTTATTTAAATGCAATCCTGTTCTAATAGTTCTAATATGGGCATAAGTCAAATTTTGCTCTATTTTACCCCTTTTACCCAAATTAAATGTGATCCTCTTAAAGGATTTCTTTGCCCTACATATTTGAATTACCAGGAAAAATTTTATTAAGCCCGACTCGTCGTGAAGAAAATGGATCGGATAATGCAATATGTAATTAGCCCGTTAAATGTTTCAACAACAAAAAATTAAAGGAATTATTTCAGATGCTGAAGAAACTTCACATCAGTGGTCATTGCAACGGACTTAAAAAATAACATAATCCCGCACAAGAAGACGATACTTCAATCAACCAGTTTCGTTTAAAAAAAGGAGTAGATATAAACAGACAAATTTCAATACGTATAATTTATTCATTTATCCCAGTTAAAATATTTTAGGTATGTTGTTGTTATATTAATTTATTAATTTAGAGTTGTCCCCCTGCCTGGACTACAAGTCGAGTAGGATTAGTAATCAGGAGCAGTTTTACGCGTTTTTTGCTTGTGTTCGGAACCATTCTCATCTCATCCAAGGTTGGGTGCAGAAGTATTGTGTCAATTCTTTTTTTGGTGACAAGTTGTATGTTTGTGATGTTTTTGAGCATGTACAGGCACTACTTTTCCTTCAGTGGCAAGATCGCTGAACCTCTCCGAAGGTGCATGAGGTGCATCTGCTAGAAATTAAATCGATTCATTTAACTATAATCAGTTGTTATAACTTACCATTTGCCTCAACGACAACTGCCAACAACAGTGAAAAGATAAAAATGTATACGAATTGTCGCTGCATTTCGATTGTTCTAACTGTGCTTGGCAACTGACGGCTTACAAAATGCACGCTCTTTAAATACCAATTTTGAAAATGTTGTTCAAACAAATTGTAATGATATGACGTCTTTGATACATAAAATATGGTAATAAAGCTACTGTTTTTTCTTCAGAAATTTTATTTCAAAATATTTTTTAAAGCACAATGAAAACCGTTTTATTCCTATACTGTGTTACGGTTTTAGTAAAATGGCGACAACTAAATTGCCTAATAACTCATTGTGCCAATGCTAAATGATTGCATAATTATTTTAAAAATGTCTGCGAAATCTTCAGACTATATAAAATGTTGTTGCGTTTAGATGGAGAATTTTGGAATCTGTGCGGTTTGAGTGCATTTTTTTTCTTCGGTCTCTTCGTCCCTATTTCATTGCTCAATATTTGATATTGTGGTAAATACCTACATAAAAATCAGATATTTTTCTACAGACTCCCTCGTTCAATTTTAAAATTTCTTTGCATTTCGCTCTTCTTGACAATTATACATTTTCGTTTCTCTCATTCTCGTTCTTTTTCTACTTGCTCGGCATATTTTCTATTTCTGTGTAACGGACGTATAAAAAATAATCAGAGGCCATGGGCCACTTTGGAATTAATGTAGAAAATTTTGGACATTAGAGTGGGGAAATTTCTAAATTAAGTTTTCGGTTGACGACATACGACGTATTTAGTGTATTTTTTAGCAAATTCCATCTCGACGCTTCGACATCGTTTGAGTAACTTTCTATTGACAGTTTCTGTAAAATGTCATAATCTGTTAATTGTAATATGTTATTTGTTGGTCGATTTAAACGCAAATTAGGCCCTACTTTAAATCTTTTTATCAATGTCAAAGATGAATTAAAAATTTCAAACCAACTATTTATACTTATTGGTAATATTTGTTTCATTTAAAACGGCAAGGATTTATTTTAAAAGAAAATTAAATTTAAATTTTTTCGGTTTTATTCTTGGCAGATGATTCGTTTTCAATAACAACCAGTAATTAAAAAAATATATATATATTTTTTATTATAACATAATATTATGGTAAGTGCTAAAGAACAATTGTAAATTAATATGTTAGCATTTATGTAGTACAAATAGAAAAATAAATTATAAAAAAATTTTATCTGTGAAATACATGTGTTCATTATAAGAGTTGTTGGTCGTTAACTGAACAAGTTGAGTATAATCACTCGTTTATCTAACAACGTAATATACATTACATATATTGTATGTACATACATAGTTCTTTTAGTCGCTTTTCACTATATGAGATAATGCAGTCAATTTTAATTCTTATGCCTCGGTCATAATTTTAAATTAAATTTTATCGCAAATTAATACCAAGCCCTTTCCTTCTGATTAGTCCAAGCGTTGTGGCAACGACTGTATCTCCTCGATATCCAGCATATGTATGTTCTACTTTTCTTTCAGTAAAAATACAGCTGCACATCCCCGGGCTTTCATCTAGTGAAAATTAAATCGATTCAGCCAACTGAAATAAATTATTGGACCTTACGATTTGCCTCAACAACAACTGCCAACAACAGTGAAAAGATAAATATGTATTTGACTTGTCGCTGCATTTGTGCTGCAAACTTGACTTGACTTATAAAACCCACGTTCTTTAAATACCAATTTTGAAAATATTATACAAACAAACTGAAATAATATCACGCCTTCGAAGCATAAACTAGGGTAATAAAGCTATTGTTGTTTCTTTATTGTGAACAAACAACAAATCTATCGATTTTTTAAAACACTACAATGTAAACAAATTCAGAAACTGTATTTCAAAATGATTTTTAATTATTGAAATCAAAATGTAAATGGTTGCATAAAAATGGTTTTTTCCTTATAAAAACGCATGTTGTATGACGGTGTTAGTATAATATTAAGCAATAGCGTACACTAAAATATTTAATAAATCAGTGTGTCAGTGTTAAGTACTTATTGCATAATTGTTAAGAAAAATAAAAAAATATTTCAGGTCGCTCATGTTGACTGATAAGTTTTTATTTATTTCTTTGTTATTATATTTTCTTTCGGTTTATTTTCTGTCTGAAAATTGCTTGATCTTTACACGCTCACATTTAATACAATAGAACATTTAAACAATAATCACGAATAACTTGTCACATATTTTGAAATTAGGATTAATTAATTAATTAATTAGCGCCTAGTGATGCTAATCCCACAACTGATTCCTTACGTTTCGCTTACATCATCGGATAAGTAGACATCCTCAGTAGCGAAAGGGTCGCGGTCGAATTTCCCCCCGGTCTCACTTCCAAGATCATTTGTCGGATTATTACAATTTACTCCAATGGTCAACATTTCAACTTTTGAACATTTTTTTTCGATTTTAAAAGTTGTTTAAATTTGGCGGTAAATGCTTGGTCGTTAATTCCCAAGTCGTGCGAGCTTCTTTACCGATCGAGCGTTCACCCGTGTCAAAATGGCGAAAAAGAAATTTGACGATAAAAACGGCAATAACGCAAAGAACGAAAGCGATTTGACCTCAAACGATGATGAGCCCAACTTCAGCGATCCCGAGGCATTCGTGGACAACATCACCGACGAAGGTATTTTGTCTAAAACAGCCCCGACACTTGCGCCTCTAGCCATGCTGTATTTCCAACTTCAACTTGAATTTATGTAAAAAATACACGCCTTACGACTTTTACACCACTTTTAAGTAGTTTCTAAGGCACGTATGCGTAATTTTCGAACTATTGTAAGACCACAGAGCTAGTTTTAATGGCAACATATGCCGATTTGAAAAGTGAGGTTAGGATTGTATTTGAACAAATTTTCAGAACTCCTCGGCGATATTTTGAAGCAAAAACCGAAGGAGACGGACGGTGTGGAGAGCGTGATCGTCGTCGACGGTGTACCCCAAGTCGGCCCCGACCGTATCGAAAAGCTAAAATCAGTCATTAACAAAATCTTTGTGAAGTTTGGAACAATAGTCAATGAATATTATCCAGTGACTGAGAACGGCCACACGAAAGGATACATATTTTTAGAATATTCCTCTCCAGTGAATGCCGCTGAGGCTGTTAAGCTCACTAATAATTTCAAGCTAGATAAGCAGCATACTTTCCAAGTCAACTTGTTCACTGATTTCAACAAGTATGAAGCGATTCCTGATAAGTGGGAACCACCAGAGCCTTTACCATATGAAGGACAGGGCGATATGCATCATTACTTGCTTGAACCAGACGCCTATGACCAGTTTGCTGTGGTTTTGGGTCAAGGACAATCTGTGCAAATTTGGCAAAATACACAGCCTGATCCTTCACTTCAAGAAGAAAGACATGTAAGTTGTGTGTTGTTACACAAGGTGAAGGGTGTGTAATGGTTTAATTGATAGGCCTGGACCCATGCATACATCAGGTGGTCTCCATTGGGTACCTACTTGGCCACTTTTCATAAACAGGGAATTGCTCTGTGGGTGGGTCAGAAATTTGCACAATATAAGAGGTACAGTCATTCCAATGCGCAATTTATTGATTTTTCACCATGTGAAAAGTATTTGGTGACTTATTCGCCTCAAGAGGATCCACAGCATCCTCAACAGAAAGGCATCATTATTTGGGACATTAGGTGAGTTGTGTCAGCAAAACAATAAAATAAAATCATGACCAAATTGCCTCGTTAAAATTGTATTGTCATTGAGGAAAAATATCCCAAAAGCTATGTGAAGAGAATTAGTTAAAGTAGTAAAGTAAATACTGTGAGACATTTCTTTAACATTTATTCATAAATATAGCTTCTAAATGTTTCCAATTTCAGTTGTTGTCGCCCTGCTTATTTTACTTTATATTTTATTTGATGCTCTTGAATTTTTTTGATTTTCTTTCAATCTCCCAACATGTAGTTACTTATAATATTCTGTTTCTGGGTCCAAATTACGAAGTATACATTTTTCCAATCCACATGGAAACAGTTTCAGCTAACTAAGTCATTGAGAAATTGCAAAATTTACATGTTCTAAAGTTGCACAAAATTTGACCGTGTTTGTGATGATTTAATCGTCAAGTACTTATTTATTTTAAAAGTATTTTAGTTGACATTTATCTAAATTAAATCGGCTACACATGAACAAATATTTATTTTGTAAAAAGTTCCTTCATAATACCGAAATAAAAAGGGAATTTTTGATTGAGTAACAAAAATATGAATGGCATACAAAATACAGCATGAATTTAATCAATGAATCTAGCACCTATTAAACTTTCGCACATAAAATAAAGCGAGAGGCATACAATGCCTGTACAACGAAATAATTGTAAAATGACGACAAAAGTGCACAACAGATATTTTACATGCATCACCTAACAATAGACTTTGGCATTAAAATACTGACAGCATCTAATTTTAATACTAGGCACCATAAAATACTGACAAATATATAATTTCCAAATTGAGCACCAGTTTTTTAACAACTCCTACCTAACCTTCTTAAACATACAAGAATCATTTCTCTGTTACCTTGCAAGAAGCATATGTAACAGTTATTTTAACTTCTTCGTCATTTTTCATTTGCCACCAATTTTATTTTGTGGTTGTTGGCGCTACTGTTAGATATCCATCAATTGTATAACTGATTGGAAAAATGATATAGGTACCAAGAATCCCAGAACTGAGAAAAACGAATAAATGTGTTTCACTGCAAAAAGTCTAATTTAAAAACTATGTATTGAGCAATTTTTTTTCTTTAATGAAAAAAATGAAAAATAAATTATAAAAAATATCTAAAATAAAAAATAAAGAAAAATAAATAAGTAATAATAAATAAAAATGAAAAAAAATCCTCCCAAAATTTCAAATTGGTATTTGAACGTATTAGTCAGTTATCAATTTATGAAGGTGATGGTAATGTTATCGTTTTGAAATGATTTCTGTCAAAGGTTACAAATACATAAACCAGAAGCTATTTGAAATAAAAAAAATTATATAATTGAAAGAACGTTGAAATAATAAGGTTGGAACTAATTCGATAACTTTTTTATAGGGAGCGACAGAAAAAATCGCTCGGACACGTTAATTTTTAATTTTAAAAGCGCTAATTCTGACATAAAAAATTGCTTTGTTGTCATCTCTCTCAATTTTTTTTAATGGCAACCCTAATTTTTTTTGAGGTTATTTTAAAGAGCATGTTTTTTTTTGAATATAAAACAATAAAATTTGTAATACTTCACATAATATTTTTGAGAAAAAAAAGTTTTTGTGTATTTTTTCGTTTGTTATTTATTTATTTAATGATTTTAACAATAGCAGTTTATTTAAATAACATGAAAAATTTAACAAATAATCAGATTAAATGTTCAAACTGCCTACCTTCTTCAAGTTGACAATGACTAAGATGGATGTTCAAATTCTTTTATGACATTATTTAAAATTTGTGGGGTGATTAGCAAAATTTCCTGAGTAATTTTCTAATTTTTTAAATTTTTATTTTTTCTCAAAAATATTGTTATGTAACCTATTACTAATTTTATTGTTTTATATGTAAAAAAACATGTTCTTTAAAATGACGCAATTAAAAATGGGGGATGCCATTTGAAAACAATTGAAATGACGTCATAACCTTGAGAGAGATGACATAGCAATGCAAATTTTTATGTCAGAATTAGCGCATTTAAAATTAAAAATTCACGTGTCCAAGCGATTTTTTCGGTCGCTTCCTATCACAGATTACTCCAGATGGCTGACAAAATGCAAATATTTTGGCGGAATGACCTTAAACGACCTTCAAATTATGAAACAGTTTTCAGATGGCGCATCGATAAAATTTTGCGGCAAATTTAAATAATATCTCCTCTCTTTATAGGTAGTAAAAATGCTATTATATTTTGAATATTTTATGATTTATTCTACAAAACTAATGTAAAAAATAGTTTTGTAGAATAAATCATAAAATATTCCTTCATTATTTACACGTCATACAAACAATTTTATAAAAATCAATTTATTATATTACATAATTTAAATTAAACAAAATTATACCCAAAATGTTAACAATTACATTTTAAAAATAGGTATAACTTACATGTATGATAATTACTTGGGGTTATTATATGATCATGGAAATTTTGAAAGACTTGCCGGACAACCAATAGAGCAACCTGGCTTAGTTCTTCAAATTCATACACAAAAATAAGGAATAATGAAGCCTAATATCTAACGATGCCGAAAAGTATTTTTTGCAAACCTTCCACTTTTGCTTTATATTGCAATTTTGGACATTTAGAGCTTCTTGCCACAGTTTCGCTCTAGAATTATGTAATTAGATTTTCTGAATTTGTTGTATTAATAAAACATCGTTACCTTTCTTCACTTTTTGGAAAACAATGCAGTTTCTCCGCTTAGTTTTCACCAACACCACAAATAATGTAAAAAAGACCCTTCTTTCGCTTAAAATTTTTCACAAATTCAATCGACAAGCAAGTTTTGACATTTACTGGCTTGATTTATAATTGCAGCAAAATGCTGTTTTTTAAATATTAGTCAGAAAAAAAGCAACAAGCGTAGAAACAGTCACGCTTTTTAAAAAACAAGGAATTGTACATTGTTCAATTTAAAATAGTAAAAATATTGGGCCTTTTATTTGAATTTAAATAAAAGTTTTTGTAGTGACATCTAGCGGTCGTACAAAGTATTAGCAACGACTACAGCGCCTCTACATTTGCTTATGGTATCTGTGACAAAGATGTCATGCGCCTAGTTTCAATGTGTAGAAAAGAGATAGTTCCGGACAAAATGAAGTCAGTCATCTGGTTAATCTGTGCTTCCTATGAAAAAGTTATCGAATTAGTTCATCCACACTGTATATATACAATTTTATATAACGTGCGTTCAAAAAAAAAACGAGGCTGCGTTGGCCATGGAATTTATTGACTTTCCAGTGTAGACACCATAGAAAACATAAACATAGATTTGACAAATGTCAAGATCTGTCAGTTTAAAATTTATCAACGAAATAAAACGGCCCAAACGCTAGGACAGTTTAATTTTATTTTTAATAAACATTTTTAATAATCATTGATTTTTAAACCTTCGAACCAAACAAATCCGAACTTTTTTTTATGTATATTGTGTAATTTATAACTCACTAGTGGTCAACGTTCGTGTTTAACTATGTATACAACGATTGGGGTAGGTCACAAACATATTATTATTACTTAAATGATGGGGAAAAAAAATTTGGTACTTTAAATAAAATGTAAACATGTAAAAAAAATTAATGTAAACTTTAATGAAAGACAATCCGTAATTAAACTCCAAAAACAAACAACATTTATTGATTGGCATTGAGAAAGTGGTCCAGATTAAATGTCCTCACTAGTCACGCAATTGCTTTCGGTTTTTTGCAGTAGCCCGTCCAAATTTTTTGGTCTATTAAAATAATAAACCTTCGAACCTTCGAATCCAAGCAAACCCGAACCTTTTTTTCTAATGTATATTGTGTAATACAACTCCCTAACGGTCGACGTCCGTGTTTAACTATATATACAACGATTTTTGAAATATTAATTGAGAATGCAGTTGCTCTTAAACTGAATTGGTAGGTCTCGAGTTGCGCATAGAGACTGATGACCCATGAAGGTTGACGGGCAACTGAGTGCTGCCAAATATTCTCAAGACATTTTTCGGTTTTGAGACTGATTCTTCTTCATCGATCTATTCACGACTTACAGTTATATCAAATTAATGACCCCACTGGTGGTCGTGTCGATATTCTCCTCAACAGAGGAGAAGCTGTAACAATGAATAGATTGATGTTTGGATTCACAACGATACCGGGAAATGTTTTGCACTTTTTTTTATCCCATAATGATTAATCCCTTCGTCAACAAGGAAGCTAACCTAAACATGAACAGACTCGAACTGACACTTTGCTACACTAAATTGATGCACAAAGTTTTTCCATGGCCAACGCAGCCTCGTTTTTTTTTTGAACGCACGTTACTATACATAATATTTTATAAAAAGTGATCTTCATTCGTAAGAGTTATAAAAAGCAATTGATTAATCTCCAGTTTGAACGTTTCTTACGTGATTTTATTAAATGTAATGCCTGCAATGTTACAAAAAATATGAAAAAGTGTTGTTCATGATATAAAAAATGGTTGCGTTTGTTTGGTTTTGAAAATAATGAACTCTTCCTCGAGGACCGGTCAAGAGAAGCGCTCGTTCAATCCCGAGGGCCCTTCTTCGTGGCCGATCTTCCGCTGGTCGCACGACGACAAATACTTCGGTCGCGTGGGCAACGACGTCCTCTCCATCTACGAAACTCCCTCGTTCGGCCTTCTCGAGAAGAAATCGATCAAAATAAGCGGAATTCGCGACTTCAGCTGGTCCCCCACCGACAATGTCGTCGCGTACTGGATCGCCGAGGACAAGGACGTCCCGGCCAGCGTCACCCTGCTCGAAATCCCCAACCGCAACGAAATCCGCAAGAAGAACCTCTTCAACGTGGCCGACTGCAAGATCCACTGGCAAAAGTCCGGCGACTATTTATGCGTTAAAGTCGACCGCTACTCGAAGGTGCGCAAGGAGAAGAACGAGACGAAGTACTCGGGGATGTACTGCAACTTTGAGATCTTCCACATGCGCGAGAAGCAGATTCCAGTGGACAGCGTCGAGAGCAAGGAGCCGATCCAAGCGTTCGCTTGGGAACCAGTCGGTTCCAAATTTGCGGTGATTCATGGCGAGTCGCCCAACATCAACGTCAGCTTCTACGAGGTGCGCATGGGCCAGGCGCCCATCCTCCTCAAGAAGTTCGAGAAGAGGGCGTGCAACCATCTCTTCTGGTCCCCGGGCGGCCAGTTCATCGTTCTAGCGGGTCTGGGATCGAACGGCGGGGGCTCCTTGGAGTTCGTGGACACGCACGAGTTTCTCGTGATGAACACCACCGATCACTTCCAAATGTCGGACGTGGAGTGGGACCCCACGGGACGATACGTCACCACCGCTGTTTCCTATTGGAAGACGAAAGTCGACACAGGTAAAACGCGTTAAAATATGCAAAGCCGCCGTGGTTGACTGTCTCCATTGAAGGGTACTGGATCTGGTCGTTCCAAGGCAAGATTCTGAAACGCGTCAATCTGGAAAAGTTCGCGCAGCTGCTGTGGAGACCGCGACCTCTGACTTTGTTGTCGGAAGAGAGGCAGAAGGAAATCAAGAAGAATCTTAAGAAGTATTACGCGCAGTTCGAGAGCAAGGACAGGATGAGACAGTCGAAGGCGTCGAAGGAGCTCATTGAGAAACGGGCGGCTTTGATGAAGGAATTTAACGAGTACAGGAGTAAAAGGATTAACGAGTACAACGAGAAGAAGCAAAGGAGACTCCAACTTAGAAATAGTAAGTGGTTTAAAGAGTCACATGCCCTGATTATTTGCTAGTACGCTTTGTGATGGCGTATGTAGTTATACGCTCAGGGAAGATTAAGAAATTAAAGACATGTTCCATTTGGCTGTAGCAGCTTGAGGCAGCCACGGTTGGAAGACGTGTTACATTGTTATTTTCAACAATGACAAGTCTTTGATTTGTGTGTTTTTCAAACGATAAAACGATTTGTGTTCTCCAGATATCGACACCGACGAATTGGATGCAGATCCGCAGAACGTAGAAGAGGAAATTGTAGAATTCTTTATCAAGGAAGAAGTCACCGTTTTAGACTAGGAGAATTGGGTTTAGTGTGTTGTTCCTGTGTACGAGCACGAATTCATACACGGGAATTGTGACTGTGACTACAGCCTTAATTAATACGATTCAGCTGTTACGTTTTTTCATTTTACTGGATTTAGTTCTTCCAACGCCATCGTTGTATTTTACTTTTTTTAATAGGTGTTTCTTTTTTTAACGTCCTGGATTATGTACAATAATACTAATCTCAAGTGTCTGTTGGATATTTGGAAAATAAATTTTCTAAGACATGTCTTCTAAACCCGTTTCCAGCACCCGATTTTGCAAGTCGATAAAAAGCGAGAATAGGAATAGCATGATTTAATAGTTGTAGGGTTAGCACAGTGCTGACAACATCAAAGTAATGTTTGACACAGGACACGTATCGGCTAGGACGGCGAATAAAATGCATAAAAACGTGGATTGGTTGTATCGACCGTGAACATACTTTTTAGATCACACGAGCGCTCGACTTTGTGTCACATTTGTCGCGGTTTAACAGTTTTTTTATTAGGTAAACAACATTCGGTTAACATTTTTATATTATATTATAAATGCGAAAAAACTTATGGTTAAATGCAGACTTTTCTGTTGATTTTCAGGTTCTGGAAGCAAGCGGGCAGCTTCTGGAAATCCCCTCCAAACTTTTTACAAAACACATTTACGTGAAAGATGTCCTCAATCTTTTTAATCATGTGTTTATGAACTTCGTTCCGCCGCTTAAGCACTAAAACAAACGCCTTATACCCCAACATTTTTAAAGTCTTTAGCGGAATGGCCACTTCACACTCATTTCCGGTGTATGACAAAACTTTTCGATAAACATTATACGCAAATTCTGCAACGACATCTGTTAAAACTGTCCAAGTAAAATCCAAATCGCTTGTCGAGTCTCTGATGGCCACAACGGCGGCGTCAAATTTATACGCAGTGTAGACCATTCCGTTGAAGTAGTTCTTCAGAACCGTCGCGGAAGTGTTAAAAACCGTGTTCAGTTCCAGCTTCGTAAAACTGTTATTGCAGGAAGAAAATGACAAGGCCCGCTTTACAAAATCGCAAAACATTACCGGTTTCTTCTCGTTCCACAGCCTGAACTTTTGCCTTATTGCAAACTTGTCGTCGAAGTCGTAATGCGTGGTTACTTGCCTCGAAGACATGTTGAACGATTTCCCACAGTATTGTATCAGTTGGTTGTTGCCGTGGATGTTCGTTTGGGTCTTTTCGTCGTTGACTTGGTGAACGGACGTGACTTTTTTGATGAACTCATCAACTTTGCGCGCATCGGACGAGCAGAAGAAGTACTGGTCGAGGGTGCGATGCACGAACGAGTTCTCCACGTTTTGGAGGTGTTTCAAATCCAAATCAGACATGTACAACTCACACAAACATGACGACAATCGGTCGCCTTGAAGAAGCCCATGGTTCCATTTGTAGACGCATTTTCGAAATTTTACAAACTGGTTGGTGATGTGGTTCACTACGAATATCTTCAACTCGTCACTGAGATGCTCTTGGGAAAGATTGAGGACCAATTGGCACAAGTCCTGGATGTTGACGTTGCCGTATACGTCCTTAATATCGAGTTTAACCCCAAACAGCTCCTTATTTGTACCTACGATCAAGCCCTTCCAGCAGTCGTACAACGAACACATTTTATTTTTTCGCGCGGCTTCATACACCTTTGAATTGATTAATCGATACTTCCACTTGTTTTTGTTTGGGCAGACCCTGATGAGCGGTTGGGACGAGTTAACGTCGTACTTGTTTTTTGGAATTATGCACAAATGTCCGCGTGGTCTAATTGTATCATCTTCCACCTTGACTAAATGTTGTTTGTATATTAAGCTGTTGTACACTTTCGATTCAAAACTGTTCCATTTCTGGCGCTCGACGAATTCGATTTCGTGACCGTTCATCGTTCTTATAGGTTTATAGAAGAATGAAATTAGTGGTTTTACTACCTTTTCCAAGACATAGATGTTGCAACGTTTCAGAAGACAGCGACGGTGGAGCTCGCTTTGGATGTTGCTCATCCACGGTATGGAATTGTAGTCGTATCCCTGGTTGAGATCACGTCTGAAAATGCACTCGAAATCGGATTGGGTGGCGATTTTTTTCACCACTTTATAGAAGAGTTTACGGTGGTGGGTCGTACCGAAATACTCATTGGGAATAATTTTGTCTAGAAGCTTCAAGATTGGGGCGTGTGGTTTTTCGGCTTTGGCGCGTCTTGACATTGATACCATCGAGTTTAGGAGGAGGTTCAAGTCCGTTAGATCGCAGTTGCCGCATTTCATTTTGATTCTTCGTACCGGCTTCTGGCACGTTTTTAGCGACAACTTGTAATAGATTTCCATACTGCAATTACAATCAATAATAACTATTGTTGTTTGTTGTAGTAATTGCATTTTACTTACCTGAAAGATAATAAAGCAATTGTTGTACAAACTACTGACAGATTGTACGAATGGCACAGTGTCAGCATATATTTTAAATTAACCGCGGTCCCAGTGGTGCCAAGCCGTGTTGATCATTTCTCCCTAGAATTTTTACTCAATTCCCTAGATTTTTAGAAATTTTTTATTTATTAATTTTTTTAATTACTAGTGTGTTTTTCCATAGAAACCTAAACATATAGATTTGACAAACTGTCACTATAAAATTTTCCATCAAAATATAACGGATCAATTTTATTTAAAGTGGGAAATTTTTCATTTGTTACGATTCACGGCCGTTAGATGTCGCAATGATCGATTATTTATACATCAAAGGCAGGTTTCCAAATTTTAGCATTTTCCCTGTTTTTTTTGCCTCAAAGATTACGATGAATCGTAGTATTCGTTGTAGAAAGTAGTTTTGGAAATACATTTTGCCGATATTTCATTTAGAAACGAAAAGTTGATCGGCAGCGACATCTCATTTTCAAGTTGAGAACGTAGGTTTTACATGAAACACGTTAAAAATAATGCTTCATCTCAGTTATTAGGCAATTTAGGGCATTCATCTTTTGGTAAAAGGTTTTGGTAAACTGAGGCATCTTCATCATAATCAAATTTCAAAATAATCTGCTTTGGTGTCATCTTTTTCAGCATTATGTAAGGGCCGTTTAATTAATTAATTATTAAATAACTATTATTACGATGAATCTCATATGATCTTAATTTAAATTGCAATGTTCAGTGATGGTAATACCAACAAATCAGACGATTCTGTTGGAAAATAAGGAAAACCCTCCTATGGAAAAATTGCATGTATTATTTTTTTCTTAAATAACTACTATTAGGATGAATCTCAAATGATGTTAATTTCAAGTGCAATGTTCAACGAATGCTGTACCAAAAAATCAGACGTATCTGTTGGAAAATTAGGAAATTAAACCCTCTTATGGAAAATTTGCATGCTTTTTTCCCACCTTAAATTGTTTAGCATATCGGGCGTTTCTTAATATTTTTACCATAAGACAATACAACTTTCAGCCTTGTTGCTGCTAAAACGGCCTCACAGACATTTTTAAGTAAACCTCTGCAAGTGACAAAAAATGTAAAAAAAAATTGTAATTTGATATTATAACGGTGGTCCAAAATGTAAAATACCTTATATCACCATAATGCCATTTCAAAAAGGGTTCTAATAATGAAATAAAATATAGGTAGTTCTATTTGAAAAAACAAAGTTGCGTATGTTTCGTGAGTTTTGAAACATTCGTTAAAACGTAAAAATATTTTTAGATTGTGCAGCCTGACAAACGGTGTATTTGAAAGATTGTTGTATCTTATATGGTTCAGAAATTATGGACCGATGTATTCCAATTATACAAAAAATCAAATTTTTTAATGTTTAAACAATTAAATATAAAATAATCGCACCGGATTTGATGACAAAATAATAAAAAAAAATTCCGTTTATGGAAGTGAAAATAATTTATTTATGAAATTGCCTTATTGTTTGGGGACCTAAATACATTACTATTTAAAATTATTTACTTTGCTGTAATTAGCTACATAAGCAGCGGCTGAGTTTGGCATTTTTTGCCATTTTAATCTCAATTCTTACCTCTACTGTTTGACTTTTTCAGTAAACCCTTGCGTACGTTTGGGATAATAAAATTATTTCACCGCCCGACTTTGACTCATAAGCAAATCATTCAACTTAAATATCGCTTCATTGGATAGCGCTCATTATCTCAGCAACTTCATTACTGCTCAAATATTTCAGATTACATTTGGCGGAAAAATATTGAATCAGACCATTGCAATTAACGTTCTCTTAATTATGTTGACTTTGCGGCACTGAAAGGCTGTTACACTCGCAAAAATAATCCGGCGACTGTCTATAATTGTGACGAAAATATTTTCGGTTGCACTTCTTGTTAATAATTAAGCAGCAGCGGCGATTAGTCTCTGCAATGCGGTTTATGTGGAAAACCATATAAAATGTGAAAGATAATCAAGTTAAAGCAGATGGAAATGTCCGGTGCATTTTTCACGAGCGTATGTAACAAAGTAGTTTTCCGAGCAAAAGGAAAATGAAACGGAATAAGGTAGCTACGGTGAATCTACTTTCAGACACAAGAACGAAACATCTAAAGCGTTGTAGAAATATACTTTAATTAAGATGGACTTGAAAAATTAATTCATTAGATATTAGACGGAAAACAAGTATAAAATTGTTAGAATCTCGAACGAAATTTGGTGGTCATCCAAATAAAATGTACATGTGGCCTCATTGATGTTTACAAATCTATTCGTTCTTTATTACATTGTTTACCAGAAACAAATAAATCTTCCTATAAAAATTTTGCTATTTTTTTATATTACCTATGTCCCGTTATAATTCACCACAGATGAAACCAAAGTAGGCAATCCAATAAACATACAAAAGCTTGAAATTTAGTTGTTCGAGTTTTTATTTTATGTAATTAATCCGTCATTGCAAGTGATAACTGACAATATTAAAAAAATATTTACAGTTTTTGCGTTTGATATTTTAAGTTTTAGAAAAGTTTTTAATATAACACTATCTCCGTTTTCTAATCTTAGATACTACAAGTACGAACCGTTAACATATCAGTCAATACACAAAGCGATTTAGTAATATTCTCAAAATTACAGAAGTTTGAAAAAAATTTGCTGGAAAAATATTTATTGGAATACGCTACATTTGACTTTTCTGACTTAGTTGTTGAGATATTTGGTTGACTGATTAAAAATTAGAATATTCATATTTTAATATTATTAAAATATAATACAATACATCATAGTTTTTGTCTTCTTTGCCTTTTGCCTTCTTCATCCGTCATCATAATAAAACAAAGAAATAATAGCAGAAAATAATGAACTTGATATCCAGATTTGTTAGAACTGTCAAAAATAAATTTTATATTCAGACTGGGTTCGAGAAGATTGGAGATTTGATCATCAATGAGGCCACATTTTATTTGGATACCACCAAATTTCGTTCGAGATCCTAATAATTTTATTACAATCTCGAACGAAATTTGGTGGTCATCCAAATAAAATGTACATGTGGACTCATTGATGTTTACAAATCTATTAGTTCTTTGTTACATTTTTTACCAGAAACAAATAAATCTTCCCATTAAAATTTTACTATTTTTTTTCTATTACCTATATCCCGTTAATAATTCACCACAGATGAAACCAAGGTAGGCAATCCAATAAGCATACAAAAGCTTGAAATTTAGTAGTTCGAGTTTATATTTTATGTAATTAATCCGTCATTGCAAGTGATAACTGACAATATTAAAAAAATTATTTACAATTTTTGCGTTTTATATTTTAAGTTTTAGAAATATTTTAATATAACACTATCTCCGTTTTCTAATCTTAGATACTACAAGTACGAACCGTTAACATATCAGTCAATACAAAGAGTGATCTAGTAATATTCTCAAAATTACAGAAGTACAAAAAATTTGCTGGAGAAATATTTATTGGAATACGCTACACTTGATTTTTCTGACTTAGTTGTTGAGATATTTGGTTGACTGATTAAAAATCCGTCGTCCCAATGAAACAAATAAATGATAGCAGAAAATAATCAATTTGATATCCAGATTTGTTAGAACTGTCACAAATATATTTTATATTCAGACTGGGTTCGAGAAGATTGGAGATTTGAGAAACGCACAGAAAATATGCATCAGACATCTATCGGTAATGGTTGTAATTTACATTTGCCAAAATATGTTGTCATTTGAATTTTTATTACAACGAATTTTTTCTAAAACTATGTACCTCAGTACTCACATAAATCATTGGTATGTAAGAATATTCTACTTACGAATACTTGCAAGGTGAGAGTAATCAATCAGTTATACATGCAATGCAAGTGTTTATTAATTAAAAAAAAATAAAATTAGGAACACAAATTTTTGGAATTTCGTAGATTTACTGCACGTATGAGGAGGTTGCAATTTTAGTAATTGGCGTGCACAAACAATTGATTTTACAACTTCTAAAAATATGTACTTGAAGGTTTGAAATTGTAAGTTTAACTTTTTACCAATAAACCACTTCAACCTAAAAGTTTCTACAGTTTTTCGTATTCCGTTTGCATCTACCGCCAATTACGCGGAACGACGATGAAACTTTGCCCGAATCATATCAATAACCCCTGAATTTGTATTTTCTTATCTTGAAGGAGCAAGTCGTGCGAAAATTTAAATCCCTTTTGATAATCAAAGTTGGGAATTCAGCGGAAGAGGGTCGGTCATGTCGAGGATATTGACGATGAACGAGTCTGTCATCATGTCGACTCGTTTTCCGCCGAAAATGTCAGCGAGCTAATAACTTTCCCCGTTTTTCAGACACGTGTTTTTGCATTTGAGCGTGCCCTGAAATTTCGATGGCTCGCTCAAACGAACTTTTCGTGTTCGGGATTCTTATCAAATTTAAACGGTTCAGAATTGTTGGAAATGTCACCGAATTAGGCGCGAAAAAGGAATGCCCGAACAACTGAACACAGGAGAAATACGATAAAACTGGCCCTGATTTAAAAAAGTTCGAACCAATATTAACTGACAAGTTCGTTAACGGAGACATTTTAATCCAATCATGAAATATATTTTCTTATACCTAACTCCGTGTAATATTTAACCGATTACGTGTAGGAAGAGACATTTTGGAAAAAAGTGATTTGTGAAGATGAAATTGGAAAAATGAAATAGATTACGGCATTTATTGGTAGAGAACGTGCGTGCAAATAAAAACGAAGGCCACGGAAACAAGCTTTTGTTGCATTTTTACAGTGTAGACTAGACTTCTTGTCTTGCAAATTTTGACATTTGGCAGGAGCTATAATTAAAAAAATTGCTCAAATGGCGGATAAATGGAGATGGAATTTGTTCAAGAAAACATTAAATGTATCTTGCGTATTGTGTCCCAGACTGACAACTCAAGCTCGAAATTTTGCTACACTCTTATGAACGTTAATATTATTCCATGGTCTCCCTTGAAATCAATGAACACCATGGATATGATTTATTTGAAAAAGTGCGTAAATGTGGCAAGAATACATTTTTGAAAAAATTGATTTTTGTAGCTGAATTTAAAAAAAAATGGAATTTCAAACTTGATAATAAATGTTTGCAGACTAGTTTGGAAGAAGTTTTCATAAGTTCGCATTAGTCGGAGTTTGAGTTCAGAAGAGCAGTATCAATCGATGACATCTCCTCATCTCTGCATACGCCAAACTCAAACTTAACCCCTTAAGAATCCGAACAGACGAATTTAATGTCAATATTTGAACCAGAGCTCGCAATATCCACTTGCAATCGACTGTGAGCCTTGTTTATTCCAACAACTAGTCCTGCAATATGACTAATTTACGATTAATTATACCACTCGCAGTTTCCGTTAATTACGTCATAAACCGAACCAATCAATTCCCTAATTAATTTCCTTGCCCTAAAAGCTGTGATAAGCGATTAAGCATGGGCGCCGATACTGATGGTTGCGTTGTGGCGAAAGCAGAACGACCATGACTAGTACGTCATTTACTACTAAATCCGCTACAAGCCGAGATCGAAGAAACAAACCGGAGACGAAACGAAACGGTTGGCAGTTGTCCAACGCGATCTTCGCATTGCAGTGTGGTGTAGAAGTTTTGACAGTTTTAACTAGTGCCCAAAATATTTATTGTTGAGGTAGGTGATATGTGTTAACAATTGAAACAGACAGTTGTGATGTGCGTCGCATTGGCAAGGTTATCAAAACTTTTCAAATTGTTATTGCTAATAACCTTTGCTGCGGAGGTTGTGATAATTTGATGGAATTGAGCCAAACCTGATCTTCAACAATGACAGCAACTGGCTTTGCTTCCTTGCAGGTTACAGTAATAGGGCTATTATGAGTCAGTTTGCCACTTACGTGTACTTTGCTATTTGTTATTTCACGATCAATGCGACCAATTTTGCTTTTTTATTTTTTATTGGTCGTTTCGTTGCCTTTTGCTAATTATTAATTTGTTTTCGATTGGCGAAAATTTTCCCACTGATTCATGGGACCTATAATAATTAAATTAGTTGTTGGCGTTTAACATAATCTTGCAATACTTTTATAAATAATAAATAAATGAGTAGAAGTAAATAGAAAAAATCTGTAACACTTGTACTTGTGCAGTTATAATAGTAGTAAATAAGGAAAATGACGTCATGCAAATTTCTAGGACTTGTGACTTACCTATGAGACATTTTTTTTAAATTCATGCTCGTAATTTGTAAACAGTGTTAAGGTTGTCATAATTAGCTAAATATTGAAATTGAGTCAGGGCTCATTTAAACCCATTCCTGCCACGAAACCCATTTGTAAATTGTAATTTTTTTAATGTACTAATTTGTGATGCGTGTTTTTTTCATGTCTATTTGAAACTTATTAAAAAATGCAAAATATTGAATACAGCAGTATGCTTATTGTATTATCTATAATAAATTAAATAAATATGTTATTATTATAATAAACGTTTCAAAAATAAAAATTTCGCAGATAAATGGTTAAGAATCGGCAGTTGGAAAATAAACTTACTTGTGCTTCGTTGCGTATTATAAAGAGCCGAACAAAAAATTAATATCTAGTTTTTGTTTTATTTTTTCAGTGTAAACTTTTGACAAATCATCTGACAGAAACAGTAAATCAAAGATTTGCCCAAACGATTTGCAAACCACGCCTGTATTTGTAATTTGTTAAACAAACACGATGGTGTACTTTTCATCATGCCAATAAAGAACCTAATCTCAAATTCTCCAAAACTAGGCAAAAATTTTGCTACCAACTAATTTCATTTGTCATTTGCCACATGTACTTTGCTTTTGTATAGTAATTTATTGTTCAAAAATTCTAATGATTATATATTAATGCTTTTAAGACAGCCGCCTTGTAACCCTGCATTTTTTAACCATTAACATTGAGTATTTTTGCGCTAGTTACTCATTTGTTTAGATTTGAGCAAACACCAAAAATTTCCCACTAAGTTATGGGACGTATAATGTAAATTATTTGTTTGTATACAACAAATTATGAATTTTGCAACGTTTTTAATAAATAAATAATTTTGTGTGTACAAATAATAAATGGAAGGAATTTATAACCCTGTGTAATTGCGGTGAGTAAGGAAAGGGACGGAATAAAATTTTCTGAGATTACAGTTGAGGCAGTTGCACTTCTAAATATTGAAAAACTATCGGTAGCTGCACAGCTTTTCGAAGAATAGTTTAGTTTAGTTAGTTGCTTCAAGATTTGTTCTGTTTACAGAATATGTCCCATTAAAAATATACAGGGGGGAACAAAAGAATCAAATAATTGCTGCAACTTTATTTTTTAATGGTAACTAATAATTTTTGTTGTCATTTTCAAACAAGTATTTTTTTATTTTGCAGTGCAATTTGACTATTATTATTATGCAGATTATAATGCAGGAAAAATGGATTTATGCAGTAATGAAATATAATCATTATTTTCGGTAAAGAATGCCACGGAATTTTTGGAAATTGTACTTGCGTGCGAATACACCAAATAAATTTAGCAATAAATTAAATATAATTTATAAAAAATTTTTTAATCACAAGTGGCGTAAGGTCTAACGTAATTTTTTTCTTTAGAAGTTACTAATTGTCTAACAGGCACAGTTTTCAACAAAGAACCGATTCAAACGCCAGCTTACCAAAATGTGTTTATTCAAATATCACAATTTCAAATGAAAAAAAATATTGTTTTTGTAGATATGTCATTAGAGTTATTGTAAATATGATTAAGAAATATTGAACCTAATCTCCGCTAATTTATCATTAACCCACGTAACCTGTATTCGACAAACATCGCGTGCTTTCCTTCAATTTTCGTTATTGATCATTTACTAAAAGGATTTCAACTGTGACCTAAAAATGCAACCGCTCCTTTTTCGGGATCCCAAAAACAATTTTCATTAGTATCGGATTTTCTCCAAAGTTACATGCAACAGTTGGTAGAAAATTAGAGGAATTAACGCTGAGAATGTACTCGTCGTATATTTAAGAGCTACTCCTACAACTGGTCGTACATTTAACAAGGATTTCAATTACTTTGAGTTTTAATTTCGTTACTGTTGCCTGTTATTAACTCGAATTTGAATCAGTGAAACGGCGCAGAATAATGAAAAATAAATGAAACGTTCTAACCTTTGACATGTGAATTCGCTTCGTGAGATAACAGGGAATACACATATCAGTGCGCTGAAAGACTATTAGAAACGTAATTGGGCAAATATTGAAACTTAGCTGAATCCTTGGCTCTGTCTAAGAAGCGCAGGCAGCAACACAATTTGTTTTAAAAAATAAATTTTCATATGTAGCGGTTCGGTTTGTTTTTAAATCTGATTGTGTCAAATTCGCCAGATGCGTTCGGATGTGTCCTTCGATTTTACGTTTAATACACCATCAACAAGCGTTTAATCTCCGCAATTAACGCGCCCGTTTAAAATAATTAACTTTTGATGTTTGCTTTTATTGCCGTTTAATTGCCCAATCGATCTAAAAATCAAAGAGAACGTCACATGTGCGTGCTGTCGTTATGTGAGAGCTGGATTTGTCAAATAACTTAACGCCTACAAATCTTTTTAATTGTCGGATAATCGTTTTTTGGTTTTTACAACAGCGCAGTTAAAATGTTTGCTTTTAAAGCTTTGTGATTTTTTGGCGCCGGCGTTCGGTGTTATGTACAAGTTTTTAGGCCCTCGTCCTTTTCCGATTAATATAATTTCATCTCTTGTAATCAGTCGCGTGAAAAATGCATTTGAGAAAGAAACTTGTGTCGCAGATAACAATCACGTTTGGCTCCATTATTCCGACTCAATTGGCTCTGAAAATTATGGACTTAGTTCTAACTCCATTAAAGCGTCACTTTAATGTCTCCAACAATCCGCTTTAAATTGATACCGTTCGTCTATGGCAGAGATTTGATAATTTAAGAAAACAAATTGCTTCAGTAATCCTCCAAAGTGATTATTCCAATTATCTCCGCATTATTCTTTTTATTTATTTTTCTTTGTTGTGTTTGTATGCAGTTTTATTACATCGAATAATTTATCTATACACGGAGGACAGTTTGCCGAAATAATTTACATTCAACGTGCAAAATTTAATTCCTTCACCGGATTATAGTTGTGGAAACTTTGTTGAGTGAATTACACCGCAGAGAGCGGCCAGAAATATCAATCATGTCTGCTGGACGAGTAGATTTCAAACGCCGCTTTTCCATTTTAATTAAGAAAGACGCGAGTAAAAATGTTAAACGTTTACTAGCGAATAGAAATTGTTTAGATGCAAATCCTGTAACGACTGCAAACTGCTCATCACAACAATTTTGTTGCATTTTTATTTAGTCTGCTTCGACCCACGTTTGTGCGTCGCCTTTTTAATTTGAAAGTCAAATTTGAACAAAGAAATTGACGGAACCTTTTTTAACCCGAGCTCGTTTGCAATAAAATAGAAAGAATATGCAAATGAGACCGGCTTGACTGATTCTATTTTGAAACATTTTGCTACTCTTGACTGAAGAAACAAAATCAGGTTAGTCAACTCCATAAACAGTTTGTAAAATTTTATTCCTGCTCTTAACCGCTTGTGTCCACACAACACACCGACTATTGATGCATAAGGCCGTAAAATTTAACGCCCCGTCCTACAATCCTATCAAATTTACTATAATCATAAAATGTAAATAATTCCAAACATGTACTGTCTTCTACATAATAAAGCCATGTCGTTATTACTGTGGAAGTCGACAACGAACGACTTGGTTGAGTTGGTCCTGTTAAACGTGAATAATGAGCAATTTAATTCGGATCAGTCTTTGTTTTGACGTCGCTTGCACCAGGTGAACGTTTGTTCGCTAACAAAGGGCCATTAAAGCGCCCCCCGATTACAATCAACGTCCTTTTTTTACAAAACTGTACTGATCGTTGGTGTTTTACTTATCTGCAGGGATTCCCTCCGAGCAAGATGAAGAAATTTTACTCGTGTTGGTTGGTACTGCTGCTTTGTGTGAAACTTGGACAATCCTATTCCAGTAAGTACAATATTACGTGTCTGGACGCTTTCGCTTTTTGTAGACAACGAAGAACATATCATTATATCATGGTTTCGTGGCTGACCTTGTTATTTGAGAGCAAAATTACATAATTGGTGAGGAAGTGACGATGAACGTAGTTTGTGTTCGTCTGATCGAGTTGTGTCGTAATTTTATTTAAAACATCTAGAACATCTCTTGTAAAACTTTTCATCTGATTCTGCTCTCCATAATTCGTTTTCGCTTTCTTATTTCTAATGGGCGGTGAAAAGAGTACAAGTCAAAATTTTTCGAAAATGAATATTAGAAGTGTTTTCTGTATTTTAGAATTCCGCATCGACTGGTTTAAATGTATAAGTAATTTTTTTTTAATAATATTTAATCGAATTTATGTTGGGTCAAATAAGTACCGGGTGTCTATAAATAATTTTTGTTTTGTTTGGTTGGCAGTGTTTACTAGCTCTTCTATTGGGTACACTGATTTGCAAACTTTAAATTGTTAAATAACGTAAAATTAAAAAGTGCCCATTATCAGCATTTATTTATTGTTCAAAATGTTTTTTACTACTGAACACAATACATTTACTGTAATGGCTTACTTTCCGTTATTTGCCCCTTTGTGTTGGCCATAATTCAATAAAGTACTGTTTTACAATTCACTAAATCAGAACCTGATTCGCGTTAAATCACGATGACAGTTAATCTAGTGCCAATTTAACCCGGTATAAGTAACTTTTTTATTTGAAAATTATTATCAAACGATAATTTCAATAAAACGAATTTCGTTATGTTAAAAAATAAAGTAACTTTGTAAAAAAACGCCTCTGTAAGTTACTAAATTACTTCCCAAATGGTAACGCCAGAAAAGCAAATATTTTAGTGCAAAAACGCGTTTTTCTCGGTTTGCATAATTTTGAATGTCCTCGTTTGACCACACATCATAGATTATAACTGGCCCAAAATAACTTCCTTCATTTTATCAACTCATTTGTTTTCCGCTTTAGTATCTCCAAAAAGAAGATATAGAAATAACATGTATCCGTGGTTAGAGGAATTTGAAGAATTTGTGCAAAATTTATTTTATTTAAGTTATTGTATTTAAGTTATTTTAATTTGTTTTATTTAAGGAGACATAATAAAATACTCGTAGTGTTAGCTAGAATCTAGAAGGCCAATGGGATAACACAAATTAATTAGAGAGTGGATTCAACTTATGCTATGTAAAATTTTGACCAAAAATGGTAAAATTTTTACCGAAAATTAAAAATTTTGGCTCGGAATAACTACCATATATTCTAAAATTTTCAAAAAAAATATTTAAACATTTTGACCAAAAATTTCAAAATTTTTAACGGAACATGCAATATCTAGACCCGCATGGACATGCACTCATTTCGACAAAAATGTAAACAATTTGACCTGAAAATACAATATTTAGACTCTAAATGTGTATAAATGTTATAATTTTGAACCAAAATGGTAAAAAAATTACTATAAATACAAACATTTTGAGGAAAAATGGTAAGAGCTTGACAAAAAAATGTCAACATTTTGACCGAAAATGGTAAAATTTTAACCGGAAATTACAATATCTAGACTTGGACTATCACCGATAAATTTTGGATAAAAATGTCAACGTTTTCACCACAAATGGTAAAATTTTACCGGAGATTACAACATTTACAACATTTTTGATAAAAACGACTTGATAAAAACTCAATATCTACAATTCCACCGAACCAATTTTGAGAAAATATGGTAAAATTCTTATCGCGAATTACAATATCTAGGCTCGAAATAATGTAGTATTAAAATTTTAAGAAAGAATTGTAAGATTTTGACAAAAATGTCAACATTTTGACCCAAAATTGTAAAATTTTTACGAACAATTAAAACAATTTGACTCGCATGGACTATTAATGCACCTTAACCGGAAATTACAATATTAAGACTAAATGACTGTATGCTATAATTTTGAAAAAAACTGGTAAAAATGTGATCAAATGGCGAACTTAACAGCTATAATTCCACCACACCAATTTTGAAAAAAACAGGTGAAATTCTTACTCAAAATTACAATATCTAGAGTCGAATCTTTAAAACTAATGCTAAAATTTTTAGACTCTAAAATACTCAGTTTTTTTCTAAAAATGGTAAAATGTTTACCGGAGATTATCATACTAATAATTTCAACATTTTAACCGGAAATTACAATATTTTAGACTAAATGACTGTATGCTATAATTTTAAAGAAAACTGGGAAAAATGTGATAAAAATGGCCAACTCAATAGCTCTAATTCCACCACACCAATTTCGAGAAAAAAGGGTAAAGTTTTTACTGGAAATTACAATATTTAAGGCGGAATCTCTAAAAGTAATTTAAAAATTTTTAGACTCTAAAATACTCATTTTATTTGTAAAAATGGTAAAATTTTTACCGGAGATTACCATACTCACACTCGTAATGACTATAAATCGTAAAATTTCGACTAAACGTGGCGAATTTTTTTCTAGAAATGTTAAATTTTTTACAGGAAATTACAATATTCAGACTAGCAATGTCTATAAAAATTATCCTTGTTTTTTTACAGAATATGGTCGCACGTGCAAAGACATAGGCTGTCTAAGCAACGAAATGTGCGTCATGGAAACAGACCCTTGCTCTTACTACCAAAGACAAAACGAATGTGGATCGTACGTATTTGAACCCTTAAACCTCTTCATCACTCAAGTGACAATTCCAGATATCCCACTTGCAAGAAAATGTCAAATGCCGGGCTTCCATCTTGCAAGACCTACGTTTGCCCACCAACAAAAGTGTGCAGGATGGACGGCAGCACGCCTAAATGTGTGGACGACGCCAGTAAAGGTAAAAAATTTAATGTTTCTCCCAGCTGATAAAATATACTACAAAATTTAGTGGGTCGCGTGGGGTATGATACGACCGAGCTGAAAAATCTTGGCGGCCAATCTGGAAACGTATATCCGAATTTACCTCGTGGTGAAACGACATCTAGACCCAACATAGGGTATCAACCTGTTGGTCAAGGTTATGCAGGAGGGCAACCTGGTTCAGGTTATCCAGGCCAGCCGGGAGCAGGATATCCTGGGCAACCTGCTGGGGGATATCCTGGACAACCTGCTGGGGGATATCCAGGCCAGCAGCGCCCAAATTATCCTCAGCAACCTTATCCTGGTTACAACGGCTACAACCAACAGGGTGGATATCGACCACAACAAAACGGATATCCTAATTATAACAATTACAACAACCAGAGGTATCCCAATAATCAGCAAGGTGGTTACAACCCTTACAGATATGGACAAAACAGCGGCTCAAACCCTCTTGTCGATTCCATCAGTAGTGCTTTAAAAAATTACGGTACGAAGCTCTTAAAGGACGCCATTACCAAACAGTTGAGTGGTGGTAACAGGAATTAATTCTTTTCTATGTTGCAGGGCTGTTCTATATGATTGTTGCGTGGTTATATCAACGGATTTTGGCAGTTTAATTTATTTTCATAATACGTTTACATAACAATTATTATTTGTGTTATTTTTGTAATAAAGTGTAAAAAACTAAATGTGTGATGTATGGGGGGCCGGTGGTGGTCTCTTGTCGTTTTATGACGTCACACTGTATATAAACTGTACATAATAACCGCACCATCTTATAGTCTGCCCTTTTAACAATTTTGTTGCTTTTTTTCTATGTCGGTATGAATGTGTGTGTCCTTATACGTAGTTTTGTATTTATTTCTCGTGTAATAAAATAACATGCATTTTAAGTTTTTCCCGCTTCGCTTTGTTCATATTTACAGCGGTTTATTACAAGTTTACAAGACTGCAACGATCCGAAATGAAATTCTTTTATTGAAGCGTTCCCACCAAGACCTGCAGCAGGAAAATTACTTTTTCTTTGTAACGAACTAAGTTCGAAACGTGGCGAGGGTTTTAATCAAGTGGAGAGATTTCGACGCGGACTGACCTTTATTCAGATGCGGGCGTAATATGACTCCAATTAACGACCAGAGGGTGAGAATCGAGAAGAGGAGAAGAGTGTTTTAAAATATCTCGTGGGGCTACCTATTTGGGCAGGAGAGGTTGGGGGCAAATTTTTAAATCACTCCAGGGAGGCGTTTCGTTTACATTTAAAGCCATAACTTGGAGAAATGGGGGTGTTAAGTGGCCGAGTTGAGGTTTCGAATAAATATTTTGTTGTTGTTTTCTTTAATAAATACATAAGATGTGTTGTAGTTCAAATGCAGGAAATAAAAAAATACGTATATGTAACATATTTTTGCGTGAAATTAAATAATTTAATGCAAATCACTTGCACGTGCAGCACAGCTTAAAATATATTGGGAACATGTAATTTTGCCAACAACACAATTTTCCTTGCACTACATTCTAGCACCTGCTGTGTAAATTGGAACCAGACAAAAATTATGCTTCGCACTCTTCCCTTACAAGTTTAATAATTAGTAAATTTACTCAGTACTTTGTTGGCGTTACAACACATGTGATAACAAGTCTTTATCAGAGTGGGTCTGCTCTATTATATGCATTGGGGAATTTAAGCTTTAAAATTTGCTTTACATAAAAGCGAATATTAATTTAATTTTTTTTGTAGCCTCACTTACCTCAATTTTGTTACAAAAAACACCCCCAAAAGGGAAAGGTGAGCAGTGACTTAAACCCTCAACGCTACGTAACAAATATTTAATCTGCAAAACTTTTAAGTCCTGTTGCATAAACTATGATTCCCAATTTCTGACATTCGAAATTCTAATAATCTAATAACAAAAAGTGTTGAGCTTCTAAGCTCAATCTAGTAAGTCTAACACAGTAATAAAAATTGTAACAGAAATGATAAGCGGATGTGAATTTGTATTGCAACAAATCAGCTAACTTACTGGAATTTTTATACAATGTCCTTTTTTTAGTTCCACATCCGACACACTTTGGATGTTGTTCGCTTATGGCACGAAATTATATAACGTTTAAAAGAAAACGATACAAAAAACAACAAGTAAACAAAATAGTTAATTTTCTACAAAGATGTGTACCAAAGATGTTTTTAAATTAACTCAAAACTCACAGTTTTAACTGGGGTCGGGCCAGAAAAAACATTTCCTTTTCAATTAATAAAATTTTCGTTTCGAAAAAGTCAAATGACATTGATTTGGTTGAAGGCGAAAGGAAACATGGCAAAATAAAATGCGGCTAATCTGAAAAGTTGTTAAATTTTTTTAAGTCTAATTTTTAATCTTCAAAATACTGTGATTTTGAAGTCATTAATAATTATGCAAATAGATTTTTTCATTTAATTTTATATTTGTACAATTACAAGATATATAAATTTTTTCAAACTAAAATCTGAGTTATAAAACGATCGATTTTTCGATTGAAATTTAAGGAATGTTTGATGTGACATAATTTCATGAAAAGTAACGAACAGTACTTTATTAATTACAAAGTCGTTGTTTAAATATCGCTATTGCAGCATCCGCGATAAGAAAAATGCTGCAGATCCGAGGTAAACACGCGCGAGATTATCCCCCAAAGCAACTAATATCGTTCAGTGTAAAATGAAATCCCTTATTCCTTTGTAACTTCAGGATTTACGCCAATTGTAATATAAAACTCAAAACTGAAGTGACTGTTTGCAACACTAAATCAAGGTGCAAAAGGAACTCGTCTTACACATTTGCTCGACTTAAGTTGGTAAACCGAATACTTTTAAAATTATGAGCCTTAATGGAAATAATAAAGTTAGTTTTTCTTATGATTTGTGTATGTATCGCTCCCAATTCGATCCCAGCTACACCAAGACAAAACAGGTATTTCATAACAAATTGATAAGTTTGTAACAAATTTTTTTTCGAGCTGAACATACAGGAATTTTGAATTTGTATCACCGCGAGAAAATTTTTGAAAAAACACCAAGTATGGAGTCGACCCCTCGGCAAATTATTTCGTTATTTCGAAACCTAATTTCGTTAACAAAAACGATTCGACGAGGACCAGTGGACGGATTGTTTACACTTACATTTCTGAAAAAACTGATGTTGGGTTGTAACTACAACTACACTGTAAAAAAATAAATGAAAAACTGTATTTCTTGGCCTACTATATTTTTTTATTTAACATATTAAATTACAGGGAATGTAACTGCTAAATAAGTGAAGTTTAAATGTTACATCAATAGGTGGCACCACGATTAATTATCATGGCAACTATCCAAATAGTAAAATCTAAATTTAAACCACAATAAAATTATTTTAAAGTTTAAATTTCAAAGAGTAAGATACCTATAACACAAAATAATAAAAATTTAACACATTTATCAGATCTTCTTTTTATTAACCTTAAAAGATTAGATCTTAATGCTTCATTTTGACGTCTCAGTTGGTAACACACTTGCAATGGCACTTGAACGAATAGAATATATAAGACCCAGTTCTTTAACAAATAACTTTTTTATTTGTAGGAAAATTGATATATTTTTTAATTTATTTTGTAGTGTTGTAATTATTGACTCTTTGGAATTAAATAAGTACTGTCTTAAATTGATTTATTTATAATTTTCACCATTCCAAAAGGTAGTATGTAAGTAAAACACGTAAATATGCTGCAATGTTTATTAATATATTCGAAGCATCAAATTACATCTTTACAGTTTCTTTTTGTCGGCTGGGGCCTTAGTCTTGGGGTCAGAAACCGGGGCGGGCGTCGGTTTGGAATCTGCTACAGCTTTCGCATCCTTGGTCGGAGGAAGGGCGGCACCATTATCAGCAGACTTGAAACCTGCAGGAGCTGCCGCTGCCTTGGCCGTAGGTGCCTTGTCTGAAATTACAAAATAAATGTTTTACCAAAAATAATGATGTATTCTAAGAAGTTACCATTTGCCTCAGCGGCAACGACGAAGAGCACAGCAAAAAGGAAAACGTAGACGAATTTCATATTGATTGCTTGGTGTGGTTTTGAGTGAAGACTTACACAGCTCCCGGTCCTTTTATACCGATTTTGGAAACATGTGTTTATAAAACCAGAGTTATTATTCATAAATTTGGCACACACAATGGGGTAATTATGTTTTTGTAATTATTTACGACCAACAAACAATGACTGATTATTTTTTCGAACCGATTTTACTATTTTTATGTTCGACTCATTCGAGTGACGTTTCAAAATATTGGGTAACTATGTTTTTGAAACTTTGCTTTTTATTATTTCGTAAATGCGTTTAACAAATTTCTTACTGTTTGGACGGTTTTCCACAATTATCGATTTTTCAGAAAGTTGAGTACAATTGAAAATTTGCTGGTTTTTAATACAAACTATTTATATATAGTTTTTACTTTTTATAAGAAATAAAATCCGTAGAGCACAAACAATTCTCAATTTAAAATTATGAATTATTTTTAATATTTCTCTAATCCTACTCTTCCTCTTACGGGGTTAGCCGAAGTGAATTCAATACATTTCATAAAACGAATTGTTAATATGTATTTTAATTGAACTATTTCAATGTACTGTTAATTGCACAAAAAAAGCGCGAAATCAGTGGAAGTAACAAGAGTTTGTTTTTTAAAGCTTAATAAATTGGTCACCCGAAGCTTAAAAGCTTTCTAACTCTCATTAATTACGTCGCCATTTTTGAAAAACACCATCAATAAATTATTAGGCAATTTACATAAAACTGGATCTGCTTCTAAAGTTTTAAAATGTTGGGAACTTAGTTCAAAGAGACGGATTTCATTGAAACTTAATTAAATATGACGCAGTTTTATGGTAAGTAAATGAATCTGTAAAGTGTAAAATGCGTTTTTGTCGTGATTTGAGAATATTGTTTGAAATGTTTTATGTGCCTCTTTAAGTTTTCAAGATATGCAGCTGTTTTTTAAATGGATAAATGCAAATATTTACCACAAATACGAGGAAAATAAAAAAATGAGAACGATGATATGTTTCTGTAAAGCAAAAAATATTACAATACACCTTTCCATTATACACCTTTACATTATACGTAAAAACAGATCACTAATAAAGGAACAATGTGTCAATGAAACGTGCTATTTGGTCATTGTGTGAACAATATTTGTGACATAATTATTTAAATTCCAATGATTTTGATATATATTTCAATTTGAGGTCAAGTGACAAATCAGATTTTTAATTCAGTAACATTTTTAATGCTGAAACATTTCCGCTTTTTTTTTTATTTTTTTTAGTGTATTCAGACGTTTATTACATTAATTAACGTAATCCTTGCATTACGTCATAACACAATGGTAATTGTGGCGATTATTTATAATTTGTTTGAATTTTTTGCTTGCTATGAGAGAATATTTTTTGATAACGAAATCTTTGTCATTTGCGCTTTGCTTCAAAGTAATTTTTATTTCGAAATCTGATCCATGGTAATTTGTAAGTTTTCACTGCTCCTTCAGGTTATTCATCTTTTTCACATTATTCATCTCTATCAACAGAAATGTCATTAGATGCCAAATCAAAGGTGGGACAATTTTGAGCTGTTTTTGTCAAATGTATTAATAGGGTATCTGTAGAAGCCAGGTAATCAAAAAAATATTGTCCAAATTTCAGCCAAATGATTTTTCCAAAATGCATTTACTCGTATTACACTTTTATTCTGAGGCACAGACGTGGTTTTAGAGTCTATACACTTCTTAAAATGAAGAGCAAAAATCGTTGAAATGTAGTCATTTTATGTAAAGTTCAGAAAATTGTTTTTTGTAGTGTCCGACCGAACTTTCGGTTTCGGCCTAGTTTCGGCATAAAATTGTTTTCGGCTTAGTTTCGGTTTCGCAACTTTTTTATTTTTATACATTTTATTGAAGTATTATTTGCATCAACAATATTTATTTAGTTGTTGTATTTAGTCGGTACTTATTAAGTTTAATTTTATTGTAATTCGTTAACAAGATTCGTTAACCATACAAAATGACAAAAGTTTTGAAGAAATAATTTAGTTCTTAAGATGGAAGAGTGTTTTATTTTGTTTTGTTTTGTGTACCTACTTCACATATTTACTAGGTAAATTATTTTTACTAAAAAGTATAAATGTAATTTTGTTTTATAGCTTATATTTTATTTCATCTAATATATAAAATTCTCTTGTCACGGTGTTTGTAATTAAACTCCTCCGAAATGGCTCGACCGATTTTCGTGACATTTTGTGTGTATATCGGTTAGGTCTGCGAATCGGACAAAATCTATTTTTCATCCTTCTAAATGTGAAGGGTGGTCCACCCCAAAAATTTTTATTTTATTTTTTAGACAAAATTTTTTGTTTTTATTTTTTTATAATACAGCATACAAAAATACATACAACCCTTAATTTTTACCCCTCCACGATCAACCCCTAGTTTTTAATAGCGATATTACCGGGTGACTATAAATGATTGACATTTTTTGTGTTTGGTTGGCAATATATTTTAACTCTTCCATTGGGTACACTGAATTTCAAATTTGAAATTGTCAAATAAACGTCAAATTTAAAAATTGCCCATATCAGAATTGTTTTCAAAATGGTTTTTACAACTGGAAGATTTTTCGATCACTCGCTGTAACCATTTTCTCCGTTATTTATTATTTGGTAAGTTACATTTTTTGACAACAATATTCTAACCTGAAAAGTTAAAAGATATAAATCATGACGACAGTTAATCGCGTACCAATTTCTCACTGTTGCCAATTATCTAAATTGAAGTCAATCATTTATAGTCACCCGGTAGTATTTTTACTTTCATCCACAGATGCATTTATACATACAGTGTGGATCAAAAGGTTGGAACTAATTCGATAACTTTTTTATAGGGAGGGACAGAAAAAATCGCTTGCACACGTAAATTTTTAATTTTAAATGCGCTAATTCTGACATAAAAATTTGCTTTGTTATGTCATCTCTTTCAAAGCCATGACGTCATTTTAATTTTCTTTAACGGCAACCCTAATTTTTTATTACGTCATTTTAAAGAGCATGGTTTTTTGCATATAAAACTATAAAATTTGTAATGGATTACATAACAATATTTTTGAGAAAAAATTAAAATTTAAAAATTAGAAATTTTGGTAATAACCCCACAAATTTTAAATAATGCCATAAAAAATTTTGAACATCGTCTTAGTCATTGTCAACTTGAAGAAGGTAGGCAGTTTGAACATTTAATCTGATTATTTTGTAAATTTTTCATGTTATTTAAATAAACTGCTATTGTTAAAATCATTAAATTACTAAAAAATTATTTTTTACTCAAAAATATTGTTATGTATTACATTACAAATTTTATTGTTTTATATGCAAAAAAAGATGCTCTTTAAAATGATGCAATAAAAAAGTAGGGTTGCCATTTAAAAAAAATTAAAATAACGTCATGGCCTTGGAAGAGATGACATAACAAAGCAGATTTTTATGTCAGAATTAGCGCATTTAAAATTAAAAATTCACGTGTTCAAGCGATTTTTTCTGTCGCTGCCTATAAAAAAGTTATCGAATTAGTTCCAACCTTTTGATCCACACTGTATATATGTACGCCCGGGCAACGCCGGGTACATTCAGCTAGTAATATTATAAAAAAAGGAAATTTATGTGTGCTTTTTGAAATAGGGTAGTAATAATATGATATGATAAGTTATGATTAGTTAAAAGTTAAAATATCAGAGACTAAATGATTAATATGTGATTGATTTAAAATAGAATTAAAATAAAGATAATTTTTATTTTATTTTTTCCCACGAGAACATGAAATTTCGGTTTCGGCCGAAACTGAGACTGAAGCCGAAATTCGATTTCGGTTTCGACCGCAAAAACTAGTTTTGGTCGGACACTAGTTTTTTGTAGAGGGAAAGTTTTAGCGCCACATTTTTTTTTACTTTAAGATACTTTTTATACCGTCATCCTTTTATTCGTCCTTTAGTGAAACGGTCAGGTCTTAATTGGACCATAAGATCACCTTAGACACCCTTGAAATTAAGCTCAAAAATAGACAAATACATTTTTGGATACGTCCAGATATAAGATCTTTTAACATAAAGGTATTTGCCATAAACCCTCTTTATTCGTAGATAAGAAACTTTTTGAATATGTTCAGTTTAGAATTGTAAACCCTTGATTTTGCTAGTAAGGTAACTCCGCATGGAGGCCGCGTGTTATAATAGATCATCTCAATGTAGCAATCCCTCGTTTGCTTTATGCTTTGTCTTGTTTTTTCCACGTTGCCCCCTGGCAGTTTCGGTCACTTAATTCTAATTACGCGGCGGCGGCGGCGGCGTCGGAAGACTTCTCCTCCGCACGTTTCTGCCATTTGTCGCCGACGGTGAGGTGCGGTGGTGAGATCTCATTTGGAGTGGGCGTGATTTATGCCGCCGTCGGCGTTCAGTTGTTTTTCCTCTTCGGCTTATATGATTTCCGCGGGGACGGTCGTCCTTCAGCTCCGTTATTACTTCCACAATATAACGATACCAACTTTCGGTAAGCATTTTCATTATAGTGTTAATAGAGTGGACGATCGCCAAATCGTCTCTTACTAGTTTTTTTTACGAAAGAAAATACGAAGGAACCAGCCACCAGAAGTCGGTGAGGCTTTAGGCTTCAAGACTTGTATGTACTTTGCTTTATATCAATTCGTTCGGTGGAAACGTAAGATAAGTCTGGTCAAACGAGATCTAAAATTTAATATCAAAAGAAAACTCAAAATCAGAAATGAAAATAAGGTGAGTAAAGTAGCAAACACCAGTGAGGATGTCTACTTGTATGTAGAAGAAACGTCTGGAATTTATTCCAATGGACCACGGCATCAAAACCAGAATTTCAACAAAACATTTGATAACTGAAACTGTTACACTATCCAAGTTACACAAGTTTACAATTATGTCTGAAAAAATCTGAAAAAAACTTGGATTTACATTGTCATAAACAATAAAAAATTGTAATTTTTACTTTAGAAATTTGTAATAATTGTATTAAAATTTGTATTAAATAAAAATTGATTTTTTTATTTCTAAAACGTTCTCGCTTTTCAAATTAGATAAGTTCACAATTCCGTATAAATTTAAAGTAATATGTAGGCCCTAAATCTTCATTTCAACTCAACTCGAGTTTTTCCACTTGGACTACCTCTCGAGTTAAGTATTACTTACACAAAATATGCTTGCGTAAGTTTAAGATTTTTTGTTAAACTTTCAGACTAGATTTTTAATCGAAAGTTTCATCAGCTCGCTACCACGTCTTTCATTGACTTCTAAGTAATTTATAGACTGAAATAGTGCGGATCTAAATTAAAAATGTCTTCCCAGAAGTCGACTTGTTTATTCACGTTCATACCTAAATATAAAAAAATCAAGAAAATATTTTCACAAATAATCAACAAATTTATTTTAACATGCTGTTTATTTGAAACCACCTGGTTTTTACATAATTATGCTTATAAATATAATAAAGTAACAACTAGGGAAATAGAGATTAGGGTAAAATATGTGTTCAAATATAATTGCATTTTTTAAAATAGGAGCCATTCCTTTTAATGAAATGTAAAGTTAAGAGGCTCATCACGCGTGACGTTCTTATTTACCTCCACGGATTCCCCTGAAAATATTTTATAGTTATTTATTATTTTGTTGTATAGGTACATTTATTCTCTGGACTTACCTACGAATAGTACTACTGAAAATGTGATAACGTAAATTAAAAAGGGCACCCAGAAACGCATTTTGTTTATTATGTTCAGTGCTTGGTATAACACGAATCCATCAAAATTTTTCCTTTTATACACTTATTGTGCATTTCCAACAATGGAACATTTCAAAAAAAATCATAAACCATTTATTACTCTTGTGAAATCTGTTACTATTAATGTTTCAAAATAAGACGCAATTATTATACGAGTAAGTTAATGTTGCATTGTTTCGCGCCTAAAATGTAATATTGAATTGGTTTGCAATTTGAATGTCAGCTGCTTTATTTATTTTTTCTATCTGTAAAATTTTAAACAGTTTGAAACTGGTTGTAACATCCAAGTTGTGTGCTCTTGAAATAATCATTGAGTAGCAAAAAACGAACGTTCTCTCATCGATATTACCATTAATTTTCTGGCCGCCATCCAGCCCATTGGTGCGTCTCTTTGAAAATACGGCCGTCGTCATACCTACAGGACCGTTCCCGAATATCTCTTACAGACTTATGATGAAAATCATTATAATCATAAAACTGTCGTAAAATACAACATAAAACTGAGATGAAACGTGCCGGTCTTGGCTCCCCGACTTGCTTTAATAATTCCTTTAACCGTCGGTTGAAAATACAAATATGTTATTGATTTGATAAGAAGATGACTGAATTAATAACTTTGTCGTTACAATTGAAATTGTATCTTTTTTGTAAGCTTGTTATTTGAAGCAGTCCGGGGATAACAGTCCTAAACCAACAAATTTAATACCTCGCTGAAATTATTATGTGCATTTTGATACATCGTGCATTTATAATAATGTAATTTTCGCTCCGTATTTGCACAACTAACAAGATGTATTCTAGAAGAAATGGAATATTACGGTTACTCCTGGAGAGTAATAGGATTAGATTTTCAAGTGAAGATGGGTTTGTCTTTCCACCGTGAAATGCAAACTTCTTACTCTAATAAATAAATATTTTTGCGGTTTCAGTGCATCAATAATTTTTTTTAATTGTGAAAAAACGAATTTTATAGAAAAGTTTTGTACGCAGTTTGTAATTTTGGCGCCGGGTTATAAAAAGATAAAACTTTTAATTTTTACGAAAATAACAGAAAATTTATTGAAAGTGGATTGTTTGGTTAAATTTTAAACGATCATGAACTATTTTCAATCACCAGCAATCACATCATAATTGTTTCCGATTAATTTTTTTTTCTTTGTTGACTTAATTAAGCCTGAAAGGGGTAAATATGTATTTGTCTGCAACGTTTTGTGGTATTTGTTTGCTATGCTTTTACGATAATAAAAGAAAACTTATTGAAAGTGAACTGTTTGTGAGAAATTTTACTCCATCCTATCACATAATTTTTTACGTAGAAAAATGTTTTTTTTTTTTAATAAAGCTTGAAAGGGGTAAAAACGTATGTATTTAAACTGTAACGTTTTTTCTAGTATTTGTTTGTTATGCTATTTAGAAATAAATATATATACATATAATACATATATCTAAATTTTGGTGGATGCGCCGGGGAAATATTTTTTTTACAGGTTTTTATGTAAATATTTAAATCGGTTTGATTTGAAGTTTATTTCAGTTTTACTGTTAAGTGAATTAGAAAATTATAGGTAGTACATAATGTACGCCAATCGCAACTTTCTTTTGTTTTAGCCACGCAAAGCGTCTCACAATTAGCTTTTCAGCGGCTTTGCAGACAAAGCTGCGAAATAAACTTCTCATCCATTATCGCTGTTCTCTTCGGTTTAGTTCGCAATTTACTTATGTTGGAACTTTGCTCATCGTCTAAAACCAAAGATGCAAGCACGCATTTTGCGGTACAATCGAGTGTCGGTTGCGATGTTAAAAAAAAGAGTTCTTCTAGTAAACCTAGCACAGACACCGAGGTTTAATTACGGAACGACGTAAGAATCGGAGCGGACCTGTAATGCGGATATTAAAGTGGAGGCAATTGTTGTAGCAACAATAAAGCTTGCAGAAAAGGCAAGAAGTTCAATTAGCATTTAAAGCGTCTAGTTAGAGTCGAAATTGAAAATTAGCCGTCGTCACGACGCTTCACTTTAATATCGGAGTGTCTACGTGACAACTAGTGGCAACTTTTCAATTCGTTTTTATTGCCTTTACTTGTCTCCATCGGATGTTTAATTACAACCAACAAACAAAAATTGTTGTAGGAATATTATTTATTTTGTTCCAACAAGAAAAATCGCTGTGTTAATGATATTTGATGCACCACTGTAAAATTATGTCTGATTTGATTTATTTTTTGAATTTTGTATCGGTGTTGTGTCACATTTTATATCGCATCCCTCCACAATCTCCCCAAACTTTATTATCGTTATCGTTTTCAATTTGGCGTTATACCCCGGAATCCATCCGAAATAAAATAATAAACAGGCTCGTTCCCGGCCCGTTTAGCCCCGAGACATTATCCTCGTCCTGACTAAAATGCGTACAATGATATATCCGGAACGAGATTGTCGTTGAAGGACTTTGTTTATGCGATTCACCGGTAAAAACCAGAGTCGCTTACTCTTATCTTAAGATTTCGCATTTATGGGACCTCCTCGTCGCGGTTTATGGTCGTTTTTATGAGAGGACTGTAAGTAGGCTCTCTTGTTGCAGCGGGTATCTGGGAAATTGCTTTCTTCTGTTTATTTATACAAGCTGAATCTTATATCTGGAGTATGACCTTAAAGGCTTTACTCTCCTATTATTATATAGTGTGTTTATGCAGACCGCTTTTGCAAAGGTAAGCTGCCGGAATTGCCAAGTCGAGCATGTTTCGTTATTTTTGCATTTATTCCTCGACACATCAAACAGCGTCGTCTGAATTTTACCTTGTGCAAAGAACTTGCAGCAATTTTGAAATTTCAATAGAGTGTTTGTGTTGTGCAGAAGTCGACTTGAAACTCGTCTTAAAGCTAGGGTAAAACTTTAAAGCAAATTAAATTATTTTTTCATGATATCACAATCTGCACCGAAGTAAGAATAGAGCAAAAAGTGTTTTGGCTATCCCATATTTTATTCATATGAGATATTCATATGTAACATCTGATCAGCTTACCTTCGTCTTCAATACGTGATAAATCGGAAAAAGGTCTTTTGCATCTCGTGGGAGATGTCTGCTTGTCTTTTTTAGTTATTACGACTTTTATTTTTCAAATTTATTTTAGTGATTATGCAAGAATAAGTTGTAAACGTCATAATTCAGCATCACATTTTAATGCACTCCGCGCTTTAATAGCGATTAAGGACGCTTCAATAGACGCCTCCAATGGAATCTCCTCAGTTCAAGTCGTAAAATACATTGTGGATTAAGAGCCGCCACAGACATGAATTGCAGCGAATACAACTTGATTTTCTTTTCGAGGAATTCTTGGAGCCATGTCGTTTATTGTACATAAGCTCGGTTTGATTCTAAAAGTTTTTGACACCACATTTCTCATACTGCTGTTTTCACTAAGCTCCATGTAAATGAGGGGTTGGAGCATTCGTATGAAAATATTTCATAAACAGAAATTATTTCAACTAATACATATTCATTCAGTCACGGACCTATCACAAAATTTTTAAATCGTTTTAGTTATAATTTTTTTCGAGTGCGACGATTCGATAGAAACACTTTTTTTTTAATTTGTCAATGCTCGATTTTTCAACTCTTTCGGATCCTTGAAATTTTTTATATTATTCAGAACTTACAATTTTTATTTCCTTCCGGTCCTACATTATTTGCATTTTTCTAAACAAATTTTTTAGATGTATGTTTTATAGATGCGAGTACAAATTAATATTCAATTTGTATATTTGCAAATCCTTTAAATTTAGAATTTTTTCAAATGTTAGATAACTTAAATTTATTCCATCCGTGAGACCTTTCTAACCTAGCCTTAAAATTTTCAAATCTGTCTTTTGACAAAAGGCAAAACTGTCAGGATCATTCCATCTATTTAAATTTTTACCCTTTAAATCCGTAAATATTTTGGTTATTTCGTGATACGTTAAATATTGTGATAAACATATAAGAAATGATGAACCCTTTATTTTAACAACGTATATATTCTTTGGGTCTTTCAATTCTTCTATTAATTTGTGAGGCAATTCTTTAAGCCCGAAACTGAATTTTTTTCTGTTTATGTAAACTCTACGTTATTTGTCTATTCTTTTGGTATTTTAAATCGTGCAGATTGTTCAATGTGGTTTCCCAAATCCACAATATTTATAGATTCTTCAGACGTTGAAAATATTAGTTCTTGTATCTTTCTTTGATTTTTTATTTTTTATATTTTTTCCAGGCCCTTTTTAATTTTTTATGTAGCACAAATTTGAGAAATGTTATTCGTAGATACATAAGTTATTGTATATTTTTAGCCCCTATAAATAATAAATATTTTTCACTCCTCCAGCGTATATGCTTTGGTTACTCAGATTGTTTGGATTTTTAGCAACTTATTATATTTTCCCTTGACACAATTAAAACGACGAAGTACATTTTCAGACGTTTCAACTTTTTGACATTCCAAATTTTTTCAATACATTACATTACATTTTTTGTTTCTTTAGATGTTTTTCTAGATTTATTTAATACCATATTTGTTAGAACTGTTAAACTATTTAATAAATTTGTGGGTGAATTTTAGGCGTGCTGGTTCTTAAAGTTGATTTAAATGAATGTTTGTTTCTTAATTTTTTTAATTTACACAGGGTACAAAATTGAATGTAATCCTCTGAAAAAAAATTATCAAAATATGTAGTAAAAACTTATGCAGTAAGTTTTCGAGGTAATTTCTTGAAAATGTAGTGCCACGGATACAAAATTCCATATTCTAGATTCTAATTTTTGCTACGCAGCCCTGGTTTGGTCGCAGTCTAAAATGAAACTAATATCTTTGAAAAATAAAATTATTGAATTAATTCATGACTACTTTCGACTCTATATCCTAGTAAGTTATTTTAATAAATGGCTCATTTAGTGTAGTTTTTAGAATAGTACAACATTTGCTATGTTTTACTTAAAAAAAATATTACATATTGCTATTTTACTGCAAAAAGGGCTGTCAATTTTGTATAAATGCAAACTTCTTACTTTAATAAATATTATCCGGTTTCAATGCATCGTATAAACACAGTCAATGATAAAAAAAATTTAGAAACTTTTAAAAAAACGCTCGATGGAAAAGTTTTATATGGAGTTTGTAATTTTGGTGGATGCGCCGGGTTACAAATAAATAAAACTTTTAATTTTTACGAAAATAACCGAAAATTTATTGGACTCTTTAAGGTAAATATTAATCGATCATGAACTATTTTCAATGACTAGCAACCACAACATAATTTTTCTCCGTTTAATTTTTTTTCTTTCTCTATTTACGTAATTAAGCCTGATAGGGGTAAATACGTATTTGACTGCAACATTTTTTGTAGTATTTATTTGTTATGCTTTTACGATAATAACAGAAAGCTTATTCAAGCTAAACTGTTTAGGAGAAATTTTACTCGATCATGAACACCATCGACCACATGATAATGTTTTTCCGTAGAAAAATATAATTGAATTTTTTTCTATCGAATAATCCTTTAAAGGTGGATATAAACTATAACGTTTTTTTAGTATTTGTGTGTTATTATATTTAGAAATAAATAAATTTTGGTGGATGCGCCGGGAAATTTGTGTTAAAGGTTTTTCTTTGAATATTCAAATCGGTTTGATTTGAAGTTTTTTTAGTTTTACTGTTAAATTAATTAGAAAATTATATGTTTTTTTTTCACTCCTCCAGGGTTATGTTAAAAATTTAAAATTTATTGTTCAAATCTTTTAAATTACAAATTTTTATATTTTTCATATTTTTGAGATCTTCTAAATATTTGTTATCTTGTAGATAGATAGATGATGTCTCATGGCTTCACCAGAAATTTTAGATTGAATTATTTTTTACTGCTTGAATTGTTCTTGAACGTTTTTTTCGAGACTTTTTAGAACAGATGAGGTGCAACCGTTAGAAATTATGAAATTGCTTGTGGTTTTCAAATAAATTTAGTGCCCGAAGTTTTATAATTATTATGAGATTTATTAAACCTCAAAAATGGAAAAAGAGCGCCCGCGGTACAACCTGTCCAAAAATTTGAATTTTTTCAAAATTATTCGGAAAACCTTAGTTTCCGTCACATATTTTTCCGGTGGCTCGTCTTCAGCGCGAGTTTTCATGTCGTACAACACCATGAACACGAATTATTAAGGGCGCTTGCGTCCGTTCTCAACACGATGGTGTAATGGGTGGCGTCGCGACGCAACTTTAGTTGCAGGAGCAGCGTCGCCGCGTCCTCCTCGATCCGAAGGTCCTGCCGCGTCAGCAGGAAGACGCGCCGGAAGTGCTCGCTCCTAAAAACGTCCTCTTCGCTTCCTTAACATCTGTGCTACCAGTGCGCGCGGTGCTGTGAGAATATTAGAGTTTCGCGTCTCCTTATGAAATATTCAACCGATGAAAGAGGAGCCCGACCGACTTGCGAGATGAAAGGATAAAAATCGCAGCGCCGCAACGTAAGTCTGAAATATGAAAACGTTAAATGTAACGTGACGTGAATCGGCGAAAAGTGCTAAACAAAGTGCTCAGAGAAGTGTAAAATGGCCGCAAAACGGTTCGCAACAAAGCGAAACTTTGACGAAATGCGGCCGGATTTGATTTACGTCGCGACTCTATCAATTAATTTTTTCTACGCTTTGTTTTGTCTGAGAAGCGATTCTTTACTTTGCGAACGACGTTCTCCAACTAAAATCCCTTCTGCTTTTTCTCGTCGCCGAAGACGCGTGATGGATTGATAAATAGCGGTCCGAAGCGAACAAAATGTATACGAGAGCAGAGTATCGGAACCAGAGTTGAACTTGACTGGTAAACAGCCCTTAAAGAGCTTCCCGAGTCAAATAGTGGGAAGGAAAACATGAGAAATTTATGCTTTCCCCATTATTACCATGTCAATATGTTGATATTGAAACGCGGTTCAGTTTCGTCCCCAAGCGATCGTGCGGGCAATTTTTTTCTTTCACTTGGCCATCACAATTTTGACAACATATTTGTTACGAAATAAGCGATTGCGGAAACTAATCACACATTGCCAGCGGATTAAACTGATTGTGTCTTGATTTAGCATTTTGTCGGGACCCAGTCAATCAGCAAATTAGAGTTTATTGATTAAAATAATTGTTCAAGTATACACAATGTTTAAGTGCTTTGATTTATGACCCCAAGCCAATTCCAGTTCTACAGATTATTCATTGTGGCTTTATATAAACGATTTTGCATATCGATCAAGCGAGATAAGATGCTGAATAATTCAAAGGTTCTGGTTTATCGAAGCCAATTAATTCCGCGTTTACACTGTAAATAAAATAACAGCGGAATTAACGATGCGCAATCTTAATTGCTACATACGACTAATTGCAAGTCGCCATTACTCAATCGATACAAAGAGCGACGAAGGAGTGAGTTAAAAGTGATTACAACGTTATCCGAACCAAACAAACCCTCTCTCTCGTACGTTTTTTCACAATGTTAACATTAGTTCCCGGAGCAAAAACTCTTGCGACTTTCCGCTAATCAACACCGTCACAAATAAAGCTTTCCCGCCTCGTGTTTCATCCCGTTTCCCGCTTCCCAACTTTCCAATTACAAGTCCCGTTTTGACCCGACCGTGAAATATTTATTTATTTAAATGGATTTGTGTGCAAAAGTTTTTAAGACTTCGACGACTCAGAAGTTGCAGTTAAAAGCGCGAAGCTATGCAAATTTTCCGAAAGTGTTTAAAACGAATTTTCGCGTTCCACAGAAAAAACCACTTCCGCCAGTTCGGGAAACAATCGACGCTGCGCAGGGAAATTTTCGACGATTCATTAGTTTCGTTTCTGATTGGATTGTTGATGGATGCGATCGAAATATCTTTGGACCGGTGTGGGATTGAGGTCGTGTTAACAAATGAGGCTGCGTGTCTCTGACATTTGTCAGCACTATCAGAAGGCAATCGCATTCGTGGCCAGATCAATATTTTGTAGTTTCCTCGAGTGTTTTTAAAAGTTGACGTGGTCGCTTGCGCCGCTTCAATTTCGTATTTGCCTTGCTTGACTGACTGCTTTTTAAAATTAATTGGGGATTATTCAAAAATTGAAATTTTTAAAATTATGTAATTTAATTCGTTGCCAAATAGAAGATAAAGAAAACAGAGAACGTAATGCGCGTAATATCTAGATTATGAAATTTAATTTGATGCAAATGCCAGAAAGAAATAAACAGTGACAAATTCTTAATTGTTTTTTTTTAGGTTTTTTCAATTGAGTCTTTGAAAATGAGACAATTGAAATATTGTCTGCAATTCGGGTTTAGCCGCGCCTGTCACTTTTTAAAAGACAGTGTTATTAGCGCCTCCACCCAATTTTTCTCAATTACCTTCACACGACCCTAATCGCTTTCCTCCAAATGAAGACGGAACGGTTACGATATTAAGGCTAAAATTATGAAACGCCGCAAAATCGGAAACAGTTTTTTGACAACAAGCACCTCTGCGCATTGTTAACTTTGCCAATCAGTGAGTATTCCGATCGGAAGCCCCCCAAAGGGAGCCGCCCTCGCATATTATTCATCGTCGATTAAGCCAGCATAAAGAGAGTAGCAGATCGGCGTATATAAAATGTTTTAGCCGAAGGCTCAGTTCTGAAATTTGTTTGATTTTGTCGTTCTCATTTTACAGATGAGATATGAACGGCAATTTATATTCCATCCCGCGCATATTTCACGTAAATGTTGAATTGGTGCAGTTTGTGACACTAAATATTCCTAAATCATTCTAATTATAAATAACCACCGACACCATACGCATAATTGAGGCGGGGAAATTTACGTTCAAACGATTCCGTTTTGCCAATTTACACCGACAAATTTTTATTATCTGCACCATAAAACTTTTTGCAAGAAAAATCGTTAATTGTATCAAGATGGAGTTTCGCTTCTTTGTGCGTTATTATCATTAAATTGTTATGCTGAAAATATAACAAATTCTGAAAATCGACTGGCACTACATGATTATATTTATCAGCCGCTGAAAATTTTTCTTATACTTTAGACGGGACTGTAATTTGTTTTATATTTTAGAGTGTATTTTGCCGTTTGGACCTTGCTCCAAATTATTTATGTTTTTTTATTTCACAGTTATTCTTTATTTATTTACATTATGAAGCCGTAGGAAACATTAGAAACCCTCAACTGTACTAAATGACTACAGTTGTTTTTTTGGGAAATGATTACCTACATAAAGTTTCGGCCAAAAGTAAAGAAACATTAGTAATTGTTTAAGAAATTTATTAAATGTGTATTAGATACGTATATATTTACTTTTACTATAGCTATTGGCAAGTTGTTTTGAAAAACCACACTATAACTATAATACAGACTGTACCAAAAATGAAGAAAAAACTGTTGGGGAGTATTAAGAAAGTCACCGACATTTTATTATGCAGTATTTTACAGAATAAAAGTGCAATAAAAAATTATTGCCAAAGTTTAATTATATGTATATTAATTAATAATTACTAATTAAAATTACTGTGGAATATAAAAAAAGGTTCGATTTTTTACATTAAATTAGTTTCTTTATTTTGTCCGATATTGTATATTTTGAGTTGGTTGTGATATTAGTCGCTTTGCAACAAAAATACCCAAATGATCTTTAAAAAAATGTAACAACCTGTGTCCTGTTTTATTACTATTTTATTACTTTGTCTTTTTGTTAATTATGCCGAAAAAAAATTACATATGCTTTGAATTAATTGTATTAAAAGCGCTTGTATTGCTACTGCATTAAACGCCTCTTGCTCGATGATATTTTTACAGTCATCATAAGCGGTTTAAGTTGTGTCTGCTTCGTGACACGTTTTCTCCCATTTCATTACAAATTTAATAATATTTCGTTTGTCTTTACACCTCTAAAACCACACGAACGAAAACTTCAAACTTTAAAAGCCAGTAGAACCGCATTTGCATGTTTTATGGTCCAGCACTTGGTTTCGTGATTTTATGACAAACGTCAAAACGGCGACTTCTTGTATTAAATGAAATTACTCATAACTGCCGATTTGTACGTTCCATACCAATACAGAGTTGTAAATCATCGTTAGAATTAAAACAGCAGAAAACAATCAAACTGAAGTCAGTCGAATTAAGGGTTGGGGTTTTGGGAATGTGGAAGGGTGAATGCCAATGTAACGAGTCGTGTTTTGTAAAATAAACAACAAGGGATGAATGTTCTGGAATAAAATGTTGAAGCTGAAGAGAAGAACGTCGCGTTATCGACATTTTAATGGCAGCCTCGTGTAAATTATATAGCAATGGTTTGAAGGGCAGAAACAAACCCAACCGCAATATTTATAAGTTCAGTTTTTATTCAATTTTATGCGTAAATAATAAAACCGTAATTTTTTCGTAATTCAAGCGTAAAACTTTGGTATATAATACACTACAATTTGCCCTTGTTTAAACCAAATACACAGTATATTACATATCGAGAGATGTAAGCAACTCGAGGAGTGTACTATACTTTTTCTACGACCAAAAGATAGATTCCAATTTTATTTTAGCGGCAATATTCAATGAGAACCGTCAAAACCTGAATTGTCAACCGAAACGACAAATGACAATATTGCCGGTTTGCGCTGTCAACATAAACCTAAGACTTACTATAGAAAATTACTATAACTGCAACGTAATTTATATAATACATGTTAGTAACTTTTTTATTACGTAAACGTAACACATAACAAGGTGTTGTACTTGCAATGGATTTGGTGCAAATGGAGAATTTTCTGCAAAGGAGTAGAAAAATTATATGTATAAATGTAATAATTAGTGGTAATTTGGTGGAAATATTATTTAAACGACAACATTTTATTGGGTATGCTCGTCTGGTACAAAATTAGCAACCAAAAGACCTAAATTAGTTCACCTGTGAAAAACGTTTTAAGAAGGCGTGAAAATTGGAGCAACGATCGGACGGCAAAATACAGTTTAAAATATGAAAAAATCCCACTCCGGTCTAAATAAATCTCAACATGAAAGGTGGACAAAAAATTGAGACTATAATAGACAAATTGCGATTTTGATTTGTATTTTTTTATGCTTTACTTGGTCATAGAAACCGCTAAGCGGGCTTAATTGTGAAAATCACTGTAACGTCGTTAAAGTTTGAAATCAGTGGTGGGAATCCTCCATCCCCATTACCGCCCCATGAAAATGTATTGCACCACAGAGCATCTAAACAATAATTTGGCATCGTTCCCAGCATCCGTGCCTGTTCCTCTTGGCTAAACCGTCACAATTCATATTTGCTCCCGATTTTCACTCAATATCAAAACCGAAACTGCACGATTTTTGCAAAAAAGCGCAAAAAAGACCGCGCTTCGGAAGCCGGATGAATCGGTTCGTTTTTATCGGTGGGATTGAAATATGTTTTTGTAATTCATTTGTGTTGATTTATCGGGGCTGATCTCGCTCGATGTGACGTTCCGCGTATGAGAAAATTTACATCACAACGCGGACGTTGGCCGAATTCGGGGGCAATATTGTTTAAGTGGTATTTTGTAGTCGCATAAACAAAGGGCGCATCGTTTTCCTAACAAAGCTAATAAAGCGTTATTATTTAGTGATGACGGTAGTCTGCATTGCAAATTTCTACACATTATATTTCGCCGGTCAACGCTTAATTTACATGGCGCACGTACTATTTAATAATAGAGCGACTTATCAAAATAATGAGAATTTAATTTGGATGCAGTTTGTGGAAAATGAGAATTGCAAACAGCAAATATTAACCGGGCGATTTATTTTGAAGCGGGGAAACTAAAATTTTTCCATGAAACAACAAACCGCATACAAAATACATATATCTATCGAACTAAAACAAACTGGAGCGTCATTATAGGTAAACAAGAATCTTCTGAGAACGCCATAACATTTACATTTGCAGTATTTTTCAAAGGGCAAATTAGCAGTGCGTATTTGTTAATTAAGGGGATCCGAGTCTAATGAGCCAATTTCAAATAAAATACGAAGCTATCATCAATCCACCCCAGTAAATTCTCCACCGTTTCAAAGCAAACATGTAACGCGATCACCACCCTCAAAATCGGGTGGTGTAAAGTCGCATCATCTAAAGCGGTTCAAAATCGAAGGGACACACACAAAGCCACCGGAATATTGATGAGGGATCCTCTGTCATTCAAAAATTCCATCTCAGATCAGACCTCACCTCCGGAGATCAAACGCAATCTTATAAGAATGTGGGTAAATCTACGTTACACCGTAATTAATTGTAAAATTAATACCCTAAGCGTATCATGAAATAATTAAAATAATTGGTTAGGAACTTTGCAAAAATTAAATTGAAAACTTTCGACTTTTATAAGTTTTATAACGTTCAACCTATCAAAGGAATCCCAGTCAGGGGAACTTTAATAACATTCTTACAAGTTTTAGAAAGTTTACAGAACTACACCCAAGCACTGCATTGTAAACTTTTAGATCGCATAAGCTTTTCAAATATATAATTTAATAAATGCGAACTTGTATCATGATTAAAGAGGCGGTCTGAGTGGTTGCATTAGAAATGTGTACGATCTAACGTTGGAATACAGCGTACAAAAAACTGATTATCATTTAAATTTTATTCTATTTGCTTATGCTTTGCCACGAAAACGAGCTTGTTAAAAAAATACAAAATATATCGTATTGTAACGTGACTTCAAATTTCTCGTTTTTATTTGAAAAACTCAACTTCTTAAACCGGATGCAAGGAACTTTGAGTAATGAGAATTGTCGTCAGACTTAAACACGATTTATCTGCAAATTGCAATTTGGTTTCTGTCATTCACTTTCAGAACAGTTTGTAAACTTAGCAACTAGAGAAACATGTCTACTGAAAGATTTTGGTCAAAGTGGGTTACAGATGTTTTTTGTTACACGTAGGAAAAATGTACAAATATTCAACACTTTTTACACTGTCTTTTATTTTTCCACTCCTCATTCCCTGTTACTAGATAGTGCTAAGACCACACGGTATAACTGCTTATCATAAAAAATGCAGCACAAAGAACTAATCGATTAAGTCGCAAAATTTGTAATTTATTCGATTCTTATAAACGCTATTCTTGTTTTCCTAATTGGCTTATTGTAATTTGCTTTGAGCTATTTTATGAAATAGCAGCTTAATTAAAAGTTTTTGGTTTTAATGAATAGAGAGCAAATTTGCATCTTTTAAAAAAGTCTGTTCAATAATTAAAAGTTGTAAAAGTTACAAAACTCATTTGAAAAAAATTATATAAAATACATATTTTACAATTGCTAGCATCAACTCAATTTTTTTGGTTTGGTTGTAATATATTAGATTTTTATAAAAACCTTGTCTCGTATCTTTAGCTGGCTAATTCTGTTTTTATGAAATATCATCATTTTATCATTTCATAATAAAATATAATAAAAGTCTTCAAACTTAACAAACATTTTTATTCGAACTTGTATCAAATGTTACAAACTGCAAGTCATTGCACGACTTCGTTATTCGGCTTCGTTTAATTTGCCGAAATACAAAGAGTATCTAATTAAATATAAACGGTTTTGTTGACTCGAGTAAAACAAGAATGTTTTTGCGACGACCGACAACCAAATGAAACAATATTCTTTATTATTTCCCCGACAAACGTTACAAATTACAGTTTGCTTGTTTACGAAACGAAATTAGTTTAATAATAATATTTGTGTATCAGAAACAAATTCCGGCACATGAAACTTGCACTGTTATTTTTCCCTCGCCGTTGTTAGCGAACTTCATAATTATAACGCTTCCGTAATTTGTCTTTTCACGTGATTAGCGCGGAACATGTCTTGGACCCGACAAAAGACCTAATCAAGTCGACTTCCCGGATTAAGAGGACGCCGTAATCACTAATTAGAAAACCGCTAATGAAGATGGGACAGCTTTGAGTTTTTTCGTAGCAGTGTTGTAGCTAGCATCAGTGATTGATGTGGTGAGTGTGATGCAGAGCGCTCTTTTATTGCGAAGACGACGGCGGCGACGCTTATGGAGACGCCGCGGGCGTTAACCGCCTCCGTCGAGACAAAGGAGGCTTAAACGGCTCTCCCCGAAGCTTATGAAAGTAGAAAGCTCGGGCGTGTTTGTGCCTCGACAATGACTTTTCATAGACACGCACGCACGCAATCCACACACTATGCTTATGTGTATCACTGGTTACGTGCTTTACATTATTAAAAAATTATATACAAAAAATGTAATTTAAAAAGAACACACAAAGAATAAATAATATAAAATTTACACTAATCCGGCTGCAAATTGCGTAGTCGTATTGTAACTTTTGAAGAACCAAAAGTTCTGCTCCTTTATACAACAGCAAATAAAAATGATTCTCTCTGTCTTATTTTTTTTAAGTTAATTTGTGCTTGATTTGTTCAGGTCTGATGTATGGTTGTTTCACAATTATTCAAGAATATGTGATGGAAACATATATTCTTTGCTATTGCTATTAGAATTTTACAAAAAAAGTATATGGGAGTAAATTTCCATTCCTCCATTTGTTTAATTTAATTTTAGCATACAAATTGATCATTTTATTAAATAACTTTTTTGATTAGGATTATTAATAATTAATGATATTATGTAAAAAAATAGTTTGCATATAAGCTCTGATGTAAGCAGCTGCAGCAAAAATTTCTGTCACTTTAATTTTTATTTAATTTGGAAGAAGTTGCAAAATTTTGTTACTTCTCGTACTCGTTGCACGTAATATACAGAGTGTCCACAAATGGGGTTACAAAGAAGAAAAAAGTGTACTCTTTGTAAAATTTCATTTTCATTGAAACAGTAACATTTATGTTTTTATTTAATATTTTTTTGGTAAAATTTAAATTTATACTGGCAAATAACTACTATTAATCGATAAAAATATTTCCAAGTTGAAATTAAATAAATAAATAATTGCTACTGTTTAAATGAAATGGTTCTTAGGGGTTTTAGAGCAAGCATGCCATTTTATCAAGAATAAATTTTTCTGAAACATTTTTCTTCTTGTTTTAAATTTGGTACAAATTCATAGTTACAAATAACGAATTTGTTCACTTTCGTTTAACAGGAAACGCTTCCTACTTACGTTGTATAAATGGGCCATTTAGTATATTTTTATATTTTCGAATGCAAAATAAAAAACAACTTTCAGAACTATTAACACGATTTTTTTTCTTTAGGATGTTATACAAAAATTAAAACATTTTGGATGACAAATTGTGCTAATGATGACAATTGACTCAGATTTTTTAGTGGTCGATTATATCACTGCCAGGTTGTAAACTGAGCCGAATTTGAACAATAATTTTGCGTCATTCAATTTTTTATTTTTATTTTGTATTTCTTTCTTAAGAATAAAAGCAATATGTTAATAGTTTTAATTTTTTTCTACATCTAAAAGTTTAAAAATATACTGGTGTTCTATTTAATATACCTAAGTAAGGTTTCCTGTTATACGTAAAAAGCAATATATTATAAATAAATTATTTATTTGCAACTTTTCAAATCTTGTTACCTAATTTGAAAAAAATTCGCTTTAAAGAACAAACTTATTCCCCCGTTTAGGATCTTTTTATTAACTCTGTATAATGCGAGGCTTGTTACTTCTCATACTCTTCGCATTAAATATACAGGGTTAGTAAAATGTCCCGGAACGGCCGAATAAAATTGTTGTTTAAAAAGTGTTTTATTTCAAATTTGATAGGAATACATGTCTGCAAATAACGAATTTGTTTACAATATTTTTTTTACTTTTATTTTAATAGGAAATGCTTCCTATTTACGTTGTTTAAATGGGACACCCAGTATATTTTTACATTTTCAAATGCCACATAAAAAACTATTTTCAGAACTACTAACACAATTTTTTTTATAATTAAGGAAACCATACAAAAAGTTTTGGATAAGAAATTGTGCTAAATGCTTCAAAATTTACTGAGATTTTCTAGTGATAGATTATTCCAAACGGAGTACAGTTTGAACATTTTTTGTAGTCTCAAAATAGTTTTCAAATATTTCTTGATTTTTTTGTTACGCAATTTTTTAATTTTTTTGTATTCCTTCTTTGAGAACAAAACAAATATGTTTATAGTTTTCAAAATAGTTTTTAATCACCCAAAAATCTTAAAATATTAAAATATGTGCTAGTTTAAAAACATTAATATTGACTTTTTAATAGAAAATAAAAATAAAAATAATATAATAAATACCAGCTTTAAACACATTATTAACAATATAATATCATCATCTTCGTCAAATTTCAATACAAACTTTTTTATATTTTAAGAATTTATTTATTTTTACTAGAATAAGTTGAAAAGTTATTGTTTACGCAAAAAGAAGATCATCTTTATTGTAGTTACTTTTTTCTTCTTTAAGTTATTTTTATTCATGTTATTGTATTTGTTTGATCTTTGATTTATCGTTTTCATCTTCTTCTCCGCTTTAATTTTCCTCGTCTCCTGTTTTTATCTATTTTTGTGGCCCCTACTAATCTTCTGCATTATTATGAGTTTAAACTTGCTGAATCTTTTATGCTTTCTTCTTTAGGGCGGATGTAAACGATACCTAAGATATTTACAATCGAAATTGTATAATCCTGAAATTTTTATCGTTGTCCTGAAGCTTAGTCAGCCGTGTATTTTTATTTTTGTCATCAAACCCCTAAATTTGGAAATAGAATTTGATTAATCATGATCTGCTTAGAAAAAGGGTTAATGTAGATAATTCTAAAGTAATTGTAAATGTGTTTCAAATCGAACCAAGGGAATTTATGTAGATATAGTTGTAAGAAATTATTGTGGTTAATTTTCACATTCTTCCGCCATCAACCGCGAACTGACTAGTGTTGAATGGTAGATGAAATTTTGTGATGCGCAAATATCCAGATGCACCTAATTAACCCGCTTTATGTCGCCGGAAAAGTCCAGAAGAGTTGATAAACCTGCCGAATCTCTAGTTCAAACACAATGTTGCACATCAGCCAAGATAATGCGGTTTATCTGTACGCTTTCCGGAAATTAATTCAGGATTTTAATTCCGGAAGAGGATAGCGTGACGTCGGTGGAAAACGCCCGGAAAAATCCCTGCCGTTCCAAATACATAAAATCCAAAAACTTATCCGGCCAGCATAAATTCAATTAACAATTCGTTCTTGGTGTTTTGTTTCAATCGAGCTTTGTTGACCGATAAAGTTAAACTTTTGCAAATTGGTTTTGTAAACGAGAACAGACAGAGGGTCTGCTGTATCGAGTCGAATTAAAAACTTTCCTGATTTTAACTCACTTTTGTTGCATTTGCAATTTTGCACGGATTTGCTCCAAATGAAAAAGTCCGGAATAAAGGAAACAGCACGATTCACTCGAGCTTTGTTCCGCCATGTAATGAAATTTAAAATAAAAATTGATGCGGCAACAGAAATTTATAGTTTGTAATATTTACACACATGTGAGATTTTGTTGTGACATTTAGTGGGCAAAAAGATTATTGGCGCGCTTCACTTTTCCGTCAAACCAATTAAAATGCTAACTAACTTTATAAAATTATTCATCGAAAATACAAAATTGCTCCCGTACTCCAAATCCACATATTAATTAAGCCCGAAATAACATTTTACAGTTTCCCTCAATCAAAGCATTTTCTACCTTACAACTCGCTCGTTAACCCTCCAAATAAAACGAAACAATCCCTAAAAGCGAAAGAAACGTCAAATTATCTCGCTAAGTGGCCATTAATTCGTGGCGACTGATCCGTCTAATACTCCCCAGCAAAAACATCTCTAAAAGTAATCCTTGCACCTGATAAAAGCAAAATTGCTGCACCACGAATTTCACGTTTGCTAATATTTATCTGTCAGTAAAAAAGTAGAACTGCTTCGAGTCCGGTTCATAGTTCATAAATAATTGATGACGCAGCCAAGTGGAAAAAGGATGCCATAAAGCTGCTTCTTAATTTTTCATCAAAATCTCCCGATTTCCAGGTTAATATTTTTCACCGCCGCGGTTCTTGCCACAAAAAAATATAAATAAGACAAGAACGAAGATTACGAAACTGAAATCCAAATCATGCACAAATAATGAGTTTAATTAATTTAATAAAGCCTTGTAAATAAATGTAAAGTTGTTTTAAATAAACAATTTATTGAAAAATCAAACTATTCGAAGTACAGAAGAAATATGCGGAAAATCGAAGAAACGGTGTCAGTCGAACTATTTTCTTCGTTTCAAATTAGTTCCGCTCAACTGAAGCAAGGTCCAATAAATGTCAAACATTATTGGAAGTTCAATATTTACTTGTGGACGATCCTGTTTCAAATGCTATATTAAAAATGACGAAAGTGAGTGAGTTCTTTAAGAAAAGCTCAAATATGAGTTCGGAAGCTGTCATCACAGATTAGTTAGTACGTGGCCGTTTCGTGGCTTTGTTATTTTTAAAATCAAAATCAAAAATGAATTAAATAAATATCTAAACAATATATATAGAGTTTTGTAAGCGGATTTGAACTCATTTCAAAATCAAAATTGTGCATTTCGTAAAACTAATAACAATCATGCAACCTCGCATGCAACGAATTAAAATGTTCATGAAACAAAAGTCGTGTTCTGGTTATGCAAAGTTTACAAGTTGTAATATTTTCCAATATGATTGTCCAATAAAGCAACAGATAAAGAAAACGTGTAAATCTTTTACAAGCCATAAAGTGAGACGAGACACTCTTTTCCACACTTCTTTATTTTCATGCTTAATACCGATTGTCTAAACCAGCAGAATCGTAACGAATTATTTGTTAGTCCCGTCGAAGTATAAACTAGGCTTTGGTTGGAGCGCTTTGGAACCATAAAGAAAATTAAACTTTAGATTTAATATGTGTAAGTATCCTAAGAAGTTCTCCACAAGTGATGGCTCTTTGTTAGATACTTTCAAACAAGTTGAAAAGCAATTTTGTGAAAGCTTCAATAAATAAACAACGGTATTGCAACAATTACACGAACATTGCCAACACTTTCATACGAATTCGAAATTCGGAGAAACGTAAGGGGAAAAAACGTTCGCAGTTTCCGCGGACCACATTTTGATTTATGGAAGTGCATTAGATTAATTAAAATTGGAGTCGCATTTCAATTTTCCATTTACAGGTTGTTATTTTTAATGAGATTTTTCAGCGGATCAATTTATAGCTTCCAATCAATTAGATAAACAACAGGTGAGTCAAACAATAATGCGTGATGTTTGGGATGTAATTGATGCGTGTGGTAAAAAATTATAAAAATTAACGTGCGTGTATTTCGCTTGCACATTTTTTACGATCCTGTGTTGTGATATAGTTTTTATGTTTCTCTACACGGGAACGGTTTCAATATTCAATATGTGCGATTGTGATGCCGTCCGCTTACAGCACAATAGCTTTCAACAGGTAGACGTCGAAAAATCATACAATAAAGCAAACAATTCGTGTTGAAAAATCCAGGCGCGTTTCGTTAATTACGATTCATAGAAGCTGCCTAAAGACCTGGTGGTTATTTTGACTTTGTGCATCGGCCGACGCTTTTTTCTCGACGTCCCGACGTCCACTTAATAGAAACGCCACGCTGAATATCGACGATCAATACGAATTACGCGAATGGCAAAGAACATATGAACATAACGAGCGTTGGGTGGTAAAGGCCACAATTTTTGCAATTTGCTTTCTCTTGGTACACACATTGACGCGTCAAACGAGTAATGTGACTTCATTTCTAATGTGTGTTTGTCATTTTTGCTGTACAACTTATAAATCAAATATTTCGTCGCTAAAAATGGTGGATGCGCCGGGTTTAGTCCAACATACCATATAATATTATACATTCTTGGGCAAATTTAGTGAGGAATTTCGTCCGTTTACTACATTATCGTCTAAGGCACGACTGCAATAGCTAAGAAGTTAAGATGAAGTTGCTTGTACACTTGTCATATCACTCCTAATAACCGGCTCTAATAAATTTAACAAAATGAACGTTGTTGCAGTGATCAATCTGAGTTCTAAGGGCGTTTGGAGTTGCAGTGTACGTCATCAATATTCCTGCAGGAACCGCCACCTCAATGCGGTAACGTCGGCGGCGCTAATGTGTGCGCTAACCATTAGTCTTCGGTTTTATTGCTCGACGCATAATATTGCGGCTAATGGGATCGTAACGGATTATTCGCGAATTTCCTTGAAGGATCGCTGAATATTTGAGAAAAAGCGGTTTTAAATTGTACAGGCTACAAAGAAAGTCAATGTTTGTCACTCAGTTACACAAAATTACGAACTTTCTGCACGTGTAATTTGTACAATTATTACAGTTTCAGCAAATCTTTGTTTTGTTATTTTAGATTTAGCAACCGTATTATTTATTCTTCCACAGCTAGATAGAATTGTTGTTCCAGTTCACGAATTTTAAACAACAAAATGTGACGTTGACGTCACGTGGTTTAATTTTTTGGTTGTTACTGTCACGCCGTTTTTACTCAGAAATTGATTCCATGAAACAAGACAACTAAATTAAATTGTGTTTTGATGTCCACTGTGTAAACTTAGTAGAAAAAGTAACATTTCAACATTAGCTTGCAAACAATATTTTATAGTTCAGAAATATTACAATGTAACGAACGATAATTCAGTGACAAAAAAAAATATCCGACGTGAATTAACGTCTTAGCTTAGTCCGAAATAAATTTTCAAAAAATGCAAAAGCAACACATGTAAACAAAGCATGAAACACAACACAAAAATTAAAAGTTATTATAAAAACTGTAATAAATGTTGCACAATATTTTTGTTGATAACACTCCGACTATTCCAGCCAAATATTTTTTATTCTGATGTACCATCTTATTGATTGTATGTATTTTTGGAAACGGTGTTATTAAAATTCGACAATCTTTTAGAAAAATGCAGGAAATATTCGATGTTTTGGTAGACATGGTTTTCCTATAAAAATTATCTTATTAAACATTAATATCTGTGGTTCTCATTAATTTTTATATGCTATTTTATTCACATTTTTTTCGATAAATCTGTTGCGTAATTAAAAGATTAAATAACATCTGCCCTATTGAATTTAAATCGGTTTTTACAGAAAAAGTCTCATAACATGCAAACGAATTTGGCCATTTTTAGACTCGTGACAGTTTTGTATGATGCATCGATAGTAAAAATTTCATATCGAGGAAACGCCGCATCCATTTTCCAAGTTAATTATAGCTGATTTTTTACCTTAATGGTACGGACAACTGAAAAATGACAAATTTTGATTTGTGACGTATTGACGTTTATTTTGATATGCAGAGCTGCACGATGAAAAATTCTACAAGCGTCAATGTGACATCACATAATCACCTGCATGAACCATGTGTTTTGTATATGTTATTGTATGTATAATGAGTATAGAAATAAAAACTTACTTTTTGGAAAAATTGTTATTTTTTATACAACCCAAATTTTCATTAATCGTCGAGCTAAAATTGCGCACACAAAAATATTTTTAAAAATTTTCATTTTTAAAGCAAAAGTTATTAAATAGCTTGATTTATAATTTTTGCGATGATGATGATTTTGATTGCAGTTGCGTTATTATTGATAAAAAACCATGGAAATGAATTAAGTAAAATGCCTTTTTTGGAATTCTTTAGAGAAAGCTATTAAGTCCTTCTGATTGGTGAACTAAAATCCTTTACCATTTGAACATCACTGATTTTTTCTTAAATTTTAGACTTAATAAATATTTTATAATTGAATATAAATTATAATACTTTGTCGCTTAGTTAATTAGATATTACTTAAACCCGCACAATTAGCAAGCTCCGACAATCAACTCTTAAACTGTGCCATCAACTTCAGTCGGATTAGGTCGTCTGCAAAGGATTTACCGATAAGTTTTGACGAGTGTTTACCACTTCGTGCAGATATTTGCCGATAACACAACCCACCATCACCGAAACTTTTAATGAGATCCCAACTCACCCCACAATTCGTCTTTAAAAGCGGAATAAGCGGAAAAACCCTTACCGCCGCTGAAAGTGAGCATTGTTTAATGAATAATGTATGGATCTAGAATTGAATATATCTCATTTGCGGAGGGAATATGAATGCGGGGCACGAATCCACTTTCTATTAGCGATTCGCCGAAGGCCTACGGGACTTACGATTTGAGAGTTAATCTTAAGTCAAGTTGAAGCTGAGCCAGCGGCCGCCATGGAGCAGAGCTGCCACGGCAACCACTAAAAATAATCATAAAAAGATCGTAAACTAGTAATCACAGAAGCGCGGGTTAAAGGTGGGTATATCCAACCCCCACGTCACTTTACTCACGATCGTAATGATACCGCCTCAAATTTTCTTTATTATTTTACAATTCCCGCATTTATCAACTTTTTATCTTTATGCCGACCAATCACCATTCACTTATTTTTAAATTCCAACCATAATTTTTTACAATAATTTGGGTCCACGCAAATATTCAAATACAATAAAAATTTTAAATTGCTTTTATGGCATTAGCATTATGAATAATGGGATTACTACCAAAACAATTTTTTATCATTTTCATAAAATATTCAAACAGTATACTGTTAAATTTTGCGTAACTTCATATCTGAACGTTGCCGCAGACTGATAATACATAATGTATTAGATTATTATATAATTATCCCGGCGCATCCACCAAAATGTAAGGGTAAAGTGCAATGTTTTACAATCAGGTAAAGCAAGAAATTCGCGGAAAGCTATATTGGTACTTTGCTAAAAGTCACAGAGTCGTGTAAACGTTCGCTAAACGGGCGAGCCAAATTTATGTCAGAATCAAAACAATCGGAACAAAATATATCGTAAAACTCTCCAATAAAACATCCGCTCTCGAAGAAACGACAACTATAACATTTAAGCCATCGAATTTAATTTATGAGTGTAAAGGATGCCAGGGACACGACACAAAAACGCCACCGAACTTCGAACTGAAAGCACAAACATTGAAAAGTTCATTAATTATGTTTCACCGGCTCATCGATTTTCCATCATTGAAATTACCTGAGTGCAGTTTCATGGGTTTTGAAATAAATCCGTCAGATTGAATACAAGTGACGTTCTCGGCTCCTTTATGATGGAAAATCGTTTGTTCATCCTGGCGCCTTCACACTGAGTGACTTCAGCGAGGCGACCGCATATTTCATGACTTTTTCAGCCGCTTTTTTCACAACTGCCTTGGGAAAAGTCGGATTGACAAAAGAATTTCCCTTTTTGATAAAAAGCCGACGCTTATTTTATATAATTTTATATACTAAGCTTGTTATCTCGCGTTAGCCACTCAGTTAGAGCGCTCCAACGCGAGAATGAATTTTTAGGAATCTCAACTTGATCGCACTATAAAATGCCGATTGTGCGTTTTGTGCAGATGCTGTATATTACTAGTTAGCTCAATATATTTTCATCGAGTGAAGCGTTCATTAAAACTATTTGTAATAGAGATCCGCTGCGATTGCAAAGTGACTGCACAAATCCGCTCAATCGAATTTTTTTATTAGTTTATTAATACAGGATTGAAATTCATTAAACGTCAATCTACGATATAAAAACAAATAGAATATGTGGATGTTCCGCATAATTCCACAAAAACGTCTCTCATTGACGTTTTGTCAATTCAAACACATAGTAAAGCCTGATTTTATTTTTTTTAGTTTAAAAATAACGTCCACAGCAGTGCGCGTCTATTGACAAGCGAAAACAAAACTATAATAACAGGCTGAAACACAACCAATAATAATAATGGTACAATTTTTAAAACTTGCACAACAAATATTGAAAATAGAAGAACTTGCTAGTATGTTGGTCATAAAAGCAAGTAAGCTAACAAATCTCTAGAAGATGAGTGTGGAATATGAAATGACGTTCTTACAAATGGGATTTTTTATGCAACAAATTATGTAAAAATTTTGAACAATAATAATGGGTTAAAATGAACTACTCGTACTCGTTAAAAATTCTCTGGAAACACCATAATATAATTTTTTGATTCTTCCACTGACATTATTTTGTATTTTTTATATTGTTTTATTAATTGTTTTAAATAAAACGACTGCCTAAAAGAAAATTTTTAACAATGCGATAGTTATTCGATTTTCATATTGTACAATTTCTATAGAACTGGGTGGTCTAATTTGTAGTAGCTATTTGTCGCCGTTTGAATTGGACTTAATTCAACCAACACCGTTGTATTTTGACGTGATTAACCGTTAGTAGGGCACATGAGCCGTACTTAATTAGGTGTCCTAACATCGCAATTAGCGCCCGCCAATAAGGCACGTATCCACAACGTAAAATTTCGTTATCAAATTCGGGTAATTAATCCAACTCTCTCCCCGATTATACGTATTATTCGACAGATGCCACCTCTGTTTAATGCGAAATTAAGACACGCTTTACTAATTAATAACTGGAAGAAGAGGTGAGAAAGAACCTTCCGGCCATCCATAACAATTAGCGCCGCTTCGGTTTCTCTTTTGCTTGTGTTTTTTCACATTTATAAGAATAATCAGGCGCGTCTCGCTTGCAATTAATTAATTAGAAGCGCCGCAAGGGTCGAATTGTTTTCGCAGGCTTCATTTAAACGAAAAATGTGACACAACTAGCATTGATTTCGGATGGTAGGAGTAAATATTGTGTGTTGAATTTGTGCTGGAAGGACGTCTGACGAAGGTCGATAAATGCGGTGGTGTTTTGACGCAAGGGTATGCCTGATTCGACGTTTCGACCCACACATGCATCATCTCCGGGACACATGCCACTGATTAGACTTGTCGCTTGATGGATGGTTCGTTGCGGCATCAGAACCCTATCCGCAGATACTATTCCATGCTAATTGCTTTATCACTCGGAACAAACGGTCAGATCAACAAGATACATCACCTAAAAGCGATGTTTTCGGGCGGGTTACGTGATGCTTGACACAATCCCAACAACTCAATTTTCGACTAATTTGATACACAAATTTATCGCCCACATCTTAAGTGTTATAAATACACGAATAGCGGTTTATTTTTACTTGTTTGTGATAAGTTGGAAATGTCACAATTCAAGAATTCGTCTGGAAACGATTGTCGGGCGGATGTTAAATCCCAAGACATTCAAAGAGATGATAATTCCAAACGGAATAAAAGACGCGACTTTCAAACATGTTTCCGTCAGCTACATGAATAATTAATTTAAAACGACAGGTGAGGTAAACTTCAAACCAAACTTGCAATTTCGGTCCATTACAATTCAAAATTGGATCGGTAAAATTTGATAATTTTCCAACATTGTATGTATACCTAATGATTGACGGAAATTATAATTGTAATAATTGCTTCTCGAGCTGAAGAAAAAAATTTAGAAAATTTTTTGTTTGGCCACTATTTATGCTTAAAATGCCCAAGAAATTATTTATTGAGTCAAAGTTTGCGCATATGCTAAGTTTCCAACGTTTTTTAAAATTTCATATAAAAATTTTAATTTTTAATATTTTATATAAAAATTTTAATTTTTAAAATAAATAATTTGTAATTGATTTTATTTTATCGTATACGCCCCTTACTAATAACTAGTAGTAACTAGTAGTCTAGTAGCCCACTTCTTGGTGAACGCTTCAACTTTTTTAACCGATAAGTATTTGTATGTTGCGGTTGTCTCATTTTTTTTACTTATTATTTAATTGCTGCATCAGCACATGATTAGATCGGTTTATCATCTGCAAATTTAACTTTGGTTATCAGTAATTTATTCTATTTTATTTCTATTTATAATTGGTCGAAAGTGGCGCAGTTTGAAATGCAGATGCGACAAGCTTCAAGATTGGAGTTATTACGGTGGTATTTCAGAGGTTTCAGCCAATTTTTCGAAGGTGCAGTCTGAAAAGATTGGTCTCGATTACCTGAAATGCGCCCTGACAGCGAGCAAAGAGCGCTCGGATAAGAGCTTTGGGTTTTTCAGGCTTAAAACTCCCACAAACCGACAAATTAAAATTGCTCTTTTCGGTTTAAGTTTATTAGTGTCGTTTTATTTTTGTCGTAGGGACGTATTTTATAAAGTTATATCACATTTGTGCCGGATCGGATATTTGACGCGGTAAAGGCACATTTTTCCAATAAACAAATCAATGTCATTGAATGATGTGAAAAAATTTTGGGCCGATAAAATGCATTCCTAAAATGGCTCGAAAATATTTCAAATTGTGTAAAGTGCGACGATTTATTGAACCGATAAGCATTTGAACATTACTTGTTAGTTTATATATGTAATTAGTGCAATAAGAATATTATATTTATAAAAAAAATATTAACAGAAAGATACAGGGAGTTTTGTAAAAACGGCATGCGCTTTGGAATATTTATTTACAGCCCGATTTGAAAAAATTAAACGCCAGTTCAAATGGCTTAAAACTTGCTACAATTTTTCTGGTACATTATGGTATATTTTGTGCGATATTTTAGGACTCATTACATATTATTACCTCATTACCTCTGAACTATGGTAAATTCAAAAACTGATTTATTAGAATTCATATTTTTGAAATACAAACAAATCAAAGATACAAAGCATACAAAATAATACGAGGATTTGAAAAATTAAAAAAATCAAAAAGACAACAAGAATATGATTAATGCAAAGGAATCAAATTATTTACAGACACAAAATTTTAATTTGAAAATGTAAATTTTATTTCGAATTTTTACTATACAATAATTTTATTAAAAATACATTTTTTTTAATTAAATTGTTAATCACCCAACAGATGTGTGACACTTTTTTAAGTACAATTAAAACAAATTGCGCATAATTGTATTAAGATAAATAATATCTTTCAACTATGCAAAAAAATTGAGAAATAATTTAAAATAGGAAAGTTGGATATCGTACAAAATATAATGTGACACCTAGAAAAATGAAAAAATTGTGAGCTTGTAGTAAATTAGAATCCATTTAATATGGCTTGTGTCTTTTACAACTCGGACCATAAATACCGTACCTACAACTTTTAAAAACGTACTGCACAATAAAAAGTAAAAAAAAACTTTATTAATCAGGTAATTGGCTTAATAAACTAATTTATTAGCCGGAATTATTAGAACCATGTATTATAATGTAATTTATAATCATTAGGTGCATTATAGTTCCAAATTTAGAAAAATTATATTATTGACCCGGCGCATCCACCAAATTTGTATCTTAAAAATTTTTGTGTTGTAATTATTCTCCATTTTTGTATTATGTACGGTTCAATTCCCAGTTCGGTTAGTCAAATTCTAGTCAGTCGGGAAATAAAAGCAGCATTCAAAAACTCTAAGAACGTAGATTTTACAATTTTGTAAATTTTGATTTTTCATTCACGACACTGGTGTTTGTAATTTAATTGTTCGCAGTTGTTTAAAGTAAAAACGAGGTGAACTGTTAGGATCATAATAACAGCAACTGACATTTGAAGCACGAGAGAAAATGTGATTGCTTTCGCTTAAGATTCGGCTTATCCCGAACTCTAAATGACAGATAACAACCGAAACCTACAATCCAATTTGCAAAACCCGATTCAACTCGTTCTTGCACCATTTCAATAATAAAAGCGTAGAATTCAACGAGCACACGAGCCATAAACTTTCCACAATAGTGTTGTGCTCTTTCAAATCTCTATTGCGAAGGCATAAAAAACTCACCGGAAGTATACAAATTTACCGAAAAAGTGTTTTACACCGATTGACCGTTAAAACGTGTGACTGCACTCTCTTTTTTTGTGTTGGGGCTGAACGCGGTATTAGTTAGTAGGGGATGAAGCGTCCGAGCGAAAGGATACAGCGTCTGGGTGGCGCTATATCATCACGGGAGTGGTTAAATGATCATCCGTTGCATCTTTATTATATATGCTTACATTCCGAAACGCTGGGCACGGGACAACGGAATGGGGTCGTGGCTACTTCACCCTGATTTACAACCCTATAAGCTTTGGCATGAATATTAAGTGAAAGCCAGAATTATAACAATTGTTTAAAATTATGACATTCGTGCGTGCACATTTTTTGAGTGATATCCGTGACAAATCTTATCCTGGCAGGATCGACTGACGTTAGTTGAAACAAATATTTTTTTAGTGCTTCCATCTTTATCACCAGCCAATTCCCGTTAAATGGCTTTCGGAAATCTGCCATATTTTACATCGAATTCGTGCGTGTTTCACTGCGATAGCTATCGGCAGCGATTTATATCTGCTATCGGACCAAATCCTGCAAATACCTACTCAACAGCGTCCTCTGGGATACGAGAGCATTTTTTTATCGGATATCCTCCAAGACACTCCAAAATTATGGATGCGTCGAGGCGATTATCAATAAATTATAGTTACTAGTTAGCCAGTGCGAATAATTCGCACAGAATATTAGTTAAATACATTGTCAATTGATGGCGCTATGACCAAAATACGGTTTTTAATTAAATCAATCGTAAATAGATGGCGCTATGACCAAAATCCGGTTATTAATCAAACAGATAGATGGCGATAAATCCAAATAGGGTTTTAAATAATTTTACAAAAAACTTCAATATTTTGAATTGCTTGTTTATTTTTCGCATGTGGCGGTAAATGTAATCTTCATAATGATAGCTCGATAATTGGTTTTGATGCGGTATTAAGAAAGATATGGCCTACCGACAAATTAATTTTTCACTGATTGCTCTAATTTGTGATGTAAACGTTTCCAGTCGTTTTGATGGAAGCAGTTAAGGCGAATCTCGATTTGAGCAAAATTTCAATAATGATTCAGTGGTCCTAACGGAGCAAAAGACTATCTTTGAACGTGACTCCTTACAAGCGGTAATTTACCGATTCGACACCAGACCACGTTTAAAGTCCTTACAAATCACCGATTACAAAGAAGCATCGTCAACGAGTTGGGGATTTTTTCTCCATCAATCCGCCAGCGATAAGAACCGCAAGAAACCTCGTTCATCCTTTGATCCGCGGACCTTTCCATTGAATTTAAATTAATGACCGTCAAGTTTTGTTCTCAGTCATATCATCAGCGCCGGATAAAAAACTTTAATTTTCTCTAAATGATGCGTCTTCGCTCCTCCGGAAAGTCTCATCTGGGTGTGGCTTGAAATATCGCCGTTATTATTACTGCTCCATGAGACCATACAAGACGGATGTTGTTGAAAATGAGCTCTCCACGCAGCCTCAGGCTTTTCTCTTACATTCCGAATTTTCCACTTCTTACGCGCACAAATCATGATCAAATCCCCTGCTCGGCAATCTCTGTCTAATGAAGATTCGCGCGGATCTGATCGATTTCTTGTTTGACGGAAGCGCAAATTGCTCCGAAAATTAATAATATTACAAGTAAGTGGCTTCGAGCCGCATTTGCTCTCCTCGAAATTCATATTATTTGCGCTTTCATGCATCTCCGACTGGAGTTGGGTAAACACAAAGACCTTATCTCGGCGTGGATGGACCAGCCTCAAATTTTATTTATGAACTCAAATAGCACTACAAACTTTCGTTTAATTGGCATTGAGTGGTGTTCAAGTTTCTTTGCATTGTGCAGCTTCCGAAAAAGAACACTCGTAACTAACTTACACACGAAATTTTATCAGGACTTCCGATTGTGCAACACAACTCCCCGCTTATATTTCTTTTTGTGAAGTTTTAAAACGAAGAACAGTAACGAGACGTGGGTGTTAACGTCTCTTTTCTGGCGTGCTCTTTCCCTTTTTTGTGCAAGGGCTGTATTTACGGAATCCAATTTCGCTCCGTTCGCCATTTACCTCGTGCATCCGTATCTGTACGACGCCAGCATCCAGATGGCCGAAGAGGCGATCCTGCAGATTGGACAGTCGTAAAATAAAGACTAAAACCTACACTTGCAACTAAGATAGTGTCTCGACGTGAAAGAGAACAGCAGTACGGCTCTGCTTTACGATACGGATTGCTTCTTTTCAAAAATTAAAACAGCACGAAGACGAATATTCTCTACTAGTTGGGCCACGTGCGAATAATTCGCAGCGCGATATTGTTTTACCGCTTGCGGAGAGGAGTTTAACAGATTGTCAATAGATGGCGCTATGACCAAACTACGGTTTTTAATAATTATAAAAGAAACATTAACATTTTGAATTGTTTGTTTATTTTTCATCATTAGCCGTGAAGGTAATCTTTAAAATGATGGCTCAGTCAGTGGTTTTGATGAAGTATTAAGCGAGATATTGCGTAAAGTATGACCGAGTAAAATACAATTTATCGTATGGATTTTATTTAGCACAATAGTATTAGACAACCGAAACAACTGTCTTTTATCATTGTTGGCGAATTTCGTTATGTATTTTAATTTAGACGTCAAAAATGGCTTTGTAAAACTTATAATCCAACATGTTTATAATGAGTAAAAAATTAAATTGTTGAAAATTTCGACCGGTAAACAACGAGATAATTCCATAGGGCATTTGCATGATTTAGTTATATTTCAGGTTTCAGACTGGTCGGCGGCTTTGTTTTTATTTTCAGGTAGATAAAATAACGAAACGGCGCGGATTATTGTGTTAAACTGTCCCCGCCTGAAAACCACTTTTTGTCCTGTTTTGCGCATCCAAATAATTGGGCTAATCAAGTTGTACTGCTCGGAGAAAAAATACCGAAAAATTATTCACAGTTGAAAAGCGAGAAACTATGATTCGTTGAAGTTTGCTTAAGACTGTAAAACGAAACGAAGTGCGCATTTTAAATTTTACCATCGCGTTCCGTGCTTATTGAAGTTAAGCATCAACGTGGACTTTGCATAATAAATGAGAAATCCTACTCGTGTAGGAGTTGTAATGTTTTACGAGGCCCGACTCGAAACTCTTCCAGAACAAAGTATACAATTTGATCTCCAGCTTCTTTTGTATTAATTTTGAGAACTATTAACGGCGCGAATCCAACCTATATAAAACTCAACTTCTGAAAGTCTCGCCGTTCTCGCTCTCCAACAAAAACCCGTAAATTGAGAAACTTCAGGCAACGATTTGAATATCTGACTTTCAAAACTCGGATAAACTGCGACCTACACTTTATCCATACACATCCCATCTTTGTGTTCCGTTGACGTCCAACCCTTAGCTATTTATGGACCTCATATCGTCACATGTTGCCCCCAAAAATTACGTGTTCATTCTCAAGAAACCGCTCAACACATAAAATTGTTTAAGTGTTCATTTCTCGTGAAATTTCATCACAATTTACTGCGTTATTAAAGGCATAATTTTATTAAATTGAAACGGAGTGAAGGAATGCCTTACGCAGTCTTATTAACGTGTATTTTTACAGCGACGTAAAATTAACACGAATATTTCATTTCATCGAAACACCTAAAAGCGGATTCTCTTTGCAGTACCTTTCAGCGTCCATTATATTCTAATTAATAATTCACTGAAACGCATTTATTTGGTCAAACAGCATCTGTTGGAAAAGTAGCTGCAGGCGTATATTGTTAAGGAAAAAAGTGCAACAGAAAAATGAAAAAGCATGTCAAATCAATTCACAGAACGTCGCCGTTAACTGAAATGCATTCATTCGTTTTCCTTTCAGTCCTCCGTTCAATGCGGAATGTTCAAAATTCAATCATATTTCAATCTTATCTATAAACAAAATATTGAAGCGAGTTTCAATTTTAAGCTCGGGGCTATTGAGAGTATTGCCGTACTTAAACAAACATAAAAACGCTCTTGCAGCCGGAATCAAACGAGATTTTATCCTCCTCTTGTTCCCGAACTTCGGACGCTGTGTCCTGTTGCAAAACACAGGGACACATAAAAGCTTTAACTCCGAATTAGATTCCAACATTAATATATCGGATTTCAGTCAATTCGGCCCGGTGGCATGTAAAAAATATCCGGAAGCCGTTCGATACAAATTAGCCCCGAGACAAACGAAATTTTCAATTTAATCTCAATTCGGCCGCAGGAGTGTGCAATTTTTTAAGCCAAAAGTGAAAAGGGGGATACAGTTTTATAAGTTTTATCAAATTTTTTCATGAGTTGAAGTTTCACTGCAAAATAAGAAAAATCAAATGCAGAGAGGAGGAAACTTTAACTGAAATAAAGTCAGTATCTTGAATACAAATGATTTTGGGATAAATATCTGTAACACGTTGATTTTTGTCTTTAAGTTGATACTTCTAGCCGAATCAATTTTTCATTTTTTTTACTCAGACTGTAATCACCCTTAACTGGAAATATATGTCAAATAAAAAAGGAGTACAACGATTTTTTTTTCACGTTTTCATGTTTTATGTTAGATAATATAACTAAAAAATATATTTTAACATTTTCAATTTATTCCAGTTAAAATTTCCGCTTTTTATATCCCAAATGCTTCGATAGAAACACTTGTTTACTAGAAGCGTGAATTTTTGCATTTATTTTATTTTGAATAATGTTTCTACAAAGAGAGGTGTTTATTTTGATATTTGACACAAACATTTTTACTTGTACCTAATTTTATTTGAAAAAATAGAAAAAAATTGTAAATTACATTTTTGGGCTCACAATATTATAACGGAAGGACGCTGCGTTGTGCATGGAATAACTTTGACGTTCGCTAGAGTGTAGAACCTTGAGTTGGTGTATTTTTTTACGTTTTCATGTTTTATGTGAGAAATAATACCTAAAAACTGTTTTTAAAATACTGAATTTATTCCAGTTAAAGTTTCCAGTTTGTATATCCGCAAACGCTTCAATAAAAACATTTTTCTGCCTCCGTCTCAAATTAGTTATTTTGCAAATCGTCTTGAAAACGATCATTTGCCTGCCTAGGCAAGAAAATGGAAAGCAGGGATTTTCAATGAAAGCTTTTATGTTGGCGACGCTGACTTTTCGGATAATAATTTATGTATTACATTTTCTGCTACTTTTTCAACATGTGTTGGTGTGTCTTTATCCTTTTTACTTATTATCAGTAGAATTGTGCACTCAAATTACTCAAAATTTACAAATGTTAAAAAAATTATTTTTAATTATTATATCGTGGAATAGGTACTGCCAACAGGAGAAAAATAAATACCCTAACCGAACCGAAATTATTTTAACAATTAATGTTATTTTGATTTAATTAAAATCTTTTGTCGGCCAAAAAAGTGTTGTTTATCACATGGTCAGAAACTGTCTTTTGCAAGTGCTTGCACTTGTGGGGTCTCGGGTTTGTAATAAAAATAACCATTGTTTATTAAAAACGTGAATTTTTCAATTATTTTATTTTTTAATAATGTTTCTACAAAGACAGGTGCTTATTTTAATATTTGACACAAACATTTTTATCTGTACCTAGTTTTATAAACAAAAAATTAAATTATTTTTCAAATTAACATTATCGGACGCTTGTGAAACTCTACAACATGGAATAATTTTGACGTTTGATAGAGTGTAGAACCATTTTGACCGTGAGTTATTATATATTTTTTCACGTCTTCAAGTCTTATGTTAGAAATAATACCTAAAACCCGTTTTTAAGATACCAAATTTGTTCCAGTTAACGCTTCCAGTATGAATATCCGCAAATGCTTCGATGGAAAAATTTGTTTACTTCAAACGTGAATTTTTGAATTTATTTTGTTTTGAATAATTTCTACAAAGAGAGGTGCTTATTTTGATATTTTACACAAACATTTTTATTTCTACTTAGTTTTATATGAAAAAATTTTCATATTACATTTTTGGACGCTCATGAAACATTATAACGGTGCATGAAATAACTTTAACGTTAGCTAGAGTGTAGAGACATTTCGACAATGAGTTGAAGAACTTTTAGATCAAGTTCTTTGTTAAATATTTCGGACATAATACGTAAGATTTAATGTCACCTTCAAAAATTGCTTCCGAGTCCCCGTTTTTATTTGACCGCGCGAAAAAGACGTCGGCGTCTCGACGCTCCCGAGTCACGTGATCTATTTGTAAATGAACCAGCTGTTGTGCGTCCCCCAGTCCATTTCCATTCCGCCACCGTTCCGTAGTCCCTCATCTTTATCAATCCGATAAATCACCGGAGAGTCCCGCGTCTTATGATAAATGGACATCGAAAGCTCGCGGCGAAAGGAATAAATTGAGCTTCGGACTATCTACATCAAAGATTCCCGGACACAAAGCCGCCTTTTGTGTACAACTATCATTCCGGAGTCCGGTTCGTTTTCTCCGGTTTACTTCGCAATCACGGTTTTTCTTAAAGTCGAGTGAAAAGCGGCATTGTTCCGAAACGCGCGGTTATTCCGGAATTTTCCAGAAAATGGACGGCTCATATTTAAATAAGCCGACAAAGAGACAGACGGGAGAGGAATCATTGATGCGTGCCGCCACTCGGATCAATCCGGGGCGGCTGAAACTGACGAGGAATTGAAGGGGAGAGAATCGCTCGTGGGGTCTAAGAATAAACATAAGCGGGTGCATATTGCTGCGGAGGTAATAAAACGAAATAAGGTTTTGTCTCGCGAGATGCGGTATCATATTTTAATTAATTTGACGCACAAAAAGGGAAGATAACCAAACAAATATAGGTACATCCACGAGGCAAAATGTTACTCGGATTTATTACCTTAGGTACAAATTTGCAACGAACTCATTTTTGCGTCTAGCTCAAAGTTGAGGAACGCTTTTTTATGTAAACCCCGACCCAGGCCGTGCCGATCTTATAATTAAACAGCGAACGAAGCACCTGGCCTCATCACTATTCTTCTTGCGCTTCCGGGACGTGAAAGCACGACCGTGAATTGTAAGACATGCACCCAATAAAGATGCCACAGAGATGCATCGGCGTCGAGACGCTTGCCTTACATTCAATTCACAAGAGAGTGCAATTCGGCATCGAACTTAAATTAACAAGACCGAATCTGCACGGTCTAATCGCTGATTAACACCATTGGAATAAATTGGAAGTTTGAAAATTAATATCTGCTCACTAATTACACGCCGAAGTTGTTCGCTCGACAGTTTTTGCCATAAATTCATTTATCGGGCGTCTCGGAGTAAAAAATCACTAACGTCGTATCGCCCCTTTCCCCAACGTTAACGTCCTTATCTTTGACAATAATATTGTTCGGGACGTTTTTCTAAGGATCCTCGATGGGATTTAAGGGATTTGGTCTCGTGACGCTCTATACTCAACTACAAACTAGTTTATCTGACGCTTTAAAAGCCATTCATTTGTTTTGGGGCGCGCCTCGAGACAGATAAAGTGGGGCGTTGACGACGACGTCAAAATGATAAGAGCTTGCACATTTGAATAAAATATTGGCGTGCTAAGAAGCGGAAGTTGGCAGCAGCAAAGTTTATTGCGGTTGCGTAGCAGGCGCAATTTTTGGCCAAAGAAAGCAAAATAAAGAAACACGAAGCACGAGAAGTTTAAAAAAACTAGAAATAATTTTGGAATTTAAAACCAAGAAAACTGTGTGTCTGTGCAAATAATAAAATTAATAGACGTTGTAATTAAAATGAAATTTTGGCTTTGATTTTGCAGGTGGTAGCCAGAGTTGAAGAATGCAGAGGGCGCTGCCCAGGAATGCGGCGCCGTCCGCCACGGACGCCGACGCCTCCAATCCTTTGGGGCCCATAGAAGCCACTTTGTCTTGTTTATGGGTGCTGACGCCACTGACCGCAACCGTATCACTTCTAGTTGTCATTGTTGCGATGTTTACTAATCAGTGGTTGCACACCGAAGAGAAGATGAATAATCCTTCGTACAATGGAACGGGTGAAAAGGATTACTTGTCCAAACTCACCATTTCAGGATTGTGGATGTTGTGCTTCACAAACCGTGAGTTCGTTTTTGTTATTGTTTCGTTTGCAGGCTTCACTCTTGAAATCAATTGAATGTTCGCTGAACAATGCTAAAATGTTCTTTGCGGCAGAATTAAATTCAAATTACGACTGTATAATGAAAGAAAAAAGATGTTTTTGCAGTTTTCGTATTTTACGCCGTAATTGGCAATTTTGTTTACGTAAAGAAAATTTTCTCTTCAAAGAAAGCTCGAGGTAATCTTTAAAAACTGTTGATCTTCGGAGTTTATATTCCAAGGGAAGGATACGGTTTGCAAATTACACTCTTAATATTATGCGCTGTTTCAAAGAATTAATTAAATAATAAGTACCAGTAGTCAATGTGCGTCCGTACACAAACAAGACGAGGAAAGCTCTTTGAAATTCGTTAAAGCATACACGGACTTTTTATCTTGACTTGGTCTTTTTTAACCAATCTCTTCGTCAGGCGTCAGCTTAAAAGTCGTTTGTGTAAATTTTTGATTGACAGTATTTATCAATTATATATCAAATATTACCACTGTATAAAATTCCAAACTTAATTTCGCTTAATTTGCACCCATCCTGTGAATTTCTCTTCCATATTTTTTAAAGCATATTAATTAATCCGACTAGTTGCCAAGTGACAACTTTTATATTTTCAAAACTTTGCTTGTCCACAATGAAAAACTCCACAAACGTCAATGTGACATTTCATCAACACCTGCATTCGAGAACATCGTGTTTTGTAAATATTATTATACGTACAATAAAAATAGAAATAAAGCACTTAGTTTTTTTCAACTTCGTGTCTATGACAAACGCGTTAAAGCACTTAATTGAGTGCTTTAATAGCTTTTTGAGTTTCGTAAAACAAGTAGTGTAATTTATGAAATTGAATTAATGAAAAATGTAATGTGAAAAATCAAAATAAACACCAAAACAAAACTTTACAATGTTTTTTAATTTAAATTAGCTTATTTTCGCTGCCAACTTTTGTGCCGTATTTTAAAATCGAAATTTCAATTTTTACAATTGTGAACCAGCCCGTGCAAAACCGAATTTTAAAATTGAAAATTTTTAATTAAAAATAGCATAAATGACGCGAAGTAGAAAAACTAGTAAAAAAACTCGTTCATAAGGCTGCTATGGCACTCGTCCTTTATAAAATTTCCGGCTTCGCCGGTCGTTTGATTAACTGGACTCCTACAATAAAGTGTGCCTTATGGAACTCGTTCTTTGATATACTATTTTTTATACAACAATCATTTTGATTTATCGAGGAGCTGAAATTGTTCACACGATAACAATCCGGTTTTCACACAGATTATTGTTTTAACTTAAAAAAAAAATTATAGTGTCATAGTTGCAATTATGAAACATCATTATTTATGTTTTTTGTGATCTTGATGATTATGATTGAAGTCGACCAAACAGTTACATTTTTTTTTTCAAGAAAATGTTAAAAATTATTATAAATAATTTTTTCGCCTCATCTGAAGTGTAGTCTCGACTAACGCCTCGGCCACAAATAACAGATTCGGCTAAAAAATATCACTTTAACACACAAGTTTTCAGCTGCTCTATTTTTGATACGAAACCATGAAAATTAATTAGGTAATGCCTTTTCTTGAGAAAGCAATTTACAAAGTCTTTCTAATTGGTCAACTAAAATCGTTTACTATTTAAACATCACTAAACCCTTCAATTTTTGTCTTAATGATTATTCCACAATTTAATAGAGAAGTTGCACACTCTGTAAAAACGAATATTTTAAAAATGACGCTTCTTACTAAACAATTAGTGCATGTTATCCAGAAATACAAACATTTATCATAAGAATAAAATTGAAACGGACGGTCTTCAAATTAATGTTGTAACGTTTGTAAAAAATCTTGGTCATATGATCTGCGGTTTAAGGAGCATGTAAATTATATCGTAAAGACGTCATACTCTGCATTAAAAATGCTTTAACTATCTATCTATCACATTTTAAGTTTTAAGTTAAGAAAAACTTTGGAAACTCGTGGTCCTTTCTAATTTAAATTGCTGCCTAATTAATTATTATTTTCTTGTTGATAATTTATGTTAAATTAAAAAATGTTGATCTTGTCTCACCTAAGATTAAGGCATTGGTGACTTAGAGTTGGGATAATTTATACCAATATAAATATCACTTGTCACTATTTGTATTTAAATTGTTCAAAACATCATCACTACCGTATCTTAATAAAATATTTCGTTCACGAAGAAGTTGTCATAACGTTCAAATTCGTCGTGTTTTAGATATTTATTATTATCGTTGTAAACATTTTTAACTCAACAAACTTGTTTTAGCAAAATACTTCTGTTCAATATTTTGGAAAAAAATGTTGATATTCCCTAATCGAAGAAAAATATTTGTAGTTTTATTTAGTTTATAAAATATGTGTGCATAATTTTTGTAGAATTTTCCATTTTGTTAATTTCTCCCATTTATTTGTACATTTGTAATTTCTTTATTTCCATTGTCTTTATTCTCATTTTATCATATCTTATTTTATTTATATTTTGTTATTGAATTGTACGCATTTGTTTTGGAGTTGAGTAGCTTCGGCTATAGTACAACTCTTATACCTATTAATAAAGCCGGTTTTTTATTATTATATATATTATTTATGAATTTACCCCTCTTAAACCTCCACTCCACTGCAAATTTTTACTTTTAGTTGTCAATTAAGCTCTAAATTCATTTTACATTCAGAAATTACATATTTGCGCCAGTTTCGATTCCGAATCTCTGATCGAAACTTGCTCTCAGTTTCTGTCAGTTCTTCATTCTCAATATTCAGTTATGGATATGTGATTCTCGACTTTCGATTTGCAATTATCAATTTTCTATTCTTTCTCCTGATTCTCACATTTCTTTTTTAACTCCCAACCCCCAACTTTTAACTTTCAATTTAATTTCAAAAATCCTATTCTTAATACTCAGTACGCAGTTCTGTGCATTCTAAATACTCAATACCCGATTCTTAGTGCCCAGTAGGTAAATATTAATTCTCAAGCTTTTGATCTAATTCTTGAGTCCCACGCGTCGGTTCTCAATTTCTAATCGCAATTTTTAGCTTTCAGTCTTCAGGTCTTTTAAAGTATTGACTACATTTAGTTTTATCCAAATTGTCTCTTTTTTAATTCTCGTTGATTTCCCAGGACAGGGTTGTGTTCGTTCATTTCCTAATAAATTATGTACTATTTATTTTAAATGAAATGTATAAAAGCCTCACGTCGCGATCCCATCATTTATTTCGGCGGTGAAACGAAATGGCGTCGCATGCAAATTCACCCCAAACTACTTGCTCAAAGTCACAAGTTGACGGTTGGCCCCTCTGAATCGCGCCAAACTTGTTTGCTGCTTATCGAAACTTCGCTAACATCGTTCCGTGTAATTGCGGCGATCACTGAAAAGAACCGCCAGACACCGCCCTTAAATCACTATACTAATTTTGCAAAGGCAAATAATAATTTGGCGCCCGACGCGTTTACCCTTCCGCTCCAGATCGTGTTAATTGATTGGATTGTGGCGGCTTTCAAGGCGCAAAACCCACCCCTTCTGTCATAATGCAGCCCCCCTCAGTCACCTTGGGGGCGCAGTCTTGAGTGAACGCGCGATTCCGTTCACATTGTTCAGCGATATTGTATATGGGCCGTGTTGAGTAATAATGCCTGGGGCTTCTAATGGAGATGTCTTGTATTGTTGCGGCGGGGTGGGGTCACCGTGTTATTTTTATTTTTTTATGAATATATCGGAGCGGGAGCTTCGTTCGCCTTCTCTCGTTCGTTCTATTAATTTCCTTGTGAAAAATGTTCGTATCGGAAAAGCATATCTCTTTTTCAGAAGTAATTTATTTCGGCTTCTTTTAATAGAGATCTCAAAGAAAATCATATTTTGTGCCCTCTCAGACGCGAGTAGCGGCGAAGACGTCATATTTTCAATGGATGAGAGGGAAAATCGGCTCGATCCATCAAATTACAAGCTTTTAGAAGACTACAAAAAGTGTGTGCCTCTATAACTCGATTCATATGCCCCAAATAAATTGAAAAAATAATATTTTTGTATCATTACACACAACCAAAATGAAGTCATTAAATATTAAATACACGTTATAAAAAATTGTTCAACGAACTGACCATTTACACAACTAATAGACGGCTAAACTAAACATTTCAGGGACCCTCGCTTTGTGGCTTAAACAACTTTTTCCTAGTTCGGTCCGCATTTTTGTTTTAGTTTTTGATAAAAGCTAAAACATGGCGCGTTTGATGCCGCTAACTTTTAACACCAACCGCTCGAAGAATAATAACTTTACAAATCCTTGTTTATTGAAGAAACAAAGGGACGAGATAATAAAAGGAATTCCAATAAACCAACACGAAATTGTGAAATTTAGTCTGTAGTTCAAACAATTACATTTGTTTACACTTTTGCCGGATTAAATTTCGACACAAGTCATGTGTGCGCCTGAAACCTACTTCATTTATGTATTTTTTATTTCTGGCGGCGACCGAATACTTTTTAAAAATGGTTACGCAAACGAAGAGAAAATTGTTTTAATTGAGCTGCCGTTGCTCAGATCGAAGCTTTTCATGTTATTTCTTAGTTGGAGAGTTGTGCGTTTTCAGGAGTGTAATAATTTTGAGGCACCGGTGCCGCTGTTTTAATCTCAGGTGTTTCATTAATTATGCGATATGTTTTTGTTGCTTGTTTTCCAAGCGGCAACCCCTTAATTGACGACTGGGATTTTAATGTGCTTTTTCTCGCAACTTCGCGCAAGAAGCCCGCCTCGTATATCATTCGCGATTTGACAAGGAACCGGCTATAAATTCATCAGAACCGATGTTTCGAAACAAACTCTGATTTACGGTCTCGTCAAAGTTTGCGCTTTTAATATTCAGGAAAATGGCGCGATGGCTGTTGGAGCCCGACTTCATTAAGCACTTTTCTCTTGCTGAGAGGACGTCAAGGTTGATCCTGTTTAGACAACGAAGAAATACTAACTGAGTTAGGAAAGTGTCGAATGAAAATGAAAAAGTTCCCTCCAACTGAGAGTGCATCAGTAAAGCGTTACATTTGGTGGATGCGCCGGGATAAATTTCACCCAAAGTCGAACGAATAAGATTCTGTAATATATCTTCGGGAAAATTTGGCGAAAATATTCGGCTTGCATTCATGCGCGTTGTCAGTTCGACTCCGGGGATTTCCCTGACGTCAAAAACGGAATCACCGGAGAAATTGGGGCTGATGCTCGGTCTTGTTCCGCCATTCGTCTCAGTTAGTGAGGAGATTTATTTTGCCGCAAGGTGTCTAGTTCCAATTCTACCCCGCACCACTGTTTCACTTGCACCTTTATAAATTATAATTTAGCGGCAAAGACGGAGGTTCGGACTAATCTCGACCCCATCATTATAATAGGCGCAAAAAGTCGTAAATTACAAAATAGAAATTTTACTGCTCTTATTTTAACACTCTCCTCTCTATTTCGTTTGCAAAATAAAGTGTTCAGGTATGTTAAGGGATGAAATATCGGATGGTGCACAAACTTACTTTCATACTTCACCACTAACACTGACAAATGATAATAATATTTAAGCAAACACATTTTTCCTTGTGATTATAGTGCGACTTGTATTTTCTCGTTTATCTTTACACAAAATTACACTTTCGGGCTTGCACCATATAAAATGTGAAGAAATAAATAACAAATGGGTTTTTTATTTTATATTTTTAGGCAAAATTCAAATCTCGCTTTTCCATTACAAGTTGTTAACTGGCAACCAAATTGTCAATTCCAGTTTGCACATGTCAATTCTCGTCGTTTAATTTTTTATTTCTTCGTTTCTTTGTTTCTCAGTTCTCACTTTGGCATTTAGTGTTTAGAATTTTAACATTTTACTTTATTTCTCATTTTGCCATCTGACGTTCTCATTTCTACTCGTTATTTCCTTCTCACTTTTGATAATGGGTTAGAATCCAAACCTTAATTTTAAATTCTAGCCTTACCTCACTTTTTAGTATACATTTCTTTTTCTCAACTTTTAGCCATCAGTTCCCAATTCTCAGCTCTTAATATTACAGTTATACTGAAGAAGTAAAATGAAAATTCGAAAAAGAACTTCTAAATTTATAAAGTTATAGAGTACAGACATTTCCCAATCTTGAGTTTGTTAAGATTGATTTTTTACTTTTATTTTTCATTCTCATTTTGCCATCCAACATTCTTATTTCTACTCGTTATTCCATTCTGACTTTTGATGATCGGTTGAAATCGAAACCTTAATTTTCAATAAATTTTCAAGTGTAGCTTTTTCTTTTCTAGTTACTTTGTAGTATTACATTCCCATTTCTCAATAATTAGCCCTCAGGTTCCAATTCTCAGCTCTTAATTTTACAGTAATACTGAAGAAATAAAATAAAAATTCGAAAAAGAGCTTCTAAATTTACAAGGTTACAACGAGTACAGAAACATTTCACTTTAATTCTCATTTTGTCATTCAACATCTCATTTATTTGTCACTTTTAATGTCTCGGTTAGCGGTTGTCGGTCTCCAAATCTTAATTTTCAATTCTAGCCTTACCTCACTTTTCAGTTACTTTTTAGTATTACAATTTCATTTCATAATCTTCAGTTATTTAAGACCGATATTTAAATTATCAATTCATAAACCATCAGTGCCCAATTCTTAGGTCTTAATTTTACAGTAACTCTAAAAAAGTAAAAAGAAGCAATTCTAAATTTATACAGTTAATACAACTATTTAGAATGGATGCACCAACGGATACAAAAGTAGCAATTCCGATGTTCAAAATGGCAATATATGTTTAGTGCAAATTTGACCTGGAAATGCTCGGCTATCTCCTCTTCGGATCTGAGTTTGATGCACCGCCCTGCACCTGCAACCCAATAAATCTCCCTTTATTCCTCTCCAAACTTGTTTATTTCACCTTAAAACATTCGCATTGGCGGATGCGCCGGAATTCCAAGTCTTCCTGCGCTGTCGCCTCCTTCGTGCGAATCCACTCGCAAAAAGCTCCATTCCATAAATTGATTATCTCTCAGTGCTAATGAATTAATGGAACGAAAAATTAAATGCATTGCAGCACCTAAAGCATTTTTAAGCACGTCCTTAATTCGATTGACTCGCCATCCCCGTCTCCGCTTCCACCTCCCCTTTCTTTTATTGCTTCCCGAACGAGCTGCAAAGAGCTTATTAATTGAAAACGACGGTTTTTTCGCCTTCCTGTCTGTTTATATTTATGAGCTCGTTTAAGTTTGACGTCTTCCGGGTACGAACGTGAATCGAAACCGATAAACTAGACCGAGGAAACAAAAATCTCAAATTGAAATCACTTCTTAGACGAAGCTGAGGGACGGCGTGGAATTGAGCAGAGGTCCTCGGGGAACCGGACAAATCGCCACCTCATCTACTACGCCATCGACAAGCCATTCGAAGGCCCCAGGGAACTGGGACCATTACGCCCCGAACGAAAACTGAGATAATTGACAAAATTTCTGCAGGTTCCATTAATATTAGCTTTTTCGACCAGGGACCTTGTCCCAAGCGAACACAACTACGCTAATTGCTTGCGTTTTAATCTTTGCAAGTTTTCTTGTAAATAGCTAATGCGAAACAGGTGACGAAACCCACACATTATAAGGGACAAAACGTTCCCTTGAAGAGTCTTCAGAGCAAACGTCGTAGATCTCACATTACGTGGCAGCTTTATGATGCGGTTCAGTTTACGTATGGCCAATCCAGTTTAGAACCTCTCTAGATTTAATACTGACGGAATTAATGAATATATTATTCATGGCGCTGCCGACATCCTCTGTATAACTTCCACTTTGCATGGCGACTACTTATTAACGTCAACTTGAGAGGACCTCAAGTTGCAAATGTCAAATCGCCACGATTAGCAAAATGAGGAACGAAAATAAAGGGACAGAGATGAACCGTAACATTACAAATACCTCGTAATTCAAAATGAACAATAAAAATTGCGCGTGAAGCTCGTTGACTAAAAAATAAATATATGGCGATTGAAGTGATTGAGCTGTTCAGTTAAGAAGAAGAGACATTATTGTTTAATATTTGGAGTAATTTAGAGTGCGATTATGTGCGATTCGCTGCTATGTAACGTAACGTGACGTGACGTGACGCGGACTTGTAATTTAATTCTCAGCGCGGCCAACAAAGTTCTACTTCAAAAATTTAACAGGTATTAACAGGAATAAAAAAATGTAGAACGTGATGATTGTTCCTCAGGATCAACTTTTACAACTCTTCCAGAATCTCTACTTATAACACTAACTTATAGACTAAGAATTTGTTTAAAACTTTGATTTGGGATGATATCAAGCGGTTTTCTCGACCGAGCTTTGCGTCTAAGCTTCTGCAAAATTATGTCCCGGTTGTTGTCGGCAAGAGCGATCCGTCACGTGACCGTCGTCGATGAATTAGCGCCGATTTAAAGCCGACGCGGCGAGAGTTGGCGGCGTCGTTTGTCACCCCTGAACTTTCTCACCCCGCCGCCGGAAATTTAATACCTTCGTTGCATACTGGCTGCAAACTTGTTGAGCGCGTTCATGGGCTCGAGGACAGAGAGCTCAAGAATTAATGATTTGGGGAGCCGGTGATCGATGGCGGCTCCAAATGGGTAGGTATAATCGTAAAATTTGGCGCGATTCATTAGGCAAGAGAGGGGCGGTATTTGCGACGCACCCCGCGTTATTTTTAATCAGGCACGGAGCGATGCTTTTGAAAGCAACAGCGAGCGGAGGTGCAACGGTATGATGCCGCCCCGACATGCACGAGATTCATCTCGCGTCGGGTATTATCAGATTATAGAGTTGAATGGAGTTGGTGCATGTTTGGTGGCATCGGAGGTTGCGGCTTGTTTAGATCAATCAATGCTTGCTTCAAGTTAAGAACATGTTTTTAAATTCTTGCCTAGCTAAGCCAAAATCGCTTTCTTGCCTTGTCTTTCTTATACTCACAATTCAACATTTCGTACCTTTATAGTCGTATTCGTCTTTACTTTCAGCTCAACTTTCAATGTAACTAAGTCTTCGGCCATTTCTTGACCATAAAACTCGATCCTTGTCGCTATTTCATTCAAAAAAAATGTGCCAACCCGGCGCATCCACCAAAACTGACCATACAAATAATTACCGTGCAGATGCCAGAATGTTACATTTTTAAAAGATTCTATTACAATATCAATAAAACGACACCTAACTCATCCTTCGCACGCCTAATAATAAACTGACCAAACCCAAAAAAATAAAAAATTAAGTTTCCTACTTTTGTACTATTATCGACATATTCGTCTTTACCCTGCGTTCAACTCTTAAAATTTCTACATTGCTAATACCTCGGCTTTTTCTTGATCAGAAAATCCAATCTTTGTGGCTCTTTAATTCAAGAAATTGTGAAAATAAAATATACAGAATGTACACCCGGCGCATCCACCAAAACTGACCCACAAATAATTACGGTGCAGATGCCAGAATGTAACATTTTGTGAGATTCTCGTACAATATCAATAAAACGACACCGAACTCGTCCTTCGCATACCTAATAGTAAACTGATCTAACTCTAAAAATAAAAAAATAAGTTTTCTACTTTTGTACTTTTATCGTCATATTCGTCTTTACTCTGCTTTCAACGTTCAAAATATTGACTTAACTAAGACCTTGGCTTTCTCTTAACCAGAAAATCCAATCCTTGCCGCTATTTCTTTCAATATATTGTGAAAATAAAAAATACAGACACAAAAACTGACCAAACAAATAATTACCGTTCAGCTGCCAAAATGTTATATTTTGTAAGATTCTTGTACAATATCAATAAAACGACATCGAACTCATCCTTTGCAAGCCTAATAATAAACTGACCTAATTAAAAAAAATAAGACCTCGGCTTTTTCTTGACCAGAAAATCCAATTTTTGTCGCTATTTCATTCAAGATTTTGTAAAAATAAAAAATACAGAATGTGCTACACCAAAACTGACCAAACAAATAACAATCGTTCAGCTGCCAGAATGTCACATTTTGTGAGATTCTTGTACAATATCAACTCATCCTTTGCAAGCCTAACAATAAACTGACCTAATTAAAAAAATTAAAATTCCTACTTTCGTAGTTTAATCGTCATATTCGTCTTTACTCTGCTTTCAACTTTTAAAATTTTGACATAACTAAGACCTGGGCTTTTTCTTGACCGGAAAGTCCATTCCTTGTCGCTATTTCATTCAAGATGTTTTAAAAATAAAAAATACAGAATGTGCTAACACCAAAACTGACCAAACAAATGATTACCGTTCAGCTGCCAGAATGATATTTTTGGTAAGGTTTTTGTACAATATCATTAAAATGACACCAAACTCATCCTTCGCACGCCCTATAATATAAGGACTAAACGCGAAGAAAAAAAGTTTAGTACTTATATTTCGTACTTTTATCGTCATATTCATATTTACTCTGTTTTAAACTTTTAGAATATTGATATAACTAAAACCTCGACTTTTTCTTAACCAAAAAATGAGAACCTTGCCTCTAAAATAAAATAATATGAAAATAAAAAAAATGCAAAATCTGCTAACCCGGCGCATCCACCAGAACTAACAAGTAATTACCGTTCAGCTGCAAAAATTTTACATTTTGTAAGATTTTTGTACAATATCAATGAAACGATACAGAAGTCATCCTTTGCTCGTCTAATAATTTACTGATTTAACTCAAAAACTAAAAAATTAAGTTACGGATATAAATCGTACCATTTTGCGTAAATTCAAATTTTATGGATTGATCTCGGGCATTCCTTGTTTGTAATTTATTTTCGATATTTTTTTACTAATGTGAATTAGTGAATGAAAGCCATTTATTATTTATTTATCAGATATTTTCAAATATTTTAATTAAAATATATTTTTTGAAATGCGAATAGTGTGCCTAACAATTGGTCGATCCCACCACCTTGACACCGTACAGAAGGGGGAAATCGCACCCCCTCCGTTGACCCCATCAAGAAGTCCGGGGGTGATTGTACATAAAAACCACAACAACATAGACTTAAAATATTCTTTATTCAATCATTCGTATGTAATTCTCTACTTAATCATTCAGTAGTATTCATTCATTCATTCACTTGTATTATTCTTATTATCATTATTCACTATTCGACATTCATTCATTATTGAGACGTGTATATAAACTTGTAAATAAAACTAGTCTAAGAGAATCTACTTCTCATTTATTCGAACATTCGACCCACGCGGTCAAACAACAATGTTCCAAGAAAATTTCATTTCCGTGGTTTGGTATGTTCTAAGTGGTTCAATTTTTGGGTTTCAACAAAAAAATTAGAGAAACAATTGTTTTACAATTAAAAAAATATTAGCAAAAAGTTTAGGGTAAGAGAAAACTTTATTTTCGTATTAGGTCAATATATTATTATTATTATTAAACGTGCGGCATACAAGGGAATATTTTTCCTAAATTAGCAAATATTGTTCGTTGTCATAATTACTCCAACTTGATTATATAATAAACAGTCAAGTAGCGTGCATCACGTTAGAAGAGCTTCAATTTCAGTAATGTAAGCTCGCCCAAGAGTGCTGCAGACGTGAAAGCTCCAAAGCACTACTTTACCAAATTGATGTACACATTTCCGACAATGACAAATTCTTCCAGTTTTAAATGTGCGGTGCACGAATTATATTGATTAAGCTCGCCGTAACTCGCTACCAGCTCAAGATATTCGATGTTGTAATAAGCGCATTACAACCTCGAACCGAATCGATCGAAAATTCATAAGAGGCAAAGGGTGCGGTCACGGCGATTTGACTAAAAAGGGTTGCAATAAACCAAATTCGGCTTTAACAACGAACAAACATAAATTTGACAATTCGTCCGTGAATTTTTCCACGGCTTTAACGGACAAATGAAGAGAAAAACTGAAATACCCGACAGTAATCTGTGCAATTATCGCTTCAGCAAGCTGAATTCCTTCATTTCAGAACGAATTTTATCTTTGCAAAGTTGCATTCCTGACACGAAACTAATAGTTGCAGTAAATTTTGCTGACGGCGCGTAATTGTCCAATTTTTTATTTATAATAGCGAGTTTGTTGATAACTGCATTATGAAGCTGAAATCCGCACCTGACAGTCAAGCACCGATTTGAAAAGTGAATGAGATTATAAAGTTCTTATCGTCTCTTGCCCTAATGCTGTTATAATTAACTTCGGGCAAAGAGCGGATTTACAGACTTTACGTTCGTCTAGTCTTTGTGATGTTTTTCAGCAGCGGAATAAAAGCCATTCATTTATAAGCGGATAAAATGAATTGCGTTACATGAAATTTGCAAAATGATCAAAAGGACAGAAATTATTCATGTACAATTCCACGAGCATCAAATTGTTAATTATCCGCATTGTATTTTGTAAAATATTTACACGTTTTTTTTACTTGGAATTAAACAATTTTTTGCATGAAATATTTAAATTTGATTATTATTCGCCCGGCGCATCCACCATTTTTTATTTTAGTATAAGCGGTCATTTGTTTTGTAAATGACAACAAGAACAGCTCTCAACGAATTATACACAATGTCATCGGCTAATAAAAACAGAGCAATGATACAAATTGTAAAAGCTCTCCACGATCAGTAATTAACGAAAGTTTTCCAGATCGTTAACCGTCTCGTGTTTCCGCATTCCCTACGCTATACAATGACCACTAAGTTGTCTTTATTATGCGAAATTAGTAGAGCATCGCTTCTGCTGCTGTAGATTCTCATTTGCCTTAGTTAAAACGAAGGACCATCATTGGACATACAAAGCCGTGCCTAAGGGTGAAAATTAAATTGGACCTGGGCGTTTAAAACGGAATTTGGCCCGTCCAACCAAAACTGTACCTTCCATAATGTAACGTACAATAAAACAAGAAAATATTTCGTCCGTTCAAAACGCAAGAAGGCACCTCGTTAATTTGGTTGCCCGATTCGCTAGATAAAATATGCGTAAGCTGCACCGAATGCATTTTAAAGCCTCTAAATCAAAACTGATTCCACGCAATTGAAACCGACGAGGGACGGCCTGGACTAATTAACCTGCGTTGACATGAAAATTTAAATACGGTGAAAAATTGATGGCGTAAACGTGCAATGGAAGTCACGCTTTTAAAAATGGACCTAATTTCGAGCGTAATGGCGCGACGTGTGTATAAATTTGGCACATTCAATTTTAGCGGAATGACTTCTTTGCATTTTATTCAATCGAACGGAGGTACGGCTGAATTGAAGTCGATCGGAATTTTCAAGAAATGGTCAAGTTCCAATTTGGCACGAGTGCCCTTAGTCGCTTGCATTGATCTGCAGCGATTTCTGATACCATATTTCATAACAACAAGATTGTAATGAGCAAAATATGTAAAAAAAGAAAAATCGTGTTACAAAAGCGATTTTGTTACTCTTTTATACGTATTTTTAAATTGTTGAGCGCCGTTTAGCTTTCATAAAAAAGTAAAAGCTAAAAAAAGATGTAGATCTAATTATTACAAGGCAAAAGAATTCAATTTCCAACATTTAACAATTGTTAAATGTTCGTTACAAAGCCTAACTATCTTTTCTCCGATAATTAAATTTATTGGTGAGGCAATTGCTAAAATCGTTCCACCTTCAGTTCGTGTCTGCACATTAGCATACAAACTGCGAAATTCTAGTTAAATGCAATGTATATCTGTCGATTGGGAACATTTTAAGCTTTATCCAAACCCCATTGGTTCTACCCCACCCAAAAGCTCGAATTTTACGAGTCAATATGGCGTCCGCCATTAAACAATGGCGCCAATTACAATTACAGGTCACAATTTAATTAAAATTCGAATTCGACGATAATAAAATCGTAGTAAAGAGGCGAAGTGAATAGGAATCTCGTTTTGCGACCAAATATAATTCACTATTAACATTCGCGAAAATGTTGAATGCAAATAGCACCCTCCTTCGCCTCCTTTCGAACGGACTACAATTTAATATACAACGCTTGAAATATTGGACGAGGCTGACCGCTCACGGCGTTTATTAAGTCGGTACCTGAAACCGAGCATTTAACGCTTTTGTTATTAGTTCCGAGGGTAGACCTAACAAATTTAATTAAATCGGCACACAAATGTAAAAATTCTTCTTCAACAGCTAATGGCTGAACGTTGTTGGGATAAGTGATTCCTATTCCGAATTAGTACGGTCGCTTTGAACTTCACAAGTGCATCTGTCATCAAAATGTAAAGGAGTTCATGTAGACATGGCCACGATTCTCCCTATTAGGAGGGATTTTATTTCAGAGTGATACGTGAAAAGCCTAAGAACGAAGACGACGTGGTTGGAAATAATATTCTTAAAAGTAGCTTTTTAATCGTTTTGACATCTCACATTCGACTTCTGAAAACCTCTGCTAATGAAAACTACTCATCCTGCTCCTCATTATTTTACAATACTCTCCACTTGGCTTTTGCATTAGTTCTTGCACTGTATTATCTAAAATATTCCTATTATACTCTTGAAAGTTTCAACACGAAAAGTGCCACTTGTAGCAAATGCAATTAAGTCATTAAAAGAATTCCGAGTGAAATTTGCGGCTTGCTGACCTTTGACGTAACTAACATTTACTAATCGAGGATATTGCCGTAATATCATTTATCAACGTCCGTTGACGTAAAGGACGACATCTGTCTGAAAAATCATAACGACGTTAGGAGAAATTGGGCCAGTCAGTGGTTGGAAAATTGGCTTAAAGTGCATCTATGAGGGGATGTTGAGGACTGGCTAAATGCTTTTAAGTGTTTTTGTAAAATTTCATGCTAAAAAAGACGTGAAGAAAGAGCGGGTTCTACACATTTCGAGGGAAAGATAAATAAAAATTATGCTCCGTGATCTAATGGAGACTAGTAATAGTAATAACTTTTTATATATGCTTTTATATATAACTTTTTATATACATTTATATAATAACATTAATTTTCGCATTTTCTCTATGCATTTATATATTTTCAAACGTTTCGACAGCAGTTCTATGGATACTGTTTACAAATTAAAATTTTCCAAAATTTTGAAAGATTTGTTTTTTTGATCTGCTTCAGGAACAGTTTGTGTTAATCCTAAAATACCAATTTGTATATTTTCTGGTTTTAAAACTATGGTGGTGTTAAAAGTCAAAATTATGCAAACTGGGAAAAACGCGGAAAGAATATTTTGGCACTAAAATATTTTCCTCTTTTGCGATATCATTTGGGAAAGAATTCTGGAACTTACAGTCGTGTTTCTTAATTATAGAGTTACTTTATTTATGTAACTTTCGTTTGATTATAATTTTAAAAAAGTTTTACATTTTTTTTTTTTCAATTATTTCATCCAACTCTTTCACATTATTTAAATAACATCTGTTAAACCGTACAAAATATATGCTTATAAAAGTTTTACTAAAATATTTATTTTTAAACACTGTGCGTCATGATCTTCGACTAATAGGCGTTAAATGAAATTATTTTTAATTTAGCTCCCATTATTTTTGGTGGAGGAGCCGAGCCATGTATGTTCTTAAATACTTATTTGGTTTAAAAATATTTGAGTCAAACTATAAGAACTTTATTTTAACAAATATTTAATAATTTCGGCCGTGTCATAACTCGAAGAATCTGAACCGTTTTCTTCGAGTTATGACATTGCCAGATTGAATTTTTAATGTTTATAACTGACGAACGCACATTTGTATGGAGCATTTATAAAAATTTTAATAAATCTGTATATTGTGCTTTTGACAATTTTTGTCTTTAAAAATATGCTATAAAAATTCTTTATTTCAGTGAAATTATTTAATATTATTATTTATTTTTACAATGTTTTACTAAAATGTAATAACAAGTTTGGCAAATTTTTTTTGGAGCAATATTTGTCATAGTCTTCGACTAATAGAAATTAAATCAAATTATTTCAATTTGACTCGAATTGTTTTTGGTGGAGGCGCCGGGTCATATTTAATATTAAATAAAATGTTGTGAAATATTTATTTAAAAAATATTTTAGTCAAATTAAAAGCACTTTATTTTAACAAACTTTTAATAATTTCGACCGTGTCAAAACTCGACGGATCAAATTTAATTTTTTTCTCTGAACAAATTTTCTTACGTTTTTAATTTTAAAATGTTTTCTCGATTAATTAGTTCAATAATGTGTTAATGTTAGAAATATGCACGTCTGTTTAGTAGTAAAATTAATGAGTTATTTAGTCATTAACATATTGAAATAGCAAAAATATAAAATTGGTAGAATGAAGTGAACTGCTGACAAGAAGGATAGATATCAATTTATTGTAATTATCTCCAAAATTGATACACAAATAAAAAAGTATTCACATTTTTGAAAAAATTGTAAAAAAGCCATTGAAATAAGAATATTACAATAACGTTTAAAATATAAAGTCTTAAATTTCGTTTCAACATCACTTCTTTGGATCTTGTTTACAAATTTGAAGTTTTAGAAGTTTTAAAAGGTTTCTAGTCATGGTACTGGTTCAGGAACAGCTTCTTTTAATCAACCAATACAAAATTGCATTTTAATATTTTTAAATTATATACAAATGCCCATTTTATAGAGTATTTTTGTTTTTTCACAAAGTTTTTTTTAAATGTTGATACAAATAAATGAAACAAATATTCTTTTAAATTATTTAATTATAACTATAAAACTTCATATGTTACAAAACTATTTACTTCAGTATTTTTTAATTCCTATTTCTTTCTGTTTACTTTACCTGTTATAACAATGTTATAACAACTTGTATATTTTTATTTTGGAAATCATATATTTGTCTTAGTATTCGACTAATAGAGGTTAAAGAAAAACTAAGAGCACAAGTTACGTTTTATGGCGCTGCTTTTATGACTTTATTGATGTTCTTATATTTTACGATAACACGAAATACACGTCACAAAATTGGAAACTGTACACGATTTATAGATGGAAAAATATAAAATAAAAATAGTCAAAAAGCTCGTCGAGCTTCCGATCTTCGGCCCCATAAGGTCTACGAAAAACGTTTCAAGATAAAGCCATAAAGCTCCGGTGTAAATGTACGTAGGAGTCCGGGTAGTTTACATTCACTCCGGGAAACACATACATTTCCAATAATAAGCGTAAGCCCTTTACAGTTCCTCCAAACACCTCGGGGGCTATCGTCCCGCCCTTGCATTCCATATCCATAATCCAATTCCCTTGAAATTCGCATTTTTCTGCCTTGAATTCCAATTAGTCCATCAAATAGCGTGTCATATAAATATATGGGGAGGCGAATTCATTAAATCGTTTATCTATAGGACGTCCATCTCCGCATTGTGTCATTTGTGCCATTCAAACCTGATCGATCTTTACACCTAACACGTCTCTGTCAAAAGAGCTTTTCATTTAACTTTCATGATACGAAATCGAAACTGTCATTTATTATTTCCAGCAAAAAAAGCAAAGTTTCATAAATAACGTGGACAAAAAAGTGTATTGGCCGGCTTTTGTGGGCTTTGCTTTTAGTGCATCTAATTTCCGGTGGAAATTTTGCGCACAGTTGTCGCCGCTAAAAACATGTTAACGATCCAAAGTTTCAGGACGACAATTGATGGTTGAATGATGAGCGGCGATTAGGTGGAGATAAAGACGAATGACTCATTGTTATTTTTTCAAAAAACAAAAATGTATGTGGTCGAGAGTGGCGTTGAGCTGATTCGAGCGTTTCAGTTTCATACGAAGTTTTTCATTTCAGTTATTAGAAGCGACCTTCTGTGTCGCATTGTGGAATAACCGGAGGTCGTTGCGCCTTTTACCGTATTCCGTACGAGTGGCTAATTTGCATTTTATTATTATCTGCGGTGTTCCTCGTACTAAACAACAACACGAGGAAAAAAACAAGACCACTATCGGTCGGTATCGTCTTATTTCGCATTATCCGCAGCGAGAATGCCCCGAGGGTTTTATGGAAACTGCGCCATATCAAAAGAAAACATACCGATATTGAATTCTTCCGTATCATACATTAAACATCGACGATGTTGCTTCGATCGAAATTCAGTCGCACTTTCGTATTTAAATGGCGCGAAAGCGAATCGTGCATATCGAATAAACGATTTTTGAAGGTCTTCGGACTTATTTCGTGTGACATGAGACAAGTGTAACGATGATCTCAGTGTAAATTCGCTCCAACACAACACGACCAAGTGGATCTCTTCCTCGTAATTAATTTCCCGAAACCATACACCAAGAAGTACACCAACGCTTGATAGAACATCATTATCAGCTTAATTGATGGCGGCCGGAAATCCTGAATAAATCATCGTTCGTTCAACTAACAATGACTGGCACAAATTATGATAGATTCGCCATTATATGTAGCCCTCCCCCCACCACCATCATCAACGTAATTGCGCACCCCTTCCACCGATTAAGTGCCAATCACTCGACGCCACGTGTCTTGTCTGAAGATAGACATCTAACATCGAAACAAACAACCAGCTAATCGGATATACAAAGCGGCAAAGCTGTTCACCTTTAATCAAGCCGCCTGACAGATAAGGCGAGATTCATTATTATTCAAGTAAAATAGTGGATGCAGGGTTCTATTGAGGCGGGGTGGAGAGGTTAGAAAGCGTCTTAATTAATTAAATACGTCCGACCGAGTTCGAGAGGAGCAAAAACAATGAAGATGTCTTAATTAGAATTGATATGGACGTATTTACGGGCTGAGTTGCGCCGATATTCTTGAGTCGTGTAATGAGGGTCAGGTTTGAAAGTCCTCCCAAGTTTTGGAGTTTGCAGCTTGACTACTTTAGAGAATTTTCAACGAACGGCTCAACCGTTTCAAAACTTGTTAGCAATTGCTGGAAACGTTGTGTGCGTGAGCTCGTAACCTATTGTCAACGGATTCTGAAAGCATCCCCATAATTTATGCACAATTAAACAACAAAATCATGTTAAAAACATTAAAAAACGATAAATAAGAGTATAGTGAATGGAAAACATAGTTTTGTGAAATTATTTCCAGTTTAGCTGCAATAATTTTGGTGGAGGCGCCGGGTCATATATGTTTGGAAATATTTGGTTTAAAAAAAGTTGAGTCCCATTAAAAGCAATTTATTTCAACAAATATTTAACAGTTAAAGCCGTTTCACAAGTCGTAACATATTTTTTTCTCAGAACCAATTTTCTTACGTCTTTAGTTTTTTCAATTGATTGGTTCAATCATTGTGTTAAGATTAGTTTAATACTGTTTAGAAAATTATTTATTCATCAAAATATTGAAATATAAAATAAATAAAATTGGTGGGATACAGTGAATCGCTTACAAGAAAGGTAAAATTTACATTTACTGTAATCGCCTTCAAAATTAATACAAAAATACGAATATGTATGGATATACAACTAATAAAATTCTTGACAAAAAGCCATAAAATGAAAACATTACAAAGGCGCTAAGATATGATGTCATCAGTTCTAAGGATATTATATACAAAAAATGGTACCAAACTGAATATTTTTTCAATGACAAACGACTATTTTTGGAATTCAAAAAAATTATAAAAGTAGATTAAATTGTTTTAAAAATATTGGTATAGAAAAAACAACAATTTTTTAAATTACATAAATAACTGTATACTGCATAAATAAGTATCTTACAAAATTATTTAGTTCAGTATATTTTTTTTATTATTTATTTCTAAATATTATTATTTCTAAATTTCTAAATTAATATTAATTAAATAATTAATTAAAAATTAATACATTATTAATTCATCAATATTTTGAATCAAAAAAATAAAATTGCTGAAATTCACTACATTGCGTACAAGAAAAATATAATTTCCATTTATTTTTCAACTAATAAAATTTTCGAACAAAAGTTAAAAATTAGATTATTGCAAATTGAGTCTTTTATGTTTTTAAATCTATGGTGGGCAAACGAGCACAAATTAAAATTATGCAAACTGAGAAAATCGCGTTTTAAGATTTTGACAATAAAATACTTTTGTTTTCATTGGGGAAATGATTCAGAGACTTCCAAAGGTGTTTTTTTATTATCAAGTTATTTTTTTTACTTTTCGTTTAATAATAATTTTTAAATAAAAAAGTAACTCTCTAGTTACATTTTTTACCTTACTTCTGAATTATTTCTTATAATTATTTCACATTATTTAAATAATGCCCTATTAAACTTTACAAAAAATGCTATAAAATAATTTATTTCACTATACTATTTATATTATGTATTTACTATTAGAGAAACAAAAAAACATAATTCATATAATCCCAATTTATTTACAAATTCGGAAACATATAATTTCAATCATTATTCTGATAAAAAAAACTTATAAACTAATGAGGGAGCAAAGTTTCAGTAAAAATTATAACAAAATTCATAACAGAAGAATCGTAGGTTAGAAGTCAGTGCGACTTTAACCCGTTGAGTGAGTTTAGGGATTACTGTAAACTGTTGACGGAATTTACAAGCAACACCGATCAGCTTACAGAAAGTGCTAAGCAGCAGTACGGCGAATAAAACCAAGAAAACAAGAAAAGTCGATTTGGACGTAAAAATAACTATAATAATACAAATACAATGTGACATAACAAAGTTACAATTTTCAATACATAATTATAAAAATGTTATAATTGCACAAGTGTAAGAAGCTGGATAAAAACGTCAGTCCGTCGTTAATTAAACGACCACGCCTAAACTAACGTAAACTTAAGCTCATATTTGTCTTCGGTGGCACATAATCATCGCCTAATTATTTTGAGAGCGTTCTGGTGTTATGTTTGAGTGAATTTAATATGCAACGGCAACTCAATCCTATACCGTAACGCATCAAATTACAGAGTGTAATGGTGGCAGTTTATAAGGAACGCTACGATTTTAATTAATTAAAGAAAACCAGACGGGATGAGCAAGTTGACCCCGAACACGAAATCTAATTAAAACAATTTAAAATAACATCACCCGAGGCTTGCGAAGGAACTATTTTATTTTTGGGACGGTCGAAAACGGGTGAAAAGGGGCCGAGGCATCTATCAGGGTTTCACTCGCACCTGTTGGACAAACTTGTCCGAGAAACAAAGTTGGTCCTAATCGCGATCAATCATTCCGACCTCGGCAAGCAGCAAGCTTCCGTAATTTAATAAAAAAGTCGCCGACAATCAGCCTGTTGTAATTTCCACGCATTTTTCCAACAAGAAAACAAACAAACGCTTCATTTACAAAACAAATAAACCCGAAATGGAATTCCATGCGTACAAAAGTATAATTTCCGACTAGAACAAACTCGCGCGAATTTAAATATTAAAATTGCGCCAAATTAATTTATTCGTGCAAGCCGCGCACACCGACAATATCTCAATTAATTTTTGGTTATTGTCTTGTCCTGACCGCTAATTGGGTCGTTTTGCCCATTTCTGTGGCGCGGACAGCTTTTAAACTCGCCTGATTTATAAGCACGGATTTGTATGAGGAAGCAGATGCTGTTTCAGGCAAAAACGAAATGTGTGCAACCGCAAACATAAATGTGTTCGTACGCATTCGGGGTCGAGCAATTGCTTCTTCAGTTGGAAGACGATTCGGCACAAATTCTGGCTGAAAAGCTGGGAGAATTATAGCGAGATTTACACACTTGTGCCCGACTAGCTGCGGTTTGAAGACTTCTGCATTGTTAAAGCTGTCTCAGGCGATAGACTAAAACAAACTATTACGCTCATTAACTAATTAATTAAAAATCGTTGTCTTAAATCGAGCTTGTTTTATTCACGACGATTTGAGATCGAATCTAAAAGTTTAAAAATGACAATCAAAAGTCACGACGACTTGAATCGAATCTCAAACAATTTTCCGTTGTTTTAAGTGCGCTATCAAATAATCGCTGTCAAGTGTGTAAATAAGTTTGCAGATAGTCCATTTATTTTATGATGAATCTCTGTGATGAAGATAAAAATGCTTTAGGAGAACATTAAGAGCTTAATAAAAGCTTTTAAAAGTTGCCGATAAAAAGCTAACAAGTTGCCGAAAGTATTTACTTTATTATGGGGAAAGTTATCACGAAGAGGAGAGATCGGTGAGGAAGTTTGTTTTGTCCTACCCAAGCAAAATGAGCAAAAACAATATTAACTTTGTGAAAAATTAATTTTGCTATTAATTTAATAGTAACTGTGTAAAATTATTAAAAATATTATTTAAAAAATGGTGGAGGCGCCGGGACAAATTTTTGTAATTTTATTGTCTAAGTAAAACATTGCATCGCTTATGGTTTTATGCTGTTTTTTCAACATTTTTATAATATTTGAGCTAAGAAGATTTTATTCTTGCGGTTTTTTTGTGCTTTACAATTTATGCATAAAGGGCGCCTAATTCAAACTTATACTTATTTGAAGCAAATTGAAGTCTTAGTTTTGTGCTTTACACAGTTCTTCATTTCAGCTCCTGTCTTGTGTAGCTCAGTTATTACTTAAGTTGGTATTTTGATATTTTGCAGACTTTAATTATATTCTATGACGGCATTTCCGGAAATTATTTTTGATTACACATGTCCCAAAAAAGTGTGAAATCATAATAATATACACATATTATTAAATTGCATGCTCATTTTTGTACCTAACATATTAGGGTGCTTACATACTCCCAAAAAAATTCGGTTCAGAGATAACTATGGAAAAAAAAATTAAAAATTGTACTCCACCTCTAGGTTTAAAAAAATAAATAGTGCCTCTTTGATAAAATTACTATTAGGTAATTATTAAATAATGTCTAACAATTTTGTTAATCCAGTTTGATTAATGCGACTTATTACAGGGTGTGCAAAATTTACTGTCAAACTTTTCAAGATTCAAAGTCTTTTTTTTAATTTAAATTGGAACGTCTTGTTTATTCACTGCGGAAGTAAAAAACAAACACTCTTCATAATTAGAATAATATGGCTAATTCGAACGCATTCTAAGTTATTCGTCAAAATCTTGTTTTGTTAAATATTTCAGTGGCAATTTTAACGAATATAAGAGGAAAACGGCTTAAAAACATTTGTTACATAATATATTTTATTATTATTTAAGACGAGTACATGCTACTTTTTTTACAAAACAGGTGTAATGTTTTCAAATGAGATTATAATTATTTGTTGCATGTTTTCTGGTGTGGTTCCTTATAAACAATTTCTTTAACGTTACCCCACCAAAAGATATCTAATTTAGATAAGTCGGTTGATCGAGGAGGCCACGTAACTAATAATAAAATAATCACTTTAAAATTAAATTAATAATAAAATAAATAATTAAGTAATTACAAAATATGTTATGTCAATAATATTATTCATTAAAATTGCCATTGAAATAGTTCACAAAACCAGTTTTTAGCGAATAACGTTGAATGTGATTTGCGACGGGGTTGTAATTAGAAAAAAAATGTTTTTTTAATTCCGCATCAAATAGCAATAAACAAGGGTTCCAAATTATCATTTAAAAAATACAAGGCTTTGAGTTTTGAAAAGTTTGACAGTAAATTTTCACACCTGTAATATTTCTGATCAATCAAACTTTATTAACAAGACCGTTAGACTTTATTTAATTAGTGCCCGGTACTAATTTTATCGAAGGGGCACTATTTGTATTTTTTATAAAGCCGAGATGAAGGTCTCTGTATAAGGTAAGTTTGGTAAAAACGTCTGAGATACAGACTGCTCTAGTTTGTATGTATGTTGGCCAGACGTTGTCGTTGTAAAATAGGACAGGAACGAGCGCAAGCCGATAGTAACCCACTTAAGATGTCTTGTATATCGAAGAAAACAATTTCGATACCTGACTCGACCGTTTATCGCATTACAAGAACGAGAAGCGCAACTAAAGCGTCGCCGTTTCGACGACATGAAAATAAATCCAATTTCTTTGGAGCAATACATTTATGAGCAGTAGACATTCTCTCTCTTTGAAGCTACACCGTATCAAACGACAATTCTCACCAATTCTCTTCGTTCGTTCGATCGAGAAATATCATAATGTCATTGCCGAAGACGACTTCAAAGCCCGCGAGGTAAACGACGTCGACGCTGTCACATTTTTTTCATTTCAAGACCGATTAGGTTGTTTTCGCGCCAAAGCGAAGCATATCGAATGACAATACAACAAGCGGCGCAAAGACCGACTTTTCCAATATTTTTCACTGTGCGTAATTTAATATGATTAACCCGAAACGGAATTCGTTTTCCTCATTTCTCATTCTGCCAAATCCGACAACACGATTCTATACATTTATAGAAATTGCAGCCGCTTCCACCTGTCTCAATCTAATTTTTCGCCGCCTTTTCCATTTTCCTCTTGTCGTCGAAAAAACGCAATTGTCGCCGTTCCGTTTACGTTTCTTTGTTATTAGATTAAAAAGGGATTGTAAGGGTGGTGGGCGTTAAGCACATCAGAAATAAAGTGTAGACTCGGATCGGTTCCTCTTTTGAGCACGAAACGACATTCGGATTCATGAGTGCATTTACTAAATAGCTCTCTGTGGGAAAAATCGACGCAGTTCAGACGAGGGTTTTGTTATTAGAACGCTGAATTTGCACCGATCGAGGATTAAGACGGCGAACGGAAACGCGGAAGACTGATGAAGACTTTGAGGATTTCGACTGCGAGGAAATGAGCTACATTCGAGTATATTGAATTCAAGCTGTAAGAGTGATAAAACCGACGGAAAATTTATAGTGGCAGTTTTGTAATCCGCTTCCCATTATTTATTTTTATGAAAAAATATTCTAGTGTCTGGTTTCAAATGTAATTGTTTTTTTTTCTGTTTCAGGTAAGTCGTCGTTGCCTGCTTCCGTAAGGTTTGTTACGCCATAACCGAATTAGTATATTTTATAATGAGTTCATATTTATTTCGACTAGTCCGGACGCTAGTCACTTTGTCAAAATCCATTTACGATATTTGCTTTAGCGATTTCTTTTGCCTCAATTTTCCAAAGTAGCGTGTTGCGGTTTGGTAGATAATAAGAGGTGACGTCGACCGATATAAGACAAGTTTAATAACAAGTCGGAAGTTACGAGCTCGGTAGTTAGAAGACGACGACGTTCCCGATTCCCAGCTGGATACATGCATGATGTGCGATGAACGATGAATTTAATAATGTCCCTCGACACCGGAGGTTGGCAACGTCGTCGACTCCAAGTGCACCTCCTTTCATCGAACACGTTTCCTTCGTTCTTTGGTTGTTTTCTTTCGTTGTCGAATGTGATTTCGTGTCGTGTAATTAGGAATCTGTTGTATCGAGAGCTTGTTCTCGTCGTTTATTGTTCCGTCTCGGAAACGGTGTAATTTATGTTGAGCAGGTATTGGTTTTTTGTATTGAGATCGTTACCGTGGCGCGGGGTTGTTTTCATTGTATTTTTCCAGACGATTTCAACGGTGGTTAGTGCTTATTTGTAAGAGCCCCTACAAATGATCAATTCACATTAACATTATATGCAGCATATACAAAAACCTGAACCATATTTACTTATAATATTTCATAATATTAGTCCACTACTTATAAAACCACGTTTGCTTCTACTATTATTTTTTAAACTTACATCATTAAGCCGATAAAAATCGACTCAAGTATTATTGAAATTTTCAGATTTGACGGAAGCAGTTCTGCCTCAAATGTAATTGTTATACAATTGCCACAATGATTAACATGGCTAAAAATGGTCATGTATCAAACGAAATATGTCAACAATCATTTTGAACACAACTACACAACTTATATAAAAATATATTTTTAATATTAGTTTGGTGGATGCGCCGGGTGCAAACATGCAACTCTGTAATTTTTATATTTTTTTAATTGCTTACTTTTAGTCTAACGATTGCAGTACTAAAAGCGGTTTAAATTAAATTCAAAACCACCGAAGTGTGTCTATTAAATAACGAGACAGTTTGCACAGAACGAGCAGGTTGAAACACGTTAAAATGGCGACCGGCTTTTACTTGTTTCCCAAAGTGAAGTCGGTGCTCAAGGGGACGCGTTTTGAGTCGGTTTCCAAAGTTAAGAAAAAACGGGGTAGCTACTGAAGGAGTCGACAGAAAACGCTTTGGAGCACTGCTTTGAACAGTGTAAAATACGAATGCAGCTGTATGAATTTTGGTGGATGCGCCGGGTCAGTGGAGCTCAGTAATTGCTCTATAATTTTTCAAATTGGAATTTTTACACGATTGCCCGACCTCGTTTTGCCGCATGTGCTACAATTTGAATTTCAATCATTAAACTAAAAATTCTAGTAAATTTGCAATATTTTGCAAAGCAGCCAAATATTTGCTTTAATGATTTTTTACAACAAAATCTAAAAAATTGGAGCTATGATTTTAAAATTATCAATTTTTTCAATCATTGAACCAAAAATCCTTGTAAATACGCAATATTTTACAAAACAGCTACATTGGTTTTGCTTTAATAATTTTATTTACAACAAAATCTAAAAATTTAGCGCTTGGACTTATTATCAATTTTTGACTGACTACTTAAAATTGTGGCCCTGGAAATTTGTTCATGTCTAGAAGCAGTTTTTAACGATTTTCTAAAATCCAAAGTAAGTATAATAATTTATTTATTTACTGTTGAAAAATGAAATTATCACCATTTAATTGTGTAACTGTTAATAGTATTATATTCTTTACAATTCTGATAGATATCTGGTTGCCAATTGAATCTTTCTCCAATATTTTAACATATTATTTTATCCTCAGCTTACCCAGGAGCACACATTTCTGGAAAATCCCCCACTTTTATTTAAAGGACTAATGCATATGCATATGAACAGAAATTTTAACACAAATTTTGATAAACCCCCAATTTGCCTAATGACGTAAACATACCGACAATGGACCAAAGGTTTCCAGTCTTTTGTTCTAAAAGTTTTAATAATAAGATTCTCCAGATATTATGTATTAGCCAACGTAAGAAAGTCAAAAAAAAATTGCAATGACGGCGGAGTATTATAAACTGTACACTATTGTGACAATCAAAACGAAAAAAATATAGTTATAGTACAAAGTATACTGGTTATTTTTATTTTTATTTTTATTTATTCCTGTTGGACCATTAGTTATAAAATAAAAAATAATAAGTTTAATATTTTAATATTTTTTTATCTTAAAAACTATAAGTTCGAGAACCATGTCGGAACAGGAACGGAACAGGAAAAATGTTTATTGGTATCCAATTAAATTAAGCCAGATTTTAGTTTATATTTAGATTTATTAAGCACAAGAAAATTTATAACTACCTAGGTTTTAAAAGACCGCATAAAAAATTACATGTAAAAAGATGTTTTTCTGATTTTATTTTTAATATGTGAATTTCATGACATAAGAATATAATAATTACGACATAATACTAGGGATTGAACGTCTGCAGAAAAAAGACGATTTTACTCGGTAAATTGCGGCAATAAAATCTTCATTATAATGTTTTCTGATTTTCAAGAATCTAGCCCCTTTCAGTTAAATGTTTAGTGATCCGTTGTCTACGGCCACGACTGTACTTGTCAAAACGAATCCACTTATACAGGTTTTTAATTTTTTTAATAAAAATCTGCAGATATAATTTAGTCGACCGATAGTTATTGAATCTGAATTTGCTTGCTCAAATTTTAATCAATCAATTAATAAAAGGCGTTTAATTCTTATTCTAGTCGTTTTATTCGTATTTTTTTCAAAGGCTTGTTTTAATAGCTTAAATCAACAATTATTTTCGTAATTTTGTAATTTTTTGGTACTTGTGTCGTTATTCATTGACCACGCAGTAACCTCCTATATCATTTCGTAAATTGCATAATTGGCACTCGTTTTAATTGTTTAAAGAGCAGTAAAATATTTCTTTGAAAATCATCAATTTCAGCAGATGGACCAAGGCATGATGCAGCTCAAGCCACTTTTGCTTTTTAAATTATTGAGTGGTCAAAATTAGAATTGGTTTTATTTTAAAATTTGTTGAAATTGAATTACAAAGAATTATGCAACCCTTATTCGAAATTTTGCGATTTGAATTTATTTACCTATATTACTTAATAAATTTTTATTTTATTATTTTTTCAATTTTGGTGGATGCGCCGGGTCTGACATCCACCTCAATAATTTTATAGTTAGAAAACTGTACATTTTAAATCGACTTCAATCAGTTCCATTCAAAGTTTAGAATTTTATTTTACCAAAATAAAAACAACTACAATTTAGAATTAGTTTTTCTTACATACGGTGTTAAAAATACTCGTTTTTTATATTTCAACTGTTGAATCACAACTACTGGTACAGTAATTTTTGTTTTATTACACACGCGACGAGGTTGTACTCGTATTGACTGAAAATTTAAGTGGAAAACCCTCTGTATTTCCTGGTCCCCAAAACCGGTCCTATCGCTTTTAAGAACTAAACGGCGTCAAAATCGTTAGTCAGAGTGTAAAGCAGTCACGCTCGGCGTGCTGCAGAGTGTCCAGGCGTAACTAACACGGCATCGGTCAGAAGGAGTTTGTTCTACATAGCGCCCTGAATCCACCCCCAAATGACCCTGTCCCCCTTTAATGGAACTCGCCTAAAATTGAATAAGCATCACGGTTCCCGGCCTACCGGAAAAGTGGGATTTTAATGTATCGGAAAAGGGATTTGATTAACAATCACATAACGCATTGCGAGAAAGGGCGGATGAGACTGGAAAACCGATTAAATTAAAAATTGAAGCGATCCGGGGTGTTCTGGGCATTGTTATTAAGTGAGGGTCTGAAATGCGTCAGAGTTACGTTCGTGTTGGTTTCCGGATTTTTTGTTTGCGGAAAAGTCCACGCTTCGATACCGGAAACGAATTAAATTTGTACCGATTACAACCGTCTTCTTTGTATAAACAAGTGTGTAAACAAACAATTTACATATGACTCGATGGAATTGGGAATCAGGGTGTACATCCACTTAAGCTGTATAAATTTACTACTAGAATACAGTTTAGCTAGAAAAAGTTTCAGTTGCATGACTGCACTTAGCACTGCGGCACTGCTGCCTTTTCCTGCGAATCCTGGGGGAATGTTCCTGTTTGCCTATGCAACCAAGTGTCTTCTAAGTTGCCATACACCAGCAAACTATCATTGGCTTAAATGGCGATGCGGCAGCTCAAAACAACGCTCTAATCCCCCGAGAACTTTGCTCTAACAGCGTTTAGTCGGCGACAAAACCTTTTTCCTGTAATGTTTGTTTGTGTGTAACGCTAACCGGAGGCATCCATCTAATCTGCGACACGATGATGAGTCAGTGATGTAATTATAGGCGGGTGTGTCGATGATTATGTGGGTGATTTACCGGCCGAACGACTCGGTTTACCGAACGAACATGAACAATGGAGGATGGACGACGCCGGAAATTCGAAACTGCGGGCGCGTCGACGACAAATCGGCCATTCAAATATTAAAAATTACGTTATAAATCTGGACGAAGGACGTTTGGATCCTCGCCCAAACACTGCTGTTTCGGACTTCATAGACTTGCATACAAAATTTTAATCACTCTTCAAAGTGCAACGGTCCACTGCTTCATTAGTTTGTTATTAATCAAAAGTAAATTACTGTTTCAGACTTCAAAGACCTGAATACCTTACTTTTCGTCATTATTTTTACTACTATTATTAAAAAGTAAATTTCAACCACTATTTACATCTCGTGGTCTACGGCTTCACTGCTTCTGTATTAATAAAACAAACTGTTTCAGTTTTCTATGACTTGAATACTTTACAATTTACAGTCTCTGCTTATAATCAATCAAATATTTCGTAAAAATTTCATAAGAACTAACACGGGCTGTGTCTACATAATTTATATTCCAAGACTGATATATGTTAGTGTTAAAGTGTTTACTTGGCTAGTTTAAAAACTAGTTGATTAGTTTTAATTCAAAAACAATTTTAATCATTAGGAAGACCAAAATTAATCACGAGTTTCTTGGTTGGTTTCCAAATTCAAAAAAAATGTACAAAATTAAATTATAAATACTACTCAACAACATAAAAATAAAATATGATTATGACTATTAATAAAAAAAAACATGTTTCAGTTTTCTGAGACTTGAAAAATATTTTTCTATACGTAAAAAATGTTAAAACAACTCACACGAACTGTGTCTTTTTATATGCCAAGATTTGTACATTTTACGGTTAAATGTAAACGCGGCTGGTTATTTTAGTAAAAATACCTTTTCCATTAAAATAGCCGAGGTCTTTGGTTAGTTTGATACTATCCAGTGAGTTTGTAAAATAGCCAAGAACATTGGTTAAACTATAAGTCAAAAGCAAGTAAATAAAATAACCGAAATTATTTGGATACATTAAAAAAAACTTTATCACTAGAAAGACCAAAATTAATAAATTAAATATTTGGTTGTTTCCAAATTCAATTCGATTTCAATTAAAATGTACAAATTAAATAATGAATACTTAAGAATATCAAAATAAAATATATATGAATATGTTGTATTATTAAATCTATATATATAAAGCGAAGTGTCCTCACTGACACACTCATCTACACATCTACACATCTACACATCTACACATGCACTGATTCACCGACAACCTACAGCCCAAACCGGGAGGGCTGGAGACTTGAAATTTTAGACACGGGTCTATCAAGGGCCGAGAATGAACGCTAATAAGGAGATTTTGCAAAATTCGGTCCGGTTCCTTTGTATTTAAATAAAAACCGAATAAAAACCGGTTAAAATAAGCAAAAAATGATCGGCTCGCGGAGACCGGGTTTTTTTTAGAAGCACGTGTCTAGCCAAAACAACTTCGACGTCGGGCGACCGGTTTACATTAAAAGCACTTTCACTTTCTGCGTTCCTGATCATACTTTTGCCGTACCTAGCGAGGCGCAGATATTTCAATTATAATTTTGATTTCAATTATAATGTCCCCGATCCGTGACTCATTTAAAAATTACCAAACCACTCCAAATTTAATCCGCCTACATTAAAAATCCTCAAATATCTCTTACCATTACAAACTTTACCAAATCAACCCCAAAAAATTCCCGAACTACGCCAAACTGACAAATTAGATCCGTTATCTTAAATCATCCCTTACCACCCCTTAGCAACCCCAAGTAACTCCAATCACTTTAAAATAAAACAAAATGACACAAACCATAGCAGACTATTCTCACACTCACACACATTATTTCGGCTACCAAAATTCACCCCCAACTACCCCTTACCGCCCCAAACTAAGCCCAATCACTTTAAAATTAGAAAAAATGCTACAAACAATAGCAAAACTATGCCAAACTCACCCAAATTACTTCGGCTATCATAAATCACCCCCAACTACCCCTTACCACCCCAAACTAAGCCCAATCACTTTAAAATTACAAAAAATGCCACAAACCATAGCAAACTATGCCAAACTCACCCAAATTACTTCGGCTACCATAAATCACCCCCAACTACCCCTTACCACCCCAAACTAAGCGCAATCACTTTAAAATTACAAAAAATGTTACAAATCATACTAAACTATGCCAAACTCAACCAAATTACTTCGGTTACCATAAATCAACCCCCAACTACCCCTTACCACCCCAAACTAAACCAAATCACTTTAAAATTACAAAAAATGCTACAAACCATAGCAAACTATGCCAAACTCACCCAAATTACTTCGGCTATCATAAATCACCCCCAACTACCCCTTACCACCTCAAACTAAGCCCAATCACTTTAAAATTACAAAAAATGCCACAAACCATAGCAAACTATGCCAAACTCACCCAAATTACTTCGGCTATTATAAATCACCCCCAACTACCCCTTACCGCCCCAAACTAAGCCCACTCACTTTAAAATTACAAAAAATGATACAAACCATAGCAAACTATGCCAAAATCACCCAAATTACTACGGCTACCATAAATCACCCCCAACTACCCCTTACCACCACAAACTAAGCCCAATCACTTTAAAATTACAAAAAATGCTACAAACCATAGCAAACTATGCCAAACTCACCCAAATTACTTCGGCTATCCTAAATCACCCCCAACTACCCCTTACCACCCCAAACTAAGCCCAATCACTTTAAAATTACAAAAAATGCCACAAACCATAGCAAACTATGCCAAACTCACCCAAATTACTTCGGCTATTATAAATCACCCCCAACTACCCCTTACCGCCCCAAACTAAGCCCACTCACTTTAAAATTACAAAAAATGATACAAACCATAGCAAACTATGCCAAAATCACCCAAATTACTTCGGCTACCATAAATCACCCCCAACTACCCCTTACCTCCACAAACTAAGCCAAATCACTTTAAAATTACAAAAAATGCCACAAACCATAGCAAACTATGCCAAACTCACCCAAATTACTTCGGCTACCATAAATCACCCCCAACTACCCCTTACCGCCCCAAACTAAGCCCAATCACTTTAAAATTACAAAAAATGCCACAAACCATAGCAAACTATGCCAAACTCACCCAAATTACTTCGGCTATTATAAATCACCCCCAACTACCCCTTACCGCCCCAAACTAAGCCCAATCACTTTAAAATTAGAAAAAATGATACAAACCATAGCAAACTATGCCAAACTCACCCAAATTACTTCGGCTATTATAAATCACCCCCAACTACCCCTTACCGCCCCAAACTAAGCCCAATCACTTTAAAATTACAAAAAATGATACAAACCATAGCAAACTATGCCAAACTCACCCAAATTACTTCGGCTATCATAAATCACCCCCAACTACCCCTTACCGCCCCAAACTAAGCCCAATCACTTTAAAATTACAAAAAATGATACAAACCATAGCAAACTATGCCAAAATCACCCAAATTACTTGGGCTACCATAAATCATCCCCAACTACCCCTTACCACCCCAAACTAAGCTAAATCACTTTAAAATTACAAAAAATGATACAAACCATAGCAAACTATGCCAAACTCACCCAAATTACTTCGGCTACCATAAATCACCCCCAACTACCCCTTACCTCCACAAACTAAGCCAAATCACTTTAAAATTACAAAAAATGATACAAACCATAGCAAACTATGCCAAACTCACCTAAATTACTTCGGTTACCATAAATTAATAATCATTTTCAATCAAAATCTTCCATTTGGTTGTGTCATTTATAAATGCCTTATCGTATTAAATCATAAAATATTAATAAATATCTGCACATAAAACATATTGTTTCGACTAATAGACGTTATTCTGAATACTAAATTTGCTAATACCAATTTTGATTTTCTTCCACTTTCCAATAATTATTTGTTCCAGTTGAGATGCAAACATAAACGTATTTCTGAATTGCAACACGCTGACGGGGCAAGCCCTACCTTCTCAACATGCGTGAATTTGTATAAACAGCTCTATGGTTTTTAACTTTAAAGCGGTATAAACGCTAGATTTTCGTGAAAATATCTGAAAATTTCGAAATTCTGCAATTGAATTACAGAACTATTGTTGTGTTCGATAGTAAATTTATATTTGGAGTGGCACTGCCAACTCTGCCACCCCTGACGAGCCCCTTGCTGAATACTCTCCTTCCAGGGAAACTTTTGAAATCAACGGCAAAATAATTTAGGGCGCCTGAATGTGAAAATATCACTGTGTAATAAGTTCAGACTGACGTGGAACACTTGAAATTTCGGTATTCGTTTGTAATTCGTCACAGGTCCATGAAGGAATGCATGTTAATGTAAACAAGTGTTAGTTTGTCGGAAAGGCCGAATAAGATTTTTAACATTCCCGTCAAAATATTTATTTACTTTAGAATGTTAATTTCTTAAATTCATTTCGTGAAAATTATGACGGGCCATACGAGTACACCTGTGCGAGTATTATTTGGTACATACAAATTAATCTCTTTTGTTATCCAAATTGTTTTTATACGCACTAGGCACGTGCACCTCATATAATTGTGAAAATTGCTGCTTCAGCGTCTGGAACGCTGGTATTCAACGTCGCCAAGGTCGAGGCGACGCATCGGTATTCGAAGTTCTATCGCTATTAAATAAATTATTTTATTCCCGATATTCCCGATTTGTTCTTGCCGTTAACCACAACTCTCCCCAATCGATTTTCGAAAAATTTCCAGCGTCGGACCGGACTTCACTTATTATCGTACGCTAATTTTTACGTTCAGTTAATGATAGTGGTGTATTTGTTCTTCACCAAACCTGCTCCGGGCAAAATCCGAAATTTTCACTGACATCATACGCTTAAGTATTGTGTGCTTATACACGATTTACACTATTTATTTTACGTACATTGCGTTCATTAATGGTTCTGCATTATTTATAACTAAGATGGAGCAGTTTGAAAATCTAATAGTAAGCGGAGAACAAATACCACCATGTATAATTCCCGTGAAAAGTGATGGAAATAGTCTTTTTTACTATTTTTCCTATTGCATTTTTAATACCGGAAATAGAGCTCAAGAGGTTCGCACTTTAATTCTTCATTTTAAAATTACCAAAATTTTTGTAAAATTTACCTGAATACGTTAAACACCCCAAACATAACGCACCATTCCAAACTATCCCTAAAAGTCATACACTTACCATTCAAAACTACTCCAGGTCAACCCATAATTAAAAAAAAATTACGAATTCTAAGCAAACTACGCCAAACTCGCATAAATGACTTCGAATTCCCCTAAATCACCCCAACCACTTCTTACCAAGCCAACCAAAGCCCAATCACATTATAATTACCAAAAATTTCGTTTAATCCGCCAAAGCTAAACCCTGCCAACCATCAATAACCATTCCAAACAATCCTCAAAGAAACCCATATCATCCGAAACAACCCCAAATCAACCTAATATTTTTGCATTTTTTTGAACCATAGCAAATCACGCCAAATTAACATAAATAACTTCGACTTTTTTTATACATAATTCCCAAATACTTCGTTTTTATGGTGTGAAATTTTGTATTTATATATTTCAACATTGTCTTTAACGTTGTCAGAGAACTAAATGGGAATAATTTGGAATAATTTAGCTTCTCTGTCAACTCTCCTTCTCTTGAAACTTTTGAAAACAACGACAAAATTATTTGGGGCACCTGAATTTGAAAATATCACTCTGTGTAATAAGTTCAGACTGACTAGAGTGAAAAGAAAGGAGCTTGCACCCAGAAACGAAATTAAATGGAATACTTGAAGTTGCAATATTTGTTTGTAATTCGTCACAAGTCCATGAAGGAATGCGTGTTAATGTAAACAAATGTGAGTTTATTGGAGATGCCGAATAAGATTTTTACATTATTGAAGCAGCTTGAGCCTGCCACGTCAAGGGCAAGGTCACAAACGTGAAAAGGCGATGCTCGATTTGGTTTTATTCAATATCTATGCAGAAATTCGCACATTCCAAGCATTGGATAAGCCTTTCTTATCGTTTCTTAGAATTCGAGAATTGCTGGTTCAGCGTGTGGAGCAGTACTCGATCGCGGTGTTTAATTTTAACACAACTACAATTGTGAAAATTGCTGCTCCAGCGTCGGAAACTGTTCGCAAAGTCGCCAAATTCGATGAAGCGACGCATCAGTGTTCGAACGTCTACCACTATCAAATAAAGTATTTTAATTTAACATTTGATCCTCGCGTTAACCAAATCTGCCCCCAATCAATTTTCGAAAAATTACCAGCGTCGAACCGGACTCCACTTATATTTGTACGCTAATTTTTACGTTCAGTTAATGGTAGTGATGTATTTGTTTTTCACCAAATTTGCCCTGGCTGAAATCCGAAATTTTCACCGTTGTATGTACCAGACATCACTGACATTCATACCCTTAATAATTATGTGCTTATACACGTTTTACACTATTTATTTTACGTACAATGTGTTCATTATTGCTTTACATCATTTATAACTAAGATGGAGAAGTTTGAAAATCTAGCGATGTACAATTACCACACCGTATTATGAAAGGTGATGGAAATTGTCTTTTTTAATATCTATGGTATTGGTATTGATATTTTAATACTGGAACGGGAGCACAAGAGGTTCGCACTTTAATTGTTCAACAAGTTTGTGTTAATGTAAACAAGTGTGAGTTCGTCGGAGAAGCCGAATAAGATTTTTACATCCACCATATTCCCGTCAAAATATTTATTTATTTTATATAGAATGTTAATTTTGCCGTTAACCAAATTTGCTCCCAATCACCATCGTCGTACCGGACCGTTCAGTTAATGATAATGTTGTTTTTATTTTTCACCAAATCTGCCTCGGCTGAAATCCAAAATTTACAGCGTTGGATCAGACTTTACTGACATTGATACGCGTTTTACACTATTTATTTTACGTAAATACATTGTGTTCATTATTGCTTTACATCATTTATAACTAAGATGGACAAGTTTGAAAATCTAGCGATGCACAAATACCACCAAATACCACATTTTACCACATACCAAAATTTTAATACTGGAAAGGGAGCTCAAAAGGTTCGCACTGTAATTGTCCAACCAGTTGCGGCCAGGTTTTAATAATTTTTGTGCAGTTTAGAAGAAGATAATTATGCTGAAGTGTTTGTTTATTCTGAAGATAAGTCAAAATCATCTACATACTGTTCTGTTTGTGAGTTGACTGCAGCAAAAGGAATGGTTCCATTGTGTTTTCAATTTTATCATAACATGATCAGCTAATTTGTAAACTTCGATTTCCCCGAAAATTATATAAAGTTAATTTCGATTTCCTGGAATCGCTTATAGAACAACTGCGTCTTTGCCTAAAGAGTCTATTCAAGATTTTTCATCTCAGATATCAACCAAGGTATCCTCTTTGTCCAAATCATATTGAAGTACCCGGTCCTGACAACGAAGGTTAATTTCAACAAATTTGTTTATTTTGTGATTGAAAAAGTAGAGGATTCCTGTTTAATTGTATTATAATGTCGATTAGTCAACATCACCACTTTAGTCAACACTGCGTTTATTTAATCTACGTCCGGGCAACGCCGGGTACATTCAGCTAGTTCATAATAAAATACAGTTTACAATCATCTTAATTTGATGAGCGGTGCCATTTACAAAATTTGTCTTATTTAAAAAAGTTAATTTAACCTGTGTATGTCAAATAATAAGTCGTTTTAGTGATGCTGCAGATATACAGAATTGAAACTGTAATAAATTCATTATCTTGAATGCAAATAGCGAAATATTCCTGATTTTTGTTTGTTAACTTGTTACTTTTCTACTTTTTTTTATTAGGGGGGCTGTAACCAGCCTTAACCTTTTTTCTAATGACACATTGCAAAGCTCATGAAAAAAGTACAATGTTTTATTTCCCACTTTTTCGTTTATTTTATTTGTATTTTATTTAGCTTGGGTTCGTATTCTGTCACCAAACCCAATCATAATTAAGATTTCAATACTAATATTTTCTGTTAAATAGCGCATTTTTATTAAGTCACTAATATTTGTCAAATAAAAGGTGAAAACTAACAAAGTTTGCAAAGAAAAGATGGGGTAAACGTGATTAGATAATAAACTAGCGTTTGCACCGCATGGAGAAAACAAAAAACATTGAAGCATCTTAAAACAGTTTTTAGGTATATTTTCTCACATAAGACATGAAAACGTAAAAAGGAATCCTACGTTGTATTGTTTTTTCATGAGCTTTGCAATAGTGTGTTAATTGACGTATTTTTCTACTAAAAAAAATTAATGGAAAAATGGAAAATGACTAAAAAACTGATTTGGCTGAAAAGTAGCAAGTTGAAAAAATCCACGTGTTTCAGGAATTTCTCGCAAAATATTTGTATTCAAGACACGAATTTATTCAAGTTCAAATTTCCACTTTGTACACACAAAATTAATTCTTCACAACTTAAAATCGTATTTAAACAAAAAAAGTAAACATTAATTAAACAAAGGTAACAAGAACAATTACCTCATATGTGAATTCTCAATGCAGCAAACAACAACAAAATATAACAATTAAAAAACCAAAATTATATTTCGCAGCAAACGTTTACTATATTCAATTTCAATCCACATATTTTTGGGTTTGACGAGTTATACCTACAACAAGTTAAAATCATTTCCATTATTTCTGGGACCTGGATACACAATTGCTATTTGCAGCCCGGAGTTTAAAAAATTCGCAAATTTTAACATCTTTATTTTTCACAGACTTGGGCGTTTCAGACTTTTAAATCCATTGCTTCTAGTGTGATTTTACGAGCCACAAAAAAACACTGTTTAAAACGTCTGATATTTAAAAACAATATTTCCATCATTATTCACAACCCGAAGATGGAGTTGTTTACAGTTCATCTAATTTTGAAAAAAAAAACATTTTAAATTTGCCATCAATGTTTGTCAGTGGATTAAAATGACAATTTCAGATCGACTCCAGTTATTGGATTGTTCACATTGAAAAAAACAATTAAAATATCTAAAGTAAATATTTTTAGAATTGCCAACTAATTCAATTAATGTTCTTTGAGGAAAAAATCTGAAAGCTTCAATACTAAACCTGATCCGTTCTGTATCTCTATGAACTTGTTTTTTCCAAAGGTACGACAAGAATTGTGGAAATTGCAACTGGACGTTAAAATTGTTGTCGGTTCTTGAACAGCTTAAGATTTTTTGAGTTTGTTAATTACACCGAACACACCTTTCTGCAAATTGTTGGTTTACAAGATACTACCAGCGTCGGCATGAAAGCAAAGAATTGACAACATTCCTCTTCTAATTTCCCCATTGTTTGGTAATACCCGAGCAGCAAAAATAACACCAAAGAATGGAACAAAAGCAAACGTGGAGGAAGTAATTTTAGTCGAGAGATTAGTTCTGTGTTAACAACGATATAGTTAAAGTTATACCATCGCCATTTACATTTGCTACCTCAAATTTTCCTACGATTTAATTGCAAACACACAAACCAACCACAATTTGTAAAACAAAAAATGAAAACCTCGAAGAAGCAACGATTTTGTTTAAATCAGTCCGTTGAATTTGTACTAGTCTGCTTAAATTTTTAAAATTGAAAGCAGTGACATGACAGGAACTACAAACTTCTTAGCTGCAATCAGTGATTTGTGTATTTACTTGTGAGAGGAGGAGGTCACGATTGATGGTGACAAAGGATTGATAAATGATTGCATTGATGGCTAATAAGAAACCGTTACATCTAATTATGATCTTTAATGATTTGTCCATGCAGCAATATGTAGATTTTCACAAAAAATTCAAATGTAATTACTGCTTCTTGTTCTGGTCACTCCCACATGCTTTCCCTTGTTATTACTGGAAAGTCGTCTTATTGTTTCATTATTTTCCTAGTAATTTGCCCTTTCTCCGTCATAACGGCAGTTATTTTTGAGTATTTGTATTCATTTCTAATATGTTTGCCGCCGAAATTTTCGCACACCAATCCATTGTTGTGTCGTCTTTATTCCATTACTCATAAACACCAAATGATTGTCAATTAAGAGCCAACATCTGTTCGATCCAGGTGGCGAAACATGAAAGAGTCGTCCAAAGTGCTGAAAAGAGTAATTTAGCCGAGTCGAAAACGCTCCTCGCCACTTTATCGTGCATTAAAATGAAACGTGGCCGTTATAAAAAATAAATTATTGCAAGCAAATTGTGCAAATTTCAATTTCGCGTGTTTTCCCGATAATCACAATAATTTCCTGAAAAGCGGATTAAATTAAATTAGAAATATCGCACTGGAGCTTAAGCTAGTTTTAATGATAGACTCAAAGTTGGCGAAGTCTCGTCTTTGATTTAGTGCGAAATGAGCGGTTCGAGTCAGAGATGAGTTTTATTTTTCACATGCATTTCCGGAACGGCGACAGAAAGTTACAAGTTTCTAATACAAATCAGTATAAAAATTCTAGTTTTTATGATACAATGTAATGGTGCAAGCGGTGTTATCATTACTACATCAAAATCAACGGTTTAGTGGTCTATTCCAGTTTATGCTTTCCCATCGTGGGTATCTAAATGGGACTAGGATAGTGCTCCAATACGACTTTTATGCGGCCATAAAAATAGAAAAAATTGCAAATTTATGAACAAAATTTCTAACTGAAATACGATTTCAAGCGTATTTTTTATTGTGGTCATTTGGCGAACTAAAATTTAAAATCGTCTCCGATAAAACATTTTACGTATTTGCCGATAGCGTTTTATATAATTTAAATGAGATGAAATTATGCTGTTTACCGCAATTTTGATTTTTTGCTTCAATAATTTATTGTCGCCAATTAGTCTCTTCTATCTCACTGGACGTGTAAGAAGTCGCTTAATAAACATTAAGGCGTGAAAATTTCCGATGGCAAAGATAAAAACGCGCACACTAAACGTCGGATGTTTTGCAAGCTGCACCAACCGAACCCGACTTAATAAGAACACACAAAACTGCAACGAAGGTGAGAACCAGGTAGGCAGTTTAAATAATATAAGTTTGTCGACCTTTTGCGCGTACAAAAGGAGTTTCGAAAATTACACAGGCCGATGCGTTTTTTCCGAGAAACACGACCTTTTTTCGTTGGGCATCGACCAAATGGCGTTCGTTGTTCGGCCGAAAGTAACAAAAGTGTACCAACGACCCAAACGGATGGATGGATGGATGAATGGACCGACAGCTGCTGCACGAAAACGTTAATCTCTTGCCACATAGTCCCAACGCATCGTTTGCCCTGCGTTTTGCCCAAATTTGGCAGACCATGATTGATTTTTATCGATACGGGGTTTGCAACCTTTTCACTCCAAAACTCCTTCACCAAATTTACACAAAACATTATAATGCCCGCCCCTGAATTATACGCAGAAAATAAACAATGTAAATTAACAAACCGTGACAATCGATACAAATCTCACAAAAATGAAATGATTTGTACATTACACGGAAATAAACTGGCGGGAATTTTTATTTCGACAAACTATATGAAACACAAAAGATTCAGTAATGCGCAAAGCATCACATGTTCCCAAATGTATCAAATAAAATATGATGTTTAATAAATTTGTTTAAGAAGTCTTTAGTTTTATTTTATATCAATTTGAAACCTAAACATTTAAAATGAATTCTGAAGCTAACATAACACTTCAATTAAAAAACGAATAAAAAATATGCAAAATCTTATTCTTAAATGATGTAGTGAGATTTTAAATGCTCACTATCACAAAAGATTCAGTAATTTGCAAAACATCACATCTTCCCGAATGTATCAAATTAATCAAATTAAATGTGTTATATATTGGCCATTTGTTTATTTCTTTAATGTATTTTTTATATCAATTTGAAATCTAAGAAAATATTTTAAAACTAATTTTGAAACTAAAATAACAATTAAATTAACAATACGAATAAAAAAATATGCAAAATCTTATTCTTAAATAATGTAGTGAGGTTAGTGGAATCGAGCATTTGATTCCAATATTACAAAAATAGAACGATTTAAATTTTTCAAGTAAAATATTATTGTACGTACCACGGAAACAAAGAAAAGAAAAAAAACAGAAAAGAAGCCGGCCATCGTCTCGTCATCATAATTCACCAATCAAAATTTTCAAAATTGTTAATTCTGCAAATTTACAATTCATTTACAATCTCTTATCTTATTTTTACTACTTTTACCACAGTTTCATTTATTATTTTAGGTTAGCCGTCGCAAGATGTATATACAAATATCAAATAATTTGTACATAACACGGGAATAAACTGGCCGGAATTTTTATTTCGACAACCTATATAAATCACAAATGATTCATTAATGTGCAAAGCATCACATGTTTCCAAATGTCTCAAATACATCAAATAAAATATTATGTTATATGTATATGGTAATTTGTTTATTTCTTTAGTTTATTTATTATATCAATTTAAAATCTAAGGAAATATTTTAAAACTAATTCTGAAGCAACAATAATATTTCAGTTGGCAAGACCGATAAAAAAATGCAAAATCTTATTCTTAATTGATATAGTGAGGTTTTAAAATCTGGATTCAAACCTTGCAAAAATAGAACATTTAAAATTGTTCAAGTAAAATATTCTTGTACGTACCACGGAAACAAAGAAAAAAAACCGAACAGAAGCCGCCCGTCGTCTCGTCATAATTCACCAATCAAAATTTGCAAAATTGTCACGTCCGCAAATTTACAATTCATTTCCAATTTGTTATCTTATTTTTACTACTTTTACCACTGTTTCATTCAATTTCATTTATTTTTATTTAATTTAATTTTTGTATTTTTTATTTTAGGTTAGCAGTCGCAAGATCTATGTACAAAAATAAAAAAATCTGTACATAAAACGCAGATTTTTTTTAGTTTATTTTTTATATCAATTGGAAACCTAAAAAAACGTTTTAAAACTAATTTTGAAGCTAAAATAACACTTAAACAAATTTTAAAAAAGCAAAATTTTATTCTTAAATGAGGTTTTAAATGCTTGGTTCAAATATTACAAAAATAGAACGATTAAAATTTCAAGTAAAATATTCTTGTACCTACGTACCACCGAAACAAAGAAAAACAGAACAGAAGCCGCCCGTCGTCTCATCATAATTCAGAAATAAAAATTTGCAAAATTGTTGGTTCCGCAAATTTACAATTCATTTCAAATCTGTTATATTGTATGTATTTTTACTACTTTTCCCATTCAATATTTTAGGCTAGCAGTCGCAAGATTGCATCAAAATCAAAAATTGTGGCCACCTGCCCAGACAGATGTTTCTCTGACAATTATTTCTCTGTTTATCTGCAATTACATCTGAGAGGTACTATTAACGTCTTTTTGCGACATTCGGAAGCAATCGAGATGGTTTTAATCAGATCTTGACAGGTTGTAATTAGAAGCAGATGTGAACTTTTTCTACCTGAATTTTTGAAGTGGTTTGAACCCTTAATTTACATTACAAATTGGAAGATTTAATTCGTTAACCATAACTGGTTTTCTTCTAGTTTATCACACGAAGTCTGTGAGGGTCGATTTGTAATCTAATACGTAACCAAGTTTTTTAAGAAGAGAATCAGGATTCATTCTATTTCATCGTTTTTACATTCATCTTCATTCAATCGCTGCAAACCACTTGCGAATTTAAAATCAATTGATCAATGCCTGCAATTATATTTACCAGTTGTCTTACTTCTTTCACTTTAACATTATTTTTCATTGTTCTGTATATTGCTCTTAATCGATTTTTTTATTATTTTTTATTTAGCTTGATTCGGGTTTTTCATTTGCCATATGTTTTAACACTCCATTTATATTCATCAACACTTCTTAATCCCTAGCGGAACACAATTCGTATTGTTTTGGGCGTTTCGTGCCTTTGATCTTGCATTAGCATTGAGCAGAAACAGTACAAAAGCAGATATAATTAGCATCTTCCTAATCATCGAACAAATACAGTACGATATTTATGTTTAAATACTCAAATAATCGTTATGAATGTTTCATAACTGCAAACATTTGTAATTATCATAATATAAATTCACTCCCGCAGCACAATTTATGGTTTAATTAATTTCAGTTAACTGAATATCATCAAATTTCGAAACTCTGAAATGTGATTTTTACTAATCGGTTAAAGAGAGTTGAGTAGAAAAAATTTTTAATTTAACGATCTAAAATAGATATATACTGCTAATTAGTCGTTTTAAAAGCGTAATTCTCATTTCATTTCTGAGCGGAGAGGTTCTTGCAGACATTCTGCCATTTCAGTTTTCAAGGAATTTTATAAACGACGCAGAGTTATGAAAACTATTTTATAATTGATAATTATCAAGGAAACGCACTTTTCGAAGAATATAAATTATTGTTAAAAATAATGAAAATAATGGGAGAGGTAAATAGCATCGACATAATTGCATTCAGTCGTTTCTATTACAGATAAATTTATTACCGATTAATGACGACACGGTAATTCTCACGTTTAGATTCGTTTTTCCTTTATACCTGATTCTTTTTTAAGTAAAGTCTCTTTATATTTACTTATTAATGTAGTGTTATTAATTTGCTGGAGCATTACCAAGTTGCTCGTTCGTTCCGCACCACAAACCTCAGAAAAGAAGGAACAGTACCATAAAAGTTAATTTTCTAGTAAGTGCTAAAATAAAGCTGTAAAATTTACATTACAAGTCCGTACTTAACGTGAGTTTGTCGTTATCATTAATATTCTGCTTTCTTGCGATTAGGATAAGCCATGACAGGCCGTTGATCTTGCAATAAATCTCCCCAACAAATTTCTTTGCTATCTAAAATCATATGCAAAACGCGCAATTCCAATTTCCTCTCTCATAGGGGACGACTATATCACCCAATTATGTTTTAAAAACCCGTTCGAGTTTAATCACTGATTTGTAAAAAATTTAACTTTCAAAACCACCAAAGTCGTAAATCCAACATTTTATTTCGAATTTACCGTAAATTCTATTTAACGATTTGTTTTATGTCTTCACTTTAATGCTCGCTGATTAATCCGACGTCAAATGTCATCAATTTGATGCGAAAGACAATCTACAAATTATTTGCCTGAGTCATTAAAGAAAAGCTTATTAAAATGCACTCGTTTGCATCATGCAGCGGCGATGAAGGAAAAACTGAAGAGGTAAGCACTATTTGATCTGCACATGTAAACTGTGTTATTACATAAATTGCGTTTGTCGTTAGAATTATTATCAATTATCCACAACGATCAGACACGTTTTACATATTCATGATTTTCTTCTCGCAATTATAAGATATCTATTGAATGTGGGATCCTTTATTTACGAGGGGAGTTTATAAGTTGTTAACTACCAAACTTGGAAGTTACAACTCTGACATATGACAGTGACTTGAAATCACAGAATAATTGTGATTGCATTTTGTTTTCAAGGTCAGGTAGATAACTTTGTAAACTACCCTCGTAAGTCAGTGTAATCAACACCGATGTTACAATGAGAGCGAAATAGAATGAAAAGCTGTCTCCGTTTACTTTAATTTACAACAATTACCCAAATGAATTATAAATTAAAACAGTTAATGGTGTGCATAAAGTATGTAATTGATCAAAAACTAATAAAATTAATGGGCGCACACGTTCAATGTTTATAAATTAATAGATCGCTCATTTAATATTTAAATGTTTTGTTGGAAATTTATGATTCGTATGGAAATGAATCAGATGCATATTGGCGCTAGTGTTTTAATTGCGTAGCTTTATAGTGGAAATCTGACACTGATTTGATGACGTATTATAAATTTTATTGTGAACACAGCTGAAATTGTAGATAATCACTAATACGCCTAATCTTTCACTGATGAGAACAACTTCTTGCTTAGTAATAGTGCATAATGGCCATGTACACACACGCACAAAAAAACAAATTTGCAATTTTTAATGTGCTCTTTAGTTATTAGACGTAAAAAGCGTCGTAAATTCAACGAAATTGATGAAAATTATAATCACTTAGTAATAAAACTTTCTCCCGTTGGTTTTTGTACCAACAGTTGCACCCACTGCGAGTGTATTTGTTGTGTTTCATTACAACGAGCTTCGTTCTAAATCGTTTACTTTATAAAACTCATTTAATAAATGACTTTAGTGATTGCGGTCAGATTCCTGTACTCTGTTTGCGTCATTACCAGTTTTTATACCTTTGAAAATACTGAAATATGCTACATGAAACGTGTTCTTTCGCTTCTTAATCGTTTTCACCAACAAACAGTTTATGGATTGATATTTATTTGGGACTGTCCTAAAATGTAATTAAATAATTGGAACGGTGTTGTTGTAACAAATCCTTCAACCAAATTTAATACAGTTGATTAGATTAATTGCCACGAGCTGAAACAGCGATGCCTTTTATTACCATAAACATGATTTTGAGGTTTCTTAATATTTTATTCAAAACGGTTCCGTATCCAGTTGACATTTAATTTTATGAAAAATAAATTCGATGAATAAAAAATTAAATTTTGTGTGTTCGTTGCGATGTAGATCCGAGATTTTAATTGAAGAAAAGGGGAAAGTAACGATCTAGTTGCAGTTTTTTTATTTACACAGGAAACAAAATTTTTCTTAAGTTTTTTTTCTGAAACTGGATAGTCACATCCTTCTTTTCTTATATTAGACTTAAAAAATGTTTTAAAATATATATTTCAAAAACTTGACAAATTTCTCGTGGGATGCTGTTCCACTACTTTTTTTTTGCTATTATATCACTACATATTATTTTTCGCCCATATCTCCCTTAATAATTCATCAAAACCAATGATTGAGTCATCATTTTGAAGATTACCTGCACCGCTATATGCGAAAAATAAACAAACAATTCAAAATGTTGATGTTTCTTTTAAAATTATTAAAAACCGTATTATGGTCATAGCACCATCTATTGAATTTTTTCCCACTCCCCAAGCGCATGCGCATTCCAAGCGGTAAAATCGTAAAATAAACATGATTGCGATGCGAATTATTCGCACGGGACCCAACTAGTATTATATTATATTATATTTCTGGAACCGAGCAATCTCTTAACCTTCTCTGAAGAACAGAGGTGCTCTATAATGATGTAAAAAAATGGTAGTCCTGAGTAAAAATGTCCATTATTTAATGTATTTTATTTATTTTGCTTTAGATTGATGAATAAGTTTTTTGGGAGAAGAAACAGGTAAACGTTAGGAATATTTGGTTGTGGTTGGGCTTTGCTTTGTGCAAACTTCGGAAAGAAGATCATTAGAATAAAATGGCCGTAGAATAGTTAATAGTATACGCATGAGTGAAGACAAACGATCAACAATATCACTTATACGCGCCTACGAACGCCTCACCAGAAATTTTCCAAACAAAGAACGTTCGAAAAACCGGCTTTTCCCTATTTTTGCGCAATCCACGCAAACCGTACAATTTTGACTTTTATCGGTCGTGATCATTACATTTAACGCGCTAAGTGTCACTTCCATTAATTTTTACGATTCCCGATCAATGTAAATCAGCGAAGCCATCTTCCTCCCCGACATTTACTGTTACAATATTTTTTTTGTTTCAATTTGCACGCTGCGACGGTTTATCGTTTTTTCCACCGACTAATTTATTCTCCTCTCGGTCGTCTCAACGCATGAAAGATTTCCAATGATCGATGTTCGCATGATCGTTCTTGTAAACCTCGTCCATAATCAATTGGCGTATCTCGAAACCGCTGGTTCTGCCATGATAAACGTCCGTCAAAACGATCTGGATCTGAAAGTGTACGGTGCCGTTATTAATGCAATCTCCTGCTGATGACCTCTCTGAAAAGTGTTTATCGGACCGGCTACCGCATCCTCCGACTCTTGTTTATGGCTGTTTTATGGTGGTCATGGGCGGCGGACCGCGACTGCCCTTTGCAAGCCAAATTTTCAGCGCTTTTTTCAATTCCCCTACTTTATCCTCTGATCTTTCTCCTTCTTCTATTTATAATATTAACTCGCTAATCCGAAATACTGCATGTATTAACAAAAAATTGTATATTTTAAAGGAAACGTTGAGTTACTTCTTCTTATTCATTTTATTATATACGGTTGAAAATCTCTTCTTGTAAAATTAATACACTAGAAAACACTTATTAATAATTAAAATATGGTAAACTAGTTGGCCCGTGTGAATAATTCTCATTGAATGCGCTCGTGGAATGGGAGATGTCAACAGATGGCGCTTTTAATTAAACTAATAATCAATAGATGTCGTTATGATTAAAATCCAGTTTTTAATAATTTTAAAAGAAACATGAACATTTTGAATAGTTTGTTCATTTTTCGCATGTAGCGGTGAAGGTAATCTTCAAAATGATGGCTCCATCATTGTTTTTGATGAGGTATTAAAGGGGATATGGCGCACCGACAAGAAAAACACCTTTGAGAACTAATATATACTAATTGGAGAATGAGACTTAACAGTTCTCGTCTTCGCGTCGTCCAGGAAGCGATTGTAGCGATGACACAAACCTCATGCATGCGGAACCCGACTTGCACCTAGAAATTAATTCGTCTTGGCGTTCGCTCCGGAAAAATATTTGATAAAGTGGCATCGATGGGCAAGAGCCGCTCCCGTTCGACGACAAATCGCCTTAATTAAGTCGCCACCTCGCTTGTTTCAATACAGTTTCAGAATCTATTTACATATTTCCTTTCATAATAACCGATCATTGCTTCGGTTTAAATAAGAGGAGTTTAATGGTCTCGTAATTAAGCTTGCGATAATCTCGGATATCTTTCCTTATCACTGCGATTTTATTGAGCATCGAGGTCAGAGGAAGAGTTTAATTGCGATTAGAAACCCACATAAACCCCGACCCGATCTCTGCTGGAGACTTATGTCCTGACTGGCCAAAGGTGAATCGCAAGCTTAAGAAACGAACCTGCTAAGGATTAGGTTTTGGTTCGTGTGAGGCTTTTTAATGGAAAAATCGCCTTTAATGGGCGCAGTTCCAGTAATTTCCATAATAAAAAGCGACATCGAAAGCTTTTCCATTTAATTTTAAAGACATTCTAAAACTTTATACTTATTTTGACGCAGGATGCATTTAAATCGCTTGAATTTAAGACTCCTGAAGATTTTACGGCCACAAAATTGACTTTTATTGGCGGTTTAATCACGTTTTTATGGACTCATTTCATTCACTGGCTGCTAATCCGTTAATACGTCCAAACAATGTGAACGATTACCGATGGAAGCGAGAACAATTAAGAATTTTAATTTTGTCAAATTGCATTTTAAAATTGATGATTAGTTGCGGAAAGAAATGTGCCATGAGTGCAATATTATTTGAGCAACTACAAAGTGAATAAAGCTACAAAATGCATTAGCTTCACGTTCCACCTCTAAACAATCCCAAATTAGATTTCGTTCGTCGTTTTTTGATCATCTCATTACCGCACATTGCACGAACGAGCCATAATCTATCAAACTGTAAAGTGGAAGAAAGCGAAGGAAGAAAAATCTTAATAATACAGTCCCTTTTACTCTTAATTGATGAATGAAATTTCTCATGTTGTAAAGGAATTGATTAGCAATGTTAACGAGCTCGAGAACATTTCTCTATAATCAGAGAAACTGTTCTACTATATTATGCAATTACATTCTTATGCCCCATTTCCATATTCTGCTTTCATTTTAACATATTTTCCGCCAAGATGAAGTGTTTAAAGTTGTCGAGTTTGCGAGTGTATATTTTAATTTAAACGGTCATATATTCATATGAGCGTTTCTTATATCACGTTTATTTTCATTTTAAATGTCTCGTTTAAAGTCTTGGTTTATGAAAGGCCTAAATTAAAATTTAATAATTTATTCGGTTTCGGTGTTTGTTGCACATTACTAATGATAATGACATTTCAAAATTGTTAAAATGTTATTCGTGGACTAGAAATCATAAACCAGGATTGTTTTAGTGTGTTTAGTTTTGTAAATTTTGGGAGTTGGACGGTTAGAACTTCTGATCAAGAATCCATAATCGATTTATTTCTAACAAATATAATTAAAACAAAACAAACTAAACGATTTTTCCGAAATCTGCGAATGACAAGGGATGAGGAGTGAAAATTGGAGAAAAATATTTTTCAGAATATCTGCCATTTGACAATTTCAATAAAAAAACACAAAGAAAATCGATTGTTACCTAAAATATCAGGGAAATATGTCCCCATGTATTCAGACAATTTGCATATAAGGAGAAGGAGAAATTTAGAAAACTTTCGATAATAGTTTGCATCGTAAAAAGTTTCTCAAATCGCGGAATGCTGCAAACATTTCGGCATGTTTATAGAATAAAAAAACAAATATGGGAAAACTATCGATAAAATTTGTCCAACAGTTATTTTTAAGAAAATTTTTCTACGAAATCATCCAATCTAGAAAAATCTCAAGCTAAGAGACTGTATTGAACGAAACAAAAGATCGCGGTGAGACTTTTCGACGCCATTTTATGTGATAAAAAATTAACTGAAAAGGAACCGAAAACAAATTTAACCTTAAACCCGAAAATTATGATAATATATGTACATCCGAATCTTTCCATTTGTCAAAGTTCACGATTCCGTTGACTAGGTCATATAAGATTCTCGAAAAGTCTCCAAGAGAACTTGGCGACAAAAAGTAGTAAAAAGCAAGAAGGGGAAAAAACTAACGCAACTGGGTCAGATTTAAGCAAGCCAAAAAAAAATTTGAAATTATTGTTCAATTCTGAAACTAGTGTGACAAACCGTTATAAAGCTGTACGAAATGTTTTTAGTCATCATATAACACTGAAAATTTATTTCTGAGCCCCTATTTTACTGCAGATTTCAGTAAATTCAAAAGTCCCCGTTTTGAAAATCATTATTAAAATACGACGAGCAATTTTATTTGCTAATATTGCAATATTCCCTCCTCTTCAGCGTTGAAGGGCTTCCACGTATTCATTTCCCTTCGCTTCGTGGACATCGATGAATGTGTGTGAATGTCTGAAATCGTCTCCGAAGGCTGATTCACTCCGCCTCAAATCGGTCACATCCGAAATAATTTAACGCAATCAATGTCGACTTTTAATAAGTGAAAAAGCGGTCATTAGACGCTTTTGTTGTTACCCAAGAACCGTATAAACGTCCTGTATAACGGAACGTATTCAAACCTTCCGTCCAACATTTTAATATGGACTGAAACTACCGAAGCGCCACGAAAATATGCTCAAAAAATTAATTTGCTTCTCGTAAAACAACAATTTAACATTCTTTGGAAAAGTCCGCCGGTAGTATGTGGGAATTGCTGAGTCAAACAACATAGCTTATTTTCAGCCGTATGACATTATTTTTGTTTGATAAAATGATGAGACAACAATCAGTCTCCACTCCCTGAGGCCCGATTTTTATTAATTAAAATAACGGCATCGATGATTACGGCATGCAGGTGCTAGTCGTAATGCTTCATTACTTATACTAGACCACTTCAGTTGGCCGCACTGCATTTTCTTGTTACTCGCTTATTACTAAACATCACGCTTCATTTTCTCGACATCCGAATCCCAGATAAATCACGAAACTATGGCGCGGGTCATTGTCGTCTCCATTTCTTACTTAGACTTTAAATTATACGAAGAGATTTAAGAATTAAAATGTTTTATCGGATCGGACGTTCGGTAATTGTATATTTTATGCGGTGACCTCTTTCAATTGAGACGATCTGATCTTGACTTTGATTTGAGATGATGTGTGGCTTAGAGAAAAAGTGACACGATGTCACATCCAGCGTTACAAGAACTTTGATTTAAGCGGTTAGTAGTGGCAGAACTTTCAAATTTGTGTCGCTTTTTGTGTTAGTGGAACCGCAGTTAATATAAACAGAAAATATTTCAGAAGTACTTAATTTAAAGATTTTGTTGTCTTGTTGTTTCTTCCTCCAATTGGTAGAATAACGTTTATTTCTTGATCTTGCATTCTGCTTGCTTCTTTTAACTGATTCTGAGTCTTGATTAAAAATAGATTCGTTATAATAACAAAAACCACATTTTTTTATTCTTTTCTAAAACATTTTATTTCTAAATATAAACTAGTGGCGAATAATTTGCATTCCAATCATGTTTGTTTTACCATTTTACCGCTTAGAAAGCGCATGCGTTTGTGGAGAGGGAAAAAAGTCAGTAGATGACCAAAATATGACTATGACCAAAATACGGTTTTTAATAAATTCAAAAGAAAAATATACATTTTGAACTATTTGTTTATTTTTCGCAGATAGCGGTAAAGATAATCTTCAAAATGATAGCTCAATAATTGGTTTTGATAAAGTTAAGGGAGACAAAAAACACTTATTTTTTCTTTCAAATGTTTCGAGTGTATATTATAATTACCAAGTTGTTACAACAGAATGTCTATGTTTTCCTCGCTTTCTGAGTTCATTTCATATCGCGGTTAAAATTAGTAGTTTTGTGAATTTTTTTGCGGGTTTTCAAATTAAAGGGACCAATAATTTTTTGGCTTGTATTCTGTTTTCTTTATTCAACTTTTCTGAGACAAACTTATGAACAATTTCATAAATAACAGATGAAATGTTTTTTGGATTCCCGTAGATGCACACTCAAGTCAGAATGAACAGAAGGCATCGCGGTAGTTTGCAATTTATGTGTTAGCTTTGGGCATTCTACAATTGAAGGTTCTGACAATAAATAATACACCATAAAATCGCTTTCACAATTTTAATAAATAGTCTTCCTTAAGTAAGTACCGTTCAGTGAGTGTTAAATTTATTATTTACATTTTAAGAGTCCGACTTAAGAAAAGTTAAAAATGCAACGTCGTGGACGTCAACAAAGTGAGATGGATTAGTTCCAGAGTTGCTGAAGAGAAAGGCATAATGTGAGACAAAACCACAGCCAATTACTGCTCCTATTGAGGATGAAAGAAACGGGAATTTTGCTGTATTAGGACGACGCACTTGGAAGATAACATTGGAGGAGGCAGCCACGTTTCTTCTAAGTCATTTATATAGAGTTAATCTCCATACCATTTAGGGATACCTTCGATTTCCGTAACTAATCTCAGACACGTCCGTCCGGACAACACAAATCGCTCTCTAAATTAAAATCGTCGCCATCCCGAAGATGCACCTGTGAGGAATGTGCATCAAATCCATTTTTGCGCAGCGACTTCTTATTATTAGCCAATAGTCCATTATTAGACGTTCGAAATTGCTTCCTAGTCGACATAATTGCACTGTCAACTCAGCAGATACTTAATAACACTAGCCATAATCACTGGTAATTATATAAAGCGAACGAAATGGATGGGAGAGGCGAACAGACGATATAATACGCACACACATACACTAAATACAAGCCCCGCTAACTTGCTGTATTACCACAATTATTCAAATTAAACACCATTCGGGCCGGGGATAATGTTATAATTAATTGTGACGGATTCCTGAAAGGGACTTCTTGGGGGATTGCTGCGGAGGATCGTCGTTTGTTCAACACGTAAAGCCTCAGGGGCGGTCTTCTCGGTTGGACGGACAAGAGTTTTTTGCATGCGAAATGACCCAAATTGACACTCCCGAGACGAGGGATGTTTGGAGATGTAACATGCACTTGGGAATTTAAAAAATGCAAATTCTGATTTTTATTTAACTTCTTCCCATTATCGATATCGATCCTTTTTTTTCTGTCTTCCAGGTCTTTTCGAATTTCATCTTCTTTTTTTCAAATCATTTAAAGTATTTTCAAGGTCTTGATTTTTTAATTTCTTGCTCTTCTAGTTTTGTTTGAGATTTGGGCATTTGAAAACAATTCAACAAAAATCATTTTTCAGCAAATTTATTATAATTTTAACTTTTATTTTCCCAATTTAAACATGCATTTTGTCTCTAGCTTTTACATGAGTTGGAAACTCTTCCTATAATTATTTATCTCGTCAGCTTTTTTCAACTTTCCTTACAAAATTGTCTTCGAAATTTTATAGAGATTTTGTCCACATTCCCTTGATTAATTTGTTCATTAAACTCTTAATCATCTTATTCAAAAATAATTTGCATTTGCCTAATTGAAGATATAACAGTAAATCTTTTAAAAAATATTTGGTAATTTAAGTTAAAAAAATTCTATAAATGATTTTTACTTCAATTTGCTATGAAGTGTGTGTTAGACATTCGATGTCTCCTACAATCATTTTCTTCTTTTTTAAGTCGGCATTTTGAATGCATTTTTATTTTGTTTTTAGTTCTTATTGCGTTCTTACTCATACTAAATAACATTAAGCCTTTTTTTTTAAACAAGAAACAGATTTCTTGTTTTTGATTTTGGGTTTAAGAAATCGTTGCTTTTCTTTGCTCTCTGATTTATTTGACATCTCACTTATTATGATAATATTCAAAAATAAGATAATATCATCTTCCTTGTTCTCAGTTATGAAAGGCGACTTCTTCCGTTTGTCCTAGCTGATGCTGAAAGTTTTTTTCTGCTTGTATTCTACTAAAAATGTTTGTGATTGTTAAAGGTTTTTTTAAAATGCAAATTTATGTAAAACATTTTTATTCACTTATGCACTAATCATTACCAAACTCTTTTTACGAGTAATACGTCTTTTGCAATTTTCTTTCTTTTTAATCATCAATATTTTTATCACAAATTACTGGTCCTTTTCAATTTTATTATCTAATTAACCTGTTTAATCTCACTTGTTTTAATTGCTATTTACTAAATTTTTTCCCATTATAGACAACGAAACTTTGTTTCTGTCTTCATGTCTATTATGTTCTCTCCAGTCTCAATTTATTTTTAGTTACTTTTTCAGATCATCTTTAAATTATTTTCAAGTTCCTGATTTTATTAAACTTCTTGTAAAAATTTCTGGCGCTTCTTGTTTTGATTGGGATTTGGGAATTTGTAAAAAATTCAACACAAATAAATTTTCAGCAAATTTATTAATATTTATTTTTATTTCTCTATTTTAGTTGCATCTTGTCTGTAGGTTTAGCGTTGCGTTCAAAATACTTTCTATAATTAGTTACCTCATCCGATTTTATTAACTTCCCTCCATCGCTCGGCTTGCTTCACATTGGGTCCTTTATTTTTCCCTATTCATTCAATTTATTTGTTCATTTAGTTTATTATTATCTTATTTCTATAATTTCTATAAATAAATTTTACTTTAATTTTCCCACTAATAATTTATTGCGATAATGTGTATGTTAAACATTCCATATCTCTTACAATTATTCTATAATTTTTTCAGTAGTTATTTGAATTGCATTTTTATTTTATTTGATAATTTTACTGCGTTCTGACTAATTCTACATAAACAAACTCAGTTCTTATTGTTTTTGGATGGATCTGGGTATTAGAATTATTAGAAATCTAATTTCATTTAGATTTTCATAGCTGTCATCTGATTAATTTCCCATCTCACTTATTACATAAATAAGATAATATTCTCTTTCTGAAAACAACAGTTAAAAATCCTAGCTGATGCTGAAATATTTTTTGTGATTGTATTAAATAAAACAAACAATATTTGGTGATGGTCATTTTAGGGAAATTAAAAAAACGCAAATTTACATATATAATTTTTTTATTTTGTTATTTATACAGAATTTTGATGAAAACTCCATTTCGTTGTTATGTTATTCCACGTCTTTTGCATTTTTATTTTTGAATTTTTATTGTCCAGTTCATCATCAGAATTTTCATCACAGATCACTCCTTTTAAGTTTATTATCTAATCAACCTATTTAATCCCTATTTTATTTGTTGGTCGGTATGAGTAAATGCAAATTTAGATAACAACTTATATTTAATTATTTATTTCTAGTTAGATAGTTTTTGTTGCTTTTACAGTTTTGTAATTTCATGCACAGTTCTTGCTCTTGTTGTTTTGATTGATTTAATGCTTTGAAATCGATCTTGCTTCCCACTTATAATAATGTTCGTTAACAGTATGTGTATTTCCCCATTGCGAGACGACTTCTCGATTCCATCCAGCATCTTTCCTAAATCTACTTACACGTTTCTTCGAAGTTCATTATAATAGCGAGTCATTTATTCAGTCAAAGATGTGCACTTGTTATCGATATTCCCCTTTTTAAAGACTCAAGTCCCCATATTTATATTTATGTAAAAGCGTAGTCCGGTGCACTATTCTAAACGAGATTCTCCTGACACCACTCGAATATTCAATAAGAAGACGTCATGAGCACGGTTCGTATTATTCAGGAGTGGAAATCTCGCGTGTGCTAGTAATTTGCTTGTAATGGCCCAAGAGTTGTCACTAGATGAGCAATTGACTCCTTATAAGTGAAATAACGGGGCTTCAGGCAATAAATGGCGAAGGCAAGGCGTTTTTAGCCATAAAATGGCATATACCAGAGCAATTTCAAAAATTATTACTCATAGATGTCAAAAGGAAAAAACGCGGCGAGGGATAAATTAAACAGGAGATGTTGCGACTTATATGAGTCGCGCCATAATGTCATAACAAATGTCGTAAATTAAGTCAGGTGTTCTGGTTTTACAAATACAGACGACTGCTTAAAGCACACTCTAAACACAAAAAAGCAACGAATTTTGTTGCAAAAAAATGTATTTTTATTTCTGTTAGAGACGGTTTTCGCAGAAATTCTCCCGGCCCAATGCAATATTTATAAGCTTAGTTTTTTGCCGCATAATAAGTCTATAACTTACTTAAGCTTGATAAAACGGAATGCGTTTCTTGGATAAATTAATGATATGATGGCATGTTCCAAGATTTTTTCCCGGAACAGACTTATTAAGAATACGAGATCCTCGCTCATTTCCTAGAGTTAAACTGAAAGGGAGGCTTATTCCGCTGACAGGAACCGTTATCAAATTTAGTGATAACAGTAGCCCGGCTTCAAAATATGCAAAGCTATTTTAGACCAAATCTGATAAAAATTAACTGTTTCCCATGTAAATTCGATAATTTTATTATGCGAAAACTGAATTTATTAACAAATTTCCGCACAAAATTCTCGGAAATTTTTAATAATGGCACGACACGTTTCGTCCCAAAAATTCGTGTCGCTTAATTATGCAATTTTACCGGTTCATCCCATCATGTCACAACAAGCTGATAAAAACCGTAAAAGTGAAGAACAAGCATACGAAGCCGTGTCTTTGATTGAGAAAGCATTAGAATTCTGCGTGGGGTACCTAAATATGCCACGTTCAACAAAGCTCGTAGCCGAAGAGCTTACTGTAAATCATCACAAGTTTCTGTTCGAGTGATCATTTTTTTTTGGTCATTGTTCTCGAATCCTCGGAATCATTTCAGTCCGCAGTTTACGTATCCCATGGAGACTAAGCGTTTTCAATAAGACGACGTCTAAATAAGGTAACTTATAGTTAGGAATCTCTTTCTCCGCATTATTTACCATACAATTTCAATGTACGATGATAAACGAAGCAACTCGCGTGGTAAATTGCGTATAAGTGTGTATATAATATGGCTACACGTCTCACCGATGCCTATTTATTGGCACTACTCCGTAATAGGAACATTATTCACATTAAGTTGTAACTCAGCGTCTTGCCCATTTAACACATGTAAGAATTTTTTTCCGTTTGCTCCTCTCTAATTGATTGTCACATAAATAAGCGCTTCCTACTCGCGGTCTGACCGTTGAATCTTTGAGGAAACCGAGAAGCGCAATTTCTCAACTTCCTCATGCAGACATTTCATAACACAAAACTCCAACTACTACTTTAACCTGTTTACAAGAACTAATTCATGGCTGTGGTATCTAATATTTCTGCACTAGTTGTAGTAAGAGTGCAGGTTTAAAAATGACTTGTTGCAGATTGCAAAAAGAACATAAGAAACGAACGTCTCTCGAGAGTGATCTTTACTGTTGAACTAAACGACTAACAGTATTACAATTAACATAAAATATATAAAAAAAAGAAAGCCTACATACTTTCATAAAATATATAAATGAAAGACATTTATATTTGTTTAAAGACAATTCAAATATACAATTAAATATAGGGTGTTTATAAATAATTGTAATCGAAATTGTGTTACCGCTCCATACGAACATAATTGTAATTTAGGGACTTTTATTTTGCAACTGAACTGTCACTTGCCGACTCCTTATTCCTGTCAGAATTTTTTCATTCTTGCTTGTTTTTTTGTCATTTACTGTGGTCTTTTGTTGTTTTCTCTGTTCATTAAAAGTGTACGTTAAAAATATCAGGTTTTTTTCTTAACACTTGTGCGGACAACGGTGCATTATCACATTGAAGTGGCACGTAAAAATTTTACATTAGTTACTACTCCACTCTTTAACTACAATCATTTAATCTTTAAAAAATATATGAAGGAAATGAGTGGTTTTTAGGGAGAATTCGTTCGACTTTTCATCAGAACACTCAAATCGAACGAGCCTGAACGGTACGGTGTCGTTCCTCTCACATAAATCATTCAGACAAGTAAAACGTCTTGACAAAATTGCAGCTCACTCTTATTTGCACTTAATAGCGCATTGTTTTAACGAAATTGCCACTAAAAGTGCAAATCTGTGGAAGCTCCAAGTTGAGTAAACGTTCTTCCCTGATCTTTAATCAATTTGTTACTTTTACAGCAAATCACCAGTACTTAGTTTTTTCTTGCAGCTTGTTGCGTCCTGTTTTTCTCGTATTGCTGAAAGATAAAAATTTCAATTAAAATAACTCAATTATGCCAATTTATTGTGGTCATTACGTTGACGCTTATTGTACAATGACATGAAAGTGGTTGTTAAAATTAGACCCGGCGTTGAAGTCACCAAACGGTGTTGACGAACACAATAAAGTAAGCAGTAAATGAACTATAGGTAATACAAAAATTATTGGGATTATGTAAATAATAGTCTGGGGCATCCTGACGTGTGATTACACGACTTCCTGGTGATTTTCGCCATCTGCCAACATCGTAAACTTCCACGAACCCTTTAATTTCGTACACGTTAATATCCCACGAAAAATTACGAAAAGGAATCGCCTCCGCCTTTGAAAGCGGCGCCAGGTGTTTGAGAGGAACCTCCGATTTTCGTCCGAGACGATAAAATCGAACAAAGAACGACTTCCTGCAGTCTCGACGAACGGTTCGCACTCAATTTACCTAACTGATTAAAATACTCCAGTTCAATGATCTTGGCTGGGGCATCGTCATCGAGGAGGTCTCGGAGAAAGTGTTCGCGCAATAACCGCACAAGTGTAGAAAGTAATGGTTTTAATAAACGATAACAACAATACGAACGGAGAAAGCAGAATGAGACTAATGAGGCATTAGTTAGAATCCTAATCACATTTCGTTTCATACATTTAACACCTACAGCACACGATAAACATGTTCAGCGTCACATTAAAGAGGCCATTTCAGTATTCAGTTCAATTCACACTAAACTCAATTTAGCCGCTACAATGAAGAGTCGGAATTGCAGTTATGAATTCGGTTTTAATAATTGAAGAGCAGCTGGATGTGTAAAATGAAAGTTAACACCAAAGAACTAATTTGGTATTTGCTTTTGCTAAATAATGCGTCGTAATTAAATTAATTTATCATTAAATTTGCGTTAAGGGCCAGCGGGCGGTTAGATTAATTCCTAATTGGTGTCCAACTGGACTTGATTCAATTTTGAGCAAGTGAGTAGTAAAAATTTTCTCTGCATTGAGAAGCGTGAGTTGCGTAATTTATTGCATCTTTAATGCTTTTGCTTCATCGGTAATTTATTATTTTGTTAACTGAATTTGCAAGAAATCTCGCAATTCCCAGCCGAACAAAGTCAACAGATTTAATGAAATTGTTCAAAAATTGACAAAAAAATGGAAAATAGGTTTTTCAGTTTGTTTTGCAAGCGTTCAATATTAAAACCAGGAATCGAAAATTGTCGATTTAAACTAAACGAATATTGCTAGATAATATTACAGTTTAACTCCAAAAAATTATGAAATTCAAACGAGGCAATTCTTAACTAGAAGAAAAAATAGTAAATAGACCAAACATAATTTACACTGGCAATTATTACAATCGTAATCATCATTATCAAAGTAGAGTTTATTCTTCAAAATAAATCACAAACTTATCGTTTGGATGCAAATAGTGCAATGCAATGCAATGATCGATAATTTATTATTTTGTTAACTAAATCTGCAAAAAATCTTGCAATTCACAGCCCAAAAATAAACAAAAAATTCAACTATGAAAGAATATAACTTGTATTTTAATCATTTTTCTTTTATAATATATATATTTAATACATTTTAACCTACGATACTGCAGTCCTTATGATCCCATCCAAAAAATAATTTTTTTGAAGTTTTCAAAAAATTGATATTGAGTTGCTATCATCAGTTCTTACCACCAAAGAGTTTTTTTAGCTTTGGGAACAACAAAAAAATTTTGAGACGTGGACGTTATGAGTAATTCAATGAAATTTTTTTATAAACTAGTATCTTTTCACGAATTGATTTATGAATCGATCCAGAAATTTTGAATAATTATCTCACAATTATCGTTGGACTCTTAGGGTGGTAGTCAATTAGTGGTATCCTCTTGGCATCCCCAATTAAATAAACATATCACTTTTTCAGGGGATCAAATCGGATCTGGTAAAATTTGATTCAATAAATAGTTTCTGCTAGATAATGTTACGGTTCAGCTCTTTCCAAAAAATTACTAAATTCAAAATATGCAAATTTTAACTAGAAGAAAAGGAAGGACCAGCAATGATTTAATTCGTAATCATTATCAAAGTTGAGTTTATTCCTGAAAATGAAACACAAACGTTTCTTTTGAATGGAAAATAGTGCTTTTGAATGATTTAATTTATTATTTTGTTACTAATATTTGCAAAACATGTACAGGGTCCGGCAATCAGTACTCTTTTTTTGAAGAGCTGACATTTGGTTACGGGTGAAAGGAGGGACTTAATAAAAAATGTTAAAATATAGCAATTATTTGAAGAATACCCTCCTTCTCTTCCTAAAAGATGTAAAAAAATGCCTTTGTTGTTATTTAAAACTTGCCATTTTATCAAAACAAACCCAGAGTAATATTTCAAGTAGAACAACTGCAATTTTATACATCCATTTGGCAATATTTTCCTAAAATATTTAATTACAAATAGATTTTAAACTAATAGTCCGAAAATTGCACAAGTACTGCAACATCAATCACAAATCCATTAATATCGAGTCATTAAAAATATTACGGATGATTCATGTACAAAACATGCGAGTACATTCTGCCACGGGCTCATTTCCTACAATCGATTTGCTAATTTCGCTAAAAACCGTGCGATATGAATTTTAGAGACACACAAAGCTGCGTATTAATTTCATATAATTTGCTTTTTTATTATCCACAGAATACTATAAGTGTTAATTATTCACAGCCCGCGATGTGTGAAGTAATTACAAATATGTAAATGAGAAGTAATTTGTTAATTCTGGCGAAAGGCTACCGGATTTACTGCTGAACATTAAATACTCTTCTGTGGTCTAAATTGTGTAAACAAGCATTAAACGCAAACAATAAATTAACAAAAAACAACAGCACACAAATATAAAAACCAACTTGCACCAATTGCGCAAACAAATATTTGGAAAATGCAAACAGATCCCAGTGTAATTCGACCACAAATAATTTGAATACAATCTGTCTCGTGTAAGGTTTTTAAGAAAACTGTCAAGTATTTTTGCACGAATTATCAAATCAATCCAGAATATTTGTATAGTACTCTCCCCGTATCGTTCGTTTCTTTGGAAGGTTGCATCGCCAAAAAAAATTAATAATAATAATAATAATAATCAATTTTTGAAAGGATCGAATGGGATTTGGTAAAAAAACATTAATAATTAAGCTAATCGTATATTTCTAGGTAACGTAACAGTTCAGCTCCTAAAAATGGACTACAAATAATTTGAATACAATGTGTTTCGTGTGAGATTTTTAAGAAAACTGTTAGGATTTTTATTTTCCGAGTAGGTTAAACTGTGCAATTAGAAACAAAGTATTCCCCTTTGGTAAATTAACGACAAGCGCCACTTTTCCGCAACTTCTTTTCATTTTTTGAAAGAAAATTAGCGGAAATGAAGCCCGCGCGTAACTATTCCGTCGACCTTTCGCCGCTCGTAAACCAGAAGAGAGCTTATTTACTTTCCAGTTACTTTTTATTATTTATTCAGCGACGATAATACGCGGTGCCGTTATTTCAATTCGCTTTTTCAGGCGACGTCGATTTATTGAAATTTAGCGCCGGTTATGGAATAATATTTGCTCGGTAATGTGAAAGAAAAAGGGCAGTCCTTCGCGAGTAAGCTGAACCGAAGCGATTTAGTTCGTGCAAATTAGAGACTACAACTTGTAATATCAGCGCGGAATAAAGGTAAGTTATGAAGTTCGGCTTTGCTTGTTTTATCTTTGGCGTGTATGGTGTGCTATGTTCTGGAGTCATGATAAATTAGTCAAAGCTCTTCTTAGGAAGTGCCAAGCGAGAGGGCTTCCACAGAATTTCGTGCAATCAACTGCAGGAGTTTGTGCGCTGCAAAAGTAACCAGATTTATTATCAAAGCTGAAGCGACGTAATCGTATTAGCACCGGCATTCATCAAGATCTTCTTCACATTACTACGTGCATTATACGGTAAACAATCTTCGGGGATTGTCGAAATTTACATGCGACTGACTAAACAGAGTCTGGGTCGTCGATTCAAACTCGTCATTTAACGTTTTAGCCAGGTTTTGACGGCTCTCGAGTAAATCTTATAATAACACACGTGTTCCGGTAGGATTCCTCCTCGACGGCGTATTTGTACATTTAAAAGCTCTCTTCCGGAAGCAAGATGCAATTGCAATTGTGCAACACGGAGCAGAAAACGATAAATACATACGAGTGCATCAATCAGCGATACATGTAATTGCCCACCTCTTAACTTCCTCTTTAGTATTTTTTATCAGATTCCTCCATAATTACATCAATTTCTTTCGCACGTTCGGTAGGATTTATAATCTCGCGATGGTTGTGTGGTGTCTTGAACAGCGCAATCAGAGACTCGTAGCCGGTGATCCCTCCCATGGGCATCATCGTTGTGAGAATGATTATGATGTAACCCGTTCCTGAGGCCACCGGAACTGGGTAGAACCTAATTGTAATAAGGGCTCGTCCTCCGACCTCGATTCCGTCATTTCATCTTTGTACCTGAGTTTTTTTTTGTCGTCAATGGGAACTCGTTCAAGACGCTCTTATTATTCATAGATTTATCGCCGTGCACGAGATAAATAAATACAAAAGAAGACGAAATGACGATATAAAAACGTAATAAAAGCCAAAACTTGTCCTGGTTCCTTAGAGAAATTCGATCCTCATTCAGGCAGTCCCTTTTGTCCGGGTTTATGGGTTATACTCTCAAAGAAGTTGGACGGGCTTTGTATCCGGTTCCCTTCTTCATAATCCCTTCGCTTTATTATTTCAGGCGTACGCTGATCATCGCGATTTTGTGCATCGCGGGCTATTCACGCGTGCGATTATCACTTTATCGGGGCGTTTTATGGCAAATAATCGACGGTGAAGGGCTCACTCCCCCATCGAATCTGTTGCACAAATTGAAACGGAAGAATGCATTTAGGGAGACGCGCGAAAGGACATACATAATGCAGTGAAGGGGCGATAATTCAGCATGAAGCCACCATCTGATATTTCATGAATTGTTGCGGTTCTGTAATAAATTGTTATTGTTTTACCGCAAGCCTGCGAACCTCTGAATTATTATTATGATTAAGATAATGTCCATTATTGCCTGGATGTTCGGCAAATATATAATAAAGATCTCGGGAATGCCTGGGTCGTGAACGTGCCTAAATCAAAACAACGAATTAAGCTACTATATTATTCTATAAAGGGGTAATGGCGGCTATTACTCACGAGGATGTAATTACCACACTTTAGTTGTGTGAATTAAAATTATTCATTTAACTAATTGTAGTGTTTGACAGACGTGTAACAATGAATGTTACTCACGAGCCTACCCGAGAAAGCAAAGTAATAAAAAGAACGCCATCAGGACCAAAAAATCAGAATTCAAAAATATTGTTTATTAATATTCCTTTTAACTTGCAGATATTTACAATAACTTGTTTTATTAAAAAGTATATCAGGACTTATATTTTTTTAAATCGATTAAATTGTGTGTAAATTATTTAATAATAATTTTTATTTTAATGTGCGCATGACTTCTTTTTCATTTTCAATTGCCACGATTTGACTCGAATCCTTTACATTGAAAATTTGCCATTTCTAATTGGTTACGCGGTATTTATTGTTACTTTTTCTGCCGCGTGATAATATTTTAATACGTAAATTCGCAACGTCGGTTTTTATAAAATGCCAGTCAGATCACGTTCAAAATCTAGTTAAATATTTTTTAAAATCCGACGTTCAATCTTCTCTATTTGTTGCAGTTTTTTGTGTTTATGCAAGTCACTAAATTGCTTGCTTAATGATTAGATGAGTTTAGTAAAATTGAATTGTGCAAATTGGTCGTTGCATCTGTTTGCTGAAAAATGATTTCGCTTGTTCTTCTTGCAGCAAAGCATCAATTTTAAACTCGTTCTATTTCCACAAATAATTTTAGTCAAATAATACTATATTTGGACAGTCAATAGCTTCTGCCGAATATGAGTAAAATATTCGTCGCTGAACATCTTTAATTTTTCCTTTACTATTTTTGGAAACCTTTTTACTGGTCCACTGTTTCTTGGCTCTATTTAGTATGTTCCTAAACAGGGCTTCTTGAACCCTTTCACCTCAGACGGATTTCGGATTTCCTTTCGACTTTTTTAAGTTGAATTTTTGTTGAACCGTTTTTGGTTCGATAAAATATTAAGCACAAAAAGAGAGGACAAAAAGATTTCCCAGTAGGTATCTGGCTCTTGTTTTATTTTTTCAGTGTAGTCCTTTGATATCTACATATCGTGACTTTTGACAAACTGTAAATAAAAAAGATTCTCACGCGACGTCTGCAGATGAAATTTGTTAAAAAGGACAATAAATGATGATCTTATGCATCAGGTCCAAATTTCAGCATTCTTGAATGTATTACTATTTCGTATGTCCCTCCGTTTAAAGTGCATTTTACATTGCACTTAAACACCCCCCACTTTTTTAATTTTCTTTGTCCTTTTTAGTATTGAATTATTTAATATTTATATATTATATTTTTTAATATTTTGAAACACGCTTGTGTCTTTCAGCATAAAATTAGAATCTTTAGTTGATTTTTGAAATTATGTTTTTTCGTTTTTTTATACGCTTCTAGTTTGTGTGTTTTATTCTCTATACTTTATTTTCAAACTCTCTTTAGATTATCTCAACTTCCTTTGGGAATTTTTACAAGAAACCTCTATCGCGGAGCAGTTTAAAAATCATCTTCAGCTCTTAGATCCTCTTTACTTTTTCCGTTATTATTTTCATCATTTTTTAAAATTAGTCTAGTGTCTGTCATTTGACTTTATTTTGACTGTTCTTAAAATCTTTACTTTTGATTCCTAATGCAAATTTCGTTTAGACTTTTGAAGCTTCCAAACTTTTCTTTCTATTTAGATCATCTTGGGCGGACATCATCAGTGGATCTTGATAACAACTAAAAATTGTTTGAATAGGTAGACCACACGGTTGGAAATTTGCGTGCATTTAATAAATAAATATACGGCATAAATTCTAAACTTGTTGCGATTATTAATGTATGGCCGTGAAAATTTACATAATTTATATAAATTCGTTAGACAGCCGTTTAACCTTTTTAGGCACTCTCTCCTGTTGGACACTTTTCATACATATTTTAGACCATTTAGACTCAATTTGGACTGACCTTATACTTTTCTCATACTTTCTTTGACTATCTTTCCAGGTTATTATCTTTTTCGTTTGCTTAATTGTAAATTCTTCAGACACCTTCAGCTTCCTTGGGACAGCCCACAGCGTGTCTCTTGAACTTTTGTTCTATCATTTTACTCAACTCAACTTCTTCAGAGCTTTGGGGTTGTGTAAAATAATGTATAAAAAATTATCGAATTATCAGTATTCGATAATTTTATTTCTTAATTTCCCACTCAAGTGAATTTGTGACCAGTTTTGTGCCTATTATGCAGGAATCCCCGAAATTTCGTCATCGTCGCTTTTCGGCAACTACCCAACCGAATTTTCATAAATCTTAATAGAGACGGGGAAGCCGCTGGTATGGCTAGCTTAGTTTATAAAACTAACGCGAAAAGCCGTCGAAAAAGAAAATAACCGATGAAGCAGTTTGGAGAAATTCACCTGGGACTGGATCGGCGCAAGGCGTTCAGTTTCGCAACAACTTTGAAAAACTTTTGACCCGCAACTTTGTTCTCACAATTTGCATGAAACAAGATAACTGAAAATTGCCACAAACTGCGGAATTTATTATCACAAAAATGAGGCTGTAAAGGCGTCCCTCGCCGAATTCAAGTCGTATAGTCGGCTTTAACTTAAGTATAATTAGAAAATCGTAGGAAGCGGCTTAAAAGACCCCGACTAGCCGAGTATTTGTTTAAAACTCACAACAATTTAAATCCGCATGTTTGGGTTTAATTTATGCCGAAATGTTGCTCTCTGTAACGGGGCCTGAAACCCAACTGTCGTTTAATTCATCACTCTCGAATCGCATACACTTAAATTTAATTAATTGGAAGCATCACCTTGTTGCGGTATATCTCGTGTTGTATCTTTGCAATTTTGACATTTAAAACTCGCCTAACTGTAAATGTACATACCGCATAAATCAGCACACTGTAATCTGCACCGAACGAGAATATATCATTAAAAGTGGCATCGTTATTTTGATGATCCCGCTTATTCTAAGATCGCGATAAGCTAATTCAAATATTTATTAAAAATAACTTTTATTTTGTAAATTACATTCACTTTTTTTATACTGTTTGCATGAACTTCCAAATGTATCCCCGATTAAAGCAATACTTACCTATTTTATTTTTATATAAAGCTAAAACTGCAAGCTTAAGGTAATGTCTAAAAATTTATTCCAGTCAAAAAGTAACCTGAAACATCTGATATCTGATTTTTCGGAGTCAATGAAGAAAAATGTTTTTCAGATAATAACCGAACAATTTATTCATACATATATTTTTAAGTAAAATTACCAAACTGATTTCAGCTCGAACTGCATGTGGGCCATTTTCCTTTTCTAATGTTTTTATTTTCACACCAATCAAAATTCTAATAATGTCAAAAATGTGGCCAAAAAAGAATCCCGAATAGGCCCTTGTTTTCTTTTCGAATTAAATAAATTAAAATGGGGACTAATCAAGAATCAAACATATGTAAAATAGCTAAAATAATACAAATTTCAAATTTACTTGTTTCCCACAAATTTATCGAATGCATCTAGCCCTAATTCGAACAGAAACAAATTCTGATGCTTTATATCTTTCTGTTATTCTTATTTTCATATAAATAAATGTCAGAAATACGTCAAAAATTATAAATAAAATATAACGAATTATTTTGAACTTAATATGAAAAAGAAAAACCTCATTCCATAATAACAAAAATACGTAAAAGTGAAAATGAAAATCAAAATCACTGGTTTATATAGAAATGAACATTTTCCAGTTCTAATGTTCCTACTTTTGCCAAAAATGCGATCAGAACCAAAAATCTTTTTAGATTTCTTGTTATGAAAAAAAAATTCAAATGGTCTAAGCTCAAAAGGATTTCTCATTTCTCCTTTTCCATTGTTCTTATTTTTACATCTTTTAAACATAATAAAAATCAAAAATGAAAATTAAATTTAAGCACGAAGAAATATGAATTTTAATCAAAATGGATTTCAAGCCCATTTTCTTTCAATTTTCTTATTTTCATTATTAAATGTGCTAATAGAAATATTGTAAAAAATATAATTTAAAAGAAACCTAGAACAGGTCTTGTTCGGTTTTTTGTTGCAAAAGAATGCCAAAACTGTACAAACAAAATGTCATTAAATAAAATTTGCAAGACATTTCAGCTCAAACTGCTTCCAACTTAATTCTGAAAAATTTACCAACTTCAAACCAATTCAAACTGAAACAAATTCTAACGTATGATCTCTTTCTCTTAATCTTATTTTCATATTATTAAATGATATGATTGAATGATATTAAATGATAAACAAATGGATCATTCTCTTTTGGATTTATTATGTAAAAGTAAAACGTCATTACATAATAACAAAATTACTAATCTGATTTAAGCTGAAAGTGAATCACTTTCATAATCATCACTTTTACATAAAGAAATGAACAGTTTCCTGTTATAATGTTTATATTTTTGACCAAAATTCAATCATATCACAGGCTCATAAAAAAAAATTTTTTTTTTCAATAAAGCTTGAGAGGATTTTATAGGAACATGTTTCTATCGACCAAATTGCCGATTTTAATTAAAAAGAATTCATTGCATTTTCCCTTTCCATTGTCTTATTTTTAAATTAAAACACTTATTTTTTAATTATTTATTTTATTAATTTTTATTTAAATTAATTGTCAACAAATAAAAAAACTAAAAATAAAAAATGCAAATCGGATTTAAATACAGAGATATGTTTCTTAATCAAATAGAGCCCATTTTTATTTTCACTATTCTTATTTTCTTCATTAAAAGGGCTAATAGAAACAGTGAAGAAATATAATTCTAAAGAATCTCAAAGTTTGTAAACAAAAAGTCATAAAAATCAAATTTGCAAGACATTTCTAACAAAAAAATGTATTTTGTAAATTATTTTTACGAAGTGAATATCAAGAGTTTCCAACTCTATCGTTTATTTACTCTTTGGTGCATTGTTTATTTTTTACAAGAAATATAAAACCAAAACCAAACCAAAAAATTAGAAGAGCTAATAAAAATTACAATTACAAAACTGATTTAAGTTCTTCAGATTATTATCTATCTCCAAACTTAAGGAAGCTAACGAGTTGTTAAGCGATGCTGAAAATTCTGATTTGCCCGGAAGAAAACGATTTTCCCTGATTTCCTCATCTCCTCGTCTTCGGGGATATTAGTTAAAATTATAAATATAAGAGTTAATAATTTTAATATCGAATAACGTTGCCTCATAGAAATTAGTGTCTTCATACAATGACTTGCTTCCCTGAACCCGCTTTATTTTTTTATACTTAAATAAACTTAATGGCATTTACTGAAATTACAATCTCATCATTAACTCCCATGAATGGGTAATTTTTTAAGCCTAATTTACTGACTACAGCTACGAAACATATCTAAAAACTTACTCACTAGAGAGTTCCGTATTATTTTTTCTATTAAATGAATTCTACTAATTTTAATGAATACACAAGCAGTGTTCTCTGCTTTTTCACAACACAAATTAGTGTAAAAGCATAATAAAAATACAATAGAAATAAAAAATATAAAGAGTTGGTAAAAAATACAAATAGCAAGGAAATATAATTTTCATTCATCACCCAATGAAATATTCGTGTTTTTCCATGATTGAGTCGGTTGATTTTTCAATTTCGTGTGCAATTTTTCAATTTTATGAGTCAGCAGTGGCGCTGTTCATAAAACTAGTGCTTCTCGCCTGTTTGACGACATTTAAATATCCCCCGATTTGTTTTCCTCCCTCGGGCCGATTTGATCAGTTCGCTTTAGCGTGTGTTTACAAACAGCACCCACACACTTTGTTGACCAATCGTCCCACAATGGCGAAACGGAATGTTTGAAAAATGTCCGTTCGGTACATAGTCAACCACGGACACGACGTTCAAGTGTCCAACTCGTTAAACACGCGCTCGCAGTGTCCATATTTCAGCACCAAATCGCTCTTTAATTGACTAAATTTTTTCTGCCGACTTTAATCGCCATAATTGCTTTCGGTGATAAATTCCTATCTGCTTTTTTAATCGAATTTCCTTGTCAAAAAGCCAAAAGGACTAAGTCTGCGCCGCTCAACAAACCGATTATCGCTTTTTTTCGGCGGTACTTAATGGCGTTCTTTTCAAACGCTCTGCTGCCAAACTGAAAAACTCTCAAACGCCGATTTATTGTGTCTTAAGCGGGAGCCAATTAACAATTCTTCGCCCAGCCAGCGACTCAAAACAATTTTGTGTTTGTACATACAACGATTATTTTTTAAATCCTTTCAAACACTGCCACAACATCTGCCGCTATTTGTTTAACACACAATATTTACTGATTATTCGGTTACAGCTCCAAAAATAAACACATCATCCGATCAATTCAATTTCTATTAAAGCATTGTTCTAGAATGCAAAATTTGGAAAATCTCAATCGGATCAATCTTATTCTCGATTTATTCCTGAATTTGTCCGAATTTGTGTTGTTTTCAAATCTTTAAGTTTTGTATATACAGTGTATTCGTTCATTCCTTAATTTATTTTCCCTGTTTCATTTGATTACAGTTTTTCAATAACGGTCGTTTGTTCCACATTAAGTGATTAACTTTTCAGATTTATATTAATATTCTTGGTAAATATATTTTGCGCGATGTTGTAAATCTCCGCTTTACTTCCACAACCACTCGTCGTATTTACTCGTAGTAAATCCGAAAACCCAATTAAAACGTCAACTAAAATTTACACCATACACACTCCACTCAACTTTGTTCGGAAAATTATGACGTGATTATAATTAATTTCCAAAGTTATAAACTTGAAAAGTCTTAAATTTCGCTTATTTATTAAACTTAAAGCAAGTGTTGTCTTAATTAATAAGTTTTAATCAAACGTCACGAATTGACCTGGCCAAAAGCACGTTGACTTAGTACGAGAGTGAATCCTGCGGTCTAGCTTGTCGTATTTGCATGAAATCATACGGCCACAAATATTTAATTGTGAAGAAGACACGGACAATGATATCTGATTCAATTCCATACAAGCAAGGCGCCCAAACACTATTAAAATTAATAAAAGTGACATTACAAAATCTCCTCTCTCAAACAAAATTTTTTTCTGTTACAGTTGTATAAAACATTTCAGCTACATCGGCAGCTTTTCTCTCACGGCCACTTTGCATTGTAGGGGAATTTATAAAAACGTTTAGTTTGCAGTAAAATATCTTCGATTGGAATTCCGTAATGTTTAACGAAGTCTGCAACTTTATAATTCCCCTGCTTCATGCGGTTCCCACCACAGATTTACATAACTCAATCATTAATGTCTGTTAAGTCCATTGATGACGTGAAAAAAGTTTGACGAATGTCATTCTGATAAATATTTTACACTATCCCTTTTAATAAATTAAGTAGTTTCGTATTCGTCGGTTACTGATGCGTTTTGTCTTTGTGACTTCATTTGGAACTGACCCAGAGACGACGATTCCTTTGAACAATAATATATTCCACGTCTTTTGATCAAATTAAGCTCCTGGAGTGAGTTCGTCAAAGACAATAGAAGGGGGTAAATCGAATCAATTACACCAGCGCCAGATTGGTAATGCAATAGTTGGGGGTAAAATTTTCGAAAATTGCCTTTGTAATTCGAAAACACTTAACGCTTCGTCCCACAAAATACGAGGAATGCATTGCAATAAAACGTATGCACTTCGATAAGAATCTCTAATTAAATTGATGCAGAAATGATTTTCTTTTGCTTGCAAAATGAAACAAAACCGAAATCTTCCATCGGAATCACTCCCACATGGACGAGCCACACAAGCCAGATATCAATCCAATTGAAATGGGCCGGACACTGCTTTTGCACCTTCTCCGATTCAGCGAAGCAATTACTTTCAATTTTCAGAATTTTATTTGGAATTATGCACATTAGACTTCTGCGAAGTAAAAATGCAGTCGACTGCATGTCGTCCGGGCAAACTACAGTAATTTAAACGATTACGCAAATTAGGTCGGCTGTGAGATCTGATTTGAACAGCTTCATACGCAGGATCTCAATTTCCAAGCGCGGTTACCGTTACATTTGAGATCGATTTAGCAGATCCAACCGAGTTAATGTTTGCAGAAGATGAGGCAAATTAGAAACCAAGAAACGTGTCTAACTGAAGAGCAAAAACAGTTGCGAAATGATTGACTGTTATATTTGAAGCAATTTTGTCTTGGATTTGATAATTTGAAGCCATCATAACGTGTCACGTGGTTCAAAACATTCAAATATATTAATGTCAAAATTTTGTGTTTTAAAATCACGGCTGAAGCGGTTTTCATTTGTATTATCAAATGATACAACCGTGGCCAGTTAAAAAAAAAAATAATGAAGTGTAAGTCATTACTCATGATTCACAAAGCAGTCGTCCCACAATTATCAAAAACAACTTTTCTATAAACTAGACAAAAAAGTATTATACCCCTTTTTTGTTTATTAGAAATCTTGGGTTTACTATGTAAAAAAATTCCAAAGCATTTGTCTTATTTGAAAGGCGCGTTCTGTGACGTCACCTGGTGGCGCCAATCGTGGTACAAAATTCAAACTTGATAAACGCGCGGACCAATGAGAATGCCCCCAGGTGACGTCACAACAGAGCGGTAAATTAATAGCGTTTTAAAATAATAGCGATTTATGATACGATTTATTATCTCACAAAACGTCTGTATTAAGCAACAAAAGACGTTTTAGGGCATTGTGTTTTATGTATAATCTACGAAGTGCCATAGTTGAATTCGTCAAACTCAATCGTGGTTCCTGGAAAAAAAGGGGTTTATTTTTTTGGACAAAATGGGATATTTATGTTTTCTCATTTCATCTAGGATTTTATTAATTTCGCGCCCCACCGTCAACAAATTTCCAAAAAGTACTTTTTTTGCAACTAAATTTTCAGAAGCCACATCCGATTTAAGTCAATTTTTCTGAAAAATACATAATTTCAACTTATCCCCTTTTTTCCAGAAACCGCTAAATTTGGCATAATTTTTTAAAACCTCAGTTTTGACGACGCAGAAGACGAACGGATAAAGCAATGGCCACATAGACGCTTGGATGATTATTTTTTTAAACATATTTCAAGCAAATTTGCTTCGGATCATAATATCAGTCAATAGGGAGGACATCCTAAACAAATATGCAAAGTGAAATTTGACGGTTGAACAGTTATCGTCATTATTGATGATTTGCAATTTGGGGAGTACATACATTTGATATAGATTTGTATCAGAGCCTTCGGCGTCCTATTCAAATCATTTACCACAGTATTAAATAAAATTACAGCAGCGAGTGAAGTGGAGTGTGTTTTCCTAATGCAGCCGGAAATTCCAAAGAATTTTGCGATTGAAACGAAATTTCCATAATAATCGGACTTTGCGTGTTAAAGGAAATGGTCGTTGGAAAGTTCCGTTACAACCCCGACCAGTTCGTGTGATAAAACAAACTTCGGCCAGTAATGGGAATTGTCCGCAATTTGGGTTTTAACAGATATTAACACTAATTTGTTGATTGATTTTCATTATTAATTCTTAAAAAATTTGTACATAAATTTATTGGTTTCTCAGCACGTACTGGCGTAACCTTGATTGGCTGATACACTTAATTATCTCTCCCCTCTCCCTCCTCCCACCAACAAAAAAGTTCCTCCAGATCTTAGCTTCTCTTTTCATCTCGCAGCAAATACAATGTGCTTTCTTTATCCATTCGGTGGAACGTTGCCAGATTGCAAAAAACCAACGGAGAGAGTTAAATTTTACAGACATTTTCTCGATAAAAATATAGGTTTTTTAAAAAATAAAAAATTCGGGTCTGTTTAATTTATACATAAGTTTTGTTGTACCCAGACAGAAACATTTTACAATTTGTCCAGATGGCAAATATCGCAATGGGGATCTCCGTGAATAATTCCAGCTCCATTTTCCAATCAATCAAACCAGTAAATTCAGGACTGCATAAATGCAGGTTCTTAACGTCATCATATCGCTAGAAAATTATCCGGAGGAATGTACACCGAACCGAGATGATATCTCCCAGTTGTAATGTCGACGATTCTTTACCTTCTTCAGAAAAAGCTGACACCATAATAGAGATTAAATACGCGTTTCCTGCAATATATTTTATTGGACTCAATTGAAGATATTTTCTTTGGAGAGCGAGGCGTGTCCGGGTGAATATTTCACCTTTTGTGGAAATCGGCGAAATCGCACGTAACCGCTCCCTGACGAGGCAAAATCCTCCTCGTGTACGGCGCCGGTATAAATAATTCCGCGCCAGGTAATTGTAATGTTTGCTTACAGTGTATCTGGAGGTATACACCTCTAGTTTACACAATACACGTCGCCTGTACTTCCGGCGACATATCAGATACGTCGTGCCGTTAGTTTATGCTAATATTCAGCACGAGCTGAAATGTTTATTATATCAAACACGCCGTCAATGCCAAGAAGGCGCATTGTCCCACAGGGTCGATTGTACGAAGCGCCGGCTTTGAATTATACAAGAAAGTATGTGCCAAAACAATTTAGAAATCGCCCCGCTCGATTTGGCTTCATTTCATCCAAGCTCAAAATGCATCGCCATATCTGTAAATGCAACAGCCACTCACTCGACTTTGAGTCGTGCATTTAAAGTGTGGACCGAAAATGGGAATTCCTCTGTAATTTTGATGTTACGAAACAAACTCCCGAAGTGCCTTGAACGTCTCTCAACAAATCAGCATCGAGATAAGTAACCGTTGGAATTTTTGAGAGTGGTCGTGGGTTTGAGGATCTCAATTCGCTTCCAGGCTGACGGTGTTGCTATTTGTCAATACGTCTACAACTACAAATTAGTTTGTTCACCTTTTTGCGATACTCGGCCGTGGAGTGAATTATAATCGGTTCGGTTATCACCCGTAAGCCAATTCTTTTCAAGACAGATGCAACCCGCGCAAAAATCTTGCTCGCATCCGATACCCGACATCCTCCTTCGAATACCGTATGGCTTCGGCGCTATTTATGAGCAACGAGAATTTCCTGCACAAACTTGACAATTTATTACCGACCGACGCAAGAGGTACTTCGGTGTTGCCGCCGATGTAAGACATTTTCAATTATATTATTAAGTAATTTAATTCCTCTTAGTTGCGTCCGACATGCATGAGGAAATCGCAAAGGAAATGGTCTTTTAATCGAAAAGTGCCTTCGGCTTCTAATTAGGACATCACCGAGGCCCCCGTAATCAATATTCATTTAGAGATGGGCGTCAGAAAACGGCGTAATTGTTTTGATGGACGTTGACAGATGACAGAGGACGCCGCGCCGTTTTAATTCGGCTTTTCAGACTTGGGGAGCGGAATTTTCACTTTTTGAGTTGCAGCAAAATGGGACTAATTTGCAAATTGCTCTTTAAATAATAAATAGTATACCTCGTTACAGTCGAAACGCACTCATGTAAATACGATTCTTAAACTTTAAACCAACCAAAAACATCACAGTAACATTTCGTCATAAAACCTCTTACTTGAGTTTTTTTTCGTGCAATTCTAATTGTTCCTAAATAAAATACAAAATACTGACTTGTAAAACTTTAATAAATCATTAGTTTACAATGTTTCGTTTACAATATCCGTGGTTTCTGAGAAAAATGAAATAAGTTGAATTTTGATATTTTTCAGAATTGATTCAAAAATCGACATGTCTGCTGCAAATACAGTTCTCAAAAAGTACTTTTTTGCAATTGTTTGATGGTAGGGCGCGAATTTTACCAAATCGTGCATGAAATGTTCTTTGTGACATCATAGATTTAATTTTGTCCAAAAAACACATATCCCCTTTTTCCAGAAACCACAAATTTTATTTTTTTTTGCACTTCCGAATTCGCCGTTGACGATTTTTTTGTGCACCGATTTCCAAATCCCATTCCTTTTTTTTTCGTCAATTACTTCTACATTTGGGATACTTGCTTGTGCTTTTTATTTGGTGGAATTCAAATTGTTACTAAATAAAATACAAAATACGGACTTGTAAAACTTTAATAAATCTTCTATACTTTACAAATTTTCGTTTACAATTTCCGTGGTTTCTGAGAAAAATGAAATAAGTTGAATTTAGATATTTTTCAAGAGAATTGATTCAAAAATCGACGTGTCTGCTGCAAATACAGTTCTCAAAAAGTACTTATTTGCAATTGTTTGATGGTAGAGCGCGAATTTTACCAAATCGTGCATGAAATGTACTTTGTGACATCATAGATTTAATTTTGTCCAATAAACACATATGTATCCCCTTTTTCCAGAAACCACGGATTTAATCTTTTATTTTACACTTCCGAGTTGGCCGTCGACGATTTTTTTGTGCACCGATATCCAAATCCCATTCCTTTTTCTTCGTCAATTACTTCTACATTTGGGATACTTCGTTTTTCAATACTGTTTCTTATTGTGCTCCATTTACCTAAACTATACATATGTCTAGGCACTCAGAATTCTCTCGTTTTTACATTTGTTCCTGTTTAATTTCCCATTTTCTGTTTTCTACTCACACTCTCGGTCTTCTTCGCTCCTTGCATTGAATAAAAGCATTGTTGTGTATTTCACCAAATCTTTAGCGTGTTGTCAATATTTATGGTTATCGCGGTGTTTTATAAAACCTTTTTTCCAGAAACCACGGATTTTATTTTGCACTCTTCCAAATTCGCCGTTCACGATTTTTTGTGCACCCATTTCCAAATCTCATTCCTTTTTTTTCGTCAATTACTTCTACATTTGGGATACTTGATTGTGCTTTTTTTGTGGAATTCAAATTGATACTAAATAAAATACAAAATACTGACTTATAAAACTTTAATAAATCTTTAGTTTACAAATTTTCGTTTACAATTTCCGTGGTTTCTGAGAAAAATGGAATAAGTTGAATTTAGATATTTTTCAGGAGAATTGATTCAAAAATCGACGTGTCTGCTGCAAATACAGTTCTCAAAAAGTACTTTTTTGCAATTGTTTGATGGTAGGGCGCGAATTTTACCAAATCGTGCATGAAATGTACTTTGTGACATCATAGATATAATTTTGTCGAAAAAACACATATCCGCCTTTTTCCAGAAACGGATTTTATTTTTTATTTTACACTTCCGACGATTTTTTTGTGCACAAATTTCCAAATCCATTCCATTGTTTTTCGTTAACTACTTCTACATTTGCGATACTTCGTTCTTCAAAACTGTTTCTTATTGTGCTCCATTTTCCTAAACTATACACATGTATACTCAGAATTCTCCCGTTTTTACATTTGTTCCTGCTTAATTTCTCATTTCTACTCACAATCGGTCTTTTTCCCTCGTCGCCTTGAATGAAAGCATTGTGTGTATTTCACCAAATATTCAGCGTGCTGTCAATATTTATGGTTATCGCGCTGTTTTGTAAAACCAGAAAAATCATTAATCATGATTTATTACGCTTCAACCCGGGCCCGTTTTGAAAGCCAACATTTAATTAGTGAAATTTTCAGATTTTAGCACATGATCGCAAAAAGTCCGTCGTGTCCGACAACAATTAAACGAATGCAATTTAAACACACAAAATGCTCTAATTGTCGTCTGTTTGCTGTGAACAGATACCGCACACAAACGATGTGCAAACGATCCACTTTAACTCGACAAAACATTATTTGTTGTAGACGAAGTGTTAAATTTGTTGAACGCTACATTTCTCAAACTTAACTGATTTTAAAACGATCGGAAAAAATCAAACCGATTAACACTACAAAAAAATCGTATGTAATAGACAGTGTTAGGTTTTTTAAGCTTAATTGATTTCAAAATGTACAGAACTAATGATTTTGAAAGAACGCGGGGTCAAAACAAAGGCCAAGTGCCTTTAAAAAAGTGGATAATAAGTAGCTGCCCAGTGGCCGGACCAATCAAAATGTAAAGAAAAAGAATTTGACAAGAAAGATTGATTGCGGGCATCAGTCAAAAATGGACCCACACATGTTGGACTAGTAGTGAAGAATATGAAGCAAAATTTTTGAGTACGGTTGTATAAGAGATGGTGTGGAAAAATCTTTAAGTGTTGTGGATGTTACTCGACAGCTTCCAGCAAGATTATATGTCTTCGGAATATTCTTGGATTGTCCTCGGGGTCGCTCTGCTCTTTCATTTATCAATAACTGGTTTACCGTTTTCCGGTTTAATCACAGATGTCACAAGCGGCGATTCCGCCTAAGGCTCGCCAACCAAACGAACGACTCTATGGTGACTTTAGACCTAATTAGAGTACCTTAGTACGCCGTAAAAGCACTCGCTGCGGATTCCTGTCGGACATTACCATTTCAAAGCGCCGGCCTCTACATATCTTAGGAATTTCGAAATTCCACTGAAAAACAGCCGCTCCCGCCGCCTCATCGAGCGACTCCGTTACTTACCAGATTTGACCTCTCCTCGTTTGATTGAACTCCGTCAACTGGAGCTGTTGGTGCGTAGGTGAGACGGTATTATCCACACATGCATGCGTTACTACAACGCCCCACCTACTTGTGGTCGTCTATTAATTTTTATAACTGTCCGAAGACTGGTGCCGTTGAACCTGGTTTCGTCAAGATGGTGCACTTGCACCACGAAATGGAAAAATACCACAAACCTAAATTGGAAACGAACAGCTAAAAACGAATTTTGACTGCAAACCGACGATATGAACCATAATTCAGACGGGTAACGTAACCGATGGAAGATTTATAGCGGAGCACATTATAGAAAAAAGAGTGCTTAATTTGAAATCAGAACGACTTCACACCGTTAGGTTAGAAGCCCCAGGGCTATTGCATTACTAGCCTCACCTCACACCGCCATAATTAAAACCACATTTAATCTGATCGAAGGTCATGTCACCCATCTACATTTATTCACTACTTCCCCTCACGCGGCCATAATTTACGTTTCAAGCCTTCAGATTATCTTATCCCCTCCACTACTTGCACACGACCACCCCTCACGCCGCCATAATTAAAATACTAAGGCTACAGATTTTCTTATCCCCTCCCCTTATTTGTGCACTGCCACCCCTCACGCGGCCATAATTAAAATTTAAAATCACAGGTGACTGGATCATAGCACTGGCAATTTATGCAAGATTAATCGTCCGAACGGGAGCGTCTCGATTGCGAAACGGTTTCTCGACATGATTTATGACATTCTTAATTCGTGATCCAATCCGCTTTTTACGTGTTTCACAATACAGCTCCGAGTTTAAATCCCAGATCAGAATTTCTTTGTCGACTCTGTTGTCGACCGTTATTTTCATATTAGCTCGTTTATCTGGGATTGTTGAATAACACACGAAAGCCGATTTGGAGTTTTTCTAACGGGCCAAATTGACTCTCAAAGACTGAGTCGGCGAAGTGAGTGTGCGTTATTGTCCGCTTTCAGCAAATTCTACGAAACTGAAAAGTCGTAACTCAATCGCCTCCCCTCTTGCGCCATGTCAAAGAGGGATATTACCCTTCGGTCGCCATTTTTAGCCGCGAAACGTCTCCCGCGCGGTTTACACGGCCGTTAATGCACTCGCGGTGTAATTGCAACGATAATGGTTAACACGGAAGATTCTTCAAAATATCGTCGAGATTATGTAGCAGGATGGAGCGGCTGTGCCTCGCAGGCCGGGACAAGTGCAATTTGATTAATGCAAATGACAATTTGCACAAGGCACGACCTAAACGACACAGCCTTCTGCGGTGATCCGGTGGAGTTGGTTGCAGGAGTTGCAAACAGATAACCTATTGTGCCGCGAGGATATCAAAGGATCTTCGCGATTAAGCAAACAACTCCCGATAGGACTCGGACAAAAACCGTTATTGCAGCGTTTTTGCGACGTACTCGGAACAATAAGCGATATGACGGACGGTTATTAATGGATTTTAGATTATCTGGCAGGAATTTTAATGAGGATCCGGCAGGAACACGAAATAATTTAATTACGGAGTTTTTTAAGCGGCATTTTACACTCCAATCCAACTTCTTTGGCGCGTTTACGCGATTGTGCAGTTCGGCAGAAAGTTGTAGTCTTCACACTGTGACTTTGTAATCATTGTTTCGACAAAGAAATTTTACTTGTTAAAACTATATTATCCTTATTCTTGTCGCAATTGATTTGTTCCGCGCTTTCACTGATCATATTGCTCCTTTCATTATCTTTTGAATTATAGGTGATTCATTCTTCTCATTATTTTTAAGTGACAGCACAATTTAACTGTTATTTGATTTTTTCTTATTTCTGTATTTAACTAATGTGGTGTACAATTTTCAATATTGTTATGATGTAAATCGACATTTTTATTTGAAATATAATCATTTTTCGTTTTATTCGTATTCTTCGATGTTTCCTGTTGTTTTTGCCTTTCCTTTTCACAATGCTTGATTTGGCTATAGGTACATATTTCGTGACTGTTTTTACCATTTTCTCATAAGATTTTTTTTTCACTTTCTTGGAACAGAGTTCTATTGGTTTTTATTTTTGTTACAATTTGCACCATCTTACTGTTGTTCTTATTCCAACACATGTTAATTTTCCTTTTTATTCGAAGTTTAATTGGTGTCATTTCTCATTTGATTTTCTGACATTGTCAATTTCTCTTCATTTCATAAGCATTAAATAATTTGACAATTTTTCTCGATTGCGCCTTGTATTCTGCAAATTTGACTAGTAGGTTTCGCACATTTCGCACATTTCTATCAAAAAATGCCTCAGTGATTTTTCGAACTTCGAGCTGTTTGAGTTTTTGTGATTTTAGACATTTCTCTACCTTACTTATTAAAACGGCTTATAATTTTTTATAAACCGTTAAAGATACAGCATTGAAAAGAACGCTAAAAATAATCAATAAATAATTGCACGTTTTTCACCATAAGCGAGACGATTCCGTTACAGTCACAAAGTAATTAAATGAACTTGGTATGTACCTACTCAATAGAGGTTTTTGTCCGTATGTAGGAATTGTGATATGCAAAGTGTAAAATATCCAATAAATTCAAATTTCGACATTTTTTAGATGTAATAAATGTTGATATATCTATCAATATTAGCAAGTACCATGCCGTCATCTTACAGAAAAAATGGCGTTCGTTCCCTTGGTGAAAAAAAGTTAAATTTGCTGTAGCTTTAACGGTTTATAAATTATAAGCCGTTTCATTGCGTAATGTAGAGAAAATGTCTCAAAATCACAAAAACTCATGAGAATTCGTAAAATTTCTAAGAGGCATTTTTTGATGTAAATGAGCGGCAGAACTCACTCCTCAAGTTGCAGAATATTCGTGGCACACAATTTTCCTATTTCATGCAAATTCATCTATTTTTCTGTAGAGTATTACAGTTACTAGTTGCTTGGTCGAATGTCTTTACGTTCTTTCACTCTTTAACTTAGTAGTTCATGTTTTAAGAATAGTTTCTCTGGAACTTTTGCTTCTTGCACATTTTTTTTCAGTCGTAACACGCATTTTCGTTTAGTGTTTTGCGTTTCTTCTGAGTTTCCGCTTTAATTATCGCGCCCACAGAAATCGTCATCTTGATTTCATTTTTAACAAATTTTGATTTCAATTACATAGTTCCTAAAATCTCGACACATTTTCCTGTTTGTTACTTATTTTTATCTTGGTTCTGTTCATTATCTTCTTTTGCGTTCCGTATGTCAGGTTAATATTTTGCTGCGTTGTCTATTTTTAGAATGTGTTGTTTTGTGAATTTTGCTTCTTCAAGAACTTTTTGGCAATGTGGCCACATTTTTGCAAATTGTTTTTGTTCGTTGCACGTTTTATTCGTCACTTGACTTTGTTAATTCCGCCACGGGCCCGTTCCACCACTGATTCAAGGTCATAAATCATAACGCCCTCATACCCAGAGCGATCGGCGCGTAAAAAACATAATAACAAGCAATTAGCGCCTTTTGCTTATCTTGATATTTCCACGGCAGGAATAATTAATGTAGACGTTTTTTCGCACCGCTGAGGTCGAAAATGGCGTTAAAAAGGCATTGTTGGCACCCTCAATAGGCCGGGACTAGTGCAATATTCGTAAAAGCAAAATATTGTCACGCATCACGGACTACCGAAAGCACAAACTCGTTGAAACGCGGGGCTCGACCCCATTTACTAATGAATTAATTAAAATTGGCACAAAGTGTGTTGGAATTCGTCGTTTGACTCGTCACCTCTTGTGCGGATTTCGGCAACGACCACGCAAAAGTAAAGAATCGAATGTCAATGACACGAGTACAGGTGTTTGGTCGTTACATTTGGAACCACCAAGGGGCACCAAATGCGGGACGATGTCAAGGCTGCGTCTCTCAGTGGTCATCCATAAATTACCATCGTACATCTCTAACAGTACAACAAACCAGAAAAACATTTGTACCACTGTAATTACAGTAATTGCGGGTTACCATTGCTTCGAGGTACGAGTTTTGGGTTTGAGATAAGACGGAAGCCGCTCGAAACCAAACAAGTCCACGAGTTCCAGGAACTTGGGTCCGTTTGAACAACCAAAACTTGAAAACGCATCCTCCACGTGGCTTTCGGAAAAATCCCAAACGTCTGACACTGGAGCACTCTCACACGGCCACAATCCGACCCGAACTGAACATCATCGACGAGATCAACAGCACGGAATGATTCACCGGCAGAGTCGAGGGGTCAACTGAAGCACCAAGCTGGTCACTGCACTGAACCGTCGATGGTCGTTTTGTTTTCGCCGAGAACTCGATCGGCTCCGGTTCTGGCCACTTTTCCTTGGCTTTTCGCGTTTCCGGGACCAAGAGCTCGTCTGGGAGCGCCCATCACGACGCCGAAACGACGACTGTCCCATCGATGCCCATGTTCGTCTATATACATCGCCGACATCTGCTGGGTCTGATGGTGGGGTTCTTTGTTTCGGGTGTCCCTCGGGTTGCCTAAAACGGGGACCGGCACAGGTAGGCGCCAGGGGCGGAGGCAAAAGAAAACCAAGACGCTACAAAATCCTATAGCAATAAACAAAAAACCCGCAAAATAAATAAAAAAAATACTTTGGAAGTGTTCGTGCACAAATACAGCACAAGTACCTAAAAGATGCAAACCGAAAAATAAATTCCAGAAAACATTTTCAAATTCATGGAAATTAATTTTTGGAAAGCGCGGTAAAAATTAAGCGGGCAAGTGTAAAACGAGGTGAAAAATTGTGGATGGAAATTTCCCAAATCCCAGCAGTGCTCCCCGCCCCTGCCGCCAAAATTCGGGCCAGGTAAGTGAGGATTTGCTCAACAAACGCAGCTGCAACATCCACCCATTCAACTCATCATCACAAAAAGTTTCTTATTTCCTTTCTCGACCATTGCCTGATTCTCGGAACGGATTTTTTTGTGTAACGGATCAAAATTCGGCAATCATGTGCCGGTTGTCATGCAAATTCGTTAAGGGCGCTCTTCTCCCCTTCCCAACGACGCATTAATGAAAATCGATGCGTTTGTGGCTCATTATCACCACGATGACGTTTCACATGATAAAAACGTGCAGACGAGATGCTGTGGGCATTTTTTTACCGCTGACGAGCCAATCGGAATGCCGATAGGCGATAATCTGCCGACAATTTTACAACATTTACTTTTTTTATTATTTTGTTGCGTCTATTCGTAATTAGCTAATGTAGCCTGACGGCAGCGCATTTATCATTTCGTTTTATGCACTTTCTAGTCTCCGAGGAAGTGAGAAATCTGTCAGATGCGTTTCAAGTAAGAAGCTGTAAATATTCGTAGGACGTCATAAATTATTGCTGATTTACAATCTTCGGTCGGTACTTTCTGTTCTAGACAGTTTGAAAATTTTCGGACACGCGCAAATCAAGCTCGCCTTAAATTTCAAATTTATAAAACACACTCACACAGCTAAGGCATAAATGAAAAACAAGGGAAGAAGCGTAGTAAAAATTTATATATTTATAGAAGAGTTTTGTGGGGTACCGTTATAGAGTCGTAAATGTCGGAGCAATAAAAATGTAACAAGAAAATATTGACTTCAAGAACCAAAATTTTCAGCACCAATTCGTTGACGGAAAAATACAAAATAATAAATAAAATTGGTACGAATCGTGGAATACGAAGAGCAATAAATACAAGTTGCAAAAATAATCCAAAATACAATTAACCAATTTACAAAATTTTGTAAAAATACTATGAGTAATGATTTATATTTTTAACTATTTATATTATAACTGTCCTAAGTAGCTCGATACAACAATTTAACATTTGTTTTATCTCTGGGTGATGGTTAAATATTGTGCAGGCTTGTTCGTACCTAGTTCAACTGGTATCAGATATTAAGAGTTTAATGCTCTTATCTTCAATTGGCAAACACTTAATATTCACATCTTAGTGTTTAAAACAGTACAAGTTCTTGTTTTATAAAACATGTATTTACACAAATCGCTTTGAGATGTTTGCGAATTTCTACCTATTTGAGAAATAACAGTTTTCTCAACCATCTTAACGATGAGAAAGTGTTATTCCATTATTGACTGTTTGTACACAAGAAATCAAGTTTGCAGCACCTAACGAGTATTAACAATTAATTTTTATATCGATTAAATGAATAAAATTATAGTTATAGCAGCACCGTTGAATAAATCGAAATAATGAGGAGTCCCTTCTCGGCCGCCGATAACATTTACAACACTCCCTTGTTTAAACACATCAATTAACACAAAACCAAGAAGTGTAAACGGCAATAAAACTTTATTGAAAGTGTTTTGATGGTGCGGAAGATATAACTGTGATAAAAACTCTCGTCCCGAGTCGATTTTGTAACGATTTGTAAATGCAAGTATGAAGCAAACGCCAGCTGCCTCTTCCCAAATTAATCAAATCCTCGTCCCGAAAATTCAAGGAAGCGCTACCAATAACGCCATAAAAAAATTCGTCAAGCATCTGCACCTCCCCGAGTCCGTATTTTACAATTTTACAACCCCAAATGAGTCTGTTTAATATTTTATTACCGCAATCGATGTTTAAGTATCGTACAACCCTCGTATAATTTACGACCCAATAAAAGGCCATTAATAATGCGCCCTTTTGTCCCCGAAGAAATCAACAAGTCGAGGAGGATTCAGGTGTGCATTGCAAAACGTTTTGTTCAATGTAAAATCGGCTGTAAAGTGAGATTCGGCCCAGCACGATACAACTTTCAGGAATCTACCTGACACGTCCGTTTCCCTGAAAAAGCGGAGATTGATCTTCATTAGGAGCTAATGCGGGGAAAATCGCTCACGCAACTTTTTCATTATCGCAATAGCTCATGGTTTGAGCTCTTCCCTCAATGAACTTGACTTTTCGTTATTATTTCATAACAGTTGTTAATTTCTTCGTTGAAGATTGGTTTAAAAACGTAAGATACAAAGCATTGAGAAGCACTCATAAATTGTAACATTTCCCGGGAATTTCCGACATTGCGGCACCAAAATTATGATTGTTTTCTTACTAAATCAATTCTTTCACCTTATTTTTTTGTTTTTTTTTCTATAATAGTAAAAATAAACAAAAATACGCCTGTTTCAGAAAATAAAACTGTTATTGCCAAATATTCAATTCTAAATTATCCAAATCTATATCTAAATTTTTTGAAAGCAGTTAACTAGTTGGCCCTTGCGAATTATTCGCATGTTAGTTAAACAGATTGTCAAAAGATGGCGATATGACCAAAATAAGTTTTTTAATTAAACAGATAGATGGCGCCAGATCAAAATACGATTTTTCATAATTAAAAAAAAACATTCAAATTTCGAATAGTTTGTTTATTTTTTGCATATAACAGCGAGGATAATCTTCAAAATTATAGCTAAATCATTGCTTTTGATGAAGTATTAAGGGAGATATAGCGTACAGACAAAAACACCTTTGGGGAATAATGTATAGAGATTATAAAGTTCCATATATTAGATCTTTAGGAAAACACGTTCAACTGGACATAGACGTAAGACCTGCTATATACCTCAAAATTATTTAAATGATTTAACATTGAAAGTGCAAAGAAACTGAACATCAGAAGAAAGGATGAAGAAGCTTGGTTAATTGGTCAAACTTTATCCTTCTAGTAGCAAATTAAGGACAAAATCCGCGCACGCAACGCCTCAATTTATCAAAGTCGGAAAATCTTGTACGCGGGGGCTTCCCCAGCTGTTGGAGAGTCAAGGCATATGGCAAGCCGAACGTCCGTCGGAGATAATCACATAAATTAGTGTGGCGGGGTGCCACGCGCCTCGGACGAACCATAAAAAACTGAAGAAAACAAAAACAAAAAGGCACCGACACCTGCCGAAGAGGCGCTGATGTACCGGAAACGACATACAAGACAGCTGGAGGACCGCAGGTAAATTAAATTGGGTATTATGGCGACGTTAATGACATCGGGAGCGGTTCGATTCGGCGGTGATGGTGATCTGAATTTAAAATCTACTGCAACAGCTTGGACAGTTTTGGGATGAAAGTCGGCGGAAATTTGTATAAAAAAAATTCGTGCACGGTTTGTTTGTACATTAGACAAAAAACAAGTGGGAAAATTGGTGATTTCAATGCAAAGTGAAGAGGAGAAACCAGTCCAATTCTTTGATTCATATTTAACAGTAATATGTAATATGTAAATTCTAGCAGTTATTTTTTTAAATGTCTCAATTAAAGTAAGTATATGTGCGTTTTTTATTCCTACTTCAAAATGATGTTTTTTATTTTCCTTGTATTCTAAATACTATTTTCTCAGAACTCTAGTCCAGTTTTGAATATTTTCCAACTCGTACTGATAAGTCAGGTCATGATTATCATTTCCCATTTTCATCCTCTTTCAGAACTGTCATATAATTCAAATTTACTAAAACCTATTCAACTTTATAAAAATGTAATTCACAAGTTGCTGGAACTGATGAAAATGTCATTAATTACAAATTGTTTTAGCCCACATTTGGGTGCTTGTATGCTTCGATTTGTATGTTTAAATTTTTCTAGCAATCAAACGACTTAAAAAACAGTTCACATTGACGACTTTTAGCCTTTATTCTTACTTCACTACCAAGTGTCGGTGCGTAATCTTTTTTTAGATTACATTTTTTCTCACAGTTCCATTGCCAGATGCGTTGTAATATGATCCAGTCTTTAGTATTTTCTAACACGTATTATCTGAGATCAGGTTCGGATTTGTGTCTTTTCTGTATCTGCTTCCTCTTTCAGAAATTTAAAGCCATTCACAATTTATTTTCAATCTCATCTTACTATGCAACCACCTCGGTAGTTACTCTAATGGAAATTTATATTTACCTATATTAATTTCGCTCTTCCCACTGTTTGCAATTATCGAATTAATCTTCAAATAAATGTAAAAAAAATATGTGTATGTATATTTTTTGTTTATTGCTAAAAATTCATAATAATATCGTCAACAGGCAAATACAATACATTTTAATTTTTTCTAAACCTATTATACTGAAACCCACTTATACCGAGCGTACAAAATTAGAGATTTAGAGTTATGGGAATCAGTTTGGAATTCGTAGAGTGTAGAAAATGCTTATGCTCAGTCCTACAACTTGAATCATATAAAATAATCAAGAACACTTCATTAGCGATTTCAATGCAAAATAAAGCGAGCAAACGAATAAGTTTACACAACATTTAATGTGTGTGTGTTCATTATTTGTATCACGATCATTAATCACTGATAGGACGAGACACGCTTCAGCTGGTACGAAACTAAGCTCAGCGAGCAAAAATACTTTGTTTACCTTATACTAATAGTCGAAGAAAATAATATCCCCTCGTTTTCCACAACCTTGAAGCGCCACCTCCTCCAACACCCACAAATTTGCAAATTTGAATATTTATAGACCGTATGATATCATTCACGGCCATCTTTGTTCAAACACCGGAAACGTATATCAACGTCGATCTATATTTTGCACACCTCACCGTCTAAAGGGGTGTACAAAGCGTAAAATAGATCCCTTCTGTAGAAGGTATGAAATTAAACTCGTGACAAAATGTATATAGTACGGTTAATTCATGATGTTGATGGGGATGATCTGAAGAGGTAAGCGGCTGTGTGCAATGTGAGTTATTACTAAAGCGTAAATGGTGATTTGAATTACTGAACGGATCGGACAAGTTCCATTAAAATAATTAAAAATTCAGCTTGAAAATGGATTCGGACATGTTTATCATCGTTCCCTCCGGCATTAATTAGTTCTTTAAAGAGTTGTTTATGTGGTGTTTACGAAATTGGTCGGTGCAGCTGATCGCTAACGGGAAATATTGAAAAATGCATAAGAATTAAATTTCAGAAATCTCATATATCCGGCGCGTCCATTAAGTTATCAGGCGTAATTTACTCTTCCTCGAACTCCACCAGAATGTTGTTAATTTCCAATCAATTTGTTCCGCTGGATATTTTTCATTTGTCGCGGTAGTTTTTGTGCAACCTCCTCTCTCAAGTGGAATTATCGTAAATGTACATAACTAGAAGTGGGTAATTTCATTGCCTCATTTAGAAATGGTTGGATTTCGAATTCCGATCTGATTGACACATTGGCACATTCATCTTCTTGCGACTGTTCATTAGTTGAGAAGTGACAGCTTTATCTTATATTGAAGAATTCACTTGGTGCATTCGACGATTTTGCAATCATTAGGAACGACAATAACAGTTAAAAATTGCCAGTTTTATGTAAATTAATGAGTTTTTCGGAACCGGTTGTCAACAATAATCAGATTGTTGCGGAAGTCTTCACATTGTTGTGCATCCTTTCAATGAAAAATGTTTCTTTGGGAAACCATAGTATTACAAAAAGCTGATATCCATCCTGACATTTGTAACAACATTTTCAAATTGCAAAATAACTGTTATTGAATTTATTTTATTTAAAAAACAAGAATACAAAAATCCACATTTCCCTATTTTCCATTTTATACATTTTCATGATATTATACTAATTCTGATGTAAGGTGCAGTAATGGAAAGGCAAATGTGTGTTTTATAAAAATGATATAATAACCACCGGCGTCGTTTCACGTTTTTATGTTCGATGGCATTTTCAGCTTGCACCTGCCTCATCAAATCGTCATTAATATTCCGGTGGTTATTTAGTTCTTACATTTCCGGGTCGAACTAGTGTGTATGCAATTGCGAAGGAAAATAAGATTCAGAATAATTTTGTATATACCAAAAAAAATAAATAAAAAATAAGTTGATACCTTCCGTTGTAATTTGGATTTGTATCAGTTCTAATTCTTCTTTGTAAGATTCTTCTTTGTGGTGCCGTGGTATATTTTGTGCAATGTTCACTTTGTTATTTTAAATTGTGATCAATATTTTTTTTATAATTTTAAAAATATTATTTTTGTTGATATATCCATATACAATTTGTTGAATTTGACTTAGAAATAATAATTTAAAAAAAATACAATAAAAAAATGTAATTAATGTTAACAAAACCTAGCTGCATGGTGCAATACAAATCATTAAATTTAACAATTTAATCTGAAAAGTAAATTATTTCTTCAAAATGAATAATTTCAATTACTTAACAGAAATGTGACTCTTTTTTTATTAAATAATTTGAAAAATACATTGATATTTTATATATTTTAATTTCCTGATATGTGACATTTAAAAAATGGCATTATCATTTGGTGGTTTATTAAAATGCCACTTAATGCATGATGTCATCTAAAAAATTGTTTATTAATATAGGTTATTAATGCATGATTTTATATTAACGAACGATTTTCATGATTTTTTCAGTGGTAATTATGGTTACTAGCATAGGTGATACTATTATTTTATGACTTCCTCCCTTTAAAAGATAATTGCGGCCAACGAAAAATATTGTGTAATCGAATTGTAGCGCTTCGGAACATGTGGTTATTATTAGTATTGTTCATATTTCTATGTAAAATAAAAAATCCCGCTTACGAAAATGCGAAAATTTATGTTACCTAATTAATTAATAAATAAAACTGTGTCTAGACTTATATTTATTTTAAATTAACAAAACTCGTGTCATTCCATCTAAAATTATCCAGTGAATCACACTTGCTCAAATTATCCCCCTAATCCCCCAAACGAAAATAAAAATTAAAATTAAAGTTATTTATTTACAAAACAAGAAAACAATCCGATTTATATACAACAAATTGTATAGTAAAAACCGTTTTTGGTTTCCATAAATATTAAAAAAAATATGATTAATTTATTTTTGATGCTGCTACAGACGTTCTTAATGGGCAATTAATATTCTCGTCAATTAAAGGTCTCAATGAGGCCTGCATTAACAAACTGGTTTATTAAATACATTTTTTTAATTCAATTTTGATAATTTTTTAGTAAAAGTAAAACTTATTGCATAGGTATGCAATAATGTCTTTCAAATTATACAAAAAAAAAATTATGTGATCTAATTTAAAATAAAAAATTGAATATCGCACAGATATAATGTGACACTTAGAAAAATTCAAAAATGGTGGGCTCGTAGTAAATTAGAAGTCATTAGGAATAGCTTTGGATTTTATTAAATAAGACCATAAATAAAACATTTACAGCACCTGCCGCTTTTTAAAAATCACCCTGTATATACCGGGTAGTGAAATAAAATACACTGACCGAATGTCTCAAACAGACAGCTTTTAAAATAAAATCTGCTTCTGGACGACAAGCATGTTTGTATTTTGTCTAGAAGCATGTCTTCGACGATAAAGATATTTTTTGCACAGACTTACTTCTATTAGTGTTATCACTACGACCTTGAAAACTAGTTTACATAAAATATAAATATATTGTCGCCCTTCTCCCTTCATAACAAACATTTTCCTCTAGAGCGCTTCCTGTTGGAGATATTTCACCCTTTCTGCTTGTATAAATACCGCACCTGGTATTAGTAGGCAAATTGGAATTTCTTAACAATTAAAATGAGCAAATGCCTGAGTGATAGACACCCTAAACCCACCAAATATAAATTATAATCTCCCGTGGGAATCTTCACAAATTGTGGACTAAGTTTATAACCAGATGTTAGATCATTCATACACTGGGCCACTGTATATTATTTTTTGTACCAAATTGCATGGCAGAAAAATCAAAATAAAAGCTATTTTGCTCAAATAAAATCCTCGTACGCGTTGCGACAGAAGGTGGGGCTTCAGGCGGCAAAGGTGGCCCAAGATGGCACCTGGACATTTTCACCTGGCAAGCACTTGGTGCTTTTTCTCAAAATCACTACAAGATGAAATAAAAATACAAAAACAAATCCAACGATAAAACCGTTTATAAATTAAATTAAATATTAAAAGACGGAGCATGTGAAATTTGAGATGAACCATAAGCAACAACAACAAAATGTGAAGAAAATTATCACAATATCAAATCAACAGAAACTGAAACGTCAAGCTTCTGAAATATTAACAATTAAATTCAACATTTTACTATTTTTAATATTCGAAAAGGCAAATTAGTGGAAAATTGATACAAGGAGAAGGATATCCTCTCGGATCTTCGTGGTAGGCCCATTTATTATGTATTACTAGTGCAGTTTATAAATTCGCGATAAATGTTTCTCTCCATTGAATTTTACTGCTCCATCAATTCCGCTGCTCCGCCGCCATAAATCTCCGCTCTCCACATCGCCGAAACCGATCTCCTTATTTAAAAAAAAATCCAGAAGGACCACCGAACATGTGTTCCTAATACGCGTATAGAAATCTTGAAGAAACTCGTCAGCGAGGGTCAGCGAACAATCGTCGTCTTCGTCGAGCAGCTGCGGATCCTCCTCGGGCCTCCTTATGAAAGCGCCAATACGAATCCACGGCGAAGACAAGGTGGTCGGGGCGATTTTCTTTTGTTCGAACCCGCGTGCCGGCTGTTTGGCACGGCCACAGCTGCTCCTCCAGGTGTGTGGACGCATATGTCGACCCTCTTATCCCCGGACCTGGCTCCTCAAGATCGGGGAACGCGCTACAATGGGAAATATTTATTTAATCGGCGGTGGCATGTGCTCTCAAGATAACATTCCGAACACAACTCTTTCCTTCTGAACCGACTATCAATTGGCCCACTGCTTTTGATGATATCTTGTATACCTACAATATTCCGAAAAAGTTACTAAATACTCGTTAGCCTGTGCAAATAATTCGCATGGTATATGTATTGGTCACTCACCGTACGATAATATAATATATAAAGAAAGAATCAGAAGATCTAAAACAGATTGTCAATAGATGGCGCTTTTTACAATCTTGACGATTTTTACGAAAAGTTACTAAATACTAGTTGGCCTGTGCAAATAATTCGCATGGTATATGTATTGGTCACTCACCGTACGATAATATAACATACAAAGAAAGAATCAGAAGATCTAAAACAGATTGTCAATAGATGGCGCTTTTTACAATCTTGACGGTTTTTACGAAAAGTTACTAAATACTAGTTGGCCTGTGCAAATAATTCGCATGGTATATGTATTGGTCACTCACCGTACGATAATATAATATATAAAGAAAGAATCAGGAGATCTAAAACAGATTGTCAATAAATGGCGCTTTTTACAATCTTGACGGTTTTTACGAATTTTAAAAATTTTAAATTAATTTTGAATTGTTCGTTTATTTTTCGTTATAAGTGCTGAAGGTAAACAATTGGTTTTGATGAAAAATTAAGGGAGATAGGCGTACCAAAAAAAACACCCTTGAAAAATAATATATAGATAATTTCGACACAATTGATTCAAAGTTTGAAAAGTCGGAGAGAAAAGGACTGCAAAACGTTTGGACCTTTGGATAAGATTTAATATATGTTACTTGAATCTCCATTATTCCACCGGAGCTTCCTGTTAGTAGTTGGTATCCAGACTCAAGTTTATGGAAATTTTTTATAAAACCAATGGATTTGGTATTTTGGAGTTCTTTCTGCTTCTACATTCTGTTTTTGTTCTAGTTCTAAATGTAAACACAAAAACAAATTTTAAGAGGTGACGGTTGAATTTGTATTTTTACATTTTTGAATCCGGTGATTACATTCTTCAACTTTTATGAATCGCATATTTATATTTTGGATTTCTTAAGTTGTTTGATTTGTGTACCTCTTTAGAGATTCGATTATTATTCGAATTAATTGGATTCTGTGGATTTTTAATTCGGGGTTTGGTATTTCTTGAATTTGTTAGGAATCTGTGCTTTCATCGCGAGCTGTTTAGAACCGGGTTCAAATCCGTGCGCTCCTCTGGTGGAATGTTAACGACACCCAGCGTTTTCAATTGGGTCCGAATCTGGAGATGATTAGCGCATCATTTGTCCTAATTGCAAAACAAGCCGCAATTCCTTCCTCAACACCGCAATAAAAATCAACAAAATTATTACTCCTTCACTCAAGCACCTTGTAATCACGATAATTGGACGTCCCACTTTGCTACTTGAAATTTTTGTAAAACGTCTAACGTTCGTCATTCAGCGCCGCCATAAATAGTGTAATAAGCACTGTCAAAAATGACAGTTATGACACAATCAAAGACGCAAATCCGAAGTATCATTCCGATCGTTTATATCACTTTATTATTAGTTCGAAGGCAATGGTCGTTTAAACGTTCTCGTAAAGCTGTCGATTCCAGAAATGTTTATGGGAACGATTAAAAGAATTTTTTACAAAACGGAAGAGAAATAAATTTGCGCCGAGGTTAAGTGTTGATAGTTGGTGCTTGTCGTAAATTATTCAGAGATTATGATAAAAGTGATTGTACCGTATGTTGTGGGCTGAACGCGTAACTGATTAACCGCAGCTATTGATAACACGATCAAGTTGCAGAAAGTGCAGCTTGGAAGATTCGTCTGAGTTTTAACGGAAATTATAATTCAACGGGTTCGCCCCTTGTTGAACAAAACAAATTTCTTTTGGCAGGAAGGATGAACGAACAACAAGCTTAGGTCCAGGTAGAGACTTGCAAAACTAGAGTCATCCAAACACGGCACAAAGCTCTTTTCATACTTTCCTATACTATATCCCATTTCGGATTTAACCCAACACAACAAAGAAAAAGGTATACACGTTTTCCACATTTCTCGTCAGTAATAAGCCAGATTTTGCATCTGGGGTGTTTTTTACAACAATTTTCTCCTCCATTTGCCGCCGACTTTTCTTTTCTTAATCGAACTTTACTCCAAGCTCGAGACAGATGCGATCGAATTATAAATGGGAAAGTTCTGAGCAAACACGTGAAATGATAAATAAATACAGGTGGCGCTAAATCTACATTTTCCATCTCCGGGATTTCCTATCTATTTACCTGCCAAGAATGTGGAAAAAAGGGCGCTTCGCCACATAAATTGATAACAAATAGAGTTTCGCTTGCAATTTGTGCATAATTTGCTCTACAAGTACATGTGAATAAATAAACCATTTCATTTAACTCGTAATCAAAATTAGCGTCAAAATTAAATACAAATAGTCTGAATCGAAAATAAATCAGTTTTGGCTAACATTTCAATTTAGGCCCGACATAAATGGGGTTGATACAGCAGTTATCAAAATATTTGAATGTGCGGAAAATATTTTTCTGACTTATTTTCATTTACACCTCGTACACTTGTTATACTGTCATTAGTTTTGACAACGTGGAGCTCATGAAACGAGAAAATGACTAAAACAGGGTGATTTGTAAAAAATAGCAGACTCTGTTGAATTTTTATTTATGGTTTTATTAAAAAAAAGTCAGATTAATTATTATTATTATTAATTAATGTTATTATTAAAAGGCTTTTAATTTTTAATCCAGCATTTTTGAATTTTCTAAGGTTCATTTTCTAATTAGTGCCACATTAATCTTTCTTATTTTAAACTGGGACCCATATTTTTTTACATAATTTGAAAGATTTTATTTATTGTGATAGATAGACCCATCCAAAATTTGTTAGCTTTACTTAGAATTAATTATAAAATAATTAGTAAAACTAAAAAAAAAGGAATAAATGATAACAAAATTTAGTTGCATCAATACAAATCATATAGGTTAGCAATAATACGATGTAAATTAAATTATTTTTTCAAAATGAATAATTTTAATCACTTAACAGACATTGTTTTATGAAAAATCTTTTATTTGCTGCTTTTTGACCTTAAAAAACGGCATTGTTTTATATCGACCACATGTAACTAAATTTTATAAACTTTTTTATTTCTTTTCAATTTTTATAATTTTATTGCATACGATTGTGTTAAGAAAAAAATTTTAAATTATACAAAAAACTTGTGCGAATAATTCGCAGAGACTGCGTTTGGGTGGTGGAAAATTGTCAATAAATGGCCAAATGACCAAAATGACTAAATGAATAATTCGCTTGGAAAGTGGGAGATGTTAATAGTTGGCGCTTTTAATTAAACTAATAGTCAGTAGATGGCACTTGACCAAAATTCAATTTTTTATTAAACAGGAAGATGGCGCTATTCAATCATAAAATATAAATAAAATAGGATGGAATGGAGACAATGAAATTAAAGAAATTATAAATGTACAAATAAATAGAAACATTTCGTGGCAAAAATAAGCAAAGTGGAAAATTCTACAAAAAAAAACAAACAAAAATATATGCACACAAATAGTCCATAGATGGCGCTATGACAAAATAAGGTTCTTAATAATTTCAAAATAAACTAAGGTAACTGAAGGTAATCTCAAAATGATGGCTCAATCATTGGTTTTAATGAAGTATTAAGGGAGATATGGCATACCGACAAAAAACACCATTGAGAAATAATTATACAGAGATATTATATGGGTCCCAATTTAAAATAAGAAAGTTGAATATTGTACCAAATATACTATAACACTTCAAATTTTAAAAATTGTCGACCTGTAGTAAATTAGAAGCCATTTAATATGGTTTTTGATTATTTTGAAATCGGATTGTAAATAAAACTTTTACAGAGCCTGTCGTTATATCATCCTGGATATGATGAAATGAAGGACGCTAAAAATTGCACTTAGTGCAGAAAAGAAACGTTTAATGTAAAGCCCTCCAATTATATACGTAATATTATATACGTATTAAATACGTAAATATAATATAATAAATGTAAGCTGGGCGCCATGGAATATCTGTATCATTTTTTGCTTTACATTTTTTTTTAAATTTCTTTTGACTTTGAAAGTATGTATTTCCTTGGAATTATATTTCCTCATTGTATTCTTCCTGCTCCTATGTTCAACATATTATTTTATTTAAATTTTACTAAATTATTGTGACTCGTTTGTTCGATTCACACATTACGTTAAGTGCTGTAAATATTTGTACGAAACGCGGAAACCAGTCGTTCAATGATGCTTCGCTTTTAAGTACATAATATATGTATAATTCGCATATTGTAGTTTTTGCTCGTATGCAAATAAATACAAGTTTGAAATGAAATGATTGGATAAAAATATTTTTTTCGCGCCGATACATCCAGATACAGTCGGTTGAATCTTTTCCTATTTCACTGAACATATTTCACATATATTGTACCCCTGTTGTCATATTACATTCAGGTTATTCACGATGGGGCATTGTCGTTGCTAATCGCTAACAACGTAATATAAGCATTATATTACATAGAAGAGGTACTAATGGACAGTGCACTGGCAATTAGGCAAACACTTGGCGCCACAAAAGATGTTATCATTTAGTTGTTGCAATTAAGTTTTTGCAAACCTTTCACTTGAAGATGTTAAGTTAACGGAAACCGGAAGGAGGCGCTCCTCGTCCGATTTTTACACGTAACTGAATCGCGCTCACATTCGCCGCCCATGGGACCTTGAGAATGGGCTTTTCGTGCAGGAAACGAGATCCTGGAGGGTTTTGTGTTGGGACAATGAAACCGGCGGATCTTTGTTCTTCGACCACCTGGTCCCAACCGCCATGGTTCAAGACGCTGAATACCATCATCCTAATGCGATGCGCAATTATTTACGCCGTTTTTTCACGCACGCAGTTGGGCGCTTTTTCACCACCGTTCGCCTTGAACTTTCGCCCCTTTCGAGGAGGTTTTGGGGTGATGGGATGGAAGTGAGCTTGCCCTTGGCTTTGCGACCCGGTTACGGTCAGTTAACGCCGGTTTAATTGGCGATGCGACCGTTAGATGGCAGTTAACATATGCACCCCGGTGGGGCACGATCCCCACAAATAATGATCGAGCAAATTGGACCCGGTTGCGACAGACAGATAGCCAATCAAGTAATCAGATACCAGCTTTTTATTTGTGGGGGGACGACAGCTTAAATAAACAACGGACACTCATTCGTACATTCTTGCAAATATTTCAGTTTCGAGGTGGTCTTATAGAGCGTATGTACAAATAAAAAACGAGTAGGCCATGAAATCTAGCTTTTTATTTTTTACAGTGTGCACATTTGACAGGTACTGTCAACCAAAATTTGCTCAAAAACGTCTAAATCAACGCCCCAAATTGGAATTTATTAAAAAACCCATTAAATTATTAAATGTGTCTTATAATAATAATAAATCGGCTTTAAGAAAATAAGGGAGGAAGTTCAGCTGAAGCTACTCAACTTAACCCCAAAACAAATATGTATATTCAACAATAAAATATAAATAAAATAGGACAGAATGGAGACAATGAAATTAAATAAATTACAAATGTATAAATAAAAAACGAGTAGGCCATGAAATCTAGCTTTTGTTTTATTTTTTACAGTGACAATCATGACATTTGACAGGTACTGTCAACCAAAAATTGGTCAAAATACGTCTAAATCAACGCCCCAAAATGGAATTTATTAAAAAACCCATTAAATTATTAATTGGGTCTTATAATAATAATCAATCGGCTTTATTAAAATACTACTTAATTTAACCCCAAAACAAATATGTATATTCAATAATAAAATAGGATAGAATGGAGACAATGAAATTAAAGAAATTACAAATGTACAAATGAATAGAAACATTTCATGGTAAAAATAAGCAAAATGACAAATTTTACAAAAAAATTAAACAAAAATTAAGCACACATTTTTAATAAACTAAGTAAAACTATAAATCTTTTTCTTCCATTGGAGAATATCTATAATACATTTTTTTGAAACGATTGAACATAAATATCTTGTTGAAACAAGCTTGTTGAGTTAAAAGTTATAAAATGTTATATGTCAAGGAACGTTGAAATATAGCTGTCTTGAATTTTGGCATCGAAAAAAGACGACGAATTTGAACGTTATGACAACTTCTTCGTGAACGCAATAAGATTCCAAGATTTTAATTTGATTCAATTTAAATACAAATAGTGCCGAGTGATATTTATAGATTATCCCAACTCGAGCCACCAACTCCTTAATTTTAAGGAAGACATGACAAAAAATTTTTTTGAATTTTTGTAAACGGTATTTCGATTGGTTATCTAAACATGAATAAGAACTAATTAGGAAATAATTTTAATTAGAAAAGGCTGAAGATTCGCAAAGTTTTTTTCTTAACTTAAATTCTGAATTGTGATAATTTGCATAAAGGGTTTTTAATGCACAATGATTTCTTCACGATAGAATTTACATGCTCCTTAAAGCGCAACTAATTGTTTATCATAATACCAAGATTTTTTTACACATGTTACAACTTTAATTTGATACCGCCCGTTTTTTAATCTTATGATGAAATTTTGTATTTGTGGATGACATGCAAATGACTACATTTATTAAAATTCAGTTTTGATCCTAATTATTTAGTTAGAAACGTTATTTGTTCCAAGTTGCGCCCAGATTACTTAATTTCGAATATCTCCAACTCAAAGTCAAACAATTTCTACCCTCTAACGAATTTTTAAGTGGTGCCATGACCTACTCTGAATTCTTTATTATTTGTACGCGTGTTTCAACTGAGCCTGAGAACTCAATTTAGTAAAATTTTATGAAATAAGGACTTGATGAATTTTTATTTTATTTTAAAAGTTTTGCAACATTGTACAAATTTGTTTTTTGTGGATATGTTTCCGATACTGATTCGAAATGTCAATAACTAGGTTTTAAAAAAAACATTTAATTAGAACAATTCACTGTTCCTCTTAATACAGCCCGGAATGCATAAGAATGAGAACCGAAATTTTGCGAGAGGAAGTATGCAAATCGTTGGGCAAGTAAACTGTCAGGCGAAACGCTGTTTACGCATCGTATTTGTGTCCCGGAGCCTAAACACCGGAACCCCCAGGAAGCGGCCCCGGATTTATAAGGCCCCGCCACAATTTTGCATAGAGGAATAATCATATTCAAATGTAATTAAATCTGATTGTGTGGCAGCTAGTGAATTTTAATCGACTTAACGAAAGACTTGCCAGCGTCGCCAATTAATCCGGACGATGAGAAAAACAGCCCCCGACCAAGAAATTTCAAAGTTTCGCAAATAATTCCGTCAGAGCCGGCTCTTTTAATTGCCTTTTGGTTTAATGGGATTGAGATCAGCGCGTTGCGGTTTCGGGCCTAACTTTCCGATGATGGAGTTGGGGAGTAATGAGCCGTTGGTCGAGTTTGAATTTTAACTTGGTGCAAATGCGGGCTTTCCCTCTTTTGTCTCTTGGGTCTTGGTGATTAACTGGAAAAACTCGAAAAATCACTTCGCAATGGATCGATTTGCAGCTGCGACGCTGATTGTTCTCGAAACTGGCGACGAATTAGCATATTATGTAATTAAATCGCACAACTTGTACATTTTGTATGAGCGTAAATAACAGTCGTTGGTGTAAAATCGTTACACATAAAACTATCTTCGTACATCACGTATTTATGCGGATCATCTTGGGTACCGTTAATTCAAATTAACTGCTTGTAGCGCTCTACTGATTGTGATTTGTAATTAATTTCAGCTAATAGAAATAAGACTTTTTAATTGTCCGCAAAATGACTTCAATATAAGTCGGAGCAAGGAGTGTCAGATACTGTCTGGAAGTTTTTTGACAGCTTGGTAGGTGATTCTGAAGCTTTTCTATAAATTTACAATGAGAATAAAGGATACAAGAAAATAAAATTCCAAAGATCTATTTTTTATATTTATAAACTGAAATTTCTTGTACAATTTTCAGAACTAAATACATAATATCCATTTAGTGGCGCCAGTTAGTCAATCACACGAAGTGATTAAAACTGTTCTCGGCAATAATACATTTCCCATTCATCTGCAAAGCCCAGCGGTGTCCCTCATTTTACGAATCAACGAAAAAATCGTGTTACAGTTACCTGCACTTGGAAGCGCTCCATCACGCCTAGGAGTTTATGAAAATCGCAAGCTTGAAAATTAAGTTGAGATGAGTAAGCTCCTGCGTGCAATATGAAAAGTCGGACCTGAAATAACTATGTAGGGATTCGGAAGAGCCTCCTCACGGCACCTACACATCTTCCGCTGGGCTTTGCGGCTCTACTAGAGCGTCAAATTGAAAAATCCACCCCCGACCGCCGCCATCGGTCCTTGACCTGGATGTCGTAGACGACAATACTTCTGACGTGGGGATGATGCACGACACCCTCTTCGTCGCTCGTTCAACCTAATTACTTAGGTTAATTTACCTACCGCTAAGGGAGTGTTGCTCTTATCTCCTAAAACAAGATTATTGCAAGAAGATGAAAGCGACGTCGATGAAAAGCTTTAATTGCATAACGAAGGCGAGGCCGTCGCGACGCCTAATGACTTATATGCAACCAACTCTGGCGGAATGCATCTCACGTAGGGACCTAATGGCTGCCTACAAGCGGTATTTATTGCCATGCAAGCGATCGTTTGTTATCGGTGTATGGTAAAGGCGCGCCTGGAGTATTTCCGCTATAAAGACTGCGGGATTTGCGTGATTTATCCGGGAGGTGGCGTCACGAGCAGTCCTAATGAGCGACATCTACAGACGAGCGATACGTGCTACGATTTATGGCCTTATCGCAATATTAAAGCAAATACTAGCGGAGGCTCAGGAGGCCTGGAATCTAGCTTTTGTTTTATTTTTTCAAGTGTAGACTTTTGATATTCAGAAATTTGCTCCACCGAATTGCAAACCGAGACCTGGAAATGGAATTTGAAGAAGTTCTATTTTTTGTTATTAGTTTTTAATTACATCTTATGGGATAACATATTTTTTGTAAATTTTGTAAAATCGCCAATTGCCAAATTCATATTCACATATAATTGTGGACTTGCACAATGTTTGGTTTACATAAAAACATTGAAAATAATTTTCAATATTTTATTATAAATTTTAAATTAACAAATTAAAATTAATTTGAAAATTAATCAATTATAATAAAGTGCGTATTTGCCTAACTGCAACTTCTTACCAAAAATATTAATAATACAATAACAAAACAAACTGCACTAAAAATAAATTATTACATGTTTAAGACTGCTATAGAACAATGACATGTTCTACTGTATTAAAAAAAAATTAGATTTTGAAATTTATGGAATTTATATTTGTAATAAACCTAAAACAAACTGTATGGCGTTACTAAATTTTGCGCAGATGTAGTTCTAATCGACATACTTAAATGCGTAACAAAACATAATTTTACAAACTCTAATCCTTTCATATGTTTTGAAAGAAGGAAAATGGGCAAGTATTTTAATATTGTTTTCTTTCTTTTAATACTTTGTTCTTTTAGTGTTTGTCCTAACTGCCCTTCCATTTAATTTTTGTTTAATTTTTAATTAAATTCAATAAATTTCAAATTGTAATTAATTCAATATTTTTTATTTTAATATTTAGTTTTCCTGTTAATTTTCAATTGAAATTCCAGAGTTTTTCATGAATGCTTCTTAAAAGTAGTAATGTGGCCTGACGTGAGGATTCCAAAAATTATCCTTTAAAGCAAGCATGTTTTTCAGAATGCGTCATTTAAATAAAGAACTAAGCGATGCTGATCAGAAAAATAAAATTAAAGAAAACTCTGTCAGAGTGAATATAATTACAATGTGCTTTATAATTTGGGCAGACAACTTTAATTTTGCATCGGGAATTATTAAATATACACATTAATATGCCCTTATTGTGTGTCTTTTTGCAACAGTTGTGAAATAAAGTAAAAAAGAGTGCACAATTTTAAACTTTATGCCTTATTTCCCATGTAAAAACGTGTTTGGGAGAAGTATTTACACCGTGACGTCATGCGCATAAAAAATTGAAAAAGCAGCATGTGGAAGATCGATACAATGTGACTGAGAGCAAAAAGAAATAAAATTTTCGAAAAAAAAAATACAATACATGAGATAAATAAGACAACGAATGAGAATGAAACCAATTCAAGTCGAGGAGGAAAATTTGTAAGTTGAAAAAAGCGCGATCATAAAAATTGCAAGAATTTAAGACGACTAATAAAAAGTGGTCGCTGAATTATTAAGACTCATAACATAACGTGTAAATTATTTAAGTGTACTAATAAAGAAGCTTCTGTGGTCTAGTGGAGAAGTAATTGTGAGGATCAGGAAGAATTACTTCTTATGAAAAATGGCAAAGCCACGTAATTGTGGAATCATGAACGATCTAGAATTGCATTTATGTAAATAAAAAATACAATAAAAACACAATCACACAGTGGCAGATCTAGATACAAAGACGCCTTAGGCCCATTTACTACGGCGCCCCATTATCTTACAAAAGAAGAAGATTGTTTAGAATCTCAAACAAAAAACATATGTATTCTAAACTTTAACAACCTGTTTTACACAACTGTAAATTAAAATAAAATGACTTTAAAAAAATTTACATTAACACGCAAATTGTGTAGGTATGTACGAAAAAGTTTCTGAGAAAATGTTTTGTTTATGGCTTTGCTTTCCTAGCGTTTCAAGATAACTAACAGGAAACATTTTCGACAATTTTAAGACTTTAATAACTACACTCGGCACAAAAATTATTGCAACACCTGAATATTTTAACAGTAATTTATACCAAGATGATGATGGTCTCATGAATATAACTACATAAAAAACATCAGAACTTTAAGGTGCTTTATTGTCATGTTCTTATCTCCAGAAAATAAATTCCGTTATGATTTTATATTTTATATTACAAATCTGACGGCGTTGCGATAATTTTCATGCAGAATATATTACCTGGAACACTAAAAAATGGAATCCACTCAATTAACATAACAAAATAAAATATAATAGTACAATACAATCAGTGTGTCCAATTTTTTATTTTATTTTATGATAATGTTATATGCAAGTCTTTTGTTAAATAAAAATGTTGTTGATTTTAAGTGGCCTGGAGGGCCTATACGTAAATCCCCCAATTGATCGCTACAGATTTTCACGAAAATGCGTCTGTTTGAAAGCGTGCTCCCGCCACCTGTCATCTCAAACATCATCCAAAGCTCTTTTACCCTCCTGTAATAGAATCCTGCGAGCTTTCAGTAGTTATTACAAAGCCACAACTAAGACGATGCAGTCTCGAAATGGATTTCGACAAGACACGAAAGCTCGCACGTCCGTCCGCAAGACGTCATAACGAGCTTTCCGATTAACATTCACGACATCGACGCCCCCTCGAGACGCGTGATACAATTAAACGTATACGTGCATCGCCTCTTATCGAACGCCAGGACCGTACCGTCGCAAATCCACCCCTGTTCGCAGCTAAGCGGCTGATTTAATTGTCGACTGCCAAAGTTTCGCCAAAGTTGTACATGTAAATGAGGAGCGAGGAATGTAGATTGCTATTTAATGAACTTTATTATACTTAGGTGAGTTGTGGCGGGTTTTAAAGTTGGTCGCTCTTGTTGTAAATTGCGACTTAAAGCAGAGCCCAACGAGCACCGACACACTTTTTTGTGTGGTAAATCGATTTGGATTTTTCAGGAGTAATGCCGGAGCTTAGCTTTAATTCATTCGCTTGGTCGGGGCCTTTCAGAAATGAACAATTGATGATGATAAAAGCTCGAACTGTATGGAGCCGAGTGTTATCAACACGCTCTCGTTAAACTAGAGGACAGTTTTGCTATTGACTTTTAAATATGAGCTTCTGTATTCGATCCCTGTTCATCCCAAGTCAGGAAAATATTTAATTAAAAAGCCACGCGAGCGATCGAGTCTGACGCGTTGTTTCCAATATGTGAAAGTGTGCCATTTGGCTTGCAAAATAAATCCATATTTTATTCTGTCTTTAGTAAACTAAACCAGAATTGAATCTTACAACAAACGGTTGAAACTCCTGAATTTCGGATCAGGCAAGTAGTTCTGAAACTTAATTTATCCCAAAGACCCGTAAAATTAAATTTGGACAGTCGTCGGACACAAATCACCGGATCTGTTTGCATAAAAAACAGCGCTACCCGTCCCATGACTAATGAATTGTCATTGTTGTTCAAAAGCGTGAGTGGATATAATTCTGTTATGAAGATCAACCGAAGATATGTATATGAAACGTTTGGAAATCATTTCATTCCTTCGTACAAACAGTATTGACTAAAAGTACAGACACAGTAATTTTTTTTTTAAATTGTAAAGTTTGTATTAGAAATAAATTTACTTTTGTTATAACGATCGACAGTTTGTTTAAAAAAAAAACACTATAATCACAATACAGGCTGCGGCGTTTAACCTGACACAGTAAAATATCTCAAAAATAAGTCTTGGTACAGAAAAATATTTAAAATAAAAACTGTTTTATTTCAAGGGGGTAAGAGTACAGGTGCATCAATTCTTCATTTGCATAACGATTTAAAAGTCATTTCTTAATTTTAAATGTATATTTTTGTTTCTAATAACCGCATCTAAATCTCGTAAAAAAAAGAAATTATGTCAGTGACAGCGATTTTGGGACTTGGTAATTGATTTTGTAAAATAGAAATCGGTGGATTTGGTATTATTCTTATTTAATATTTAGGAACTGGAAATTAGTAATTCACAAAGGCGTTGAGCTAGCCGTAAGTTATTGAGTTTCTGCAATATTTCAGCTTGGAAGAAAATATCAAATTTCATATTTGAAAAGTAAAAATCAATAATATCATTAATAAAAAAAAGTATTCTGATACATCCAGAAAACATCATTGGCATGCTAAAATCGCTTGTTCCCGAATATTTTTGAAGGCATTTCTCATTTATTTCCTCATATTTTCAAGGGTTGTAGGTACATTTTTTCTTTAAGAAAAGTCCATAGAAATAAATCCAGCGGTGTTAAATGTGATTATTAATCAAACGACCATTGTTACAATTGTTACTTTAGTAATTTTTTATTACAATACCTTTTCCACGAATGGTTATTGATTTGTGCTTTTCAAAATTGAAATTTGATATTTTTATCAAATTATTGAGTTTAGTTGACCTTCAACCTGAAATATAAATTTTTAATAGAATTACAAAAATTAACTTTTTTGCGTTTTGAAACGGTTAAATGTAAATAAACATGATCACAATTTAAAAAATAGTTTATTCAATATTATGTTGTATAACTCTTTCTTCGTATTATTTCGACACATCTTCTGTGCATAAGATGTAATAAGTCTTGTAAATGGTTCAAACCGATTGTTAAAAAAATGGTGTCGTGACCAACAGTGTTACCAACATAGAACTTCAAATTTGTCCACCGCAAGATCAACATTTTACTACTCTCTACCTAATGTCCAGTGCTTCCATGGCCTACAAAGCCACGTTTTATTTTTGTACGCACTGATACTTTATTAAACAGAGATGAAGCAAATTCATTTTTTCTGTCGGTTTTCAAACATTCACTGGAAGTATTAAATAACTCGTGCACAAAACTCTCAGTAATAAGGCGGCAGACGTCCGAATCAACCGGATAACAATTAATCGCCGCTTAAATAAATGAATGGAGGATAAATGCTTTCCCACTGAAGAATTCCCATCGGTTCGTTCGGCTATAACATAACGGTTAGCGTACAATGAACATCCCCGAGCCATCTAGATAATGAACGATGGAGTCGAAGGCATCTTAGTGACCGGAAGTACATGCAGTAAATCCGTTCTGATGTCCGGCTACCTCGTCGGAAATGAATCGTTAGCCTCGGGACAGTATCGGAATTGCTTCCATCACACCAACTGAATGGATTGGTTCCTGCGACAAGCACTTAGCTGATTATTGACTGGAGCTCCGAAGACGATGATCCATCATCATCTGCTCTGTCACGACACCGTTTATGTCATTTAAATGTTGGATAAATGGAAAGAAAAATGTACGTCCGTCCATCTAATCCTTCTTGTCACACCAGTTTCAAAATAGCGAAATAAAATTAATTGTACCATTGGAACGACCCAACTTTCAAAGAGTCCAATAATTATTATGAAAACTGTTCCCGGAAATCCGGAAATGATCATTAAGCTAACAATGAGAGTAAAACTAAATGGCGCAGATTATCTCTTTCGAATATACCTAAATTGACGCTACAACTTTCCAACTTTGCAAATCCAAATTCTCTTTTACAAAAATGAGCTTTGCTGAAGTTAGAATTGTTTCTTATTCTATTCTTCGTCTTTCAGATTATAAAAATTCCTTGTTTCAAATTGTATAATGGTATAAATTCAGCAACACTTGGTATTTGAATAAAATTCTCTTCAGAATAAATTTTCAAAATAATCGATTAAATTTGGTGGATGCGCCGGGCAAATCGAACAAACCTTATCGCTCATTCTCAAAAATGGGATGACTATTTGAAGCTCAGTTTGTATGATTATAATAATTGTTTGTTTCAATTTCCATTATGGTATAAATTCGGCAACAATATTGATACCAAATTTTTTCCAGGATAAATTTCCAAAATAATTGATTAAATTTGGTGGGTGCGCCGGGATAATTTAAAAATCTTTAAGTAACATATTCAAATATTGAATGATTATTTGAAGCCCATTTTGTATTATTATCGGCTTTCAGACTATAATAATTGTTCATTTCAATTTTCCATATTGGTATAAATTCGGCAACATTAAGTATTTGAAATCAAATTCTATTCAGTATAAATTTTCCAAAAGTAAATTGATTAAATTTGGTGGATGCCTAATTAAAAAATCCTTGAGGTTTATTTTCAAAAATTGGATAAGTATTTGAAGCTAAGTTCGTATGAGGATCGCCTTTGAGATTGTAATAATTTTTTGTTTCAATTTCCATAAATGTATAAATTCAGCAACAATATTTGAACCCTAATTATTTTCAGGATAAATTTTCAAAATAATTGATTAAATTTGATAGGTGCGCCAAGTTAATTTAAAAATCCTTGAAATTAACTTTATCGTCTTTGAGATTATAATAATTGTTTGTTTCAATTTATATAATGGTAAATTTATTATTGTTTGAAAAAATTCTTTTCAATATAAATTTTCAGAATAATTGATTAAATTTAATTTGGTGGATGGCCGGGCTAACTTTAAAATCCTTAAAATTCATTTTCAAAAACAGAATTATTATTTGAAGCTCAGTTTGTATGATGTCGCATTTCTGCAAAAGATTTTTACAAAGATTTGCGCTCTTCTCCATCCGCAATTGTTTATAGCGGCAGAACTTTCCTGTCGCCTTTATTTATAGCCGGTGCAATAATTTCATTTTTCCGTAATTGCGTCGAGACGTTCACCGTCGGGGTTCTTCAACAAAATATGATTGTTTCCGAAGAAAAGTTTCGGTAAGAACTTGCCTAATGACGCCATACGTCTTCCGACCATTTCGCAATGGATCGGTAGCGACTTGTTTATGGTTTCGGGCTTTTAAGCGTCTTGTCCTTAGAACTCGATTATTGTCGTCGCTGGCGAACTTTTCCAATTCTTGTAATAAATTTGGGCCGATAAATATGAGATGTCGGACGGTTTTGCACACGAGCTTTTTGTTGTCGACGGAATTGTGGAGTTTCTAAGGCGCGGCATCCATCTTGCAAAGCTCAGCTTTAATTGCCTCAAGCTCGTATTGTTTCGCGACTACCAACTACTCATAAAGCTGGGAATTTGCGAGTTGTAATGCGATTTCTACTTAGCGCTGCTAAATGCTTTGGCATTCTTTGGTGAGCTTTCAACCTCATTTGCTCGTAGGTTAAATGCACAATGGTCTATTAGAAAATGTAATTATGTCACGTCCACAATGCAACTACAACAATAAACGAAATGTGGCAATTTGTCATATTGTATCAAAATTGTATTATGTTCAAAAATGGTGGATGCGCCGGGTCAAAAAAAAAGATTTGTGTATATTCGTTTCTAGTCGTCATGCAAAAAGTTCTCCACTTGTGCAAATCATAATGTGCGTACAAATGAATAAAAAAGGAATGAATCAAAGTGAATGTCATTAGAGGGTAGAAAATATTTGAACTTGAGATGGAGAAACTTGAAATTAACTTTTCTGTTGACAACCATTTCGGACCCGACATGTAAGACACATTTAATATATTTTTAACAAAATTAATCTCCGGGCGTCAGTTTAGACGTTTTTTAAGCAACTTTTCAGTTGACAGTTCCTGTAAATATGATGGCAATGTCAAAAATAAAAATAAAGAGTTAGATTCCATTGTCTACTCTGAATCCTTTTTTATTTCTACGTTAGTGAAAAAAGCTACAAGCAGAAAGTCGTCGGAATAAAAAAACTGCCCGAAATAAGTATAAAGCGGCGACAGGCGAAATAAGCTACGATTTATTTATAGGACTGGTAGGAAAGCTTCGGAATTTTAAAACACTCCACTTAGAAAACATATGAAACGTAAAAAATATATAGATTTCGAGAATTAGTTCCGAACATAAAAGTCGTCCCAGAAATTGGTTTTAGTCACCTGAGGGCGTGGAAGTTTGTCCACAAGCCGTGTTAAGTTATTTATTTCTTAGATTGAGTTGTTATGTCTCCGAAGGATTTTCTTTGAAAGTTTGCGATCTGAAGGATGAAATCGATAAGATTATAGCTGGAGCATTATTACGTAGTCTTTGTTCCCGTTCTGATAATTTTAATTAACGTTTTGCAATCAATAACAGAGAAGCACCACAGTCATCCTGGCGCAGCTCCATTTATTTAACTAAAGGGGTAATTTACTAAAAGAGAAACTATTTAAAATTCACAACCTTACTCCACTCCACGCACTTTCTACATAGTATCTGTTATCGCCGAAACACATTTAAATGCAAAACCTGCTTGCTATTTGCCATTTAGCTTCAACTTTCTTAATTTGCCACGTGAAGCATTGCCAAAACTGCTTCGTGCTTAATTTGACCCACGCGTGATAAGCACGAAACTGGAATTTGTCTGTTCTCAAAATCAGAGCCTATTTTTGGTAGATACAAAAATTTGTCCGAACGAAAACATATTTATTGGTGTTTCATAAATATAAAACGTTGCTGAATTATAATTGGAACACAAAGCCACAAGAAAATGTTTGCTTGCTTGTGGGTATTTGTTACAATATGAAACGAATGCAGTGCGTAATAATAATAAGCAAACAGTTTAATTAAATTGGAATTGATTCATAACAAATAATATGAAAAATTTTGCCATTTTCACGTAATTACATAGATTTTGTGTCGAATAAATGATGTCGTTCACGCATGACGGTATTTGTTGCAAAAACGTATTAAATTTAATTTTTCTTTGACTGAACTTGTATAAAAACGAAGCACCGATAGTGTTTCGACCAGTTTGTAAATGATAAAATAATTTCCACATTCGCTTAATAAAACGCTTCCGAGGTTGGCAAGATCATCCGAATTATTCTCCCCGAATTATCTAGCTTTAATTACGGCCGTAAATTCCGTTTAGGTCTGCGAAATCTTTCTGATTCATTACCCCACCCCGTTTCAGACTCCTAAATCGGAAGAATAATGAATTTTACAATATATTTAAAACGTCCCTTTGCCGTTTCAGCTCTCCATTGCGCATTACATTGCTGTTTAAACTTTTCCACCCCCGGCCAAGCATTCACTGAAATCAGAGAGAACGCCGCGGGGGCGGCAACTGCCCCCCGGTGACGTCACGTCCGCCCCGGGGCGCCCAAAGCTCCTTCTAAATGAATTAACAGCAGTGCGGATGGAATTGTTTGCTGGTAACGTGATTACGGTGGATTCGATACACCGCCACACGAGTCCTGTTTACAAACTTGCACAAAAAGCAAGATTGATTACCGGCCATTTGTCCTAAGACATAAATAAAAAAAATCACGCCCTCATTTGTTGTTCGTGTTGCTGAGATGATGATTGAGGATGGCATTTCGCCGTGATGATAAAATACAGTCCGACTGTCATAAAGTTGCATTTGTCACGACCAAACCAACCCCGGCTCGTTAGTCATCAGGTGACATCAACATTTACCTGACACCCTTATTGCCTCAAGAAATATTGGCAATCGAGGAGTCCACCAAATTTATCTTTAAGAAAAAATACAAGCGTAACTAATTAGAATACATATTTGAGCACAACAATTTTTTCTCTATAAAGACTAAATAAAAAAAGGTTTCTAACTGTGATAGTAAACAACTTGATTTTTTAACAAACTTAGAGGCATTACAAAACATGAACACAAAAAAAATTGAAAAAAATATAAATAATCAAAACTCTGTAAAATTGCCCGGCGCATCCACCAAATTTAAATATGCAAATTATTTTTAATTTTACCAGTTGCATGATGTGCAACGGCTTGCTATGAGTTCAATTTATTAAAAAAATCAGCAGGAATCACATTTTCTTAATCGGGTATAATATTTGCCCGGCGCATCCACCAAATTTGCGGACGGGGCTTATTTTCATTTTTGTAATCGATCATCATTAAGCTCCGTTTTAATTTCGTTCTTCTTATTTTTTGCCGTTTAATCCGGCATCCATTATGCCCGCGTCTTAATTAACGAAGTTTTTAAATTTGGAGCGTTTTAACACAACTTCATAATACTTCAAAGAATTGGCCATTACGTTACTGACGCTTATTGTCGTTTTCTTATTATTTTGTTCCCTGGAAACTTTTCTAATAATTGTCACCTAATTGTCTGCCTGCAGTCGTGTTTAATTTTATTCGTCTGCTTGTTACAGCCGGAGAAACTTTCTACAAATGCAGCAAAATCGACTACTTCTCCAAAGAAGAGTACAGTCCAGATCCCAACGATTCAACAATGGCGATTCCATGTGAGTTTTGGATGTTTTGTGTGATTGTTGATGTAAAACGTCATTTCATACGTGCTGAGTTTGACAATTGTGCTGACAACGTCAGATCATTAAACGTTGTTAGTGAAGTTAGACTATTATGCAAACTCAAAACAAACAATTAACCAAGTTAGCAACAAGATTTTTATCTAAGGTACAAAACTTAGAAATCATAAAATTCGGCTTTAATTAACCATACAACGCTAACAAATTAAGCTTCAAATAATGATCCAGTTTTTGAAAATAAATCCAAGGATTTTTAAATTTGCCTGGCGCATCCACCAAATTAAATTCAATCAATTATTTTGTAGTTATTTTGAAAAGAATTTGTTTTCCAATAATGCTCCCGAATTTATATCATTATGGAAACATACAAGTATTATAATCTGAAAGACGATAATAAAATAAATTGAGCTTCAAATTATATTCAATATATGAATATGTATCCCAAAGATTTTTAAATTACCCCAGGGCATCCACCAAATCATTATTTTGAAAATTTATTCTGGAAAGAATTCGATTTCAAATAATATTGGTGAGTGAATTTATACCATTGTAGAAATTGAAACAAACAATTATTATAATCTGAAAGACTATAATCATACAAATTAAGGTTCAAATAGTCATCCACTTTTTGGAAATAAATCTCGAGGATTTTAAAATTAGCCCGGCGCATCCACAAAATTTAATTTAATCAATTATTTTGAAAATGTATATTGAAAATAATGTGATTTCAAATAATGTTGGTGAATTTATACCATTATAGAAATTGAAACAAACAATTATTATAATCTGAACGACGATAATAAAATAAATTAAGCTTCAAATTATATTCAATATATGAATATGTATCCCAAAGATTTTTAAATTACCCCAGGGCATCCACCAAATTGAATCATTATTTTAAAAATTTATTCTGGAAAGAATTCGATTTTAAGTAATGTTGGTGAGTAAATTTATACCATTATAGAAATTTATTATTATAATCTGAAAGACGATAATCATACAAATTAAGCTTCAAATCGTCATCCACTTTTTGAAAATAAATCTCAAGGATTTTTAAATTAACCCGGCCATCCACCAAATTAAATTTGATCAATTATTTTGAAAATTTATATTGAAAAGAATGTGATTTCAAATAATTTTGGTGAATTTATACCATTATAGAAAATGAAACAAACAATTATTATAATCTGAAGGACGATAATCGTACAAACTGAGTTTCAAATACTTCCAATTCTGAAAGTTATTAATCTTAAGGATTTTTAAATTAGCTCGGTGCATCCACCAAATTTAATCAATTATTTTGAAAATTTATTCTGATAAGAATTTGGTTTCAAATATTGTGGCTGAAATTATAATTGAAAAAAAATATATAATCAAAGCCGATCATCATACAAACTGAGCTTCAATTAGTCATCCAATTTTTTAAATAAATCTTAAGGAGTTTTAAATTAGCCCGGCGCATCCACCAAAATTAATCACTTATTATGAAAACAATTTTATTTCAAATAATTTATACCATTATAGAAATTTCAACAAACAATTATTATAATCTGAAATACGAGAATCCTACAAACTGAGTTTTTGAAAATTAATCGAAATAAACTACAAAACAAAAAAATTAAAATTTAATAGTGCTTAAATTAATTGAAGAAAAAATGGATTTGTAAATTTTTTATGCAACAAATGATCCAACAGGCAAAATTCAAAGTCAGTTCTTGCATAAGCAAGAAGTTTGATGAGTCCAATTTCAGTCACTTGCGACAACGCTCTTTACTATTTCTTGCTGTCCTTGCAAGAGCTTAAACATTGCCATATTTCAATTTATGCAATCTTCTCCATGCGTATTTCAGCCAAGTAAATGAAATTTTTCCGTTTCAGACACCGTAACGAGATCAGTTCTCTTCTTCCTCGCTGCGAGTTTACTTCTTTGTGGAGGATATTGCTGCTGCGTTTTGGGACAGTGCGTTCGCCATCGCTCCCTCTACACGTTCATATCTGGGGTGATCTTTATAGTGACGGGTAAGTCTCTCGTCGTAACAGATTATGCAGGAAACAAGCTCCGTTATTATTCACGGAAAATAAAAATATATCAAGGGTAGTTTTCACGCAAAGCCACCTCCCCCGTCGTTCGTCTTTTTCGCAAAAAAGTCGACATGTTGGGGCTTAAATATGAACTCATATATCATAAAGTTTATAATGGTAATAGCCGGAACGTCGACATAAATTTTATGCTTTTACTCGTATCTATTTACAATGTAAATCTTGTTCGGGCGTGAAATTGGCGGCTGTGTTCTAATATCGTGTTTTAAACAACGTTTCAATTAAAAACGCATCAATATGCATTTGGTGGCCGGTTTAAGCTGTAGATTTGGCTGCAATAATGAAGGAAAAGCGGGAAATGCAACGATGAGGCAAATTCATTAAAGCACACTCTACTAATGGATTTCCATAAAAAAATTAAACCAAAAACGAGTATATGTTTATTTTCAATTTTGCGAACCACGAAAAAACGCCACATTTTTTGTGGACTTGGCACACAACGCAAGAAGTCACAGTTCGTGAAATAATACATTTTATTACACTTGTTCACTTAAATACAAATACAAATGGTTTTTAAGGTCTGGTGATGCTCTTCGGCCTCATAATGTACATCTCGGTCTTCAAAGCAGAAATCGGCAGTAAATTGCGTCCCCGCTCCCAACTTCAACCCCCGGCATTCGACTACTGGTACGGCTACTCCTTTCTTCTTTACGTCAGCGGCTTAATCACGACGCAACTCGCCGGAATCAGCTCCATCTTCCTCTTCATCTATAAAATCCAATTCGAATGGCAACGGAAACACCTCGACGACGTCAAACGCGGCAAAAGTCGACACCCGACCACGTTCAGCCACTACGACGCTTCCATGTTCTATCCGTGTCGACGCCATCCCCAGGCCTACATCAACTCCAACAGCGCCATCCACTTGCCCGCTAGCTACCCCACGCCGCTCCTCCACCAAAAACGGTACTTTTTCAGCAAAGAACCGCTCCAGGAGTCGCCGTGCAGCGTCCACCGGCCCCGGTCGCACTCCAACTCTCTCAAAGACGTGTCGAGCTTTTACGACTTCCCGCCCCCGCCTACGATAAGCTACCAGTTCGACGAACACTTCGGAAGGTAGTGCACGAATGCAATAATTAAAAAATGTGAATTCCTGACGAGGTGTCCTTGCAGTCCCATCGGGCGCCAGGAGCGGCACTTCCCGCGCGACGTCACCACGAACACGGTGTCCACGACGGCCGATGTCAACTGCGAGGAGTACCTGGGGGACGTCTTCGACGACTACTCCCCCAGCATCCAGCACGAGTTCGTCACCTTCGACTTGGACCAACCGCTCCCGCTGAGGGCCCAAAGCAACGTCTCCATTGGGTCGCGCAACGGCAAAAAAACTTTTGAAAGTGACACCCTAAGGAGGACTACACCCGTTTGAGAGTGGTGTCCTTTAAATGCTCATTCCGCAAACTTTTGTGTGATATTTTGCCAAATAGTCAAAACCGATTTTTACGGACGTTCTAATCAAAGTCGCGGGGTTTCCCGCCTTAAAAGGCTGAATTGGCGCTGACTTAAGTTAACGACGAGCTGACCGTTCTCGATTAATCAAATTGAAATAAAGTTTTAAATGTAGGAAATCAAAGCGTTTGAGAACGGTTTGCTGTCGGCCCTTTTAAACGAAATCAAACAAACCTGCGTGGTTTAATTGACGACTAACACAATACATAATTTTTTATCCGCAACCGCCGACTTTCAGTTCGATTAAACTACGCAAATTAAATCAAACATATAAAAACATTTTATAATAAATCTTAATAGACTAAGAATTAAATAAGACAAGTTAATTGTGACATATCCCGTATTAACTGTAGATTTTTTAATTCGTGTTATACTAGCGATTTTTATTGTTTGTTGAGTACTTCCCTGTGTTCTCTGTTTTCAAAGAAAGGAAAAACGTTAATATAATGTGCCATAATTGTTGATCTTGTATATTAAATAATATTGTAAGTTTAAATGTAAATAATAAATTAAATAACAACCTTTGCTCCCTTAAATAATACAAATTTAAACCGCTATCCCTTTTTTGTACTCTCTATGCATACCGGGTGTTTCAAGGAAAACGAGCCTGTCAAAATTTCTCACCTAAAATGTAAATTTGCAATAATCGCCAAAACAGCGTTCATCCCTAAAATTTGACTGGGGAAAATAAATCGAGCGCCCCTCATTTAAAAGGGTTTTATGTCTTTTTTCAAACGTATTTTAAAATTCGTTTTGTTTTATTATTTTCAGCAAAGAAATGCAATTTATTAGTTTGTTGTATTTATTAAGAATAAAAAAATGGCTTGTTAGTGATTTTCTTTGATTTAGCTCTATTTTATTTGAAATGACATAAAAAGTAATAGTTTTATTTTTTCTGGAAAGTTGACTCGGTATGCTATCCTGGCATTTTTTTTCTTAAGGATTTTTAAATTAGCCCGGCGCATCCACCAAAATTACTCAGTCACTTACTATGAAAAAAATTTTATTTCAAATAATTTGTACCATTATAGAAATTGAAACAAACAATTATTATAATCTGAAATACGATAATCATAGAACCTGTGTTTTTGAAAATGAATCAAAACAAAGTACAATACAAAAAAATTAAACTTAAATGAATTGAAAAAGAAATGTTTTTTGATATACTTAAATAGTCAAATAAGGTAGGTCAAGTAAGGTAGTCAAATGGGCAAATAATCATAAAAATGGAACAAACGAGAGGCCAAGATCGCCCGATCTCACCCCATTAAATGTTGTTATGGGGCTATCTAAAATCAAGTTTTCCAAACGCAGACCTGATCACTAGAATAACGCAAAAAAAATTGTCCTTTAATGTCATCAGCTGACTATTTCTGAAAAATATTAGACACGCTTTACAATCGAGGCTATACTTTTCCTTGGAAGAAAATGGCCAGCATTTAGAACATTAATTATCATTAAATTTGTTTTTTTTTGTTCTTATAAATTTTATTTTGATATTAGGTTTTTTCTTTTTTGGCAAAATTATGCTTCCGCATTTTTTTTCTTTACTTTTAACCTTCCCCCTTGGTATAAAAATTGACCTGTTTCCGCATTTTTTGCACATTTACATTCCAGCCGAGATATTTTGACTGGCCCGTTTTCATTGAACCACACGGTATATTGGTGATAGAACAACGTTTTTGGGACAATAATCCGCAAAATTTCAAGCCTAACGTCTGAAAAATTAAGTGGAGGAGTGTTTTCCGATCGCGCCATACAAATTCTTCAATATATTTTTTAATTATAAAATTTAAAAAACGATTATAAATATAATATATATATTATATATATATAATATAATATAAATATAATTATTTTCTTTTGAAATTGAAGTTAGCTGCTCAAATTTTTGTCCACAAAATTAAACATTATAAAAGTAATTGTTTTTAGCACTTGTACTATTTTTTCATTTTTTGTACTGTTCGGCAAAAGTCTAATCTCTTCCTTTCCGAAACAATTTAATTACCCCACGTCCCATTCCCTTTAGAAGTTATTTTGTTCCAAGTAAATATGTAGTTTAAGGTGGGAAAAAAGCATGCAAACTTTCCATAAGAGGGTTTAATTTCCTAATTTTCCAACAGATTTTTCTGATTTTTTGGTATAGCATTCGTTGAACATTGCACTTGCAATTAACATCATTTGAGATTCATCCTAATAGTAGTTATTTAAGAAAAAAAATAATGCATGCAATTTTTCCATAGGAGAGTTTTGAGGGTTAAACTCCCTTATTTTCCAACATAATCGTCTGATTATTTGGTATTACCTTCACTGAACATTGCAATTTAAATTAAGATCATATGAGATTCATCGTAATAGTAGTTATTTAATAATTAATTAATTAAACGGCCCTTACATAATGCTGAAAAAGATGACACCAAAGCAGATTATTTTGGAATGTGATTGTGATGAACATGCCTCAGTTTACCAAAACCTTTGCGAATCTTCAAGGTAAGTTTACAACCCAAAATACATCTATACATTTTTTGGTTAAGTCTAGCGTCAGCAGGTATCGACGTTTTCTCTCGGCAATGTATCAATTTATTCTTGAGTATCTTCCCATAATGTCACTTGTTCTTCTAAAACATCTTTGGTCTTTAATTTTCCCACTGAGCGACGCTAACTGCGCTTATATTTACCAAATTTACTATTGGAGGAAGAGAAACTGCTTAGGAACAAATTGTTTGGAAGATGCGGGGTTTGAACAAACAAAACGCTTTAGCAATAAAATCTTTATTATTCACTCGGTGATGTTTCTGTCATGTGAATCATTCATAAATATAAATCTTCAATAAAATGTGAATAAAATACGATAATATAAAATATTATAACGAAATGTTAAGGCCATAAAACAAACCTTTTTTGTGTTGGCAGTGAAACAATGTTGTTGCCAACGTTTTACTAAAAAAGGTTACAACACTCGCACTCATCCGTTAACCTCCACCGTTTTTTTTTTTTGTATAAAAAGCTGCTTGTATGACACCGCACTACCCTAAAATCGGTGCCGATATTATTCACTTTTGGTAGAAATGGCTTAAACATCAAGTCCCTTTTTTGTTTTGTATAAGTTACATGGGCCAAGCGGTGACAAATACTGTTGATTAGATGATGACTTGTTCGTTGGGACAACGCGAAACATTCAACGATATCCCTGACGTTGTACACACACACTTAAAACGAGAAATTTAGTAACGAGAATGGTCCCGATTGACGCTTGTAAATTTAGTTTCAACTAAGTACTAAAGGGAGACGTACACAAATAATTAAAATAAACGACGATTTAGGCACGTGGATTCCGTCGAAGTCGTCCGAAATACTGGACACGCGTTGATATGGCAATTTGTATTATGCGTCCCCGTTCAGTTGGCCGTCGGAATCCAACTCTTCAGCCAACGCTAGTGGAGCGCGAAGCAAAATGTCACTGACTTGAACTTTTCTAATCTGAAAAACAAAACGGTTGGTTTTAGCGACAGCAACAAGGGAACTGGTCCGCTTCAATTAACGCCGCACCGTTTAAAACTAACAAGATCTACTCCAAACAAGAGTCGTGCCCTCACATCCATGAAAAAGTGTAATCGGCGATAAAATTGACATTGAAAAGTAATAACATGAGACCAAAATAATTTACACGTACAAAAAACATTAAAGATCAGGCGGGACTCTGAAAACAAGAAATACAAAAAATATTAACTTCATCACTTTGGATATGAGGGCACAAATGGATTAATTTGCACATTTAATCGGTTTTCGAGCTTCGTTAGTGTCGGTTAGTGTATTATCCCTTACGAAACAACTCCGTCAGCCCACTGGAATGTTAAATAAAAGTTAGTAGTCGTTATATTAGACGATCCAAACTGTTAGAAAATTTTTTGTAACAAGATCTAACCTCTAAAGTCGGTGCAGGTCCTTCCGTGTCACTCTCTAATATAACTACAAAAGCAACAAAAAGAACACATTTAAAGCAGACATGACGACGAAAAGCTCGATCAGCAATGTACAAAATGTACAATAATTAAGGCAGGAAAACTCAAAGAAAACAAAAGCAAACACTCACTGTCGTCTTGCGCGTTAGCAGGCGTCGTCGTCATCGTCGTCGCACTGGAAGACGTCACCGTACCTTCTTGACTATTATTAACGACCGTCGTGACCGTTTTCGTAACGCACGCACCGGAAACGCGTCTATTAAGCTCCTCACCTGAGCCGAGGTAATCTTTGACGCTGTCTATGGTGATGTCGCCCACGCTACTCGACACTGTCGTGTTATGCAACGTTTCCTCGCCGTTTTCTCGCACTTCTTCCCTCTGAAAACACGAACGAAACGTAGTAAAAAGCGGCCTAAGGAAACTAGTTGTATAGCCGGCTCGTCTAAAAATCATTAGCCCTGTCGCTCCCCGTTTACTACTTTTGTGTGCAGGTAAAGAGAGAGTTATTTCTTTCATACTTGGGACGGAATAAAATTCGTTCATGCTAAATTAGAAATGTAGATGATTCTGTTTCAGTCCGTATTTAGGAACAAAATTAATTCTGAACTGATCTAAACAAATATGGCATTTTTGCTTCTCATTAAAAAAATCAGAGCTGCAACATGGCTGAAACAGAAAATATCAAAGGACAGCAATATTTCTTATCAATAATAAATTTTTAATTATTTAACGTTCAGATGACATAAAAGTGTGTGCTGTAACTCACTATATTGAAAATATTTCATAATATCTATGTATGCAGTTAGGAATAATATACAGGTGTCCCACTGGGAACTGCATCGATCAATATATAAAAAAGTTATCGACAAAAAATTGTGAAAAATATAGGTAGGGCCTAGTCAATAAAAATTATTACAAACTTATGATATCAATTTGCTTTTTTTCAGAAAACACCTTCATTTTAATTATTTATTCTGTCTTCTCGGTAAATTCAAAAGCCACTCTATCATCAAAATCTAACAGTTTTAGAGAAATGTATTTAGATTTTTATTCGAAAAATTACGTTCTCAGACAATGAACGAAATTCATGATAATTATTGAGAGAATAAAAAAATGTTTATTTACTTTTATTACTTTAACAGCCAATAAGAATTTTGGCACAAACTTTACTTTAAAAATTAAAAAAATTTTCTTATTTAGAATAATTAAACAAAGTAACTTTTGATTTCATGTAAATGAGAATCTATATAAATAAAAATTAAATGCTGTTCGTTGGTAAGCGCACATCTCTTGAGTATGGGTGGACCGATTTGGCAATTTGTTTTAATGTTTGTAATAGTCCGAATAAGGCTTTTAGGGGAAAGAAAAATTGGAAAATTGCCCGGAAAACTTAAAAATTTGGGAAAAACTAAGTGCTTTTTTCGATGAGATTTTTGTATCAACTCAAGATTCGAACGATAGATATGCGTAATTTTTTTTGCTTGTTATGGTCCTGGAAATGTTTTCAAGAAAAAAACTGCGAGGCAATTATAAAACAAAGACGTAAAATTCGGGCAAAAATCATAATTTTTGTATGCACTCTCGATCATAACTGACATGGAACGAATTATTTCGTTGATTCTTTTTTTGTTTTGTTCCTTATGCTCCGAGGATGGAAACAAAACTGAATGTTTTCGATTGAAAAAAAAATCAGGACGATATTCGGGATGTCTTCTAGCCTAAATTAAAATAAAATTACATTTATTTTTACTTTTGTGTTGTTTCGCGATCTGTCGAACAAATGTAGTTATTTTATTTCTACTTTTATATTTTAATTCTGTTACAATTTATTTTGCTACATGCCAATTTGGACCGGACAACATCTGTCGGGTGAGTTAAGAAGTAATAAAAATAAAGATGTTCCATGTAAAAAAAAGCAGATTGATATCTTGTAATAATTTGCATCTATTAGGCCCTACCCACATAAGACTTTTCACATAAGTCATATTTTTACGTCATGCGGATGAAAAAGTTGGAATCAATTCCATCCATAAATTTTTTATCAGGAGCGAAAAAATAAATGGCTCGGACCCGTAAATTTTTAGTTTTAAATGCGCAAATTTTTACACGAAAATCAGCTTATGTCATCTCTGTCAAAGATATGACGTCTTTCAATTTTTTTTGAATGGCAACCCTAATTTTTGATTGCGTCATTTTATAGAACATGTTTTTTGGACATAAAATAATCAAATTTTTAATAGGTTATCTACACTATATACTATAATACCGGGTGATTATAAATGATTTACTTAAATTTAGGTGATTGGCAACAGTGAGGAATTGGTACCAGATTAACTGTCCTTGTGTTTTATGTCTATCACCTTTTCAGGTTAGAATATTGTTGTCAAAATGTGTAACTTACTGAATAATGGCGAACGAAAAATGACAAATAACAGAGAAAATGGTTACAGCGAGTGATCGAAAAGATCTTCCAGTTGTAAAAACCATTTTGAATACAATTCTGAGATGGGCAATTTTTAAATTTGACGTTTATTTGACAATTTCAAATCTGAAAATCAGTGTACCCAATGGAAAAGTTAAAAAATATTGCCAGCCTAAGACAAAAAATGTCAATCATTTATAGTCACCAGTGGTACTTTTTTATTTAGTTTTTAACCTATTAGGGAAATTATTAAGGAGAGGAACCTTCTCAATTGGTGTTTATAAATATAGAACGGTATTGGAATAAATAAATAAGTCGATCAATGAGTTCACAATACAGTTCACAAACATACACATGAAAATTTCCACGCGAACGAAGTCGCGGGCAAAAGCTAATATAACATTATTTTTGAGTTTATTTACGTTCGCTTGTGTTTGGAAATTTATTCACTTCAACCACATAAGTTGACATTTACTCTGGTTATTTTTTTTCACGTTACATTGCTTTTGTTAAAATCATTAAACTACAAAAAAAAACAAATGTTACACAAAAAAAAATTATTCTCAAAAACATGACCTATTAAATTTTTTATTGTTTTATATGCAAATAAACATGCTTCATAAAATGATCCAAACAAAATTAATGCCATAAAAAAATTGAAATGAAGTCATATATTTAACAGATATGAAATAACAAAACGGATCAAAAAAATACACTTTTATATTATTCGTAGGGATTATGAAATATTCTCAATATAGCGAGTTACAGCACACACTTTTGTGTCATATGAACGTAAAATAATTAAAAATTTATAACATACATTATATTGCCGTCCTTTGATTATTTCTGATAAATTAACGATGTTGTAGCTCTGAATTTTTTTTAATGGTTAGCAAAAATGCCACGTTCCTTAGATCAGTTCAGTATTTGTTCATAATAACGTGCGTTCCAAAAAAAAAACGAGGCTGCGTTGGCCATAGAAAAACTTTGTGCAACAATTTAGTGTAGCAAAATTTCAAAGTGTCAGTTCGAGTCTGTTCATGTTTTTTAGATTAGCTTCCTTGTTGACAATGGGATAAATCATTATGGGATAAAAAAAGTGCAAAACATTTCCCGGTATCGTTGTGAATCCAAACATCAATCTATTCATTGTTACAGCTTCTCCTCTGTTGAGGAGAATATCGGCACGACCAGGACGGTCATTAATTTGATATAACTGTAAGTCGTGAATAGATCGATGAAGAAGAATCAGTCTCAAAACCGAAAAATGTCTTGAGAATATTTGGCAGCACTCAGTTACCCGTCAACCTTCATGGGTCATCAGTCTCTATGCGCAACTCGAGACCTACCAATTCAGTTTAAGAGCAACTGCATTCTCAATTAATATTTCAAAAATCGTTGTATATATAGTTAAACACGGACGTCGACCGCTAGGGAGTTGTATTACTCAATATACATTAGAAAAAAAAGGTTCGGGTTTGCTTGGATTCGAAGGTTCGAAGGTTTATTATTTTAATAGACCAAAAAATTTGGACGGGTTACGGCAAAAAATCGAAAGCAATTGCGTGACTAGTGAGGACATTTAATCTGGACCACTTTCTCAATGCCAATCAATAAATGTTGTTTGTTTTTGGAGTTTAACTACGGATTGTCTTTCATTAAAGTTTACATTAATTTTTTTTTCCCCATCATTTAAGTAATAATAATAATAATATGTTTGTGACCTACCAATCGTTGTATACATAGTTAAACACGAACGTTGATAAATTACACAATATACATTAGAAAAAAAAGGTTCGGATTTGCTTGGATTCGAAGGTTTAAAAACCAATGATTATTAAAAATGCTCATTGAAAATAAAATTGAACTGTCCTAGCGTTTGGGCCGTTTTATTTCGATGGTAAATTTTAAACTGACAGATCTTGACATTTGTCAAATCTATTTTTATGTTTTCTATGGTTTCTACACTGGAAAGCCGATAAATTCCATGGCCAACGCAGCCTCGTTTTTTTTTTGAACGCACGTTACAAACTGAAACAGAATCTACATTTATATTTTAGCCGGTATGAATTTCACTCCATTTAAGGTGGGAAATTTTTCATTTGTTACGATTCACGCCCGCTGGATGTCGCAACGATCGATTATTTATCCATCAAAGGCAGGCGGCCAAATTTTAGCATTTTCCCTAGTTTTTTTGCCTCAAAGATTACGATGAATCGTAGTATTCGTTGTAGAAAGTTGTTTTGGAAATACATTTTGCCGATATTTCATTTAGGAACGAAAAGTTGATCGGCAGCGACATCTCATTTTCAAGTTGAGAACGTAGGTTTTACATGAAACACGTTAAAAATAATGCTTAATCTCGGTTATTAGGCAATTTAGGGCATTCATCTTTGGGCAAAAGGTTTTGGTAAACTGAGCATCTTCATCATAATAACATTCCAAAATAATCTGCTTTGGTGTCATATTTTTCAGCATTATGTGAGGGCCGTTTAATTAATTAATTATTAAATAAGTACTATTACGATGAATCTCATATGATCTTAATTTAAATTGCATTGCAAAAAATCAGACGAATATGTTGGAAAATAAGGAAGTTTAACCTTCAAAACCCTCCCATGGAAAAATTGCATGTATTATTTTTTTCTTAAATAACTACTATTAGGATGAATCTCAAATGATGTTAATTTCAAGTGCAATGTTCAACGAATGCTATACAAAAAAATCAGACGAATCTGTTGGAAAATTAGGAAATTAAACCCTCAAAACCCTCTTATGGAAAATTTTCAGTATGAAAATACTCTTTTTATCGTAGAGTCGCACACTAAATTAGTAAACGGAAAGCTGCAGGACTGGTGATTTTCATATGATCTGGGTGTAGTACTGACCTTGTCGTCCCCGACGCTCCCGTCCTTACTCTCGGCCCTCCCGTTCACTAAAGGGACCTCGTTGGCGGACTCCTGGTGCTCGGCGTCGGAGCCGACGTCCGAGCAGGCGTCGTCTCTGTGGCCCGCCGGCTGCGGAAGGTAGCAACGCGCCGTTGTGGCACAAGTCGCCGCTAACGATATTCTCTGCAGCTCCGACGAGGAGTGAAGGTACAGAGCTTCCGCGTATTTCGTGAACACCAACGAAGAAATCCCGCTGTAGAAAAAACGCCATTTCGTATTTTGATGTAATCGTTCGATCGTTCGAATTATGTTTGTCATTCAGTGCTACTGAAACAAGAAACTCACTTTATATCTTCACGCTTGATTGCGGCGGCGTTGAGCTGCCTCTTCAGGTCCGGAATGCTGAAGACGAGACAATCGCCGATGTTCGTAAGACAGAGCAGATCGATCTCGGAGTGGACGACGCCCGTGTCGGGATTCCTGCAGGTGAAGGTGGCGAACGCCATCCTCCGCACCCTGGCGCCGTCCTGCGCCGTCAGCTTGAACTTGCAGTGCGCCTTCACCGCGGGCAGCGTAAAAATTTTGAACTGCTCCTCGGAGGCGATGATCACTCGGTGCGCGGACGTGGTGTCGGGGAGCGGCGCCACGCCCTTCTCCACCTCGAGGGGTTCGGGCAGCGGCCTGTTCGAGCCGTCCAGCACGGCGATGGATATCACCGGCGCCCTGTGCTTCAGCTGGATCTCCTTGGCGATGTGACAGGTGACGTCGTCCGTTTCCCTTTTCGAGGACGACGGCACCGTTATCGTGAAGGTGTAGACGGTGCCGTTGTTGGTGCCCGCCCACAGTGTCGGGTTCGTGTTTTGTACTACAACGCAATTGTTGAGAAAAAAGCGCTCTCGTCTCGCGCCGCGCTAGTTTGTGTCATTACCATTGATCAGGAAAGTCCTAGCAAAATATAAGCATCTAACAAACGAACTCATCGAATCGTCGACTGGTCGCGCCTCGATCTGTCGCTCGACCGGTTTCGCTTCGAGCGGACTGAACTGGCCGCCGCCGTCTTCGGATGGCGGGAGTTTGCGTGCCGGTGGGGAATTCACGGGGGGCGTGGGGGCGTCGGTGTTAGCGCGTCGTTGGGAGCGGCCCTTGCGAAGACGCCTGAACGACTCTCTGAGGGACTTCTTGAAGGACTTGCGGCGCGAGATCGGGGTGTCGCCGGAGCCGGTGAGATCTAACCGGTAGCAACTTTTTTATCGAGTCGAATCACACAACAGCAAATTACGCTTACCGTTAGGATTAAGCGTGCATTTCACCATGACCGGCTTGTTCTTGACGTAATCGAAAAGAGCGAGACCGTGAGCGGTGCCGGCGGCCACCAAACCCCAATCCGCTTGGAGGACGCAAGCCGTCACGGCCGCGGGAGGATGCAGCTGAAGGATTGATGTGGCCTGGAATCCTCTGGTTTGGTGAAGTTCGCCTGTAAAACATACGTGCTTTTATCCCAATATTGAACAAGGAGAAATAAACAGTCTTAGTAAAAAGTCCCTCAACAGTCGAATAACTGTTATTTTAAAAAAAAAAAACAAATTTGGTGCGGACATAACAGAGTTAGTACAACCGTGGACAGTCAAGAATAACACTTTAGCCGGCGTGTATGATGCAAATACCGACTCAATGACAATATCTCATATAGTCGGTATTTGCATAACACGGGTGTTATTCTTGACTGTCCATGGCTGTACAGTCCCGGATCGGTCCCAAATAGTTTTTTTTTTATTTGATATGAATATTATAGCTGAAAATACAGAAAATCCTCTGGTTTGGTGAAGTTCGCCTGCAAAAACATACTTTCTTTTATCCCAATATTGAACAAAGAGAAATAAACAATAAAAAGTCCCTCAACCGTCGAATAAGATCATTATTTAAAAAAAATAATTCAAATTTGGTGCGAATATAACAGGGTTAGTACAGTCCCCGAACGGGAGTTTTTTTTTATTTGATACGAATACTATAGCTAAAAATACAGGGTTGTTCAACTCAGCTTGCGTCTTCTGCAGCTCAGTTATTATTATTATTATTAAGTTGGAATTTAGATATTTTGCAGACTACATTCTAGGAAAATATTTTTGATTATACAAAATGTCCCAAAAAATTGTGACATCATAATGATATATATATATATATATTTTTTAAATTACAGGTTCTATATTTTTGTGTCCATTAGGGTGCAATTTTATTTGCTTACATAATTTTTTTAAATCGGTTCAGAGGACCGGAAAAAAATAAAAAAAAAAAAGTTTTCCACCTGTTGTTATAAAAATGTATAAAAACCCCAAATAGTGCCACCTTGATATAATCAGTACTAGGTACTTATTAAAGGTATTACGGGGTTTGCAAAATCAAACGTTACAAAATTCAAAACCTAAAAAAGAAATATAATTTAGTTAAGTCGTTTGATCGGCGAGGCCACGTAATTAATAAAAAATAACTACTAAAAAATAAAATATTTTCTTAATAATTAAAATAACTAGTGTCCGACCGAACTTTCGGTTTCAGTTTCGGCAAAAAAACTTGTTTCGGCTGTCCTTCGGCCGAAACAGAAACTGCATTCGCAAGGTTTTGCGAAACTCTTTTTATTTTAATACATTCGATTGAAGGATTATTTGCATCAAAAAGATTTATTTATTTGTTGTATTTGGTAGATAGGTAGGTACAAATTTTAGAAGAAATAATTTTTTCGGCCTCCGTCTCAAATTAGTTATTTTGCAAACGCTCAAATCGCCTGAAAACGATCATTTTCCTGCCTAGGCAAGAAAATAGAAAGCAGGGATTTTCAATGAAAGCTTTTATGTTGGCGCCGTTGACTTTTAGGGTAATAAATTCTGAATTACATTTTTTGCTACTTTGAACATGTATGTCTTTTGTTTTGTAGGTTTTATTTTATTTCATAATATTAAAAAAAAGTATATTTATTTGTGCTTTTTGAAATAAAACGCCCCTTATTTCATATAATATAATATGATTAGTTAAAAATATCAAAAGCTGAATGATTAAAATGTGATTGATTTAAAAATTAAAAATAAAGACAGATTATTTTTCCCACGAAAACATGAAATTTTGGCTTCGGCCCAAACTATAATAAAAAATAATAAAAAAAATTAAATAATGAATAATTAAATAATTGCAAAATATGTTATGTCAGCAATTGTTTTTACAGCCATCTTCCACTTTATGAATTTCCATTGAAATAGTTCACAAAACGAGTTTATGGCGAATAAGTTCCAATGTGTAATTAATTGTTATGAATGTGTTAATTAATTATTAATGAGACAATACAAAAATTTTTGAAACGCAATTCAAGATACTACAAAAAATTTTGAAATTGTGCTTCGTTCACAACTTGGCAGTAATATAATCGATCAATTTCTATTTTATCACATTTCGAACATTTCTGTGGTCTCAAAATGGTCTTCAAAGATATCTTGAGTTTTGCGTCATTTTATAATTTTTTGTATGGCTTCCTTAAAGATAAAAAATCGTGATAATAGTTCGAAGAGTAGCCGCCATCCGAGAATGTAAAAATATACCGGATGTCCCAAAAACATAACTAGGAAACATTTCCGGTTAAAAAACAACTCAACGAAAAATTGAATATGGCACAAATAAATAAGTTATTTCCAACTATACATTCTTATCATTTTTCAAAAAAAAACTTTTTAAAATACCTGTATTGTTTAAAATGTTTTAAAAATTGTCACAATAATGACTTGTTATAAAAAATGTTTATAAACGATAAGTCCATTATATAAACAATTTTTCGAAACTCGACTGAGTATCTTTCGAGAATTTACGCTAGCAATTATAAATACATAAAATGTTTGAACGTGCAGCATAAGTCTGAAAATAGTTTAAATTGCATAAATAACGGCATGAAAGTTTACATTTTTCAATAACACGACTTTACGAGGAGAAAACGTGGGGATTGAAGAAAGCTGTAAGTATTAAAAAAAAAATAACTTCTAACTTTTCTCTTTGATGCTGCAAGACGGCAGCATATTGTGTGAAAAAGTGGCACAGAAAAGTTATAGATATTCATCCAACAAGACGTAACTCGAACGTCCTGACAAGGAATTAATAGATATTCATTAGAAACATGTTAGACTTGAAAGAAGACATAATATTGTAAAAAATTATCATTTTAATAGAATTAGATAAGAAGCAGTGAGTTGACTGAAAAACTAACAGAGATGATTGCATAAAACTACAAATCGTTTTATTTATTAATCGGGATAAAAAATCAAAGATGCAGAGAAACCGTCTGGAAATAACCATGTATCTAAATGCACGGCATTAATCTGCAAATTGTTTAAATTAGCAAACAATTGTTGACATTTCAGTCCTCCAATTGCCTATTCATAAAAATTACATAACACCCAACCTGTACATATTAACATTTACATTTCGCGCTAAAAACGCACGTTTTTTTCTAACCATAATCGCAACTATAAACATCGAACGATTAAATAACCTGCACCGACCTTGTTTGGGCGGCAGCTGGTTGTGTCCCTTCCACACGAACCCGTCCCTGTCGCTGACGATATTCATCGTCGTCACCTTGACTTCCCCGTCCAACACTTCCGTATCGAACTTGGCGACGACGACGTGCCCGGCGGTGCCGGCGACCACCAAAGTCCCCGAAAGCGGACACAAAACCACCTTCTTGACCGCGAAACGCGGATCGTCCGAGTACGGATCGAAAACTCCGGTCTTCCGGAACGGCGGCCAGTCTTCGTCCACGTCCTCCGGATCCGGGACCGCTTCCTCCATGTCGTCCCCGACGAAGAACTGCGCCGTGCTGAACTTGCTGATCGGGGTGAGAGTGACGCCGCCCGCGTCCCAGAACCGGACGGTCCCGTCTTCGTGTCCGGTCAGCAAAAGCTCCCTTCTGGGAGTAGCACCCTTTGAACACAACAGATTGCCTCCGTCTATCGGCCACGGTCTTGACGAGTAGATGTTGTTCGTTTGTGCTTTACCGGCGTCTTTCAGCTGCTCCCACAACTCCTCGGGTACACCTGAAGCGAATTTGGCCTATAGAAAATTCAAGCGATGATATAACGAACTGTCGTTACCAGAAACATGCTGACTGCAAGTGACCGCTGACGCATGCAGCGACACTAAATAGGGCAAATTTATCATTTTCCAGTCCTTAGATTGGAGATCGATCAGGACGAGTTCCTCCTCAGCGAGGACGATCAAAGCGTCAGGTTCAGGTTTAGGTATTCCATTAGTGACGGCGTTGTTTTCCGCTTCTTCCTCATCCTCTTGGTCCTCACTTTTCGATTCAATCACTATGAAATCAATGACCTATAAAAAACGCTCAGTTTTACAAATGCAGTCGTACGAAGTACGCGAAGAAATTATACAACAAATAGAATCAAGAAAAACGAGTGTTGTTATCAGGCACGAAGTGGGCTGGAATGAACGACCCACGCTCACTTTCAACATCGGAGTTCATGAACTTCAAACATCCGTTGTACAATAAGAAAATTCACACACCTAGAACTACCAATACTCATTTTAGATGGAAATACTGTCAAGTGCACATTATTTCACAAACACAAACGCAATCAATACGAGCAAGTGATAAATTTAGAACTGACGACCACCCGCAAATCGGTTTCATTAGTAGAAAATTATGAAATTACGAAAAGGTGAAATAGCCAGAAGAATTAATCTCAGATTCAAACTCAAACAAGTTAAATTTAAAACGCCAAATGACTTGAAAGCAATCACAGAACACTAGTCGCGCTTTTAAATTAAAAATGAAAACACATTTTTCAAGCCATTTTAAGTTCCTCGTTGCCAGTCGATATTTCATGATTTATAGAAATAAAATATTCCCAATGCCAAAGAAAATAAATCAAAAATACGGGCTTTTCAAACTCGAGGAACGACAAATAAGTTATCAAAACATATTTCTATGAAAACAGATCGAACCTAACGACTTTTTAATGTGCCATGTTTGTAAAAAATATTAATCAAACGCCGAATTCGCAAATACATTTTCTAGTTAGTTAGCGCTAGAAAAACGAAAAACCGTTCAAAACAAGTCCCCACTATTTTAACCATAAACGCCTAAATTGTGTAAAGAGATCGTAAAACATACCAAACAAGTGCTAATAGCATTCATTACTTGTCTTACGTTTACAAAACCAATTCGGCAAAGAAATTACTTAACTCAAACCTTGTTATTATATTCTATTGACAAACGAAAAAAGCAGAAAAACTTGAGTTCTGGTTAAAAAAAATGTTTTCAGGTCCATTCATGTTTTGCACTTACTAGTTAGTTTTAAAGCAACCGTTATAAAGCCACTTTTCCAGTTATTACTATCTGCACCACGAAGTAAAATTTATAAATCATAAGGACGTATCTGTCATGATGATTAAGTCTTTAAACGCACAAAATTGCATAATGTACATAACGTGGTTTTTCATACAGCAACATCTGTCAATATTTGCTTATGTTGGAACTGGATTCAAACAGTGTATTAAGCCTAACAAGAATTCAATTGCATAACAGTTAATGCGCGTTTAACAACAAAACACTGAAAGAATGTACGGAGATTTTGGAGGCTTCGACAGAAATGCATTTTCTTTAAATTTCAATTTTAAGCGACAGCGTGAATTTATTTCACGCATTCGGGCTTTATGGAAATATTTCAAGTTGTACATTTTACAATCATTCATCAACGCAAAATGCACGCCTCAACTGAATCCGACGAACCTAAATAATTGATTCGTGGTATTTAAGATGATACTTTGATATTTCGAATATTATTTCGTTACAATAGCATTAAAAAAATTGTAAAGCAACTGCACTTCCCCATACTGTGATTAAATTGGTGTTAATCAATTTTTACAAAATAAATTTCAGTCATTTCGGGCTTTCTGAGAAAAAGGGGATAACATTTTTATTGCGCAAAATTTGATGTCTATTATTTTACAAGTACAAAAAAAAATATTCAATAAGTTCTTATCATATTGAAAGCTTGAAAACTGGATTTGCATCAGCCTCATGGATTTAAATCAATTTTCCTGAAAATATATAATTTCAACCTATCCCATTTTTCCAGAAACCACGGAATTGCCATTAACATCGTACGATAAAAACTGCTCAAGTCAAATCATACATAGTCCTCGGTTTTGGATACAAATATTAATTTGTCGTGATAAGCAATCGATTGAATTGCCCTAGTAATGCTTTCACAGTTTGTCCAATATTTTCTATTACGTCATTGTGTTTTTCGTGCCTACCTATTACAAACACAAATTCCGCGAAAACGGTTCTGTTAAAAATTATTGTAATCTATACAAGTATTTTCTGATAATAACTCATTCAATTTGAGTGATTACATATCAAATCAACATTTACTTTTTGATATTAAAGAGTACAATTATAAAGATTTGTCTTCTGGCGTAACACGTTGTGAAATTTATTAATCAACTTTAAATATAATCAATAAACAAACAGGCTTTCTGACACAACTTTATACCTCAAAACGAAGAAAATTTACGTGAACTACAGCAAAAACGATCTAGGTGAGAGTAAAAGAAACGGCTAAAGAGGTGAATCTGAATGTTAATCAAAGAAGTGGATGTGGAAGCTGAAGATTAGAAATGGAAAAGTAAAGCCATAAATTAAGTCACTCTCCATATTCAGAAAACCAAGTGCAAATGAAGTGAATTCGATTAATAAATACTTTAGAAATGCGACACAGTTTCATAGAAATAAATCGGCCTTCAACTTTATCAAACAGTCAAACAAGACATTTGGCACAACTAATTTTATTTATATAATACGTCAACATATATTTTTGTAATTATTTCATTCAATATTTACAAACAGTCATTTGTGCAATCCCCATAACATCAACTACGTTATTATCACACGAATTCGATCGAAGCTGACTCAGGAATCGTAACGCACTTAATGACACTTTTTCCCGCATTAGTCACCCTATTATATTATTTCGCTATTCGTGCATTTTTTAGACAACGTCACACACAAATCGCATGCACAACCATTGAAAAACTATTCTCTTAGTACATGCACGTAACTATTAACCAAAAACAAATCACGCACACAACAGTGTCAGATTAGTCACAAATACCTCATTCCCAAACGTCTCTTCCTCTGAATCGGAATTTTGACGTGCGCTCTAGCGTGAAAACAGACCAATTCGTCTTTAGGAATCGTGTGTGTGTGTTCAATTTAATTCCGTTGAGTTCGTAGAAGTAAATATTGCAGCTTACCTTGCTGGTAAAATCAAAGGCCACGTGCTGTTCGTCGTGGATAACCGATACCGTGTATTTGTCGCTGCCTGAAGACCTCGGCAGACCTCCCGAAAAAACCACCAGCGGTTTGCCTCTTAGTTCTTTTCGGATTATCTTGGGAATGGCGCGACACGCGAACGGTCCGTAGGTGGTAACCGGATCGTTGCTGGGTTTCTCCTGGTCCAAGCTCCAGACCATGTAGCTTCCTATCCAGACAACAAAAAGAAAATAAAAAATAAGATTTTCCCAGCGCGTTGTCGTGCCGACTCACCGTCGTTATGCGAACTCGTAAAGGATTTTCCGTCTTCGTGCCAGCAAAGCGATTCCAACTGCTGATTGGAGACAAAGGTCTTGATGGACGTGTTATCGGCGCGATTCCACAACACAATCAATCCCCTGTTGTATCCTATCAGAATGTGATTCGGCTGTCCCGGCTGCTCGAAGATGGCCTCCACGGCACCCGGATTCAACTTGTAATCCTGCGGCACGCTGTAACAAACCCGCAAACAATTAAACTCGTACGCCGTGCACCTCGCGCACTTACTTCGTCTTCGCCACTTTTACTCTAAACGTGCGACAAATGCTCAACAATTGCCTCTGACCGAAAATATTCCCGCTACTGTAATTTGGCGCAAAGCTAATAATTGCCGGCGACTTAACAAAACCGACTTACTTCTGCATCACCACGTCCTGATATATGATGTCCGGCGTCATCGTGAAACTCGCCAGGTCCAGCAAGTAGATGTTGCCGCCCTCCGTGCCGAGGAGGAGATGTTTTCCGACAGTTTCCACGCACATCGTCGATATCTTCTTCAGTTTGCCTTCCAGTGCCTGCGATTTGACTTCGACTAAGCTGCTCTTGTTCACCTCCCACAGGTGAAGTGAGTTGTCGTCGCATAGCGTCACCACGCGTCCCTGATTCGGAAGGAAGACGGTTTGGGTCACCGCGATGGGGTTTTGGTGCTGGCCGTAGAATTCGACGCCCGGACGTCCGAAGACTTTCACGGCGCCGGTCGCCGTGCCGATGCATAAAAGGCGCAGAGATGGGTCCCAACCCAACGCGGTTGGTTTGTGCGGAAATCCATGTTGAAGTGTCTGCAAATTTGTTTCATTTCAGTTGCGCTTACATCGAACCAAACGAAGCCAATTCAAAGAAAACTTAGCCACTTTAAACCCTGTAAATTTTTATTAAATATGCACACAAGTGGGATATTCGATAAATATTTTTTTATTCACAGGACTGTCGTTTTGTACTTTTTACTTCTACTTTGGTTTTTTTAATATATTCATGTTACGTCGTCGCGTATAACTTGTTCTATTATAAAATGAAAACATATGAACCAAGCAGTTACGTTAGATTGGAATAATAGAGATCGAATGCATTTTAATTGAATGAGTTCAAATCCTTATCAAGCGTGAAGAGACAAATTGAAGAGCAATTCAGCAAAACGCATTAAAACTGTAATATGAAATTTTGAGCAATTCATGAAAAACTACACTAATTAAATACATAGTTCAATCTTTAATTGGAATAAATGAAGTAGCAGGATTCCAATAATGATTTGTGAAAAATAAAAAATTCCTGAAACACGCCCACTTTTATTTTTAACTTGCTACTTTTCAGCCTAATCAGTTTTTCTTTTTTTACTGTAAGCATCCTTAACTTTTTTTTCAAATGGAAAGATATGTCAATTGACATATCATTGCAAAGCTCATGAAGAAATAAGCACAACTGTTTTTTTTCACGTTTTCAATTATTCATTTTTTTAGCTGGTGTTCATATTCTGTTACCAAAATCAAACATAATTCAATTTCAATTCTAAGATTTTCTGTTAAATAGTGCTTTTTATTAAGGTGGGAAATTTTTCATTTGTTACGATTCACGGCCGCTAGATGTCGCAATGATCGAGTATTTATCCATCAAAGGCAGGCGGCCAAATTTTAGCATTTTCCCTAGTTTTTTTGCCTCAAAGATTACGTAGAATCGTAGTATTCGTTGTAGAAAGTAGTTCTAGAAATACATTTTGCCGATATTTCATTTAGGAACGAAAAGTTGATCGGCAGCGACATCTCATTTTCAAGTTGAGAACGTAGGTTTTACATGAAACACGTTAAAAATAATGCTTAATCTCAGTTATTAGGCAATTAGGGCATTCATCTTTTGGTAAAAGGTTTTGGTAAACTGAGGCATCTTTATCATAATCACATTCCAAAATAATCTGCTTTGGTGTCATCTTTTTCAGCATTATGTAAGGGTTGTTTAATTAATTAATTATTAAATAACTACTATTACGATGAATCTTATATGATCTTAATTTAAATTGCAATGTTCAGTGAAGGTAATACCAAAAAGTCAGACGATTCTGTTGGAAAATAAGGAAATTAAACCCTCAAAACCCTCCTATGAATAATTTGCATGCTTTTTTCCCACCTTAACAGTCACTACGTATTTCTCAAATAAAGGGTGAAAACAAAGTTTGCACTACATTTCTTGCAAAAAATGGCCATAAGATAATAAACACGAGTTTGCACCGCATGCAGAAAAAAAAATTGAAACAATTAGCTATTTTTTCGCACATAAGACATGAAAACCTGAAAACAATTCATCGTTGTACTCCTTTTTTCAAGAGCTTGCAATTGTGTCAATTAACAATTCTTTTATATCGTAAAAAAATATTTTTAAAAACAATTTTAAAATTTTAAACAATTTTCATGTAAATTAGGAATATTATCAGTCCTACGAAGCATATGTGAAACCATTTTTGGCCGCTATATTAAATGTATACCTAAATACAATGTTCCGGTGGTGGACATAAAAGATACGTTATTCTAATTAAAAACCAAAGGAAAATTATAAAACTCATATATCGAAGCGTTTTAAAAACAGTTATTAAGTAATTTTCTAGGTATTTGTATTGAAGATACTGAATTTATTCCAGTTAAAGTTTCCAATTTGTACAACCAAAAACAAAACGATATGAATGACATTTTTAAAAATGCAGAAAGGTGATATTTTTTAACATTAGATACATTTTTGTTCAAGTTTATTTATTGGATTTATGTCAGTTTGCGTAAGCAATGTATGGGGATTTAGAGCATTTAGCTTAATCTGTGTGGATTTATTTAATTTTGCTGTACTGGCGTTTGGATTTATTGCATTTTGCTTAAACTGGGAAAATAAATTTACGTCAAAAACAAAAAAAAACACAATATGTACTCGAAAAAACTCTTTATTAATCAAATGTCTGATTTAAATATATAGGTACGTTAAGATCTTCTTCAAGGCAATCGCACTCGTTTTCGATCTCCTCTTGTCCATCTAGGTTATTTTCGCCGTTTTCTGTGAGAGTATACCATTTCAGGTCTTCTTCTTCTTTTCAGTTATGTTCAAATTATTGTACAAAAAATGTTATATAAATGATATTCCCAGGTGCATTATATCCAGTGTCAACTGAGAATCCTTTTTTCCTTCTTGAATAAAGTTTTAGAACTTTTACTAACACTTTCGTATCTACTCTATTAGCAGGTAATGGTTATTAATGACCTTTGATTTTTTCAATACAATGCTTTTAACATCTGATATCCCATCAATCATTTTTTAAATGTTTGCAATTTTTTAACATTATAAGATATCGATTCAGATGCAAAGCTTTTTACAATTCCAAAAGAGCTATACATTTATTTATTGCACTTTGATAAAAATTCAATGAATTTTTGCCAGTTTGTGTAGTCAGCATTTTTAATATAAAAATTCCTATTGTATAAACACTCTGCTCAAAATGAGCACTCAGGGTTGTAGATTGAACAGAATAGTAACTAAGAAAAAATATTCAAAAATTGATTTATTGCTTTTTCTTCAGTTGCTCCTAAATTAAAACATTTATAAAATGCAATGGGTCAATAATAATATCGTTTAGGTACAAGAAGCAGTCATAATTTTTTAAGCCACTAACTTACTCCTAAAGAAGTACTATTACATCAGATATAATTCATATTGATGACTTGGAATAAAAATGGAATAAAAAAAGCAAATACAATTCGTTGAAGAATTTGAATAACCATCACGAAATTTGAAGTAAGTTTTCAGTTCAATGGTTCCAAATTTGTGAAAACGTAATATGCCATAAGGTGTCAGTAACAATTGAAATAAATTTTAAACAATATAAAGTTGAAGAATTTATTATACTTACTACATACAAAAAAGATTTAAAAAAACAATTATGTTTTAAAATTTTAAACAATTTCCATACAAACTACATAAATTAGGAATATTATCAGTCCTATGAAACATATATGAAACCATTTTTTAGTAGCTAGATTAAATTTTGGTTCACATAAAATAAACGTTATTGTAATTGAAAAGCAAAAGAAACATTATAAAACTAAGCGTTTGAGTTGTGAAAACAATTTTCAACAACCATGAGGACCGAGACGTACACGAAATGCTTGGAAATAAATGTTTAGAAACACGGCACAAATCCGAAATTTGTTTAATTTACTTAAATAAATATCTTGGCGATGCCATAAATTTATATAATTTAACCTCTGCAGACGAGTGAGCCGCCGCCTCAATAAGCACATGACATCTTTATAACGAGCGAAGATTAACAGTTAAATACAATTGGCTTAAAACAATTTCAAAGACGAAACCCCAGAATATTGTAATTTTTACAGTTCGATCTCCTGATGAAAAGCATGTGACTCGGCAAAATTATTCCCGTTCCTTTCACCGTCAAAGTCAATCGTATATGAACAACTACTATTAAAATAAACGGTGTCCGACTTCATTAAACCATGAACACAACTAATTCAACGAGAAAATAAAAACGACACAGTTGAGGCAAGTGTTACGTTTATTTTAGTTTCAGTAACGTAAAATAATCATTATTACACGTGGATGTGTTGTTCACTGCCTTCTGTATCTTTAAAAGGTTGCGAGTTCCTTCGGTAAACTCGAAGTATTACTCATACAATAATTTCACACTTTTTCGTCTGTACAATATTCAGTGTATTGATCCAAATTAGAACAACTCGCTTAGTCATATCTTGTTATCACAAATTGTACACACGGATTTATAAAAAAAGGTTGGAACATAACCGATAATGAACCATTCAAATCGAAAACTAGTAATTTAAATCGATCAAAATGTGTACACTATATTTATGAAATTTGTCTGTAAGCTAGTAGAACGTTTAGAAAAGATTTAGGAAGAGTCAATACAGAGCTCAACAAAGAACAACATTCTTTTGCTCTAAAAGACTTTAACACTCATCAATGCACAATATGTACTCAGTGTTGTCCTAGAAACAATCTTATCAAGCTTCCTTATCAATCACACTGTAAATACGTACCTGGAAAAAATAAAACTCCACCTGATCCGATAAATCGTACCGAAAATGTGTGGCCGATAACTCAAACAAATACAAAATCTCATCTGTCGCAACATTTCTAAAAATCCGCTTTTTGTCTCGCAAATTGCTCAATTATAATCGCCGCTCAGTACAGCTCTGCTCCAGTGCACTGTGCACGTTTCTTCTTTTTTTTTGTTTCGCATTCAATGCGGATGATGCAAGCAAATGTTCTGGACCGCTGTCGATTGACGTCATTTGTGCCAAAGAAATATCAAATTTTTCGACGACGTGACATTTTTAGAGAATACATTATTACGAAACTATAAACAGTGACACACTAAACACGATCTGCACTCTGGAGATGTGGCGAAAGTGTATTTTAGACTTTATCTCGGCGATGCAAACAACTATCGAACATTGAAAATAAACAACTGAAGGCAAAATGGAAAATAAATGGTTGCCAATCATTCAATTTAATTTAGGAGAATATTAAAATAAAGTCTTCGAGCAAGCAACTATTTGAACTAATCAATAAAACCGATGGAATTAAAGAAAATTCGACATACGTCCGTCGTATGTTGAAGCGATTATGTTAATTATAATCTGATGTGACTTCTTCTACTCTTGCATAAGTTGTAAACAAAATTTAGCATATAAAAAAATATTAGTAACTCATTTGGACCTCTTGACTTAAGTTCCAGGATTCTCATAGCTTCGACGTTTCAAGTACAAAAATAACCTCTTCAGTTGTGGATGGTCGTTCATTCCCATTTAAAAAAGTAAAAAAACCTTTACGACTCCGTTCAAAATAACTGTAGCTAATAGCTTCCTATTCGTAATCGTACGTCGTTTAACGATGGGTGAAAGTAAAGAAATTGACCATTTAGACGCACTATTATGTATTTCATCCAAATTCGGTAAAAAACATCATTACTCAAGTCCAGCTTATTTATAACTATAGAAAGCGTAGAAAATTCCCCAATCAATTGTACTGAAACCTTTTGAAAACCGTCGCTCCAGAATTTGCAACTAGCATTACCTTCACAATAAAACTTAACTGAAAAGAGGACTGAAACTGGTAATTAAAATTACGATGGCAACCAGATAATAAAACACATTTCCGACGTACAATTATTGTGGGCTTAGCACTTCCATAGAATTTCAATTATACGGCGCAAAGTCACGTTACTCTGATAAATAAATTTGGGAAAAATCGTTAGTCAATCGATATTATCACAGACGCCGGAATGTGAATCATCATCTACGGCTTCTATCTCTATGCACCATCATCGAATCAACTCCACCGAATCGAGGCTCGGCGAAAATAAAGCGACGGAACCGTTATGTGTTAGTCACCGCCAACGGTAGAAAATTTTAAATTCTCTGGGTCATGTCCCCAGGTAGAATAATAGGTGACAGGTACAAAAAGTGAAACACCCCTTCTTGGAAGGGTGCAAACCCGGTGGAACAGTGCTACCAACTGAAGTAGTGGATAACTGTTGGCCACACCGGTTATTTACAAAATAATTGTAACACGAGCTTGTAAAATCGATGGAGCAGAAATACAATAATATCAAATACAATATAAACATAATCCCAACAAATTAATTAACCTTGACCTTGTGGTGAAATACTAGCCCACCGTTCTCGTATTCGACCATAAATCATTATGAAAAATTTAGTGCAAGACGTTGCACAAGAAATAACCAAATAGAGATTGGGCAAGTTAAGGTGGATTTAACACTAATAACGCTGATAATTAGAACACCTGTAGCCCAGCCCTAGTCAATGTTTGGTTAGATAAGATAATAAAAGAAGTGAACAATTATGCGACGAAAAATCTTCAACGTCTGAACTAAGAATAATACAAAAAAGCTCACTCTTCTGTAGCAAAACAAGTCCTTTTGGAGTTTTTGTCGTTCCACCGTAGGATGGGACCCTTTAGCTTTTATGAACTTGAACATCTCGCCCGACGCTTAATCTACAACAGACGAAAGGTTTCTCAATCAAAAACATGTCGATCCTTATTTTGATTTTGAGATTATTTACAAAACAAACTGACATATGTCAAATCCCTACTTTTGTTTCTTTTTACTGGCCAACGCCTGCTTGACATGCCGACAAACAAAACTTTCAAACCGAAAAAAGTGACACGCGTCGATTGAACGTTGGACAACGATCGAACCGTCAATTACCTATCGTTTTATCCGCCACTTTTGATTTGATTCACATCAAACACAAGAATAAACACAATTTCTGCACCAACGCTAACGCACCATTACACGTAGTTGAGTCACTGACCGGCAGAATATGAAAAGAGAAGGCGGAGATTTCGCCTGTTCCTTCGCTGCCAAAGTAACAAACACAAAAACTCCACATTCAAAAGCTTTGATCTAAATCACTCTAAATATCGTAATATTTGCTGATAAATTACCTAGCTTGATTAGTCGGGCGTCACCAAATAACTAACTATGTGTCTAGTGACATCACTAAAAAAAAATTGTTGAATTTAGTTATTAACGCCTTAGTTTGACAATTAAATGTTAGGTTGGCGCTGACTGTTAACATAATTAATATTTAAAAAACAATTAAATGTAACATATCCAAATAAATATTTAGCATTTAATTGTACCAAAACCAGACGTAAATTTAATGCGTGATTACTAATCTCAAGTAAAACAATCGAACGAGTTGTATGTTGGCATCACAAAATCCACTAAATTTGAATATTGGTGTAATTTTTGTTTTACATTCAATTTTTTTAAAGTAATTTTAACAATTAGCATATTTATTTGTTTCATAATCAACAATAACTGCATATTTTATTTGTTAATATTTTTTTCACTTTTTGGTGCAAAAATTAAGTTTCAAACCACAAGCAAAGCAACAAATATGACAATTCAAACTTATTAAGTTGTTGAACGTTGTATATTAATAATTATATTGCTTTTTAACAAATTCCAACTCTAGGCATCGGTTTGGAGCAACGACAAAAAACAGACAGAAGTTTGGACATCCTTTGACCAAATTTTTATTTGACATGATTTACTAAAATCAAAAGTTTCAGTGTAAACTTGTGTAAAAAAAAGCAAAGCTAGATTCCATTATTCGTTTTTTCTAGGCTCAATAGTAACAGACATAAAAAAGGATCAGAGTATAGAATGAGTTTAGAATTTGTAGTGTATAAGATGTTTGAACTTGAACTCGACATGAAGACATTTCATATGAAGTTTTCTCAAAACAAGATATATTTAGTATGTTTTTTAACAAATTCCATCTCCAGCCGTCAGTTTTTTTTATTAAAAATTTTCATTAAAACTGTAAAATGTTATGTCAGGTCTGCACTTTGAAAACAAAACAAAAGCTAGATTGCATGAAAAATCCCTTTTTTTGTACTCTACAAAAATTTTATTGCTGCAATTTGCCACAAGCAAAGCAGTAATTATCACAACCCAAATTCTTGAATGCTTCCACAGTAAGATTGTAACGCTCCTGCGACGTTATTGAAACGTCTGGGGTTTGTGTGGAAACCCAATGTGAAAATTGTGTGGACTCGGCTGATGACAACCCCTTTTTTGCTTCTACATCCAAAGGAGCCTAAAAACGAATCTAATAAAACCAACAAAACATAGACAACTCACATTGCACAAGTGACACGTTTTAGACGAATTAGTCAACGCTAATTTATCCCCAGTTTTTATAACAGTCGTCACTGTAGCAGGATAGTTTGTTTGTAAATCGTTTACAAACTTCTTGATTACTTGCTGAACCGATCTACACGAAGTATCGGGCCTTATTTTGTGTGTGACCGGCTCTAGCTTGTTCAAATAATTATAAAACGCCAGTTCTTTTATTTCAAACAAACGAAGTGGTCTTAAAATGTTCACTTCTTGGTGCCGTGAATCGCAAAATCCCTGAAAAACTGTTAATAAACCCCTACACCTGTGTTATTTATTTTAGTTTACGGAATTGAGTGAAATGTGTTCTCCTCTGCCTAGTGCAATGTCACTCAAAAGCTGTGATGCCACGTCACTGGATATATCAGGTGTAAAAATAAATCTGCAGCCTAGATGCTTGGAAATTTTAACTAATATGCTCTGCCTGAAATAATTATAAAGTATTGTACTCACACGCCGAAAGTGCTTACCCACGTTCTAATTTTTAGCAAATCTGTTCTATTTGTGGCATTTTTCGAAATGCCCACAAACTGATTTACCACATTTGCATCATTGTCTGTTATTTCCAGAAGCTCAGAATTGTGACACAAAACACTGCTATCGATTTGTTGGCATGTTAGTAGCCGTGATAATGATGCAAAATAAGCAGGGAATTTATACTTGGCCACTTCACTTTCTGCATGTTTCAACAACGCCTGTCGTTCACCTAAAGACAAGTCAATGTGGTCTTCCAGAAACAAAACGACTGGTTCAAATCGTAACTTCTTGTGAGTGTCCAAATCCAAACCGCTTCGAATAAAATGCAAAAGTGCTGTGCTTGCATGCCCACATTTGTATACAACCAAAACCTGATCTTTTGGTCGGATTAATTTGTGTTTTCCTAACAATGATTTGAATTTGTGAACTGTGGCCGCAAGGAAACAACTCCGGCAGTATTTGTCTTTGGAACGCAGAACCACAATCGGAATCTCGTCCCGACATTTGATGCATTTAGTAAATCTGAAACGATTCAGTTGGTTTTTGGATTTACTCCGGAAACGTTTTACGCTGTGAGCTTCTCTTTCGTTGGCATGTATTTTACATGTTCTAGTTCGTCTAAATTATCATCACCTACACTACACATTTTCTTAGATTAAAATTAAACAGTAAAAAAATAAATTTACAAAAAAATGTGCGAAAGCGAGGTTATGATTTTTTATGTCAATTAATGACAAAACGTCACGTGGTGATCATAGATTAAATAACTGCATATATATACATAGACAACCACTTATGTCCAAAGATGATGTAATAATAAGACCGCGACTTTATATACGTGTATTTGAAAAATTATTAGAAATATGCTTGTTAATTTTACAAATCAGTCGAGTCAATATGTTAAAATACTTTCTAATTTGTATTGGAACGATTACGTGCCTACAAAAATAAAATCGGACTGAATATGCCAATTTGTTCGAGTGTGGATAATTTTTTACTTTGTATCGGAGAAATGTGAGATTAAGTTAGATTGTAGACGAAAAAATGTGACCTAATTTCTTTGCAAATCATATAAATATTTTTTTTTCTTTTGTTTTATTTAAAACCTTTAGATTACGAATTTTTGAATTATTTTAATTTTTTCATTAAATTTTGTGGATCCTTCAAATTCCTTTCCAGTTGTTATATTTTTCGTTTCGTTTTAGATTAATTACATTAGATTCTTTGGATCCTTGAAATTTTATAAATCATTTAAATTCATTATCTTTGTTCTGAATTGATTTGATTAGTTTAATATGCTTTGGAATGATGATTTCGATTATTTTAATGTGCATTTTCCTAATAGTTACATTCTTTATGCTATTTGTGTTCGTTTTAATTCTCTGTGCTTTTAAAAATTTTTTTTCATTTTTGAGATTATTTACACACTTTGATACGTTCTGGAGATTTTACTTTGATTTGGATTTGTATACAGGAAAATTTCATAATACAGTTAAAAAATGTGCCAGAACTTTATTGCAGATCCAATGTCTTTGGTTTTCTTTAAGTCGTTTAGAATATGAATTATTTCAATTTTTTCTTTGAAATTCGTGGAATTTGCAAATTGTTCTCCAATTCTTCGAGAATATTAATTTTTTTTGTTTCGTTTTAAATCCATTTGATTCGATTCTTTGGATTCTTAAAATTTTTTAGATCATTTTAATTCTTTTTTTTTGTTCTGAATTGTTTTGCTTAGTTTTATGTGCTTCGGAACGACGATTTCGTAAACTAGTTATTTTATTATGAATTTTAATAATAGTTACATTCTTTATGTTATTTCTGTTCGTTTTCGATCTCTATGTGCTTTTAATTTTTTTTATCCTTTAGATTATTTACACACTTTTATACGTTCTGGGGATTTTTTTAGGCTCCTTTGATTTGTTCTTTTACACAAGAAAATTTCATAATACAGTTTAAAAATGTGACAGAACTTTGTTGCAGATCCAATAAATAAAAACAATTTGTGTCTTTTGTTTTCTTTAAATCGTTTAGAATACATATTCTTTCAATTTTTTCTTTGAAATTCGTGGATTTTGCAAATTCTTTTCCAATATTTTTCGTTTCGATTTAAATCCATCCGTATTATCGAACTAGTTAGACTTGTTTGATGATGGCATCAATCCAGATTACAGATTGTCACGATTTGTGCTAGTTTGTCATAAGGGATTAAAAACGACTTTACAGACAGCAAAGGCAATAAATAACGCTCACTGGTCGTGTGGGACTGTCTTGCAAAACAGTGTCAGATGAAAATTGATTTATCGCTTACCACACATTTGTGGGCTTAGAAACAGACGCCAGTCTCCTACATAAATAATTTTATTTAAATAACCAATTAAATTACTTCAGGCAACTTATACACCTTGCAAGACGAGTCATAATTCAATAAACACAAAACAGACGACACAATTTACACCGGTCCTAATTAAAACTATAAATTACACATACACATGACTAGCAATAGATTTGGTTTAAAAAGGACGCTTCGTCACAACTCCGTCGTGATTTCGTCCTGAGGTCTGAATCCCAGCTGACAGAAGTCGTCGTCTAAAAGCAACGAACTGTTGAGGTACTCTTTACTGTTTTTCCAAATGTTTGGATTGAACTCCGACGTCGGATGATTCACCAACGAATACTCGAACGTCCACTGAGGACTGAGCGTCGTCTGAAGATTCGAATCGTAGTTGGAGTTAAAACTCTTGATAGCGGCGCTTTGCAAGCTGAGAGAGGAACCGAACACTTGGTCCGGTTTGAACGTGGACATGGTTGTACTGTTTCGTATTTCGGACTCGTGAGCAGGTAGCGGAGGGCCTTGCAAGAAGTTTATGAGTTGGGCGACTTGAGGCTGGGACACGTCGCTCATTCGTTTGTAGCGTTTTAATGCCTTCTCTGCCCAGTTGAAGAGATGTTCCCAGTCGTCAGGTACGGCGATTTGGTCGGTTTGGCGGTTGAGAAGGAGGAGGATTTTGGCTAAGTCGCGCAGAACCGGCTTGTAAGCCGCCAAGGCGCTGAAAGACACAACAAAAACAAATAAAGCAATCGAATCACAAATTTATAAATCCTCACTGAGTGTCGCCGGCTTGGAAAAGATCTCTCAACTGCCTCCGGCTGTCGTTCAGCATGTCCAGATAAGACTCGGCGTAAGGCCTCAACGTCTCCAGCTGCTTCAAGAAATCTCTTCTCTCGGGCGAATCGTCCAAGTCCGAGACGGAGTCGCCATTAGCTTGCGCTTCTTTTTTCCTTCGTAGCTTGAGGTAGATCACGGCTGTGCCAATCAGCAACACGCACAATACTGTTCCGGCAATGATTCCGGTAAAAACGGTCGCCGTTGCAGCCGGAAGACCCAGAAAATTACCGTTGTGAACACAGATGCGTCCCATATAATCGACTCGAGTGCTCCATTTGGGGTTGTGACCGTAGGGACACGTGCTAACACATCGACGGGACGGATGTACTATCAAATTAGGACATTTGATACATCCTTTAGGGCCGCATTTCAGACAGGACGGTTCAGACGCACATCCTGAAACAAGAGGGTAAATAAACGGGTTGAAGATAACGGTATAAAGTGTTGTTGTTTTGTTGGGTTATTGCATTAACAACTGTGTTCAGACCTCGAACGGTTCAAACCAAAGAGCAAAGCGGCTGAAGGGAATGACGCAAGAAGATAAGTGGCTCGGCTGAGGTACAGCAAGGCAAAAACGATAAATTTCTTATCGCTAGCGTCTTGCCAATAACAATTTTAATGCTCCAGTTTGGCGATAAAATGCCTGGAATTATATTCAAGCTATTGTACAAAAAACACCAGTCCCACATGGTTTTAAAAGGTTTAGATGAAATCTGGGATAAGTCTAATTGAATCAGATTAGGGCCCGTGATATAAGGGTACGCGCATGTATACAAAGACCAGAACAATTTATTTTTAGCTTACACAGATGCCGGTTTATAAAGGGACCTCCATTGATGGATTTATCTATAAACTACTTACTACCAATTTTGTAACTTTCACAGTTTTGCACGCATATTTTAATTTGTGAAATGTTATCGATTCGTTTCTTGCTGCTGTTTTTGTCGTTGTATGTTAGTTCCATGTTTCCCTTTTGTACTTTCGTCATTGAATCACTTGTTCCTCTATTTATTGACTCAGTTGTTTTTCGATCATTACGAGTTATTTTCTATTGTGTCATCCTGCTCCTCGTTCTGCAGCTATTATCTTATTTAACAATGTCTACAACGTAGTCCAATACAATTTAATGAGTTTGAATAGATTTCTAGTAACGTGCCTACAAATGAAAATTGATTCATGGAATCGAGCGTTTGGTTAATTTTTTACAGAGTGGACGTTTGACATTGACATAACATTTGACAAAAACTGTTAAACATAAAGTTGCTCAAAAGACGTCTAAATAGACGCCGGTTTTAACAAGCACCAATTTCTACTTATAAAAAGGAATGTTTTGTGGCACTGCAGTTAGACTTTAGGTTTTAAATTTCTAATGTTTACTGTGTCTTGATTTAGGTCTTATTTTTTAAATTATTGCAGAATGTCTATCGAATCGTTGAATGTTGACTAAGCTAATTAGCTTGCTACGAATTAAGAGAAAAGACCATGCTTGTTAAAACCGGCAGCTAAGAAACTATAGACTGGTGAAAATCACTGAAACCGATTGTATTTACGTGTGTTATTAGCAAAGCTGTATTATTTCGTTCAGATACCTTCTGGACTTATTTCTTTTCAGTGTCCCGTTCTTCCACCTTCTTGAAGTTCGATCGTCTTGCAGTTTTTTTACTTTATTTACTTTTAGTTTTTATTTTATTTACTTTATTACTTAAGAATATTTGTGACTGCAACGTAACGGATCGTCTTTCAAGGTCGACCGACCATTAGTTAAAAGTTAAAGTTCCCATGGTCATGGTCCAGTTTTCGGTCGTTTCAACGAAGCACATCCATCACAATTTTGCAAATCTCAGTCGTGAAAAGAGAGAAATCGAAATTGTGTAAAACCGAAATGAGAACGCTGGAATTATCTTCGTTTTCATGTTAGGGTTTCGAAGAAAAGTGTTATGCAACTAGGCGGATGGATGTTTCGCACAGAAATGATTTTTATAGAAAGGTGCAACCTGTACCCATCTGCAATATCCCAAGTCTCATCTTTGTGCGTGTTTTGAGTTGTCCCTCGAGAGAAGTAGAGATAATCTTATTTGTTGTTATTTGCGCAATCGTAACACGGAATCGTCGCAATAATAAAAAAACGAGTTTTTATGAAATGACTAATAAACATTAATTATGTTGCTGGCATGAGCTAGTAGTAAATAATAGCGCGTGATGGTTGGAATGATAAATTTAATTAAGATTGTTGATAATATGAGGAAATTCCTCATTCAAATTCTTGTATAACATATACGAAAAGGTTTGAATAATAAAAATACAGATTGTGAAACCGGAAACAAATCTTGAGACAAAAAACTAATGAAAGTTAGATCTTATCTGCATAATTAATCGACACAAGAACAAGAACTGCATTGCATAAGTAACTATAAAGATACAACAAGAACGCAGCAAGCAAAAAAAATTATCTATACTAACTTCGTTGTATGTTCAGAGAAGTAGTATGAATTTAAAAAATGAAAATATGTCGTCTCTAAAGAATATTTAAAAAAATTAATATTTATTTATAAAGAACTGAAATCTCGAAAAACTTGATAAATTGATAAGTAAAAAAAATAAAACAGATATCTAATAAATATAGATAAATTTAAATTATTGGGACAGTCTGAGAAATTTTATCTGTTGCCTAAATCCAAAAAAAAGTTATAATTCGATCAGAAACAAACAATCAAAACAGTCAGAAGAATGTACAGCATCGAAATAACCCAAACATCCTAAGAAAATAAGAAAAAAAAGAATCTAAATTATTCGGAAAGCCTGAAAAATTTAAACAGTTCCTTAAATCCAAGTAAAATGTGATAATTTAATCAGATCCAAAGTCTAAAAAAATCTTAAAAGTGTAAAATCTAAACAGTATGAAAACGTTTCTAAATAATATAAAAAAATATATTGAATATTTATTTGACATTTCGAAGAATTTGATAAATTTAAATTTAAAAAATCCAAAGAGAAATATAATTAATTTAAATTATTCGAAAAGTCTGAGAAATTTTAACTGTTGCTTTAATCCATAAAAATAAATAATCAACAAACTCTGAAAAAGTGTGTAAAATCTAAACAGTCTGAAAAATCTAGGGGGGAGGGAGCATGGAAATAACCCAAAATCCCAAGAAAATAAGAGTAAATTATTCGGAAAGTCTGAAATATTTTAACAATTCCTTAAATCCAAGAAAAAAGTGATAATTCGATCAGATCTAGTGTGCATCGAAATAACCCAAATAACCTAAAAAATAAGAAACAGAAAAATCTACAAGTACAATCTAAAAATGCATATAGTGAATGGAAAGTGATCTATAAAAGTATACTTAAATAAGTTAAATCTAAACCTGTAATGACAGCTCGTGTCAAAAGTCATGATTTGAGAATTTTAAAAGTCTACACTGTAAAAATAAAAACACAAGATTCCATGGCTTCCTAAACCTACGTTTTTACGCATGTTACTTTTCATCACTAAAGATACAAAAAATGTTAATTTGAATTTACATATTATTAAATTATGTAATCATATTGAATAAAATTTGAAAGCAGTCATAATGAAGTCACATCACGAAAAGTAAAAAAACCGAACGAAGAAGATTAGAAAAGAAAAATTAACATAACGAGAACACTGCACACATTCACTCCACACGAACCGAATGAAGAAAGCGTAATAGAGATCATGTTTATTAACGACGAGTGATGAGAGAGTGTTACTATTTAAGCAGGAAATAGAGTAAATCATAAGTGTGTAGAAACGTTCTGCAAATAAAATAGAGAGCACAATGGAAATACGAGGGAAAAATGTGGCGAAAATTATTGTAGTACATCTGTTACTTTTATTCGAATCGATATGTAACTGCTTAAAAATGCATAATTTCTCTTATCTGCACGACATATGTGTGTCATGTTCGTTCATGCAGAATCTTGTTCAAGTCAATTATCACATAATTTATTTAATTCATGGTGTAATTGGACGCTTAATACAAGTCTTGGTTTATTTGCAAAATCTACTGGAACTAGGTAATTCAAACAGGCTGGCTGAATAACGATTACACATTTATTCGAAGACCGGCATAAAGTGAATAACCAATAAAATTATGCAAAATATGTGGCATTAAACATTTAACAAATAATAATGTACACAAATAAGAGAATAACCTTTGACCCAAACAGACTGTTTCCTATCGTTAAGTACGGATCTCATGTTGTGAATGTCAGAGATTGCGTTACGCAAAAGCAATAAAATATTCATGAGGAATTGAAATTTACTTTGAGTTTTACATATTTGCACAATGACTCAAATCAATGGAAAACTGGAACGAAAAGTGCGTGAAAGTTGACTATGGAAAAAATGGTATATTTTCTAAACCCCACGTGCTAAGTCGCTTAACATTTGAGTTATTGAAAAGATCACAAACTCCACCTTTAGCCGACCTTGCACTTCCCCGTTTCGCTTTCCGGGTTGTTTACTGCAGATGGTAAGCGAAAAACGAGGAAATTTTATGTACAATTTACGTGGTGACTAGTGGTGACCTCGTTGGTAGTTCTTCATCAAAAGAGCAATGGCATAACCTTAACTCCGCACGAGGTTAATTAGCCGACATTTCGTAAATATGTGAGCTCAAAAAATGTTTACTCTTCAACAGAGGATGTAATTTGAACGTCTTCCGGTGGTGTGCCACCAGATTTTCGTCGATGTTCGAAAAAAATGTTTCACTTCCGTGGAAATTAGCAAGGGGCCCGTCAAACACTCCAAATGTTAGGAAACATCGAATATACAAAATGCAGATGATGTGCGTTTCTTGTGTTTCAAGGTTGTCAGTTGCGGAAAAACTGGACCAAACGAGATTTCTTCGAGATGAAAGGAAATGCGTGCGATAGTTAAGAATTTATCTTGTGATGTAACCCAGAAGAGATCTTTAAAAAAAAAACGTCTAATAAACAAATCAAAATAAAAAAATTGCATACTTATTCAAAAATGAAATATTGCAATAAATCTCTAAGCAAACAGTTTAATTATTTATTATTTAGAATAAGTAAGCAACACGAGATAATGTACAAATAAAAACGAAGGTTTAATAATAATTAAAATGCTCTAAAAGCCATTCAAAGAATCTAATGTAATAAATTTAAAACGAAACGAAGAATATAAAAGTCTCTAAGAAGTGGAAAGGAATTCGAAGAACCTACAAAATTTAATAAAAAAATTGAAAGAATCCAAAAATTTGTAATCTAAAGAATTTAACGACAACAGAACAAAATAATGTATTTATTCATTTAATTTTTTACCGTATTATGAAATTTTATTCAGATAAAAACAACTATAAATAATATAAAATAATATTTGAAGCATCCAAAGAATCTAATGTAATAAATCTAGAACGAAATAAAGAATATAAAAGTCTCTAAGAACTGGAAAAGAATTCGCAGAATCCACAAAATTCAAAGGACATTGAAAAAGTCCAAAAATTTGTAATCTAAAGGATTTAATGACAACAAAGCAAAAACATATTTTTTATTCATTTAATCTGCAGAGAAGTTCTGTTACATTATTTTAGCTGTATTATGAAATTTTATGCAGATAAAAACAAAACTATAAATAATAATTAACATGCTCTAAAATATTTGAAGCATGCAAAGAATAAAATGTAATAAATCTAAAACGAAACAAAAAATATAAAAGTATCTGAAAACCGGAATGGAATTTGAAGAATCCATAAAATTAAAAAAAACATTGAAAAAATCAAAAAATTTGTAATCTAAATGATTTAAAGACAACAAAACAAAAACAGGTTTTAATTCATTTGATCTACAGCGAATTTCTGTCACATTATTTTAGCTGTATTATGAAATTTAATCTAATGTAATTAATCTAAAACGAAACAAAGAACATAAGTCTTTAAGAAGATGAAAGGAATTCAGAGTATCCACAGAATTCTAAGAAAAATTGAAAGAATTTAAAAATTGGTAATAAACGGTTTTAAAGAAAACAAAAGGAAAAAAAATGTTTTTATTTATTTAACCTGTAAAGAAGTTCGGTAACATTTTTTTAACTGTGTGGATTTTTTTCAGATAAAAACAAATGTATAAATATCTATCTATGTAGCGGTGCGTTCCTATGTAGGACCGCTGCATTCAGGCCTTGCGGCCCATTATGCCCGAAAATGTATAAATAAATTTGTCTTAAAATATATTTTATAAACAATTGTTCAACTGTAAAAACTTTGTCATAAAAAATTTTTGAGTAAATATACAAGTAAAAATATTTAAAAAATTGCATACTGAAACAATATGTAAAATATTTAACAAATTACTTATGGCCCGGCTCCACTTTCTTCAACAGCTTAAGAAAGCAGTTGTGATGAAATAAAAATAATAAATGGTTAAACGTTTCACGTAGACAATTACTCTAATTTTTCCCCTTTCTAAAACAATTCATTTCCTCGTAATTTTGAAAACGATTCCGTGACGACTTCTGGTATATCAAATTTTCGAATCTTTTTTTCCCAATCCATCTCAAAAATACCTTAGCAAATCGGATTAATCGATAGATCTTATTCCATTTTTACAGATAAATTCGCCTACCAAATCATTAAAACAATAAAAACGAATTGAAAAGTGTTAACTCCTAATATTTATTTAATCAAACACTAAAATTGTACGCTTTACATAAACACTTCCGCTTGCTTCACCAATTGTGTCATCTAGGTCAGGTATCTCACGCGGCCTTGCATTTTTACAGAGAAATTGGCATTTGACTTCATAAATGTTGTGTTAAATCACAGTAACGGAACCGGAAGTTCCACCAAAATCGTAATCGACCATTAAACGGTTAAACGGTAATTTTGACAATTAAATTTGTGTTTTACGAAACCTCGCAATTTTCTATCAACCGACAGAGACACGAAATCGTAACCCGTTCGAGTGCTTCGTGTACGTTTGATCAAATCAGTTCCGCTGAAGGACCGAACCGGCCCTGATTTTTTCAATGACCAAATGTAGGCGTTACAATTGTAGCATACAAGGCCTACAAACAAGTTTCAACATCGGAAAAGTCACAACGCCTCCTTCACAACTCTTGAGATTGTATCCTGCACAATTTGTCGCCGTAACAGAGACAAGGAAAAATTCATCTGCACCTCCACGACCGAAACTCCAACAGGCGAAAAAAAGTGAAAACGGTATTGTATAAAACACTGGACGCCGTTTTCGCGGCGGCAACACTTCCATTGTGTTTGGTCTTGATGTCGACCTTTCCTCCAGAGATCAACGTCCTCCCTCCATGACTTCGCGGTGAACCATCTTCGACAAACACTTTCTAATTTTAACAAGAATCGGAAGATCACTCGGCGAAGGAACACGATGAGAATATCGAGGGAAGATGTTAATGAGAAAAGTACACGAATTCCAGTTTGTTCTTTCTCAATATCTCGTGGCGCCCCAACAATATCCCACATGGACGTAATTGTGGAAAATATAACGATAGCAATGATTATGTAATAAAATGGGCTGCTGTCGTTATCTGGTCGGTGATTTATTGCCCGACTTTGTAGGATTTACTCATCGGATTTATAAACCAAATTAAAATGAAAAAACAAAGCTACAAGCCCCAAGAAATGGACTTAGAAATAACTTTGAATTAAAGCGAAAGACGGCAAACAAAACTAATTATTTTCAAAAAGAAATTAACGGATCTGGAACTGGGAACGTCTGCCTAGCAACATGGGTCAGGTTTCCTTCGGGTGACTTGAGACCAAACGAAGAGAAAATGTAATAAAACTCAACCAAAACGAATACAAAATAGAAAGTGTGAAGACATTAAATTGTAAGTCGGCGATTCTCGGAGCTATAATAATTCAATGGTTTTTATTGCTGGTGCTTTGCTTAATTGATTAATTCCAGGCCCGATTTTATTTTTCCCACATAATGCATTTATTGGATTGTCATTTAGGTCACTCGCAACGTTCTTTATCAAGTTTCACTCGATCTTTGCATCTCTTTGTCTTCCACGTGGTCCTGGGAACACGACTTTGTAACAAAATTAAGACAAACGAACACAATCCGTGCCTCTTATTGCAATATTTGACATGTCATTGTCCAAACATGTTCCTGGGAACGAGCTGATAGACATTATTCGTGAGTCAGGTGCAAAATAAAAAATTGTTGCATTTGCAAATGTAGCCATGCACGACACAATCCGAATATTTGTGATGATTGCTGGTTCCTTCCGTTTTTTTGGGTTAGCACTTCGTCTATTATTTACACGCAATATCTTCGAGTTTGTTTTTGTTTATTTAAGACATTAACATAATTACCAGAAGCGACAGCAGCTGCAGTTCTTTTGATGTTAGTATAGTAGAAATACAGTACTTATGTAAGGAGTAGTAAAAAGTGTATTTATTTATCAAGCCATGAAATGAAGCTAAATTTTTGGGCAAACTAAGCCGAAAAAAAAGCACGCATCTCGATTGATTGCCGACTTTCGAGCATAATTAAGTTTTCGTCGCACGTCTCCAATTAAGAGCGGACGTTTCATTAATGGATCGAATCAAAGTCACGTGTATGCTCGTTTCGGTCGTACCAAATCCAAGAACGTCGGAGTCATTACATGAATTACAACTCTGTTTCATTCTTTCGTTCCACAAAAGGCTTGGGGAGTCGGACCCGGAATGAATAATTAACTTCGACCGCGTCTGGTAGTTTTTCCCGATGGTCGGAGTCTACACTAATTAGGCCCCATCAGCTTTGCACAATAACACACAGGTAGTTTCGCGGAAGAACAGGTAGAAGATGAGACTTCTGAGAAGACGCTCTGTATGTGACAGTTTTAACAATTGTCGCAAGATTTAGCTTGGTGGTACCGGAGCGGTTGGGTTCTTTGAAAGCCGACGCAAACACAGGTGTTCGTGGTGTTTGTCCAGGAATCTGGTCGTTTCCCAGGCTCGTACGCCCACGCCAAGTACCACCAGGTGGTTGTTTAACGGTACTTCTTACTGGGCGATTATTTGATTTAGTCTTTATGAAATCGTGTAAGGTGCACTGGCCCAGTTTAAGAGGAAAGTACTCACCTGAAACACTCTCGTTGACCGACCCCTTCACCACTTGGAACAGAACACAAATCACGAAGATCCAAAACATGGTGCGGCAGTACCATCACGATGACCAAGACGACATCGCCTCCTCGCACTCACTTGCCTCTTGCAACGCTCAACATCGACTGGAACTAGACCGCGGCGGACTGAAGAGCCGCACCAGAACCACGATCACGTGAGCACAACAAAAGAACCTGTTCGGATTTGTGCTCGGGATTATCAATTGATGATGGGTTTCGCTGGTTCCGACCCTGACCCAGGACCTCAATTTGCCCAATTAAATACGAAAACGCTATTTTCGGTCGGAATGTCTCGTGTGGGAATCTAATCGTTTGATAACATTTTATGATGACGGACAGGTCATCAGCGTTGAGGATGCGTGAGCTTTATCCAAGGTGTCAATGGCTTTAACAGCGAGATTATGGAAGAAGCTGAGCCGGATTCAAACGCTGGTAATGATGGGTTTAGGAACAATTGAGCACCTGCTGGAACGGTTGGTACACACAGAAGATTTGTGAAGATAAGACGATGATATACATAGATAAAATTTAATTGGGTTTTTACCAAAGTTATGTCCTGCTAGTCATTAGTATTAAATTGTTATGTTCTCTTGTAAAATATGTTGTTGGACTATAAATAATTAATAAATTACAATCTAATTTGTGACATTGTTTTTTTTTATTACAAATACACTTGATGCTGTAGATTATGCAAGAACGTTCCGATTATTGGTGGGTCTACAATCAGTGAAAAAAATGCACAATGCAAGAAAATTTATTTTTGTCATTGTCAACAGAAATCAAGATGCAGTGAGTTGGATTTTGATAACAACTTTCATAAGTTCAAAAGCGTTTTGTAAGGTATATTTTACAGATGCTTTAAGTTTTAACAGCTTTACTCATTGTCATCGAATACGGTAATTTAACCCATTTCGATAGATTCAATTCCGTTAACCACACAATAGCAAATTTTCACGAATTTAAGGTTCTACAAATCTTGATCGGTTTTTGAAGCAATTATAAATACAGAAGGACCAGTTAAGCAAATTTACGAATCTAATGCGTTTCTCACGATTTCATATTCGATATTTTGGACACCAGGACATGTACAAAATTGTTGGCGGCGAAATGTTGTTGGACACTGCTTTAACTGACATTTATTGTTGTGGTTATTTATCGTCTTCTTTTGTTAGTGGCACATCCTGCATAAGTAATTTTCGATGGCAGTAACGTGCGTACAAAAATAAGATAAAAGGAGGCTGTGTAGGCCATCAAATAACTTTGACGTTCCGAAGAGTGTAGCCAAGTGGCCTTGAGATGGAAAAATTTTAAATTAAACTTCTTTGTTAATAACAGTTTGGGACACAATACAAAAAATAAATTTAAAATCTTCGTCAACAAATTTCATTTCCAGAACTCGTTTGAGGAAATTTTTCAATGACAGCTCCAGTCAAATGTCATGATTTGACAGTTCAAAAAATATACATGTAAAAAATAAACAAAAGCTGGATTTCATAGCGTCCGTTTATAACGTGCGTTCAAAAATAAAACAAGGCTGCGTGGGCCATGGAATTTATCGGCTTTCCAGTGTAGAAACCATAGAAAACATAAAAATAGATTTGACAAATGTCAAGATCTGTCAGTTTAAAATTTACCATCAAAATAAAACGGCCCAAACGCTAGGACAGTTTAATTTTATTTTTTAATGAGCCACCTTATGACAAAAGGGTTTCTTTCGACGTCACGTATTTTTTGTACAATGACGCCATCATTGGTTTTTGGACCTTCGAATCCAAGCAAATCCGAACCTTTTTTTTCTATTGTATATTGTGTAATACAACTCCCTAACGGTCGACGTCCGTGTTTAACTATATATACAACGATTTTTGAAATATTAATTGAGAATGCAGTTGCTCTTAAACTGAATTGGTAGGTCTCGAGTTGCGCATAGAGACTGATGACCCATGAAGGTTGACGGGTAACTGAGTGCTGCCAAATATTCTCAAGACATTTTTCGGTTTTGAGACTGATTCTTCTTCATCGATCTATTCACGACTTACAGTTATATCAAATTAATGACCGTCCTGGTCGTGCCGATATTCTCCTCAACAGAGGAGAAGCTGTAACAATGAATAGATTGATGTTTGGATTCACAACGATACCGGGAAATGTTTTGCACTTTTTTTATCCCATAATGATTTATCCCATTGTCAACCTAAGCTAACCTAAACATGAACAGACTCGAACTGACACTTTGAAATTTTCCTACACTAAATTGATGCACAAAGTTTTTCCATTGCCAACGCAGCCTCGTTTGCTTTTTGAACATACGTTATTTGTACGCACGTTATTTTTAATATGCACCTTTGGAATTTTTTGGTCCTGCATCGTGATAATAAATAATTATTTTACATTGATATTATTTTATTTTGTCTTTGGAGAGCCTGCAGTGCTTGTCTACAGTCTGCGTAGATTCCTCTTTACCGCTCACTAGTCTACGCGCAACTTTTCTTGAAACCGATCCGAATTCCCAGACCTCTCAAAAACGACCCAATCCTTCGTCGTTCATTTTTAATCTGTCCGTGAAGATTTTAACTGTGCCTTCATCGGTTAACATTTGCCTTATTTAAATCTGCATCCTTTTAGTTTAGCTTTTTATTTATTAAATATAAATCCTAAGTCATCATCTTCCTGTTTTAATATTTACTCTCACGTTACAGTTTTATTTGCTTTTTCAATTTAACGTGTTAAGTTATTTATGTATTTTGATTACGCCAAATGAGTACCTAGTGATTGGTATTGCAACTTAGTTATGATTTCTAAAAGAAAAAATAAGCTAAAATTTAATTAATTTGTTGGTGGAAAAACGAATTAAATGATTTTCGCACTTGGAAAATAATTGCAGTGGGAAAATTTAAATCAACTTTTTACCTTTTGTTCATTTCTCCAATTTACCATTTGCTGTGCGAACATAAAACTGCTATTCTATTAAATTTCGAAAAAGTTAATAGGATTATATTATTTCTGTTATCCATCGTTTGATCTTTCAAATCTTTGTCTGGTTTTCATCCTACTAATTCAAATGTTAATATTATGCATTTTGCTGTCGAATATCATTTTAATGTATTGCTTTTTTTAAATTATCTTGAGTAATCCAATAATTTTGTTCTTGTAGCTGCATAAATTTTAGTACCGCACATTTATTAAGTAACGATCTTACGAGATTTAGATATATTATTATTGTAGTTTTGTAACCATAGATGTGTTTGCAAAAAGAATGACCAGCCACATCCTCGAGTGCAGAAATGGAAACCGAGACAACTTTGAACGATCTATTGTGTGTGTGGGTTGCTCGTAATACTATTATTGTACTTAAAATTACAAAATATTATAGAAAATTAACTGTGGGCCTCCTTTTATTTATCATAATCCGCAATAGCGGAAAATCTTGCATACATTACGTTTTGAGGTCAAATTTTCACAAGACGAGTAATTTCAATATCAAAAGATTTAATTTTTAGCGTAAATATTCGCACCCTAATCCAGGAGCACGTTTTCGCAGTTATTGTTTTATTGTAGTATTTTGCAATTTCGTTCTAAACAATACACTAAAATGGTGAAAGCAATGAAATTAGGTATGTAGATGAACACACAAAATTTTACGAAATAATACTTTAAACGATCCGAAACCTCGATTATTCTGACTCACATGACGATAGATCAGTGAAAGTTTCCGACAATAAATTGTATAATAATAAAGAGAGGAGTTTCCAATAAAAAATTCTTTCAATGGAGGACCAATAGAAGACCAAATGACCGTTAAAGGGCAACTACATATTGTTAACTGGAAGGTTTAATGAATTTTATTAAATACTTTTCCCAAAACATAAATTTTGCTATTTACACAATGTACACATCTTCCGTACATCAACCGTTACTACTTGTCATCGTTAACATGATACAGTTACATCTAAAAAGGAGAGTATTTTTAAAAAGTTTTTGTTTTATACAAAAAATAAGCGTATGAAACATATATTACACTTCATCATTCGTTTACACTATCGTTCTAGAAACACCTAATCATAAAAAGAAATCGCTCTATATAAAACATCGATTTTATACACAATTATTGGTACTGAATTTAAGTAATCCTCATAGTTGCTAATCCGTAATTAAGTCATAGAAAAATACTGAAAACTCACGCCGGACCTAGTGATACAATTTTGTGAAAATTTCTAGGCCCTCATTGTGAGTTTGCAAGTTGGCAAATAAACGTAGAAGAGAGACGTAGAGATGGGTGGTCGGTCGCCTTAAATATATACAGTGAAAAATTCAACGCGTACAAAATCGATCACAAACGTTACGTTAGAGAGGCCTGTGCTCGGGACAGAAAGTCTTGTAGTTCTCTTCGTCGAACAGCCAATTAGTCAATCGCGCGCAACACACATGTGCCACCTTCATACACCCTCTCTTCAAACAACAAATATTCGCCCCTTTGATATGACACCTCACGCAGACCACGTTACAACTAGTCCACACCGCCTCCTCCAAGCCCACGATCTTCGGCCCCACCAGATAAATCCCCGCCGACCAAACGATACAATCCTCGTGCGCCCACACTTCGTACGTTCCGTTTCCCGTGTCCGTCATCCCCAAATACGCCTCCTCGTCCCCTCCCAACTCCAGCGAGTGCTTCCGCTTACACTTTTTCCCCGACACTTTCGCACCGCTGCCGGAATCCAGCGTCCTCACGATCTTTTTGCTCTTAAACTGCCTGTCGTACGGATCGTCCAGCCTGCGCTCGAACTCCGCCGAATTCGTCGTGATGAAGTACGGACCGAAGAGGTCCCCAGGTGCCGGTGCGCCCGCGTTGAGCGTCGGCCCCGTCGTTTCCGTCGCGTGGGGTCCGCGCTTGCAGAACGCGCAAATCCACGTCGCGTCCTTCGTCTGGGCGTCGTACTGATGGCTGAGCGTGCTGCAGTGCAGCCCCTTCGATCTCACCTTGTGCCTGTACTCGCTGTCGTCGTGGAACTTCTTGCTCTTGTGCGGCTTCTTATCGGCGTCGTCGTCGTTGGTCGGCGTGTTAATGACACTCACGGACAGCGGCGAATCCCTCGGACCCCGGATCTGGATGAACGGACCCCGCGACTTGCTGGAGCTCGCGTTGCTTCCCGAATCGTACGCGTACACGTCCTTCATCGCCTCCACCTTCGAGTTCTTCTTCATTTTGCCCACTGCTTTCATCAGCGACTTCGCCGCTTTCTTGGCGGTCTTCTTCTTGGGCGTCGACTCCGTCGACTGCGTCCGCTTCTGTTTCCGCTTCCCCTTCTTCGGCGACTTCTTCGCAACTGCAAGATCGTTAGACGTCGACGTTACATTGTCGTGACTGGTCGAGGCCGAACTCTCTTCCGTTGCCTTCTCCTTACCTTCTTCCTCCGACTTGACGTCTTCGATGCCGGCGAACATCTCCTCCAGCTTGTTCTCCACCTCGACGAACTGCGTATTGCTCGCGTCCTTCGGCGCCGTCGTCGACACGTTATTGGAACCGTTACTTAAATCGCTAGTTTCACTATTTAACGTCTCCGGCGTTTTGATAACACTGACGGAAATCGCTTTGGAGTCGCCCGGATCCGGCTTATTCTGGCGCGCTTCTTCGACGGGTTTCGCTTTCAGGCCTTCTTGGACCATGGCCGCTATATTGTCGATCGTTTCCGACTCCGACGACGCTTTCCTCCTGGTCTTGACCGGAACCTCCTCGACGGCGTCGTCGCACGATCTCCGCCTCTCGGGAATCTTGTTCTCTTCGCGGACCTCCTCTTCCCGTTTGACGCTTTGATCCGGTGGCGTCGTCGTCTTTTCCTCTTCTTTGGCCACGCGCATGGTCTTGCTCGGTTTTCGCTTCCTCCTCGACTTGTTGCTGTCCAAACTGTCTTCGTTGCTGTACGGCGACACCACTTCGTCGTCCCGCACGTTCGTTGGAGTAGGAACGTTGAGGATGCTGCTCGAATTGCTGTTTTCATCGTGCGAACCCGCCGCCTGCACGATCACGCCCCGATTGGCACTCTTCTCCTCGTCTTTCTCATTGACGTCGCTCGACTTCTCCAGGTTCGGATTCAGCCGTTCCAGGATCGAGTCGACACGTTTGCTTGACCGCTTGCTCTTGGAATCGACGCTCGGACTCACCGGCTTGAGCGTCTCCGTCGGCTGTATGTCCAAAGCACTTGCCGGTAAACTGTTAATTTTATTGGTGTCGCGCACGCTTAAGCTGATTGGAGTGGTGATGACTTCGCCGTTCTGACTGCCGTTCCTCGTCACCGACAAGTCGACACCTGGAGCCGGATGGCGCGAGAATTGCCGCTCGGCGAGCATCTGCTCCAAGCTGAAGATGTGCGAGTGGGACATCGTCTTCATGGGCTCGGTGGTGGGCGTGTGCCAGGTGGGTTGGTGCAAGAGGGAATGTTCGTTGGACATGTGAGCGTGTTGAGGTTGACGCGTCGGGAAGTAGTTTGGAACCTAGAATAAAAAAAGTCGTGCTCGGAAGTTCGTCTTAAATTCGAGTACTGACTTGTAAGTGGTTCCAGGCGGCGTTGCTCGGAGGCGGCTGCCTGCTGTGCGGGTGATGAGGAGGACCTCCCGACATTTTGATCGGTTTCTAGACGAGGTGCGGATCAGTCTGGTGGCATATTAGGAGGGATCGTTTGCGCTGTTTAGGCGAACCAAGCAACTTTTTCCCGAACACTAAAACAGAAAGTTGCGTCACGAAAGTTGACAATTTTTGACAAATTGTTACATGATTTTGAAAATACAAATTGCGCCGGGAGGATTCTGACATAAAGCCAGGTGTCAAAAAGTAAATTCCACAAGGAACTGTCATGAAAAATATTCACAAAAAATTGTTAATATTAAATCCGAACAAAATTATAAAATTTTTGTTTAAAAAACAATTGAACAATTTACCACTTGTGAAAAATTGGGCAAACAAGATTCAGTCGACTTGACGGAATAGCCATTAAGGATTTTTTAGTGGCGCCCAAGAACTCGATTTAGCGTAGCACTTTTACTAAAACCACGTAAAAATATTGGCAAATTTCTCAAGGTTGTTGGCTGCTCCCACATTCTGGAGTTAATTCCGTTCTTAAAAACCCAATCTATATCGTTCCAGTACGTCTAGGGATGGGGTTACAAACAGGATTTTTTTAATATTTTTGTCTCAGGAAAAAAATTCTTGATAAAATGGTATGTCCTATAAAATCGCAAAAAACCGTTTCATTTTCATTTCAAAAGCAACAGATATTTTTTTACTTCATTTTTTCAGAAAATTTGGACTCAGCTGTTTTCATCGACAATTAATAATAGTACGAGTTAGCAAAACCATGGCAACAACTGTCAGAATCTTTAAGTAATGGAAAAAATATATACAAAATTACACGCGATATGAAATCGATTGCCATCGATACATGATAAATTATTCAAGACTAGCTGACGAGATAGACGTTGTCCTGTCCAAATTTCAATAAATTTCTCAGATTTTCCTTTGTAATTGTCTCGAATTTTTTTTCCAGGAGTGAAAAGAACAGAACGAACAAAAAAAGAATTACGCATATCCGTCGATCGAATCGTGAGCTATGGTCTTGAGTTCATACAAAAATCCTATAGAAAAATTTTTCCGTGAAACTTTTCCAATTTTTCTTTCCCTAAAAACCTAATTCGGGCTATTAAAAACTTAAAACAAAATTGCAAAATTGGTCCAGCCGTTCTCAACTGACGCGCTTACAACAAACAGCATTAAAATTTATTTATGTAGATAAATTATTTCCTGCACAGTCAACATTAAAATATGTGAAGTCCAAATTTAAAATAAAAAAAAATAACTACATGTTTAAATAAAATTGTATTTGGGGGTTTGAGCGCAAGCAAGCCATTTTATCAAGAATACATTTTTCTGAGAAATAATAAATTCCTTTGTTACCCCATCAATTTTCGACAAATTGTTACATGATTTTGAAAAATCGAAACTAGGAAAATAAAAAATTGCGCCGAGAGGATTCTGACATAAAGCCAGGTCTCAGAAACTAAATTCCACAAGGAACTGTCATGAAAAATATTCACGAAAAATTGTTAATATTAAATCCGAAGAACGAAATTACTACATTTAAAAAAAAATTGAACGGAGGTATATTTAACAATTTACCACTTTACCGTGAAAAATTGGGCAAACAAGATTCAGTCGACTTGACGGAATAGCCATTAAGGATTTTTTAGTGGCGCCCAAGAACTCGATTTAGCTTAGCACTTTTACCAAAACCACGTAAAAATACAGTAGAACCTCGATCATGCGAACCCTCAATTATCCGAACGATGACTTAATAACGTTGTCCCGAAAATTCATACAAAAAAAGGCATTCGACTTTTTTCAGGTGTTTAAAATACAGAATACCGGGTGACTATAAATGATTGACTTAAATTTAGTTGATTGGCAACACTGAGGAATTGTTGTCAAAAAGTAAAACTTACTGAATAATGGCGAACGAAAAGTGACAAATAATGGAGAAAATGGTTACAGCGGCTGATCGAAAAGATCTTCCAGCTGTAAAAACCATTTTGAAAACAATTCTGATATCGGCAATTTTTACATTTGACGTTTATTTGACAATTTAAAATTTGAAAATCAGTGTACCCAATGGAAGAGTAAAAAAATATGGCTAACCTAACACAAAAAATGTTAATCATTTACAGTCACCCGGCATTTCAACGTAAATAACGTGCGTTCAAAAAAAAGAGGCTGCGTTGGCCATGGAATTTATCGACTTTCCAGTGTAGAAATCATAGAAAACATGACAAGAACTGTCAGTCTAAAATTTTTCATCAAAATAAAACGACCAATTTTATCTAAATTGTTTATGATAAATGCCAGGACATGCGTACATAGTTCTCATAAACATAATGCTACCCTCCTTTGCGTCCATTTACTGAAATTTGTCCCAAAAAATTGTTTTTGTTTTACATTCTAACGAAATCGTTCTAGTATGTCCAGGGTGGGGTTACAAAGAGAATGTTTTCATTTTTTATTTCTCAGAAAAAATATTCTTGATAAAATGATAATGCCATATAAAACCGCTAAAAACCGTTTTATTTTCATTTTAGTATATTTCAAATTTTTCATCGACAATTAATAACAGTACGAGTAAGCGAAACTATGGCAACAACTGTCGGAATCTTTAAAAAATGAAAAAAAATTACAGCGTGGATAATTCACGCGATGCTAAATCGATAGCGATCGATGCAAGATAAATTATTCAAGGCTATCTGACCCGACAGACGTTGTCCTGTCTAAATTGCAATAAATTTCTTCGACTTTCCTTTGTAGTTGTCTCGACTTTTTTTCCTGAAAACTTTCCAGAACCATAACGAACAAAACAAAAAAGAATTACATATCAGTCGTTCGAATCGTGAGTCATGGTCTTGAGTTCATACAAAAATCCCATAGAAAAAATTTTCCGGGAAACTTTTCCAATTTGTTTTACCCTAAAAACCTTATTTGGACTACAACAAAAATTTAAAAAATAATTGAAAAATCAGTCCAGCCGTTCTCAAGTGAAGCGTTTACCAACGAACAGCATTTAATTTTTATTTATTGAGATAAATTATTTCCTGGACAGTCAACATTAAAATATGTCCAAATTAAAAAAATAAAATAAAATAAACAAATAACTAATTGTTTAAATGAAAATGTATTTAGGGGTTTGAGAGCAAGCAGGGTATTTAATTCAGAATACATTTTTCGGAAAAATAAAAATAAAATGCCTTTGTAGCCCCATCAGCAAAAACACTGTATATAAAACATCGATTTTTACACAATTTGTTGTTACAGAATTTAATTTAAGAGAGACACATATTTTAAACAACAAGCGCCTGGAAAACCACGGGAGTAGAAATACAAAGGTCGTAGAGAGTAGATTTTGAAATGCGTATTTTTTTTTTGAGCAACAAAAATAATTTAATTCTAATTTCCATATCGAATACTTTTTTTATTTTTACAGCATCTAACCTTCTCCAACATACAACAATCATGTCTTCGATATCATGCAAGCAGCATACCTAACAGTTATTTTAACTTCATTTCCATATTGGGCAACACTTTTCTTATAACGTCTAACCCTTCTTCTACATACAAAAATCCTTTCTTTTTGTTATTTTAACTTCTTGGTCATCTTTATTTCAATTTTGCCACCTATTTATTGAAAAAGAGCGTGGAGCATGTAAACTCGATCTACTATACATAGAAAATCAATCTTCCTCGTCACTCTCTTTTCTATTAGTACTGGGGTACGTCATAAGGTTGACGTACAAACTTAATGTTTATTTGTTACTACAAATTTGAAGTGTACTTAAAGATAACATTGTTGCATACATTATATTTTTGTCTTTATAAAAAAAAAAAGAAAAAATATTATAATATAAAAATGTCAGTTTTCTTACTGTGCTTGCTTCATTAATTATAAATTTAAGTGTTTCAATATTTTCTAGACGCTTTCTTATTAAATTGTTGCTCAGTATATCACAAAATACTTAATTTTCTCAGATGCAAAATGTTTAGTCAGTAGTTTTTTAGCCTACCAAAACGGCAATAGTTTGATGTTAGATGAAATACCAACCTTTTGAAACGAAGTGGCGTCAGAAACACAAGTTCAGACTAAAAGAAAGATTGATAAGATTAAAGCTTAAACAGCGTAAACGATAATAACCTTCATAATCGGGGTTTTTAAAGGGTAAATGATTTTAGCTTCATCAGATTTATTTTGAAAAAGTATAATTATAGCAACTGGGCTGGGTAAAAAACGGATTTAAAATAAACCCCAAGACAGCCAAGACACGTGTATTTGTTAAAGACGCTGACAAATACTAGAATAATAATAAAAACATTATACAAATTATGGTAATAATGACAGTGATTCTGAATAAATTCCTTGATCTAGTTGTACTCATTTTAACATTCGGAATGACTTATCCCTACATAAAAATTAACACCGCGATCTTTGCAACTGAACGTGCCAATTAAAGATTCGTTTCATAATTATCTAAAAGGCGTCAGTACTAATTATTATTAACCAATCGCACGTAGCGAACCCTGAAACATATCATCTCGTCAAAACCAAGCATAAAGCATTTTAAAGTCCCTTGCGTGTCATATTTGTATAACATTTAAACATATTGCGAATGTCTAAATATAAGAACAAAAACCACCGGTCGATATTAAAAACCTTGAAATATTTCGCTGAATGATGCTTTATGCTAAATCTGAATAATGCGTCGCATGATGAAAGTCAAGCACTTACATTTTTAAATTGCCATTACACACGGTTTGATAAAAGTTTTAGTCTTCATACAAAAAATCCCACGACAGGATAATTGTAACAAAAATTAAGGGTGGTCATTTGAGGTTTCAACCACCTCGTTAATAACCACACCCCAATTTTCAACCGACCAAACGATAAACACCGTCTTTTCACTACCGAAACTAACCGCTCCAAGAAATTCTTATTATAAAATTATTGTATACCACTCACAATCGAGTAGAAACTTACAACCATACGTTTGATCCGAAAGTAAACCGCATAATTTAGTCGCATTTTATTTTACAAACAAAACTTTTCCACTGTTTTTGTCTGAAATCTTGTGCACCACTTCGCATGTTGCATCTTGACGTCAAAATTTTATTTCAACTGCCATCAAATATGACAAATTTGTGTGGGCAGTTCTAGAAACACGGAGACAAAAGAATTTGTATTATAGACTCAATTTGTGTGTGAAAGCCATAAATCCATTTTAATCTACATCGATTACTTAACAATGTAAATTTTTTTAGCTTAATTTATTTTTTAGGAAATTTTCAAGCGTCAAATCAAAGAAATGATTTAATGTATATTTCACACATGTCCCCTATTGAAACTTTTGTAAAAAAAATAATACTTTACATAATAATGTAAAGTAATTAAGCAGTATTAAAATGGTAAAATCTTTAATAAAATTGGAGGATTACGATTACAGTAGAATACAAGGAGAAACAGGATCAAAAGCAAAGACTTGAGAGCTGTTATAAAACTGGAACCACTTCGAGTATTCTGTATTAACTTCGTATTCAGCTAGATTAGTTTGCTAATCCAATGTTTCCATGTTTATTTGCTTTTCACTATTTATCATGAGACAGCCATAATGAGATACACAAACCTTCAATTTATTCCAAAATACAATATTTTAATCTACTTCACCAATCACTAATTTTAGCGCAAATTCAGTGTCGATAGAAAATAAAATTGCCAATGCCAATTCAGTTCCAACACCAAATTCCTGTAACTAATCTGAGATACAAACTTCTTTTTTGTTTTAATTGTAAGAACATTTTGAGTAAAATATGATAAACAATTATTATTTACTTACCAAACTGATGTCTTATCGAATATTGTTTTATAACTTTATAACACAATTACTTCAATTCAAATAATTTAGACCCTTTCTAATATTTCGTTAAATTCACAGTTCCATGCAAAATGACTAAATAGTAATCAAATGCAGTTGCATTGGCTAAATAAATGGATTTATAATTAGCTTCATTTACATAAACCGAAACTTTGTTATTTATCGTTTTTACATAAAATGCAATCAAATCGTACGATTGACGCAAAATTTGACTACGTAAAGACTACCGACAGTATGAAGGTAATTTCCTACTATTTGTCGATGTAGTAATATTGAAATATAAAAAAAAAATATAAAATCCACAGTCAAGAGTACAACTTTGATGTTCACCAAAATGCTTCTCTTAAAACATTTAATATTAAAATAAATAAATTGAATTCGAGTCGTTCTAAAATGACCATAGGATAAAAACTCGGACGGGGATTTAAAAAGATAAAGTGTTTTTAAGTTAAAATATTTTTACTAAACCTCTACATACGAGTATAGACAAAAATGTTTCATAACATTCAAAAAACACCATAATTTCTTGGAGTCTTGTGCATAGATCTCATTTGTACGAAAAAATAATTGGATCAAACGTGAAGGCGAAACTAAGTAAATCTTGTAATGTTCATTCATATTAAGTAATTACACAAATTTCGAATTTAGACTTTATTAAACATAAATTAATCGTCATAAAGTATTATGTAAGTAACTTCGATATTTATTAGGGATATAGATGAGAGGGGATAGATAATTAATAGATGGAAATTTTTTTCCAATAAACACCTCCATGAATTTTGGTAGCAGTTTTAACAATTTGGAACTTTTAATTTTTTAATTTCATTACTATCGGTATAGTAACCGCTTCACTTTTTCTATCAGTGTTAGAAGAAATATTTTCTCAATTTCTTTTGCACTCCCTTTTACGAAATGTCAAATTATGCACTAACTGTCGTTTTATACACGACTTCGGACAATAAATTATTATTTTATTTGTTTATTGCGTCGCACAAAAAAAATTGTTTGCAACGCATTTCAAAAACTTCTCAAAACACTTGTGACTAAACTGTGTTTCTGAAACTTGTTACAAAACATGCTATATATTTCAATAACAACCCTGAGTGTTAAATAGCATCTAAAATTTCAGTCTTATAACAAACTAAAATATGACGTATTGTCTAGAATTTGATACTTGAAGACGACCCGCCCCTTAACACGATACACAGCCAATAAAACGGCCGCATTCCACGCATTGCTGACGTCACGTCACGCATGCCGTCCAGTCGACGCGATCGTGTGTGATTCCCTTTAAATCCACAATCTAGAACGCTTTGGTCTAGAACACCACTCTAATGATCTAATTAACAGTTTTCGTCTTTTGAAAGTTTGATAGTGATGCTTTCTTAAATCGCCTGGCTTAAATGTCATTTTTATAACCGAGCTGAGTCGTTAATCGATCCAATGGATTTTATGATATTTACATTGTCGAAAGTTGCGGCGAGCTTTGATTCGACTTACCTCACGTTAAGACTCCTCGAAAATTTTCAAACCGTCACAATTACTTATAATTAACAAATGGCAACGAACGACTCCCGACTGCTCTTGGGGCATTTCAAAAGCACGCCTTGCACCCTCTTCATCCTCCTCGCCCCGGGGGCTGCTTGAGTTTTATGAGCACTGAGTAATGACAACGAGGGCCTATTCGACCACAAACCGCACGCTTCCAATCGAAATCAGGAAAATAACACACTGCTTGAAACAACGTCAACTGCTGGACTTTTGGCACACGGTTTGGGGCCTCGGGAAGGCCGCTGCTGCGCGGTGGGGCCCTCAAACCATCCTCCACACTCCTCCGACCAAACAAGAAAAGTTCTTAGCGCGACTATTTTTAACGACTTGGGCTAAGGCACGGCCATAAAACAGCCGACTTCTAACAATGGCGGACCCGGTTTTCTACATTTTTGGAACCGTCGCGCCATCTGACGGTTGATTGCACTTTCCTCCAATTTAATTGATTTATAATTGGAGGCAGGCAATTATCGAAAAGGAAGACGAAATAATCGCGACAGTAAAATAAAATATATTCATACGCTGAAAAAAATGTGTAACTCAAAACGCGTCTATTGACGTATAATTCGGTGGAGTGTGCACGAAAATTTGCACACTTTCAGCGGCCTTGTGTCTCAATTTAAAAAAACGGACAATTTAAAAATGTACGGGTTTTATCCTTCATTTCATTACTCCGAGAATTTTTTACCTTTTTACCGCAGGTTTTAACATTGCCTCTCCGACTATTTTTTTTAGTTTAATGGTGGAGGCGTCAACGAACACCATATAAAATCAGTACTGCAAACTTAAATTTGATGTTAATTTCTAGGGACATGAAATACCAGGCGCATTCTTTATTCAAATATTGGCTTTCAACTTAAGCAATAATTTACTTATCAATCGTTGCTTTGTGGAAATAACAAGATGGTGAAGCACATAACTTAAATAATGCAATAATAAGTTCGTCGGAGATCTTAAATCTTTAAAAACTCCGGAAGCCTTAAAATTATTAAAGTATTGCGAAGATCCACTCATTATATCCGTTAGAGATGAAACGAATTGTTAAGAAAAAACAGTGTAATTAAAGTGTCGTTGTATCGTTAGAAAATATAGAGCGTACAAAAAATTGAATCTTAGGCCGTGAAATCTAGACTTTGTTTTATGTTTTACATTGTAAGATGATATGATATGAGAAAATAATTCCTCGTTCAAATTCTTGTATAACATCTACGAAAAGTTTTGAATTGATAAAAATATAGATTGTGAAACCGGAAAAAAGTCTTGTGACACAAATACAATGAAAGTTAGTTTTTATCTGCATAATTATTCGACACAATAACTGCAACTACATTGCATAAGTATAGAGATACAACAAGAACGCTGCAAGCAGTTAAAATTAACTATTTTGTTTGTGTAGAGAAGAAGTATGTAATGAAAAAATAAAGAAAAGTTGACTCTAAAAATTATAATAAAAATATTCAATATTTATTTATAATTATAACATGGATTTAATGTTACAAATATACAAACAGAAATCTAATAAACATGAATACATAAATTGAAATTATTCGAAAAGCTTGTTATTTTTTAACTTTATATTGAAAAAAGTTATAATTTTATCAGAAATTAAAGGATGGAAAAGATTTTTAGAAATATTAAAAAATTTGTAAAATTTAAACATGAAGAATGTAGAGCATCGAAACCACCCCAAAATCCTAAGGAAACAATTTAAATAATAGTCTACAAGTAAAACTAAAAACTTTAAAAATGCATCTAGTAAATGGCGATAATGCAAAGAAAAAAATTAGGAAAAAGATCTAATAAATAAAATCACTACTTAAATAATTTAAATAATCTAAACATTTAATCTGGATCTTTATAAATCTAAAAGTTAAAAATAAACATGAACATAAAAATAAAATTATGTAAGAGCCATATTTAATTTTCTGATTGATTGTTATTTTGATGTATGAAAATATATTGATGAGCTGTCGATGACATTTTTCCACTTTATTTCGTTAAAAAAAAATGATGAAATTAATGCTCTTGGATTTTTTTAAAAATAACTTACGTACTTAATTCAAGTAACGTTCGCGCACGAAACTAACGTTTTTCAAAATTCTGAAATGTATATCAGCACAGATATTAGTAATATATTACGACTTATTCTTTATTTTTATAAAACTATTTTGTTAAATTACACATAATGAAATATTTTTCATTTTCAGGTTTCAGACGAATAACGAGCGAAACGCTTATAAAAATTGTATTCATTTTCTAAATTATTAATAAATATCGACATCAAAAAAGAAATTGTACACACGCAAGGTAGGTGCTATGTTTTATTTTCTGATTGATTGATATATTTATTTATGAAAATATGTTGATGAGATGTCGATAAGATTTTCCACTTTATTTCGTTAAAAAAAAATGATGAAATTAATGCTCTTGGATCTTTTTAAAAATAACTTACGTACTTAATTCAAGTAACGTTCGCGCACGAAACTAACGTTTTTCAAAATTCTGAAAAGTATATTAGCACAGATATTAGTAATATTTTATAGTAGTAATAGTAGTAGTAATATATTCTTTATTTTCGTGTTTTAGTCAAATAACGAGCGAAACGCTTATCAAAATGTTATTCATTTTCTAAATTATTAATAAATATCGACATCAAAAAAGAAAATGTAGACACGAAAAGTAGGTGCTATGTTTTATTTTCTGATTGATTGATATATTTATTTATGAAAATAGGTTGATGAGATGTCGATGAGATTTTGCAATTTTATTTCGTTAAAGTACAAATTATGTAATGAATGCATTAAAATAAAGACAAAAAAAGATAAAAAGGAACTTGGATGTTCTTCTGCTTCTGGACATGAAAAAATTCAAATTACCTTTTTGCACTAATTAAAAGTAATGGTTTTTATTTGAACTAAAAAAACACTCTTTTTTATATTTTTCTCCTAACAATTTGTGCTGTTTTAATCGTGACAGCCCGGTATAGTTAGCCATTTTTTTGACAGTTGTTAGTTGAAATTTCCGGCTGTCATTTTTGTGACATTTTCCAAATAAATATGGCGGCGTCGAGTGCCCGTGGAGTTTCCCGAGTTTTGGAAAAACTGGAAAACTCGGTGAAAAATGGAAACTACTACGAAGCCCACCAAATGTATAGAACTTTATATTTTAGGTAAGCGTCGCCCCTTTGCTTCACAAAATTTCCAGAAACTTTCGAACCTAACCTCAACCTTTCAGATACTTGGCTCAGAAAAAATACAAGGAGACTCTGGACATGCTTTATAGCGGATCGCTCCTCTTTTTAGAACACGATCAGGTGAATTGCCTCGGTCCCCTCTTCGCGTTTGTCATAACCGTGGCGTTTTAGCAAATCAGTGGGGCTGACCTTGCAATATTATTAGTTGATGTTCTAGTCAAATCTGAGGAGAAAGACTACGACGGCTGGACGCCTAAAGTGTGTAAAATATTCGCGAATATCAGCCCCACAACGCCGGAGCGCGACACTTTCTTGGCTCAGGCATTGAGGTGGTCCTCTAATCAACGCAGCATCGGACACCCATTCCTGCACCAGGTCAGTCCCCACCTTCGAATCACTCATCTTACCTCATTCCCCGTTTCAGTGTATAGCTCAAGTGTACTGGGACGAGAAGAACTACGGCCAAGCGCGCCACCACTACATATATTCTAAAGACGGGCTGAGCTGTGCAAAGATGTTAATCGAGTTTCAAAGCATGCAAGGCTTCCAATGTGAAGCGGACTTATTCATTGCACAAGCCGTGTTCCAGTATTTATGTCTTAGTAATAAAATAACTGCTTATCAGACATTCACAAGCTACACGGAACAGCATCCTCGGATAAAACGATCGGGTCCTCCATATCTTCTACCTCTCCTCAACTTCATCTTCTTTCTACTGCAAGCAATCGAGGGTCAGAAACTACCCACTTTTGTGGTGCTCTGCGAGCAGTACGAGCCGTCCATCAAGAGGGATCCCTGCTACGTGGGGTATTTAGATAAAATAGGGCAAATCTTCTTCGGGCTGAAACCGCCGGCGCAAAAGCAGCGCGGCCTGTTTGGTAATTTTTTCGAGTCGTTTTTGAGAGGGTTGGACGATAGTGATGACGAAACACCACCTCAGGCGTCTACGTCGCGTGCCCACGACATGCTGCAGAGTGAATTGGACTAGTACAAGTATGAATTTCCAGATATTTTTTTAGTGTTTTTATGTCATAAAATACGCCGTTTATAAATTTTGTGGACGGTCTCCAATTGATTTAGCTTTATGAGGTTTTATTGTTACAACCAGTTTGTGAAACTGATGATAGTAAGGGATGATTTTCAGACTGATTCATTGTGTGGTTGAGCGTTTTTTTGTTGTTGTTGTTTTTTGGATGTACAATAATTATTGTTGTAATTTCTTTTTCGATTCATTTCAAATGCTTGTAATAATAAATTTTACCAGTGTAAATTATTGAATATTGGAACTAGTAGAACTGACCATTGTTTAACTTTTTTTATTTAATATATTTGCAGATTTTTATTTGAGTCGAGGACATTATTGCACCGTCGTCGTTCCAATCAATTACCACCTAACCATTTTTTGTCTTTATTTAGGTTCTTTAACACTTTCTTAATTTTTTATTCTAATAATATCATTCCAACGCCATTGTTCCATTGAACACCTAATTAAGATTGTTTCATATGCTAAAATCCCTTGAGTCGTCTAAATTCATTTGAATATTTTAATTTAAATGCTTAGGTCTTTTAGAACTTTAAATGTTTCGATTTTTCTATCTAATATTTTATGTGGAGTCATCAGTAATTCTTCAGAAAGAACGGGTGTAGAAATAAAAATGATTCGGCGTAAGTCATGGAATCTTAAGTTTTTTCTTATTTTTTTACAGCGTATACGATTGACATTGACATAACTTGACAGTTAACAGAAAGTGTCAATAAAAAAGTGTCTAAACCGGCGCCTGAAGATGTAATTTCTTAAATGTCGTGCCTGAAAACTTCTTTCAAATTCCTCCATCTATTCGTTTTCGACCATTTTTTACCCTCTAATGAATTCCAAAGTGATTCCTCGGCCTACTCTCAATCACTTGTTATCTGTACGTGTGTTACAATTCCTCTAATTTTTTTTCGTCCTTTGTTGTTTTTTTCTTCATCTTTTAGATTTTTTGTCGCATTAAGTGGTAGAAAACTTGTTAAATTTTTGAGAAACCTCAGACTATTTGAAATTTTCGGGTATTTCACTTTCTTTGAACTCATTAAATTTAGTTGAAGAATTTGGTTACATTTAGGTTCACTCTTTATAGTTATTTAATAAGTTAAATAAATCGCCCACAACTAACATTACAATACAATACTTTTTCGTTAACTGTAAAAGAGTTTTTAAGTGACAAAAATCTGTCTAAAATTTTAATTCGTAAAATAAGTGTCACCATCCTAGTCACCACAGTAACACCACTGAAAAAATAATGTTTCTTAGACGAAATAATATCTTTTAAAGTGGGAAAAAAGCATGCAAATTTTCCATAAGAGGGTTTGAGGGTTTAATTTCCTAATTTTCCAACAGATTTGTCTGATTTTTTAGTACAGCATTCGTTGAACATTGCACTTGAAATTAACATCATTTGAGATTCATCCTAATAGTAGTTATTTAAGAAAAAAATAATACATGCAATTTTTCCATAGGAGGGTTTTGAGGGTTAAACTTCCTTATTTTCCAACAGAATCGTCTGATTTTTTGGTATTACCTTCACTGAACATTGCAATTTAAATTAAGATCATATGAGATTCATCGCAATGGTAGTTATTTAATAATTAATTGATTAAACGGCCCTTACATAATGCCGAAAAAGATGACACCAAAGCAGATTATTTTGGAATGTGTTTATGATGAAGATGCCTCAGTTTACCAAAACCTTTTACCATGCTCTAAATTGCCTAATAACTGAGATTAAGCATTATTTTTAACGTGTTTCATGTAAAACCTACGTTCTCAACTTGAAAATGAGATGTCGCTGCTGATCAACTTTTCGTTCCTAAATAAAATATCGGCAATGTATTTCCAAAACTACTTTCTACAACGAATACTACGATTCATCGTAATCTTTGAGGCAAAAAAACTAGGGAAAATGCTAAAATTTGGCCGCCTGCCTTTGATGGATAAATAATCGATCATTGCGACATCTAGCGGTCGAAAATCGTAACAAATGAAAAATTTGCCACATTAATAAACGTTCGACGAAAAAAATGTGTAACGCTTTGAATATCCTTCAATGATTTAGTGGGTTTTAAAATTCTTCAATCGTTTGTAGATTCTGTAGTCTGAGACAAACTATTCTCTTTTAAGTGGTCTGTTCTTAGACTTTTCAAATCAAAATTTGTCTCTTAGTTTCTTAGGAATCAATAGTTTTTCGATGATGTTCAAAATAAAACAATTCGTTTTCTAAGCGTCGTATCAAAATACAGTTTATTATAATAATTAACACTTGTAAATTAAACAAAAAAATAAATGGCAACTTATAAAAAATATCAGTACTCTTCATATCCAGGAAGAGGGAACTTTGAACTGAACGCTTCAATTTCACTTCTTAAATCGGCAACTTTCGCAACAAAATCTGCATCACTTTCAATGGTTTTCTTGTAGTCAACCAGTTTAGGTCCCGACTTGGCGCTCACTTCTTTGGACAACTTTAAGGCGCGATCGATAAAATCAACAACTTTATCCATGTCTTCCTCAACTAGTCCTCTGGTGGTAAGCGCGGGAGTTCCTAGTTATCAACAAACAATACAAACAAACCAAAAACTGGAAAGCGACTCTTACCTAATCGAATTCCAGACGGGTTGAGCGCGCTCTTATCTCCGGGTACCGTATTTTTGTTACACGCAATCGACACCTCCTCAAGTATAAACTCGGCTTTGGCGCCCGTTATCTGCACATTCCTCAAATCCACCAGCAACATGTGGACGTCGGTGCCTCCGGTCGACACTTTGTACCCCTTCTCTTGCAAACCCTTGCAGAGTCTTCGTGCATTGGCCACGATTTGTTTCTGATAAGCCACAAACTCCGGAGTCTTCGTTTGCTTCATTGTGGTGGCAATCGCAGCGATTGTGTTGTTGTGGGGCCCGCCTTGGAGGCCGGGAAACACGGCTTGATTTATCTTCGATTCCAAGTCGTACAAAACGGGCTCGCCTTTGGCGTTGTGCGAACGCACCCCCTTTCTGAAGAAGATGACTCCGGCGCGGGGTCCACGCAAGCTTTTGTGCGTGGTTGTGGAGACGATGTCGCTGTATTCGAAGGGACTGGGAGTGACGCCCGCTGCTACGAGACCCGAGATGTGGGCCATGTCAGACATGAGGAAGGCCCCCACGTCGTCGCTGATTTCACGGAAACGTTTGTAGTCCAAGGCGCGGGAGTAACAACTCACGCCGGCGATTATGAGCTTGGGTTTGAAGAGGCGGGCGGTCACTGACAGGAGGTCGTAGTCGATGAGACCGGTTTCCGAATTTACCTGGACCCCAAAAACAAATTTAACAAAAAAAATACCAACAAGATGTAGACGTTTTTACATCATTTTCAAGCGTTTTTATTTTTTATTGGAAGCATAAAATTGATTTTTTCTACTTCGGGTCTATAACAAAGCTGTTAAAGCACTCAATTGCGTTTCGTAACAGAACTAGTACAATTTAGTTTTTCTAGAGTGGTATGTCATGATTATGTCAAACATCAAAATAAATACCAATACAAAACGTTACAATGTTTTTAATTTAAATTAGCTGTCCCCAATTATTATAAACATTAATCGTTCGTTGGATGTGTTTTGAGCACTTAAATTAATCTCAGGTACGTTACTTGCAAGAATATTTTGCTGAAAATTATTTTCATCGCCAACTCTTGTGCTGTCTAATTTGAAAATCGAAATTTCAATTTTAACAAGTCAACCATTCCATGCAAAATTCACCGAATTTGAAAATTAAAAATTAATTGAAAATTGCATAAATTATGCGAACTAGAAAAAATAATATAAACAAACTCGTCCATAAAGCTATTATGGTATTTGGTAGCATTTACTAATCTTCCAGCATATTCGTTTAATTTTTTTGGTATTGCATTCGTTGAACATTGCACTTTAAAACGAACGCATTTGAGATTCATCCCAATTGTAGTTATTTAATAATTAATTAAGGTGGGAAATAAGCATGCATTTTTCCAACAATAGTAGCATTAACTAATTTTTCAATATTTTTGTTTGATTTTTTGGTGTTGCATTCGTTAAACATTGCACTTTAAAACGAAAGCATTTAAAATTAATGCCAATTGTAGTTATTTAATAATTAATTAATGAAGCGGCCTCTGCATAATGTTCTAAAACTATTCTAAACTGACTTATAATGAAGCTGCATTAATTTATAAAAACCGTCCTTGTTTATGTTCTGCCAAAAGATTAATACCCTAAGTTGCCTAATAGCTGAAATAAGGCGTTGTTTGTAATATTAAAGATAAATTTAATGTCTGCTTCAACAAACTCCATCTCCAGTCTCGGAGCAAATTTTTGAATGAGCTCGTGTCAAAAATCATTATTTGGCAGTTACAATAGTCTTACAATTGAGCATAATTTTTTATTTGTAGGCACATTACATCTGATTACACAACGGAAAAGACATCGAGCGATATGAAGAAAAGAAATAAATAAAAAATTAATAAAAAGTGGCCTGATACGAACAGGTCAATGTAAGTGTGTATGTCACTTCCGGTTATACCAGAAATCGATAACTTGCTTATTTTAAATATAACAAATCTATTTTTATTACATATTCTGATTGTCGTAAAATCCAAAGGCCATATTACGTCAACATCTTCAATCTGAACTGAATAGCTCTAACAATGTTTAGATTTTTGTCGGACGACGTTTGAGTCAACAAGAATTTTTTTTGAATTCAGATGAACCGAGAAACAAAATTTAGTCACTTGTTAGTCGTAAATGACAGCAAGTTATTGATAATAAAAACATATGCAGGATACGAGTAATCTGACATTGTAATTTTCACACTTTGTAGAAAAAAAATCGCAGTGAGAAAATTTGAATTGATTTACTACCCCCAACTCCAACTTACCATGACCAAAATAAATCGGCTAATAAAAAACTCTCCAAAAAAGTCAAACGAAAGAAAATAAAAATTAAAATTTTGATCAATTATAACTCAAGAAAATTTCGATTTAGTTGATTCAAGGGCTAAATTAGCTTAGATTCTGACTATGATGAATAAGGACGTTATCGATTTTCATGTGCTTTTTTATGAGTTTTACTTTAATAAAATATTCTGGAAAATGATGCAAGTATTTTGGAAGCAAAATTGCATTTTATAACAAAAATATCAACCTTTTAATAAATATATTATATTAAAATATTGGATACCACACATTTCAAACAATTTTCCAATTTTGAGCCAGGGAAAAGGAGAGACTTTAGGATCAAATTACTCCACTTTTACTAATATTCAAAAAAAAAAAAACTAACTTCACATTTTTAAACATAACTGTTGCATCAAGCCCTTACATACATAAGAATTGCGAGTTCGATTCGAGTCAATAATTTTGGTGATGAAAAATGTAAGTGCCCCTACATAACTAAGAATTTCAACAATTATATAATTAAACTAAACAAATTGTCTTCATCTTGCTTGAAAAAGCTTCTCGTAACGATTAGAAATGCATATAATTTAAAATACTTTTCACTATCAATTTCCCCTAAAACTGATAAGCTCCACTCGTTATTCAGTTAATTTTCCTCGACATTTTGTAATAATAAATATTTACTTATCAATCGATTATAAGACGCATTTCATAATATCGAATAAAAATGAGTAATTATTAATAAGAATGAAGAAATCTTGAAGAAGTAGACTTGTAAAAAATCTTTACCATGATCATGCAGGAATGTTGAACATAACAAAACCCCAAGCTATTAGAAAAAAGAAACCAAGTAGTGGTCAATTTTTTTCTGGGCACTTGCCACAGGTATGGGTGTACCTTAAAAATATTTCTGCTCTTCTGTGTCTTATTAAATGATTTTTTCAGTTTGAGAAAACACTCAAAGATTATTGTTGTTTGATGACATCTTGAAAAATATTTATATTATCATTTTTTTTCCAATTCAGATAAGACAGAGAATAAGAATCCAACAAAGTAAAAACAGTGGCAAGAGTATGGACTTAGATACATTTTTATAATTATAAAACAGTCAGTTTTTTGCTGTCCAGTGTAATTTTAAAAACATTCCAATAAATCTATTAATCACATTTGATAAAGCAATCGCGAGTGGATAAGTGCAATGACCTCAGAAAGTTATAAAAATAAATAAACTCACCTTGTAAGGCATTGATTCGAAAAATATGGACGTGGCCGAGATCTTCTTGGTCCCAGTGAAGAAACCGTGTGTTAAATGCCCACCATCGGGTAGATCAAGCCCCATAATCCGCCCATGTGGCTCCACAAGCGCTGATACAATTTATTAGAAAAAAACACACAAAAACTTAAATTTACCAACCTGTGTAAACGGCGAAATTCGCGGGAGAGCCCGAGTACGGTTGCACATTAACACCCCACAGTTCGGGGTCGAGATTGTAGGCCTCCAGCGCTCGTTTCTGTGCCAACCGCTCCACCTTATCTATAAACTGATTCCCTCCGTAATACCGCTGTCCCGGCAGCCCCTCCGAATACTTATTGTGCAAGCAACTGCTCAAACACTGTAATACTGGCAGTGATGTGAAATTCTCCGAAGCGATCATTTCAAGCCCGTTCTGCTGTCGCTTCTTCTCGCCTTTAATAAGCGAAAATAGCTCAGGATCCGAGTCCCACACGTTCGAATTCAAGACTTGTTGGCTCATGGTTCTCAGCTGGGCCAGTGTCAACTTCGGGGAGTTCTGAAAATGCAGAGTTTTCGTTAAAAACCTCGTCCACATCTCCGGCGAAGGTGACAGTTATAGGTTAGGAAAACCTAACCTCACTGACCGGAAAGTGAAAAAATGCACCGATTTGATGAACCAAAGGACGAAAACGTGGCGAATGGAGCGTGGCCAGGCCTTGGACTGTCACTACTTATAATTGTTTGATGTCTAACTATTATTTCCACGACCTAGCAAGATAAGTAGGGTTATCGGGAAGTTGACTTGGGGTCGCAAGAAGCAAACCAGTGACGCTCCACATTGCCTAACTCGAAAACACCGAATCCGAGTAAATTTCACGCATATTTCGGTGGTTTTAATAATAATTTGTACAAAACATACCCGGCCTATCGACAGGTGGTTGGTAATGGCGAAAGCGCGCGCAAACATGGCGGATTTGAATTTTCCAAATTTCCAAATGCGAAGTGGTGAAAAAGTCGCGTCGGAGACGACCTCTGGGTGACGATAATGCCAGAGGTCCGGCGATTTATTGAAGCGGTTCGCTATTATCACAAATTACTCAACCCTAATCAGTGTTTGATACAAATCTTCGTGGCGACATCGCGTTGAATGCGTGTTGAAATAAAGAACGTGCCAGACGTGATAAATACAGCGATTGAAGTGTGAATAATGGTGCATTGTTCACATTTGCAATGCGCATTTAATACGTTTTGTGATTCAGAAGCATTCTTAGAAATTTACATCGTTGCGGCTCTGGGGTCGCAAAGTCGTACTTCTTGTTCAGACTGCAGTCTTCACCAACGGTCTTCGATGTGACTCTTGTTTCACGATTAATTTGATTCATTCATTCATTTTTAACATATTGTCGCATTATCCCCAATTCTCCCGGGTTCGAAGAACAAGTAGATTTCTACAAACCCTTGCAAATACTAATAACGTGCGTCTTCTTCAACTAATTCCATCCTCAGGTGTCGGTTTAGAGATCGTTTGAGCAAATTTTTTTATATGTTCGCACCACATGTTTTTGTAAATTAATCTTTTAATTGTTCAGTTTTTTATCAATATTTGTTGCCTCTTACAACCTTGTAAATGTTTCAGATTAATTATTTCTATCTGGGACACCTAAAAAAAGCTTTAGAAGCTGGAACATTCTGTAATACGTCTATTGTGTTTTTTGTTTAATTTTGCCTTTACTTGTCTAATTTTTTGGTATGGTACTGCCATATCTCAACATAAAATTGTTTTAGAATAGGTACCACCAGAATAAAATATATATACATTTTAATTATAACGATATTCCTCGGGTTTTTATATATACATTTTATTTAATGATTCCACCATTGACAAACTGAGGCAAAAATGTAAAGACGCGTAGTCAAAGAAATTATAAAAACCGAATTAAGATAATAAACTATAAATAGTTTAAAACAGATTCAAACGAAACTAATTTTATTAAGTCACAAAATCATCAGAATTAATTCAAGAAAATAAAAAATATATATATATATTATTTAAAAAAAAAATGCATAGTGTAGAGGCTAAAGTGTTCATTGAAACAAATATAAAAATAAATTATTTATATATTCATTTTAACTAGTAGTAGAACTCATCAAGACAAACACTTTTTCTATGTACCATATTCTAGAAATCGCAATTTTGTTTTAGCCTTTTACTTTCCTGAAATTGACGAGCATATGCATATGATAAATCACTAATATTTTGCAATTTTTATTTCTGGGACACTGTATATTTTATATTTATTTATAGAAAAATAATTACTAAATAAGGAATTTTAAAATGTAATGTAAGTGGTGCATATAGACACAGCAATAAAAATCATTTACAAGGACTTTGATTTTCTCTTATCGCTCTTATATTGAGGAAGTGCAATCAATTTATTTGCGATAAGATTAAAATCAATACTTTAAAAATATTAAAAAGAGTAGATTGCGATTGCAAAATTTTTAATCATCTTCTCAATCTACTGAACACAAATTGAAATTTTTGACGCTTATTTAAGTAATGAGATAACAAGCGTAGTTGGAAAATTCGGGTCAACGATCAATTGATGCCATTTGTTGCCAACAAAATACGATAGAATTCCACAGTTATATTTTTGTTACAAAACCAAATATTAATAAAAGCAACTATCGAATCGTTTTTTACGAAACAATAATAAATTTTTCAGTTTTTAGTAAACACAAAAATACGAATTGGATTGAAGTGAAGGTAGAGGAGCAATAAAGCAACATAGTTTTATATAATGTATATTCATAAAGTAATTACGCGTTTTATATGCGATTAGGGTTAAAATAAGCATTCTGCTAGTGTCTGCAAAATAGAAACAAATTGCAAAATTTATGTTTTTGTAATTTACTTAACTTCACAGTTAACATCTAACCGATAAAAGCTATTACAAAATAGTTTAATCCTTAGGTAATCATCTATGCACGATATGGAAACTTTATCTACGAAAACATACTCCTATTATCGAAAATTTGCAGTTCTAATAACAAATTAAACCAGCAAACATGTTTTGTATAGAGACTTAAAAAAAAAGATTTGCACCAGGCCATGGAATCTAGCTTTTATTTTATTTTTTATAGTGTAGTTTCCAAGCGGCGATTTGGACCACATGCAAGAAAAAAGATAGAGGTTTGGGCAAATTTTTGTGAAATGGGCGATATACGGTAAAAAATAAAACAAACCGCCTTAGTTTCCATTCTATTATACTCTGTAAAATTCCTAAATTCCTAAAATTGAAAGCAGTTATTTTTTTTTTCAATGAGTCAATGAAATCGCATTTTCATTTTCGAACGAACTCAACCATACTTTAACCACAATAAACAGAAAGGAAGAATAAATATCTTATACGAGCTCTTTGCATCGGAATCTGTGCATAAGTGAACTGATGAAATAAAGCGAAAGGATATATTAAATATGATCGCGTAATCATTTTTACAGTTTCGATACCACGAATATGATACATAATATTTAGAAAATCAAAGTCGGTGATCTCAGTGAGTATATTACGAGTACTAAACGGTTTCAGTAAATTCCGTTATGTATTGTTAAGCGAAAATCTCTTAATCTGGCGTTGAACGATAAAAAACGCATCTTCGAGAGTGCATTCTTTCGAGTTGAACTTTTCAACGACACATTACCAAGAATGAGTCATCAGAAACGGCCATCTCGCATAATGGAAATACGAGTTTTTCTTTTCTTACTACAAATGGTGCTTGAAATAAATGCTTCACCGTTTCTTTCCAAGCGACTTATGCGTAGCTGAAGACCGATGCACTGTTATTTTTACGAGATGCGTCTGGCGAATGTTTCATAATTCAGTCTTGAAGATTCGCACATTTCGTTGTTTATGTCTAATTTTTACATGAAAGCACAGAGCATATGGGCAATTCGCTTATTTTAATTTCACATTTTTGCACTTCCAGCATTTATTACATATCCGCTTCTTAGTACAGAATTTGTACAAATGATTCTTTGAGTATTTCGCTTAAAACGATCAATTTTCTTGAATAAGCATTTAGTTGGGCATATTTGGTGTGTAATTTTCACTCTCGTGTAAATACGGTTTGATGTTTTAGCCTTTCGTAATTGATATTCGTTGTTTGGTCCATAATTTGCCCAAATTAGGAATGATCGATTTATAAAATTGGATAAGGATCGCAAGCAATATAAACTATGAAGCGTACAAAAAAAGGGATTCGCATAATATCCAGTTTTTGTTTTATTTTTTATAGTGCAGATTTTTGAAATTGACACATAACATTTGAAAAAGAAACTTAATTTCAAATCATCTCTGTTTTATGGTAAAACATTTTCTACGCTCTAACGTATTCCAAAGTAGATTCACGGTCTACTATTAACGCTTTTTATGTCAATAATAAATTATAACGAAATTTATTTTATCTTAAAAACTTTGAATATTTGCATTTTCGATTCGATTCGTCATTTACGACGTAAATGGCAATGTATACATTCATGATCGACACAATTCCGTTAAGAAATTAATAGCTTAATAAAAAATTATGGGTACTTTTCGATTTTTAGAATCGTCCTCCACTTGCTGGGGATCTCGACCTAGACCTTCTCGCTCCCAAAACCAAATTAAGTAAACATACGTCACCACTCACCCGATTTTTCCTCTTTCAAACGCCATCCATGGTCACTCGTGATGGTCATCTGGTCATGGTCCCAACGATCCTGCGCGCGGAGAATCGAATCTCCGCGAGAAGTGCGCGCGTTCAGTTTCAGTTTTGCAAAAGTTAAATCGAGCGCGCCTTCGTCTTTTCGTGTTCAACATTTTCGTGGCAACACTTTTCCTATCAACCGACAATCAACCTCAACTGCCCCATCTTTTTGATCACCACCAGGTAATTACAGTTCGCTATTTTTAGAAGCGTGATGCAAAGCTTTCACCTACGCAACAATTTGCGGCAATTTCCCAATCAGTTTTTCGCGCTGTAAATAATGTTTATGTCGCCGATTTTTCCATTTTCTAGCTGCGTCGTTTGCGGCGGCGTCCTTGGGCGTCGAATTAGCACCGCGATATTTTCCTGACATTTCGGATTCGAGGCGCGGCATCTTCGCCTTTATTTCCTTCCGATTGAGTCGTTAAATCTCCACGAACTGGGTCAAGTTCGATCAATTATGGATTGTGATTCAGTTTGGACGCGTGCCATGCTTGGATTTGGGCCAATGTTGAAATTTTGACTTACCTTCGCTGACGTCAGATCTCAACAAGGAGATCTGCTTCCTCCACATACATTTTTCTTCGGAAGATTATTAACCTTGCCGTGTTTTTGAAACGATTAAATGCTGTGCAGACTTCGCATCTGGTTCGCTTTTCTGTCACATCTAGGTTAATTGAACTTTTTTTTATCTGCGGCACTTGGAAGATGCGGAAGCTGAGATTCGCCGTCGATAACAGTGAAATTTCTTGCGGACGCTAAAAGTGCACGTTGGATAGTTCTTTTGATTTAACACCGACTTTATATGTATTGGTCATATTAAGTGCCATTACGGCGATCCTGGTTTCATAACAACTCGTCTTGCCATAAACAGATATCAAATGTGCTTCTGGTTGTTGACTCATTGTTTTTTCTCTTATTTGTCGCTTAATGATATTCCGACTTGTACATTATACGTAAATACGATCTAATGGTACACTGAAAAGTTGTGTGATTAGAGCTCAAACCGAGCAAAATACTTTCATTTCAGTCTTGGTTTCAACATTTCTTTCGTCTTTATTCTTTTCAACAAAAATATTACTTTTGTCCCATTTTTAATTGCCTAACAGAAACCTTTTGAAAAAATGCCGTTAATGTACAGCCATGGACAGTCAAGAATAACACCCGTGTCATGCAAATACCGACTCTATGAGATATTGTCATTGAGTCGGTATTTGCATCACATCCGCCGGCTAAAGTGTTATTCTTGACTGTCCACGGTTGTACCTTTGAAATTATTTAAATTTAACGCGTTGTATTTAAGGCCCTCTAGGTATAATTTCAATTGTATAATAGAGCAATTTATGCTGAATTCAACAGTTTCAACTGCAGCTTTCTAGGTTGGTTAGATCCATAGATATTCGCATGTTATCAGACCGTTGCAAAGGTCCATTTCAATAAAAAAAACTCGAAAAAAGTATAATTTAGTCCCTACACGTGATTAATTAACTCGATCAAAAATCAAAGGAGTAATTTATCATTTAAAAATGCTTTAATATATAGGGTGTTCTAGTTATTTTCTGCCTCACATTTATTATTAAAATTTTAATTTTAGGTAAAAATGCCTAAATATTTTGTTATTGGATTTACTTTATTTTAATTTATTTATTGAAATTTAAAATTTAATGTTATATTTTTAGTAAAAATGATGAAATTGACAGTCAATTTCCATAAAAAAGTTGAATAACTCGAGAACAGCCCAATTCAATATAAAATTAAACGAGGAATCTAAAAATACAATAATCTACAATATAATATAATTCACCTCAGCTTCCGTCCTCTGTAGTTCACTTGTTATATGTTGGAATTTTTATATTTTGCAGACTTTAATTAAACATTTTAGGACGCATTTCAGGACAATATTTATAATTACATATACAGAATGTCCCAATTATATTTTTATGCTATATTTTTTGTGCCTATTTGGGTGCATTCTTAGTTGCCTACATATTTGCAAAATATATTTCAAATAGGTTCAGACACAACTGTGAAAAAAAATAAAAACCAAGAAAAATTTGGTTTTCTGCCTCTAGAATAAAAATAGTTTATAAATAATTATGATAATAATTAGAATAATTTATAAAAAATACAAATAGTGTCTCCTTGATAAAATTAGTACTAGGTACTTATTAAATAAAGTCTAACAGTCTTACAAATTAAGTTTGGTTGATTTTGTTTTGAACTTGTTTTGTGAACTATTTCAATGGCAATTTTAATGAATAAAAGTGGAAGATGGCTTAAACGACAATTGTTGACATAACATATTTAGTAATTATTTAATTATTAATTATTGATTTTTTTTATTATTTTAATTATTTAGTAATTATTTTATTATTGATTAAGTAGCCGCACCGAACAACCGACTTAACTAAATAATTTTTTTTGAATTAGGATTGTAATATTTTTTTATTTATTCCGAAGCGAATGGTATAAAAATAAACAGAGGTTCCGATTTAAAATAAGAAAAATAAAAATCTGATTAGCAAGATTGTTAGACATTATTTAATAAGTACCTAGTACTAATTTTATCAAGAGGGCACCAGTTATATTTTTTATAAATTTTTAAAACGACCATTTTTCACATTTATTTCTGAACCGATATGAATTTTTTTTGTTATTACTTAGGTAAACACTGACGTGCAGCAGACGGGAGTTGAGATGAAGGTTCATTTCAATAAAAAAAGTTAAATAACTGTAAAACAGTCTAATTTGGTTCCCATATATGATTAATTAACACATTTTAAAATCAAACGACGAATCTAAAAATGCAATAATATATAGAAAGTTGTGTTTGGGATAAACGGAACACTTTGTATACTCGGAAATATTTTTAGATGATAGAGAATTTAACTGCAAAAATCTTTTATTTAAAAAAATTTCTTTCATTTTTAATACCCGAGTTACAATCTTAACTGTAAAGAAATTGTTTTTTAGGGTCTGTAAAAAATTAGGATTACACTAGCGAATTTCAAGCTGCTTTTATTGACTACCCAAATTATTTGTGACTTTTAAGCGTTTTCCACAACTTCTTAATTTAGCACGACGTTTATAAAACTGTTCTTTGCGTGTTTATAAATTTTTATCAAAATCTGGCAACACTTGTCTGTTTCCCAACGATAACTTACGCAAGGGGCACTGACATCAGCTCCCAAATAAATAATTACACAAAATATTTGAAATATTATAAATAAAACAAATTATCGCGAACTTCTTATCTTCAAGCAAGCACACATTCTGGAAATAAAGCTGATTTTATGGTTGCGCAAATTTCATTACCATTTTTATCGCGCACTCGATTAACTTTGCAAGAACGCGAGACAATTCACCTGCATTTAATCCTGTTACAGAAATGTCTGCAGCACCGAAACCGCTGAAGACCTTCTGTTGCTGCGCCAGTCTTCGCACTGGGACTCTCGTTGCAGGAATCGGAGGAATCGTAATTGCCTTACTATAAACTGCTCACAAACTAACACCCTTTTTCAGGTTCTAGCAATTCTTGGCATAATTCTCGTCTTCACCACTCGAGTAGAGTTCAAGACTATCGTTCTAGACGACTGGCTATCCCAAGATGTTGGTAAGTCGTTATTACCATTTACCATTCTCAGTTGCATCTTGTAATCTTTTTCAGTTCGCATCATCGTTACTATCAACTTCGTCATGGCAATTATCATTTCACTTCTTCTGATACTCGGGACTGTAAAGGTACGTCTCCAACGCTGTAGTACAGTTTCTGATAATTTCTTGTAGCGAAACATGTATTTGATGCTTCCGTGGGTTGTTCTGGCCATAATGTTGACCATTGGGTTGTTGGTCTCGGTTCTTTATACCAGCATCCGGTTTTATATAAACGAGAAACCGATAGAAGGAACACTTTGGATAGTTCTGGGACTCGTTTCAGTCGGTAAGCGAAATTTGAGCTTCTTGAAAATGGAAAGCTACAATTTCTGTTACAGCGATTTACACGTACATGTGGCTGGTCGTCTTCAGCTATTTTTCCTACATTAAAGAGGAAACGAAACGAGGAGCTTACATCAAGGATCCGTTTAGAAGACACTACTAACAGACTTTTTATTAGTTTACGATTCAACCAAAGACATGATCATCCATCGAATTCGCGACCACAAACACTAGTCCTCAGAGGCACACGTTTTCGTATATTTTGTAACGCTACTGATATTATTGAAAGATATTTTAATTTTATATGACTTAGTTGTAAGAAATTATTTATTGTTGTTGAACGAGTAATACACTAATAAAATTTAGTATTTGTCGCCGAGCTTTACAATTTTGACCACTTCACCATTTCGTACAGTAAAATAACAGTTCAAAAAAACCATTAAACATATTTGAGCTATTTTTTTGATTGAAATTTCTCATCAAATGTAATGTCTTTGTCAAGGGTCTACACTATAAAAAACAAAACAAAAACTAATTTCCATGGTCTTTTGAGTAGTTGTAAGCCTCAGTTTCTATTTGAAAGTTTGTTAGAATAGAAAAATAAATAAATTGAAAGCGAGAGAGGGATTAACTAGGACACATGTTAAAGGTTATTGAAATTAAATAAATAATGTATTAAAATAAGTAAAAGGTAATCAGATTATATTATATTTAATGTAGAAAAGGTATTTACACGCTTTACGCGTCAGCAATCGTAACTTCGACCTCAACACCAGGTTCAATATTGATCGAAGTGATTTGCTTAACAATTTCTGAGGGAGAATGTAAATCAATCACTCTCTTGTGTATCCTCATCTGGAACCTGTCCCACGTCTTGGACCCCTCCCCACAAGGCGTCTTCCTCGTAGTAATGCGCAGGATTTTTGTGGGTAGCCTCACGGGGCCCTTAACTCGCAACTTCTGCTTTTTTGCAGCATTGATCAAATCCTTGCAGACTTTTTCCAAGGAATGGACATTGCGGGAGGTTAGAGTGATTCGGATGTGGTGGATGGGGGGCGAGTCCTGGCCCGGTTTCTCGGGATTGTCTTCCTTAACAAGGGTCTGAAACAAGATTAAGTTAACATAACCTAAACACATGTGATCAATTTTCCAGTTGATTTACGACAGCATTTCAGTAACTGGTGACCTGTTAGTGATTACCATTGCTTGTAAATGAGAATTTTGCAGTTTTTATGCTCCCACGCTGTGAAAATCGTTAAAAAACGTCTTCAGGATTTACGCGCCAAGCGCAGTATCACCAACTCCCAAAAACAATTACCCCTATTATTACCCCTATTATTACAATTACAATCGTTTGGAGAATTCGAATTCGGCATTTTTACCTGGTTTTGTTATGACTTCGTTTTATCTCTTACCATTCGAGTTAGCGTTGTGAACTGGCAGCGTCAAATTTGATTTTTCGTTTGTTCGGGTGTTTGATTTGTTTATATTTTAATAATATAGTTTTATAATTAATAAATAGTGTTTTTTAGTTTAGTGCTGTGGTTTAGTGTTTAATTTATTTCGGACAATTATTTCAATCAATGCTATGATGATAGGCACCATAGAAAAGAGAAAAGTATAGAACGCTAACTCCCTTGTATTTCTGCGATCTCCTAGATACGCCATCTACCTTCACAAACCTTCTGGATATGGCGGGAATTTTAATTCAAAATTTCAACTTAAGCGGGACTTGTATGTTCAGTTAGGGAGGTCTCGCCTTTATCTTCGTTGTTAGAACTACTTTCTAAAATCCAATGGAATGTCGGAAAAACTATCGAGAATTGGCATAACAAATATTTATAAAGGTCGAGTTATTTTTTACTTTTACATTGAATTCCGTTATTAGATTGTAGTAGATAGTAGATTGAGTTTTTGGCATTTTGTTATAGTAATTTTCCGGAAATCCCAACGCCCACCCGAGGCAATAAAATGTATTAGAAGTACTCTCGAATTATTCTTTAAAGTTATACGAATTGATAGTAAAAACAATTATTGAAATACTTCAAATGATTCAAGAAATATTAATTTTTAGAAGTATTTTTACATTTCCAAATTTTATCATAAACTTAAGAATATTTTTAAAACTATGAGAGATAAGATAAGACAACTTGGGCACATCTTATTTAGAATTGATTGCCAAAACTAACGAGTGCATAAAAATAAGTTGTTGCCATTTAACATAACAAAGTTGATGTAATTAATTAAAATTAAATATAATTAATTAAAATTAAATATAATTAATTAAAATTAAATATAATTAATTAAAATTAAATATAATTATTTAAAATTAAATATAATTAATTAAAATTAAATATAATTAATTAAAATTAAATATAATTAATTAAAATTAAATATAATTAATTAAAATTAAATATAATTATATACAATTAAAATTAATTCAATTGATGTCCTTATCTAAAACTAAACAAAACAGAAATAAAAATTAAAGAATGTGGCCAAATTGCCTGAATTGCCAAGTCGAATGTAGACGCAACTACACTATACTAAATGAGGGAGAGGTTTTTACTTTGAACATATTATAACAGAATTTGACAATGATAGAAGCACCTAGTTTTTCGATGGATCCCTGATTTTCAAAATGGTAATATTTGCTTTTTTTTAGAAAATATTTACTATTTCAATAATTTAATTCAGATAATTCAGATAAGATAATGTCCTTATTTGAAATTAATTGTAACCAATTAAAATTAAATGTAATTAATTAAGATTAAATGTAATTAATTAAAATTAAATGTAATTAATTAAAATTAAATGTAATTAATTAAAATTAAATGTAATTAATTAAAATTAAATGTAATTAATTAAAATTAAATGTAATTAATTAAAATTAAATGTAATTAATTAAAATTAAATTAAATTAATTAAAATTAAATGTAATTAATTAAAATTAAATGTAATTAATTGAAATTAAATGTAGTAAATTGAAATTAAATGTAGTTATTTGAAATTAAATGTAAATAATTAAAATTAAATGTAATTAATTAAAATTAAATTAAATTAATTAAAATTAAATTTATTTAATTAAAATTAAATTTATTTAATTAAAATTAAATGTAATTAATTAAAATTAAATGTAGTAAATTGAAATTAAATGTAGTTAATTGAAATTAAATGTAATTAATTAAAATTAAATGTAATTAATTAAAATTAAATGTAAATAATTAAAATTAATTGTAATTAATTAAAATTAATTGTAATTAATTAAAATTAAATTTAATTAATTAAAATTAAATGTAATTAATTAAAATTAAATTAAATTAATTAAAATTAAATTTATTTAATTAAAATTAAATGTAATTAATTAAAATTAAATGTAATTAATTAAAATTAAATGTAATTAATTGAAATTAAATGTAATTAATTAAAATTAAATGTAATTAATTAAAATTAAATGTAATTAATTAAAATTAAATGTAATTAATTAAAATTAAATATAAATAGTTACAACCCGAGAATCCCGAGCAAAAGCTTTCTAAACAACACGAGAATCCCAAGCAAAAGCTTCCTGAGCAACTTGAATATCCTAAGCAAAAGCTTCCTAAGCAACCCGAGAATCCCGAGCGAAAGCTTCCTGAGCAACCCGAGAATATCGAGCAAAAGCTTCCTGTGCAATTTGAATATCCTAAGCAAAAGCTTCCTGAGCAACCCGAGAATCCCGAGCAAAAGCTTCCTGAGCAACTTGAATATCCTAAGCAAAAGCTTCCTGAGCAACCCGAGAAACCCGAGCAAAAGCTTCCTGAGCAAACCGAAAATCCTAAGCAAAAGCTTCCTGAGCAACCCGAGAATCCCGAGCAAAAGCTTCCTGAGCAACTTGAATATCCTAAGCAAAAGCTTCCTGAGCAACCCGAGAAACCCGAGCAAAAGCTTCCTGAGCAAACCGAAAATCCTAAGCAAAAGCTTCCTGAGCAACCCGAGAATCCCGAGCAAAAGCTTCCCGAGCAACTTGAATATCCTAAGCAAAAGCTTCCTGAGCAACCCGAGAATCCCGAGCATAAGCTTCCTGAGCAACCCGAGAAACCCGAGCAAAAGCTTCCTGAGCAAACCGAAAATCCTAAGCAAAAGCTTCCTGAGCAACCCGAGAATCCCGAGCAAAAGCTTCCTGAGCAACTTGAATATCCTAAGCAAAAGCTTCCTGAGCAACCCGAGAAGCCCGAGCAAAAGCTTCCTGGGCAATGTAAATTAAAATTAAATGTAATTAATTAAAATTAAACTTAATTAAAATTAAACTTAATTAATTAATATTAAATGTAATTAATTAAAATTAAATGTAATTAATTAAAATTAAATGTAATTAATTAAAATGAAATGTAATTAATTAAAATTAATTGTAATTAATTAAAATTAATTGTAATTAATTAAAATTAAATGTAATTAATTAAAATTAAATGTAATTAATTAAAATTAAATTTAATTAAAATTAAACTTAATTAATATTGAATGTAATTAATTAAAATTAAATGTAATTAATTGAAATCAAATGTAATTAATTGAAATTAAATGTAATTAATTGAAATTAAATGTAATTAATTGAAATTAAACGTAGTAAATTGAAATTAAATGTAGTTAATTGAAATTAAACGTAATAAATTGAAATTAAACGTAGTTAATTGAAATTAAATGTAATTAATTAAAATTAAATGTAATTAATTGAAATTAAATGTAATTAATTAAAATTAAATGTAATTAATTAAAATTAAATGTAATTAATTAAAATTAAATGTAATTAATTGAAATTAAATGTAATTAATTAAAATTAAATGTAATTAAATAAAATTAAATGTAATTAAATAAAATTAAATGTAATTAATTAAAATTAAATGTAATTAATTAAAATTAAATATAATTAATTAAAATTAAATGTAATTAATTAAAATTAAATATAATTAATTAAAATTAAATATAATTAGTTACAACCCGAGAATCCCGAGCAAAAGCTTTCTAAACAACACGAGAATCCCAAGCAAAAGCTTCCTGAGCAACTTGAATATCCTAAGCAAAAGCTTCCTAAGCAACCCGAGAATCCCGAGCGAAAGCTTCCTGAGCAACCCAAGAATATCGAGCAAAAGCTTCATGTGCAATTTGAATATCCTAAGCAAAAGCTTCCTAAGAAACCCGAGAATCCCGAGCATAAGCTTCCTGAGCAACCCGAGAATCCCGAGCATAAGCTTCCTGAGCAACTTGAATATCCTAAGCAAAAGCTTCCTGAGCAACCCGAGAAACCCGAGCAAAAGCTTCCTGAGCAACCCGAGAATCCCTAGCAAAAGCTTCCTGAGCAACTTGAATATCCTAAGCAAAAGCTTCCTAAGAAACCCGAGAATCCCGAGCATAAGCTTCCTGAGCAACCCGAGAATCCCGAGCATAAGCTTCCTGAGCAACCCGAGAAACCCGAGCAAAAGCTTCCTGAGCAAACCGAAAATCCTAAGCAAAAGCTTCCTGAGCAACCCGAGAATCTCAAGCAAAAGCTTCCTGAGCAACCCAAAAATTCTAAGCAAAAGCTTCCTGAGCAACCCGAGAATCCCGAGCAAAAGCTTCCTGAGTAACCCAAAAATTTTAAGCAAAAGTTTCCTGAGAAACCTGAGAATCCCGAGCAAAAGCTTTTTGAGAAACCCGAAAATCCTAAGCAAAAGCTTCCTGAGCAACCCGAAAATCCTTAGCAAAAGCTTCCTGAACAATCCGAGAATCCCGAGCAAAAGCTTCCTGAGCAACCCGAAAATCCCGAGCAAAAGCTTCCTGAGCAACCCAAAAATGCCGAGCAAAAGCTTCCTGAGCAACCCGAAAATCCCGAACAAAAGCTTCCTGAGCAACCCGATAATCCCGAGCAAAAGCTTCCTGAGCAACCCAAAGGTCCCAAGCAAAAGCTTCCTGAGCAACCCGCAAAAGCTCCCTGAGCAACCCGAGAATCTCAAGCAAAAGCTTCCTGAGCAACCCGAAAATCCCGAACAAAAGCTTCCGGAGCAACCCGATAATCTAAAGCAAAAGTTTCCTGAGCAACCCGATAATCCTGAGCAACCCAAAAATCCCGAGCAAAAGCTTCCTGAGCAACCCGATAATCCCGAGCAAAAGCTCCCTGAGCAACCCAAGAATTCCAAGCAAAAGCTTCCTGAGCAACCCGCAAAAGCTTCCTGAGCAACCCAAAAATCCCAAGCAAAAGCTGCCTGAGCAACCCGCAAAAGCTGCCTGAGCAACCCGAGAATCTCAAGCAAAAGCTTCCTGAGGAACCCAAAAATCCCGAACAAAAGCTTCCTGAGCAACCCGATAATCCCGAGCAAAAGCTTCCTGAGCAACCCGATAATCCCGAGCAAAAGCTTCCTGAGCAACCCAAAAATCCCGAGCAAAAGCTTCCTGAGCAACCCGATAATCCCGAGCAAAAGCTTCCTGAGCAACCCAAGAATCCCAAGCAAAAGCTTCCTGAGCAACCCGCAAAAGCTTCCTGAGCAACCAAAGAATCCCAAGCAAGAGCTTCCTGAGCAACCCGCAAAAGCTCCCTGAGCAACCCGAGAATCTCAAGCAAAAGCTTCCTGAGTAACCCCAAAATTCTAAGCAAAAGCTTCATGAGCAACCCGAGAATTCCGAGCAAAAGCTTCCTGAGCAACCCGCAAAAGCTCCCTGAGCAACCCAAGAATCCCAAGCAAAAGCTTCCTGAGCAACCCGCAAAAGCTTCCTGAGCAACCCAAGAATCCCAAGCAAAAGCTGCCTGAGCAACCCGCAAAAGCTCCCTGAGCAACCCAAGAATCCCAAGCAAAAGCTTCCTGAGCAACCCAAAAATTCTAAGCAAAAGCTTCCTGAGCAACCCGAGAATTCCGAGCAAAAGCTTCCTGAGCAACCCGCAAAAGCTCCCTGGCAACCCGAGAATTTCAAGCAAAAGCTTCCTGAGCAACCCAAAAATCCCGAGCAAAAGCTCCCTGAGCAACCCGATAATCCCAAGCAAAAGCTTCCTGAGCAACCCGCAAAAGCTCCCTGAGCAACCCGAGAATCTCAAGCAAAAGCTTCCTGAGCAACCCAAAAATTCTAAGCAAAAGCTTCCTGAGCAACCCGATAATCCCGAGCAAAAGCTTCCTGAGCAACCCAAAAATCCCGAGCAAAAGATCCCTGATCAACGCAATAATCCCGAGCAAAAGCTTCCTGAGCAACCCGATAATCCCGAGCAAAAGCTTCCTGAGCAACCCAAGAATCCCAAGCAAAAGCTTCCTGAGCAACCCGCAAAAGCTCCCTGAGCAACCCGAAAATCCTTAGCAAAAGCTTCCTGAACAACCCGAGAATCCCGAGCAAAAGCTTCCGAGCAACCCAAAAATCCCGAGCAAAAGCTTCCTGAGCAACCCGAGAATCCCGAGCAAAAGCTTCCGAGCAACCCAAAAATCCCGAGCAAAAGCTTCCTGAGCAACCCGAGAATCCCGAGCAAAAGCTTCCTGAGCAACCCAAAAATGCCGAGCAAAAGCTTCCTGAGCAACCCGAAAATCCCGAACAAAAGCTTCCTGAGCAACCCGATAATCCCGAGCAAAAGCTTCCTGAGCAACCCGAAAATCCCGAGCAAAAGCTTCCTGAGCAACCCGAGAATCCCGAGCAAAAGCTTCTTGAGAAACCCGAGAATCCCGAGCAAAAGCTTCCTGAGCAACCCAAAAATGCCGAGCAAAAGCTTCCTGAGCAACCCGAAAATCCCGAACAAAAGCTTCCTGAGCAACCCGATAATCCCGAGCAAAAGCTTCCTGAGCAACCCCATAATCCCGAGCAAAAGTTCCCTGAGCAACCCGATAATCCCGAGCAAAAGCTCCCTGAGCAACCCGCAAAAGCTTCCTGAGCAACCCGAAAATCCCGAGCAAAAGCTTCCTGAGCAACCCGAGAATCCCGAGCAAAAGCTTCTTGAGAAACCCGAGAATCCCGAGCAAAAGCTTCCTGAGCAACCCAAAAATGCCGAGCAAAAGCTTCCTGAGCAACCCGAAAATCCCGAACAAAAGCTTCCTGAGCAACCCGATAATCCCGAGCAAAAGCTTCCTGAGCAACCCCATAATCCCGAGCAAAAGCTCCCTGAGCAACCCGATAATCCCGAGCAAAAGCTCCCTGAGCAACCCGCAAAAGCTTCCTGAGCAACCCGAAAATCCCGAACAAAAGCTTCCGGAGCAACCCGATAATCTAAAGCAAAAGTTTCCTGAGCAACCCGATAATCCTGAGCAACCCAAAAATCCCGAGCAAAAGCTTCCTGAGCAACCCGATAATCCCGAGCAAAAGCTCCCTGAGCAACCCAAGAATTCCAAGCAAAAGCTTCCTGAGCAACCCGCAAAAGCTTCCTGAGCAACCCAAAAATCCCAAGCAAAAGCTGCCTGAGCAACCCGCAAAAGCTGCCTGAGCAACCCGAGAATCTCAAGCAAAAGCTTCCTGAGGAACCCAAAAATCCCGAACAAAAGCTTCCTGAGCAACCCGATAATCCCGAGCAAAAGCTTCCTGAGCAACCCGATAATCCCGAGCAAAAGCTTCCTGAGCAACCCAAAAATCCCGAGCAAAAGCTTCCTGAGCAACCCGATAATCCCGAGCAAAAGCTTCCTGAGCAACCCAAGAATCCCAAGCAAAAGCTTCCTGAGCAACCCGCAAAAGCTTCCTGAGCAACCAAAGAATCCCAAGCAAGAGCTTCCTGAGCAACCCGCAAAAGCTCCCTGAGCAACCCGAGAATCTCAAGCAAAAGCTTCCTGAGTAACCCCAAAATTCTAAGCAAAAGCTTCATGAGCAACCCGAGAATTCCGAGCAAAAGCTTCCTGAGCAACCCGCAAAAGCTCCCTGAGCAACCCAAGAATCCCAAGCAAAAGCTTCCTGAGCAACCCGCAAAAGCTTCCTGAGCAACCCAAGAATCCCAAGCAAAAGCTGCCTGAGCAACCCGCAAAAGCTCCCTGAGCAACCCAAGAATCCCAAGCAAAAGCTTCCTGAGCAACCCAAAAATTCTAAGCAAAAGCTTCCTGAGCAACCCGAGAATTCCGAGCAAAAGCTTCCTGAGCAACCCGCAAAAGCTCCCTGGCAACCCGAGAATTTCAAGCAAAAGCTTCCTGAGCAACCCAAAAATCCCGAGCAAAAGCTCCCTGAGCAACCCGATAATCCCAAGCAAAAGCTTCCTGAGCAACCCGCAAAAGCTCCCTGAGCAACCCGAGAATCTCAAGCAAAAGCTTCCTGAGCAACCCAAAAATTCTAAGCAAAAGCTTCCTGAGCAACCCGATAATCCCGAGCAAAAGCTTCCTGAGCAACCCAAAAATCCCGAGCAAAAGATCCCTGATCAACGCAATAATCCCGAGCAAAAGCTTCCTGAGCAACCCGATAATCCCGAGCAAAAGCTTCCTGAGCAACCCAAGAATCCCAAGCAAAAGCTTCCTGAGCAACCCGCAAAAGCTCCCTGAGCAACCCGAAAATCCTTAGCAAAAGCTTCCTGAACAACCCGAGAATCCCGAGCAAAAGCTTCCGAGCAACCCAAAAATCCCGAGCAAAAGCTTCCTGAGCAACCCGAGAATCCCGAGCAAAAGCTTCCGAGCAACCCAAAAATCCCGAGCAAAAGCTTCCTGAGCAACCCGAGAATCCCGAGCAAAAGCTTCCTGAGCAACCCAAAAATGCCGAGCAAAAGCTTCCTGAGCAACCCGAAAATCCCGAACAAAAGCTTCCTGAGCAACCCGATAATCCCGAGCAAAAGCTTCCTGAGCAACCCGAAAATCCCGAGCAAAAGCTTCCTGAGCAACCCGAGAATCCCGAGCAAAAGCTTCTTGAGAAACCCGAGAATCCCGAGCAAAAGCTTCCTGAGCAACCCAAAAATGCCGAGCAAAAGCTTCCTGAGCAACCCGAAAATCCCGAACAAAAGCTTCCTGAGCAACCCGATAATCCCGAGCAAAAGCTTCCTGAGCAACCCCATAATCCCGAGCAAAAGTTCCCTGAGCAACCCGATAATCCCGAGCAAAAGCTCCCTGAGCAACCCGCAAAAGCTTCCTGAGCAACCCGAAAATCCCGAGCAAAAGCTTCCTGAGCAACCCGAGAATCCCGAGCAAAAGCTTCTTGAGAAACCCGAGAATCCCGAGCAAAAGCTTCCTGAGCAACCCAAAAATGCCGAGCAAAAGCTTCCTGAGCAACCCGAAAATCCCGAACAAAAGCTTCCTGAGCAACCCGATAATCCCGAGCAAAAGCTTCCTGAGCAACCCCATAATCCCGAGCAAAAGCTCCCTGAGCAACCCGATAATCCCGAGCAAACGCTCCCTGAGCAACCCGCAAAAGCTTCCTGAGCAACCCGAAAATCCCGAGCAAAAGCTTCCTGAGCAACCCAAGAATCCCAAGCAAAAGCTTCATGAACAACCCGCAAAAGCTCCCTGAGCAACCCGAGAATCTCAAGCAAAAGCTTCCTGAGCAACACGATAACTAGAACACTAAAACTAGAACACTAAAACTAGAACACTAAAACTAGAACACTAAAACTAGAACACAAAAACCTAGAACACTAAAACTAGAACACTAAAACTAGAACACTAAAACTAGAACACTAAACTAGAACACTAAAACTAGAACACTAAAACTAGAACACTAAAACTAGAACACTAAAACTAGAACACTAAAACTAGAACACTAAAACTAGAACACTAAAACTAGAAAACTAGAACTAGAACACTAAAACTAGAACACTAGAACTAGAAAACTAGAACTAGAACACTAAAACTAGAACACTAAAACTAGAACACTAAAACTAGAACACTAAAACTAGAACACTAAAACTAGAACACTAAAACTAGAACACTAAAACTAGAACACTAAAACTAGAACACTAAAACTAGAACACTAAAACTAGAACACTAAAACTAGAACACTAAAACTAGAACACATAAACTAGAACACATAAACTAGAACACATAAACTAGAACACTAAAACTAGAACGCTTCCTGAGCAACCCAAGAATCCCAAGCAAAAGCTTCCTGAGCAACCCGCAAAAGCTCCCTGAGCAACCCGAGAATCTCAAGCAAAAGCTTCCTGAGCAACCCAAAAATTCTAAGCAAAAGCTTTCTGAGCAACCCGATAATCCCGAGCAAAAGCTTCCTGAGCAACCCAAAAATCCCGAGCAAAAGATCCCTGATCAACCCAATAATCCCGAGCAAAAGCTTCCTGAGCAACCCGATAATCCCGAGCAAAAGCTTCCTGAGCAACCCAAGAATCCCAAGCAAAAGCTTCCTGAGCAACCCGCAAAAGCTCCCTGAGCAACCCGAAAATCCTTAGCAAAAGCTTCCTGAACAACCCGAGAATCCCGAGCAAAAGCTTCCGAGCAACCCAAAAATCCCGAGCAAAAGCTTCCTGAGCAACCCGAGAATCCCGAGCAAAAGCTTCCTGAGCAACCCCAAAAATGCCGAGCAAAAGCTTCCTGAGCAACCCGAAAATCCCGAACAAAAGCTTCCAGAGCAACCCGATAATCCCGAGCAAAAGCTTCCTGAGCAACCCGATAATCCCGAGCAAAAGCTTCCTGAGCAACCCAAAAATCCCGAGCAAAAGCTCCCTGAGCAACCCGATAATCCCGAGCAAAAGCTCCCTGAGCAACCCGCAAAAGCTTCCTGAGCAAACCAAGAATCCCAAGCAAAAGCTTTCTGAGCAACCCGCAAAAGCTCCCTGAGCAACCCGAGAATCTCAAGCAAAAGCTTCCTCAGCAACCCGAAAATCCCGGTCAAAAGCTTCCTGAGCAACCCAAGAATCCCAAGCAAAAGTTTCATGAGCAACCCGCAAAAGCTCCCTGAGCAACCCGAGAATCTCAAGCAAAAGCTTCCTGAGCAACCCCAAAATTCTAAGCAAAAGCTTCCTGAGCAACCCGAGAATTCCGAGCAAAAGCTTCCTGAGCAACCCGCAAAAGCTCCCTGAGCAACCCAAGAATCCCAAGCAAAAGCTTCCTGAGCAACCCGCAAAAGCTTCCTGAGCAACCCAAGAATCCCAAGCAAAAGCTGCCTGAGCAACCCGCAAAAGCTCCCTGAGCAACCCAAGAATCCCAAGCAAAAGCTTCCTGAGCAACCCAAAAATTCTAAGCAAAAGCTTCCTGAGCAACCCGAGAATTCCGAGCAAAAGCTTCCTGAGCAACCCGCAAAAGCTCCCTGGCAACCCGAGAATTTCAAGCAAAAGCTTCCTGAGCAACCCAAAAATCCCGAGCAAAAGCTCCCTGAGCAACCCGATAATCCCAAGCAAAAGCTTCCTGAGCAACCCGCAAAAGCTCCCTGAGCAACCCGAGAATCTCAAGCAAAAGCTTCCTGAGCAACCCAAAAATTCTAAGCAAAAGCTTCCTGAGCAACCCGATAATCCCGAGCAAAAGCTTCCTGAGCAACCCAAAAATCCCGAGCAAAAGATCCCTGATCAACGCAATAATCCCGAGCAAAAGCTTCCTGAGCAACCCGATAATCCCGAGCAAAAGCTTCCTGAGCAACCCAAGAATCCCAAGCAAAAGCTGCCTGAGCAACCCGCAAAAGCTCCCTGAGCAACCCAAGAATCCCAAGCAAAAGCTTCCTGAGCAACCCAAAAATTCTAAGCAAAAGCTTCCTGAACAACCCGATAATCCCGAGCAAAAGCTTCCTGAGCAACCCGATAATCCCGAGCAAAAGATCCCTGATCAACGCAATAATCCCGAGCAAAAGCTTCCTGAGCAACCCGATAATCCCGAGCAAAAGCTTCCTGAGCAACCCAAGAATCCCAAGCAAAAGCTTCCTGAGCAACCCGCAAAAGCTCCCTGAGCAACCCGAGAATCTCAAGCAAAAGCTTCCTGAGCAACCCAAAAATTCTAAGCAAAAGCTTCCTGAGCAACCAGATAATCCCGAGCAAAAGCTTCCTGAGCAACCCAAAAATCCCGAGCAAAAGATCCCTGATCAACGCAATAATCCCGAGCAAAAGCTTCCTGAGCAACCCGATAATCCCGAGCAAAAGCTTCCTGAGCAACCCAAGAATCCCAAGCAAAAGCTTCCTGAGCAACCCGCAAAAGCTCCCTGAGCAACCCGAAAATCCTTAGCAAAAGCTTCCTGAACAACCCGAGAATCCCGAGCAAAAGCTTCCGAGCAACCCAAAAATCCCGAGCAAAAGCTTCCTGAGCAACCCGAGAATCCCGAGCAAAAGCTTCCTGAGCAACCCAAAAATGCCGAGCAAAAGCTTCCTGAGCAACCCGAAAATCCCGAACAAAAGCTTCCTGAGCAACCCGATAATCCCGAGCAAAAGCTTCCTGAGCAACCCGCAAAAGCTCCCTGGCAACCCGAGAATTTCAAGCAAAAGCTTCCTGAGCAACCCAAAAATCCAGAGCAAAAGCTCCCTGAGCAACCCGATAATCCCAAACAAAAGCTTCCTGAGCAACCCGCAAAAGCTCCCTGAGCAACCCGAGAATCCCGAGCAAAAGCTTCCTGAGCAACCCGAAAATCCCGAACAAAAAGCTTCCTGAGCAACCCGATAATCCCAAGCAAAAGCTTCCTGAGCAACCCGAAAATCCCGAGCAAAAGCTTCCTGAGCAACCCGAGAATCCCGAGCAAAAGCTTCTTGAGAAACCCGAGAATCCCGAGCAAAAGCTTCTTGAGCAACCCAAAAATGCCGAGCAAAAGCTTCCTGAGCAACCCGAAAATCCCGAACAAAAGCTTCCTGAGCAACCCGATAATCCCGAGCAAAAGCTTCCTGAGCAACCCCATAATCCCGAGCAAAAGCTCCCTGAGCAACCCGATAATCCCGAGCAAAAGCTCCCTGAGCAACCCGCAAAAGCTCCCTGAGCAACCCGAGAATCTCAAGCAAAAGCTTCCTGAGCAACACGATAACTAGAACACTAAAACTAGAACACTAAAACTAGAACACAAAAAACTAGAACACTAAAACTAGAACACTAAAACTAGAACACTAAAACTAGAACACTAAAACTAAAACACTAAAACTAGAACACTAAACTAGAACACTAAAACTAGAACACTAAAACTAGAACACTAAAACTAGAACACTAAAACTAGAACACTAAAACTAGAACACTAAAACTAGAACACTAAAACTAGAACACTAAAACTAGAACACTAAAACTAGAAAACTAAAACTAGAAAACTAAAACTAGAACACTAAAACTAGAACACTAAAACTAGAACACTAAAACTAGAACACTAAAACTAGAACACTAAAACTAGAACACTAAAACTAGAAAACTAAAACTAGAACACTAAAACTAGAAAACTAAAACTAGAACACTAAAACTAGAACACTAAAACTAGAACACTAAAACTAGAACACTAAAACTAGAACACTAAAACTAGAACACTAAAACTAGAACTCTAAAACTAGAACACTAAAACTAGAACACATAAACTAGAACACTAAAACTAGAACGCTTCCTGAGCAACCCAAGAATCCCAAGCAAAAGCTTCCTGAGCAACCCGCAAAAGCTCCCTGAGCAACCCGAGAATCTCAAGCAAAAGCTTCCTGAGCAACCCAAAAATTCTAAGCAAAAGCTTCCTGAGCAACCCGATAATCCCGAGCAAAAGCTTCCTGAGCAACCCAAAAATCCCGAGCAAAAGCTCCCTGAGCAACCCGATAATCCCAAGCAAAAGCTTCCTGAGCAACCCGCAAAAGCTCCCTGAGCAACCCGAGAATCTCAAGCAAAAGCTTCCTGAGCAACCCAAAAATTTTAAGCAAAAGCTTTCTGAGCAACCCGATAATCCCGAGCAAAAGCTTCCTGAGCAACCCAAAAATCCCGAGCAAAAGATCCCTGATCAACCCAATAATCCCGAGCAAAAGCTTCCTGAGCAACCCGATAATCCCGAGCAAAAGCTTCCTGAGCAACCCAAGAATCCCAAGCAAAAGCTTCCTGAGCAACCCGCAAAAGCTCCCTGAGCAACCCGAGAATCTCAAGCAAAAGCTTCCTGAGCAACCCAAAAATTCTAAGCAAAAGCTTCCTGAGCAACCAGATAATCCCGAGCAAAAGCTTCCTGAGCAACCCAAAAATCCCGAGCAAAAGATCCCTGATCAACGCAATAATCCCGAGCAAAAGCTTCCTGAGCAACCCGATAATCCCGAGCAAAAGCTTCCTGAGCAACCCAAGAATCCCAAGCAAAAGCTTCCTGAGCAACCCGCAAAAGCTCCCTGAGCAACCCGAGAATCTCAAGCAAAAGCTTCCTGAGCAACCCAAAAATTCTAAGCAAAAGCTTCCTGAGCAACCAGATAATCCCGAGCAAAAGCTTCCTGAGCAACCCAAAAATCCCGAGCAAAAGATCCCTGATCAACGCAATAATCCCGAGCAAAAGCTTCCTGAGCAACCCGATAATCCCGAGCAAAAGCTTCCTGAGCAACCCAAGAATCCCAAGCAAAAGCTTCCTGAGCAACCCGCAAAAGCTCCCTGAGCAACCCGAAAATCCTTAGCAAAAGCTTCCTGAACAACCCGAGAATCCCGAGCAAAAGCTTCCGAGCAACCCAAAAATCCCGAGCAAAAGCTTCCTGAGCAACCCGAGAATCCCGAGCAAAAGCTTCCTGAGCAACCCAAAAATGCCGAGCAAAAGCTTCCTGAGCAACCCGAAAATCCCGAACAAAAGCTTCCTGAGCAACCCGATAATCCCGAGCAAAAGCTTCCTGAGCAACCCGCAAAAGCTCCCTGGCAACCCGAGAATTTCAAGCAAAAGCTTCCTGAGCAACCCAAAAATCCAGAGCAAAAGCTCCCTGAGCAACCCGATAATCCCAAGCAAAAGCTTCCTGAGCAACCCGCAAAAGCTCCCTGAGCAACCCGAGAATCCCGAGCAAAAGCTTCCTGAGCAACCCAAAAATGCCGAGCAAAAGCTTCCTGAGCAACCCGAAAATCCCGAACAAAAGCTCCCTGAGCAACCCGAGAATTTCAAGCAAAAGCTTTCTGAGCAACCCAAAAATTCCGAGCAAAAGCTCCCTGAGCAACCCGATAATCCCAAGCAAAAGCTTCCTGAGCAACCCGCAAAAGCTCCCTGAGCAACCCGAGAATCTCAAGCAAAAGCTTCCTGAGCAACCCAAAAATTCTAAGCAAAAGCTTCCTGAGCAACCCGATAATCCCGAGCAAAAGCTTCCTGAGCAACCCAAAAATCCCGAGCAAAAGATCCCTGATCAACGCAATAATCCCGAGCAAAAGCTTCCTGAGCAACCCGATAATCCCGAGCAAAAGCTTCCTGAGCAACCCAAGAATCCCAAGCAAAAGCTTCCTGAGCAACCCGCAAAAGCTCCCTGAGCAACCCGAAAATCCTTAGCAAAAGCTTCCTGAACAACCCGAGAATCCCGAGCAAAAGCTTCCGAGCAACCCAAAAATCCCGAGCAAAAGCTTCCTGAGCAACCCGAGAATCCCGAGCAAAAGCTTCCGAGCAACCCAAAAATCCCGAGCAAAAGCTTCCTGAGCAACCCGAGAATCCCGAGCAAAAGCTTCCTGAGCAACCCAAAAATGCCGAGCAAAAGCTTCCTGAGCAACCCGAAAATCCCGAACAAAAGCTTCCTGAGCAACCCGATAATCCCGAGCAAAAGCTTCCTGAGCAACCCGAAAATCCCGAGCAAAAGCTTCCTGAGCAACCCGAGAATCCCGAGCAAAAGCTTCTTGAGAAACCCGAGAATCCCGAGCAAAAGCTTCCTGAGCAACCCAAAAATGCCGAGCAAAAGCTTCCTGAGCAACCCGAAAATCCCGAACAAAAGCTTCCTGAGCAACCCGATAATCCCGAGCAAAAGCTTCCTGAGCAACCCCATAATCCCGAGCAAAAGCTCCCTGAGCAACCCGATAATCCCGAGCAAAAGCTCCCTGAGCAACCCGAAAATCCCGACCAAAAGCTTCCTGAGCAACCCAAGAATCCCAAGCAAAAGCTTCATGAGCAACCCGCAAAAGCTCCCTGAGCAACCCGAGAATCTCAAGCAAAAGCTTCCTGAGCAACACGATAACTAGAACACTAAAACTAGAACACTAAAACTATAACACTAAAACTAGAACACTAAAACTAGAACACTAAAACTAGAACACTAAAACTAGAACACTAAAACTAGAACACTAAAACTAGAACACTAAAACTAGAACACTAAAACTAGAACACTAAACTAGAACACTAAAACTAGAACACTAAAACTAGAACACTAAAACTAGAACACTAAAACTAGAACACTAAAACTAGAACACTAAAACTAGAACACTAAAACTAGAACACTAAAACTAGAACACTAAAACTAGAACACTAAAACTAGAAAACTAAAACTAGAAAACTAAAACTAGAACACTAAAACTAGAACACTAAAACTAGAACACTAAAACTAGAACACTAAAACTAGAACACTAAAACTAGAACACTAAAACTAGAAAAATAAAACTAGAACACTAAAACTAGAACACTAAAACTAGAACACTAAAACTAGAACACTAAAACTAGAACACTAAAACTAGAACACTAAAAATAGAGCAACCCGATAATCCCGAGCAAAAGCTTCCTGAGCAACCCAAAAATCCCGAACAAAAGCTTCCTGAGCAACCCGATAATCCCGAGCAAAAGCTTCCTGAGCAACCCTATTATCCCGAGCAAAAGCTTCCTGAGCAACCCAAAAATCCCGAGCAAGAGCTTCCTGAGCAACCCGATAATCCCGAGCAAAAGCTTCCTGAGCAACCCAAGAATCCCAAGCAAAAGCTTCCTGAGCAACCCGCAAAAGCTTCCTGAGCAACCCAAGAATCCCAAGCAAAAGCTTCCTGAGCAACCCGCAAAAGCTCCCTGAGCAACCCGAGAATCTCAAGCAAAAGCTTCCTGAGCAACCGGAGAATCCCGAGCAAAAGCTTCCTGAGCAACTTGAATATCCTAAGCAAAAGCTTCCTGAGCAATCCGAGAAACTCGAGCAAAAGCTTCCTGAGCAACCCGAGAAACCCGAGCAAAAGCTTCCTGGGCAATGTAATTAATTAAAATTAAATGTAATTAATTAAAATTAAATGTAATTAATTAAAAATAAATGTAATTAATTAAAAATAAATGTAATTAATTAAAATTAAATGTAATTAATTAAAATTAAATGTAATTAATTAAAATTAAATGTAATTAATTGAAATTAAATGTAATTAATTGAAATTAAATGTAATTAATTAAAATTAAATGTAATTAATTAAAATTAAATGTAATTAATTAAAATTAAATATAATTAATTAAAATTAAATGTAATTAGTTACAACCCGAGAATCCCGAGCAAAAGCTTTCTAAACAACACGAGAATCCCAAGCAAAAGTTTCCTGAGCAACTTGAATATCCTAAGCAAAAGCTTCCTAAGCAACTCGAGAATCCCGAGCGAAAGCTTCCTGAGCAACCCGAGAATATTGAGCAAAAGCTTCCTGAGCAATTTGAATATCCTAAGCAAAAGCTTCCTGAGCAACCCGAGAATCCCGAGAAAAAGCTTCCTGGGCAACTTAAATATCCTAAGCAAAAGCTTCCTGAGCAACCCGAGAATCCTCAACAAAAGCTTCTTGAGCAACTTGAATATCCTAAGCAAAAGCTTCCTGAGCAACCCGAGAATCCCGAGCAAAAGCTTCCTGAGCAACCCGAGAATATCGAGCAAAAGCTTCCTGAGCAACTTGAATAGTTAATAAAAATATGTTTGTTTTATTTTTGTACGCACGTGTGTGCCCTTTCGGAAATTATCGAAAATAATTGCGATAAAAACAAACGATGCCAAGCTTTTATTTCTAATAATGGTACAGATTCGCAGTACTCGCAATTCGCACATAATAACTTTGATATGATTTATGAAACTAACACCTTAATGTATGTACAATAAAAATTTGCTAGCAATTGAACTAAACAACTTTGGGTGCTTCAATGGGGAATGTTGTTAATTGATGCAGTTGTTGCAGCTTCCAGACTGATCATGGCCGGTACAATAAACTCTCGGACTGTGTGAACTGTCCCAAATCCCAGGACCGCATCTAGTGCAGAGTCCCGACAAGGAACAAGGAATCTCTCTCAGTTGTCTGAACTGATGAAGCAAGCCTCTGGCTTTCCGCGCGATCACTTCCCCATCCATGTACATCGCTGGAAAAAGAAGTACAAGTTATGAGGACTTGTGGCGGTTGTTTGTATGTACCTAAAGAGCTGAAATGAAGCAGCATTTCGTCGGCGCGCAAGTCTTGAGCAATGACATCGTCGGCGTAAACGCAAATTATAGCAAGACACAAGAACAAGTGGAAGTAGTCTGTTAGGTAGTTGGCCCAGCAAGCCTCCCACATTCGCAAGGCCACGGCTTCCGTGAATTCGCGCTTGAAACATCTGCAACGTACTTGTAGAAGAAGTGAATGAAGATCAGAAGCACGTACAGCAAGATCCATCGGTGGCAGAAGAGCAACTCCGTGGCGTCTTTGTGCTTCTCCAAGTGTTCGTGGAATCGAGGCACCATCAACTTAACCAGCTCCCTGAGAAATCGCAGCGATCTATCCATATCCCTATCAGTGGGAGTCGCTACAAAAACTGCCCTCTGCATAAGTCCTACAAAGCACCAAAAAGCCGCCACTTCGTCTCTAAGTTCGCAAAGCACCGGCGCCAGCAAATCACTCATCCCCTGAGTGTACCCCAACCCCGTATTATATACAGCGTAGTTCAACAGAATGTTCTTCATTATTTCCAAATTGGGGTTGTCGTCACCGGCGAAGAAAGGGTTCCCGCGGTCGGTCCGCACCACGTCTTTCTCAATAACACTCTGGACTTTTCTGCGGAAGTGATTCAGCTGGCTTCCGGCTAACTCGAGTCGTCGTCGCGTGATTTCGTCGTACTCCTTCAACAACGAGCAAAACCAAAACTGATAAGTGTTACAGCCACCAATACCTGGCGTTTGATTTCTGCGATTTGACTGCGCTCGCCGTAAGTGCTCTGGTAATGATAGACGTGCAAAAGAAACGGCCACACTTCTTTCCTCAAGCTGCGCTCCATTCCCGAGAAGAAAATCGATTTCCGAAGAGTCAAGTCGTCTTCCAGTTGGCCTGCTTCGTTGAACAAGCCTCGAAATGTGTCTTCGGTGAGTCGGGGAACTTGGCCTTCCTCTGGATGGAGTTCCAAGTTGGACACTTCAGGCCGGCAGACCATGAAGTGTCGATACGGAAGGTTCTCTTCGTAACCTGGAATACATAACTATCGTGTGCTTTTTCGTGGAACAAACAAAAACGATACCTTTCGTGTGCTTGATGTTGTGCAGCAACGAATGCCACTGATGCAAAACCTGGGCTAAGTGGTCCAATCCTCCGTGATGAAAGTGCAAAATCTTGTACTGAGACTCTCTGGAGGCCACAACCAGCTGTCCACACGTGTAACTGCTGTCGTTGAAGAAGAGCCTCAAGGACCTCATCTGGCTGAGGTCGACGTTAAATCGTCTGCATTTGTGTGGCATCTTTGTTGGTAGAACAGGCGAGCAGCTGTTGCTTTCCGGAAATGTTAAGTTGTGCTTCTGGGCGAGGAACTCGGGAGTTGTGATCCAATTCAGCTGGCTGTCGTTGGACGTGATGCTTGCTGATCTCGAGAAGTCGAACTTCTCGATCGGGTCCTTGACGCTATCTGGCGTGGTGACGATTTCGATGTCCGGATTCGCAATCTCGACGTTGATGTTGATGACTGTGCCTTGCTTGTCGCTGTCTTCCGAGCTTAAAGAGTCCGCGGCGTTGTCGAAGTTAAGAAACGGGTTTGTACTCTTCAGTTCGATGCTCACCGGACGCTCTAATACTATCATTCAAAATTTGCACAAATTCTAACGGATTATTTACCCGGACAGCTGTTGCTGGAGTCGTTCGAGTTGAGACTCTCCATACTGTTTTGCTTGTTGTAATTATAAGAGTTCTGCAACGCGCTTGGACATTTAGTCAGAGCGGTGTTGGGGATCCAAGTGAGGAAGAGGGTCGGTCTTTTGGTATCGTTATACTGATCGACGAAGACTTTAGAGGTGATGGTGAGGTATCCTGGATGATGGAGAATGTCGGTGTCTTGACGTATCATTGCTGGGGGGTGCACACAAACGTTGTTTTTGCAAAATAGAACCTCGTTGTCTTCGTATTGAGACGTCTTCGTAAACTCCTCGTCAGTTCTAAGGATGTACGTCGAAGCACGACGAATCATATCCGTCAACGGCATCTTCTCTTCTCCCAACAACATAAATTACTTATTATAGCCTGGTCCGATTATTTTTACGTAAAGAGGTGCAAAAACAACCATTTGTAGTAGGCCACGGAATCCAGGTTTTGTTTTTATTTTTACAGTGTAAACATTTGACAGGAGCTGTCTTTGGAAAAAATTTTCAAACGACGTTTAAATCGACGCCCGAAAATTGAATTAGTTAAAAAAGACAATAAATGTATTTTATATGGTTTGTCGCCGACAACTTTATTTCAAGTGTGTCTATTTCAATGTCAACCATTTTCTACGCTCTAACGAATTGCAAAGTATTTTTACAGTGTAAACATTTGACAGGAGCTGTCATTGGAAAAAATGTTCAAACGACGTTCAAATCGACGCCCGAAAATTGAATTTGTTAAAAAAAGACAATAAATGTATTTTATATGGTTTGTCACCGACTACTTTATTTCAAATGTGTCCATTTCAATGTCAAACATTTTCTACGCTCCAACGAATTCCAAAGTGATTCCGCAGTCTCCGCTCCAAATCCTTTTTTTTTGTACTCTTGTTGTGAATTAGCGAATCGTCGTTGCATTGTGAAACTTGTTTAATAAAAACTAAACGTACTTTTACTTACTTTGAAGTACGAATTGGGTCAAACATCAACAAGTTACTGACCTATCCGACTTTAAAATGAAAACGAACGATAAGGCTACGTTAGCGTTAATCACTTCGGAAACGGTTCACTTTCCTTCCTTTGAAATATTCCAATAATTTAATATTCATGGAACGAAAATGAGCAGACTTGAGTTTGAGGATCAGTGGACACAAACAACCGATAAATGATATCTTATCGAATGATATAATTGAAATCAATAAATTGAATTCATGGACCGAGTGCAATCACGTTTTATTGTTACAGAATTAGAACAATTCTAATATCCAATAAGTCAAAACCATCAATAAATGCAAACAGCCGAATTAAATTAATTAAAACGAGGGTCTCGAAATTTTGATTTAAACTAAAAAATTCGTGAATGGATACATAATAAAGGAGTGCATACCGGTGCTGTGTGGACTCGGATCGGATTCAAGTTTTAACACCACACATCACTAACTAACACCAAAAACATCGTTCCATTTCCTCAAGTTCATTCTTTATTAAACGATTTCAAGAGGAACATCTTTGACTCGATGGCACCATGTTGAACATTAGCCGCCCCCATGGCCTAGTGTTTTTATTGATCGCCGAATGCTTCGCTTGAAAAACGTGCGCATTGACCGAAATTATCAGAAATATTTAAATAAAGCTCATAAGCGGTGTTATCGTAACGGGAGCGTATTTCCGGCCGAAATGCATTCTTTAAAAAATTGTGGACAAATAAGTTTACAGGATACTGTAACGGAGCGTTTGACTCGGGGAACCATTAGAAATCGATGCCATTATGCAAAAATCGTCTAACAGACAAACCATTCTTTTTAAGATAATTAGGAACAGTTTTACATAAATGTTTAAATAAAAACGTTATGCAAATTAATATCGTGGTTGAAGGAGTCAAAAGCAGAAGGGTTCAAGTGCAAAATTGTAAAAGTGGAATTTTTTATTTATAAAGTCCGTGACACAAATTGGAAAAGTTGTTTGAGAAATATAATAAATGTGTTATCATATTATTGAAAACTTCATTAAGTTACATAATTAAATTTTGTACATTTTAATTGAAATCGAATTGAAGTTGGAAAATTAGTTTACATATTAACAAAGAAGTTGGTTACATTGTATTATCATTGTCATTGTCATTATCATTATCATTGTCATTGTCATTGTCATTGTCATTGTCATTGTCATTGTCATTGTCATTGTCATTGTCATTGTCATTGTCATTCTCATTGTCATTGTCATTCTCATTGTCATTGTCATTATCATTATCATTATCATTATCCAAATAATAAACCAGTTATTGATATAGCATGACACTGGCAGGAACTGCCAAACAAAAATTTGCTTACATGTCGTGGTCGTTAACAGAGAATTTAATTTGCATTAAAGTCAAAGTAAAAATATTTCTACACTCTTAACATACTTTAACGTGATTCCATGGCCTACTATGAATTCAGCATTTTGTAGGCCATTACATATTTGCATTCTTCAATTAAAAAAATTACTAATTGGCGCAAAAAACGCCATTTAGACTACCTGCCCGGACCGGAAGTTACGTTATCAATATTTAGATTTTGCGCGACAAGTGGCATTAATAGTTTAGCCGTCGGAGGCGACGGCCACACTTTTAACCGTGTCTTTTAAAATTTTGTATTGGGATAAAGAGTGTTGCAAACGCACTTATTAACAATTAACGAACGCATGCAACACTTTTAGATACTATACTTAAAATAAACAGACAGGTTGTTTCCAATAGTAATGAAATTTTGTAAAACATTTTTTTAAATTGCATATGATGGAATCAGTTTTGCTCTTTCAATTGTTAGAAATTCATTTTCGTATTTTATCAAACAGTGAAACGCAAACCATTCGAAAATTTTTCAACATTAGTTTTTCCATCATTTTTAAAGTTAATAACAAATCTCGACTTAATAAAAGAAAAATTACAGGTAAAAGCCATAAAAGGTAGGAGCGCCATTTATCTCATTTATTTATTTATGTATGTGCGAAGATGATGATATTATGTCGATGAGATTTTGCAAAACTATTTTAAATTACACATGATGGAATCAGTCTTGCTCTTTCAATTGTTAGAGAGTCATTTTCGTATTTTATTTCAATCAAACAATGAACGCGAACAACTCAAAAGTTTTTCAATATTTTTCCACCATTTTTCAAAGTTAATAACAAATTTCAACATAGAAAAAGAAAAATTTCAGGAGAAGCTATAAAAGGTAGGAGCGCCATTTATCTGATTTATTTATTTATGTATGTGTGAAGAAGAAATAATATGTCGATGAGATTTTGCAAAACAATTTTTTGTTAAATTGCAATGATGCTTGCTCTTTCAATTGTTAGAGAGTCATTTTCGTATTTCATTTCAATCAAACATATTGAACGCGAACAACTCAACAATATTTAAAAATTTTTCAAACATTGTCACAATTTTTCCATAATTTTTCAATATTAATAACAAATCTCGACAAAAAAAAATTATAGGTAGGTAGAAGCCATGAAAGGTGGGTCCCATGTATTTTATATGTGATTTATTTATTTACGTATATGTGAAGAAATATTATGACGATAAGATTTTACAAAAATATTTTTTTTTAATTACAATGATGAATATCATTTCCTCCCTTGTCATATTTTATTAACAAAAAATGTATTTTTATTATAACGCAAAACAGGGAACCGAACAGGCGACAATGAAGAAATTGTTGATTTGGTGTAATTTTATAATTTCTTTAAATTGATAAGACAAATTTGTAAAAGCAACTGAAGGCAGTTATAAATCACAGAATGTTTCATCCAATCTTTTTAAAACTCTGTTGATCTTCCCCATTTAGCTGGCGCCGCATTTCTTCAAACAACAATTCTTCAACATATTGTTCTTGCTCGTAGAAACCATCAACCTGCTTCTTCCACTTCTTCATCAGCCGATAATTTTCTACAAACACAATCAACTAAAACCAAAACAACGATTTCAACTCCACCTCGTGCTTTATTGTACCGATCGTCTGGGTCTTCTGAAATTATCTTCTTCAGCATGTTGTGCCTAACAGTCTGCGATTTGTAAAAGAAGTCAATGTAGTTGGACACCGTCACCAAATACAAAGTGAAACTGTTAATATTTTCGTCGCTCGTCACTTTGTGTTGAATCAAATAGTGAATAAAAAACAAGTCCATCATCTGCTAACAGTGAACAGTAAAAGATGTCTGAGGGTAGAAATTATACCCTGAAGTCGGAGACAGCGACGCCCACAAGAGCGTGACTTACTGCAACTTGGTTGATTAAATCTAAAGCCAAATCGGTTTTTCCGTCTCTGAAATAGCTTAAAATCATGTCGTGAAGATAGAGGAGTGGCACGAAATGCACGATTATCTTCTTGCGCACTGCTATCATTGGATTGTTCACTTTCATACAAGCAGCGAATTTGTCGAAAAGTGCGTCCGGCATCTTACTCGTCCTAACTCAAATATTTACGATTCACATCAAATTTAATAAGAGTTACCCGTTTTGTATGTCGTTGCAGATGTGTCCCAGTTGCCGCTTCAGCAACTCAAACACTTGCAGAGTTCCTGTGATAATCACAGAAGTCAAATTTTCAACAGTTACGGGCTCGTGCAAAAGATACAAGCTTTGCATTTGACCCCAAATAAACGCTTCACTCGGCGTTTTTGTCGACATGTTTTTTACAGAGAAGTGAAACGATGGTGTTTCACATTTTGTTACACAATCTGCAGCTTTGGAGTCGTCAGACACGTGAAACTTGTCCGACTTGCTCTTGCACTGATGACGGCTTATATTGATTCCCATTAAAAGACAGAAAATTTGACAAAACACATTTATTTAAGCTAAATTTGACAAGGCAAATAACAAAAGTCAACAACTCCAACACTGATTAGGGTTTAAACAATTCAGAGACGTTTATTTTAATAGGTTTTTGTTCGGCTTCTTTGAACGCCGTGCTCAGGCTAACATCTTCATCCACTTTTCGTGCCTCCACATCCTTCTCAGAGTCGCGCCGCAACAAACTCACAGCTTCCTCGTATATTTGTTTCTCAGTGCCTGTTCCTGCATATTGCGCCTCGACTTTTTCGTAATTTTCTATGAAGCGCTGAGTTAGCGATTTGTGTTTGTTGTCCAACAAGTTTACGGCGCCAATTCTCGCGTTGTTCTTATGGAACAATCTACAAAATATAGGTTATTGTAGTTTGGGACAATTGTATGAATTACGCCCGGATTCTGTCTTCATCGTAAAATATTTTCTTTAAAGGAAGATTAGGGGCCGGGCGATCAAACCTCGGTTCTTCTTTAGGCGGAAATGCTTCGTAAATATCGTACCACAAGGGGCGGTCAGCCCAATTTAAAGCACCCGAGTTAATTAAACCCCTAGCTCTAGAAAATAGTCATAAAAATTGGTCCAATTGTTCGGGTTGAAGCACCTCGTGTAAATGGTTCCTATTTTTTCCAAGCGGCTCTGTGCCATTTCAGCTAACAAAAAATTTGCAAATCCAAAATTAGGTTATGTGACTTGAGGTTATGTGTGTTTTCTGTCATTAGCTGACAACCTTATTTATTTGAAGGACATGATCACTGCATGTAATCTAAAATTATTATGAAACATTTAATAAAACATTATCGTCCTAAATTCAAAGCCGAAAAACACGAAAAATGTCAATCATTTATAGTCACAATAGTATTTCACAAATTTTCAGGCTAAGAGTAATTACTCTTAGCCTGAAAATTTGTGAAATACCGGTGACTATAAATGATTGACATTTTTCGTGTTAAGTTGGCAATATTTTTTAACTCTTCGATTGGGAACACTGATTTTCAAATTTTAAATTGTCAACTAAACGTCAAATTTAAAAATTGCCAATATCAGAATTGTTTTCAAAATGATTTTTACAGCTGGAAGATATTATTTAAGATTAGTATTTGTCACTTTTCGTTCGCCATTATTCGGTAAGTTACACTTTTTGACAACAATATTCTAACCTGAAAAGTTAATAAGACATAAATCACGACGACAGTTAATCTGGTACCAATTCCTCACTGTTGCCAATCACCTAAATTTAAGTCAATCATTTAGTCACCCGGTGTAACTCACAATGGGGAATAAATTACATAGTAATTTTTGCCCCTAGAAAATGACATGTTTGCAGCACTGAGGATTTGATCATGTGCTTTCCAATGTTGTTTACAATGATGTAACTGTAATTAACAAACAAAACAATTTATTGATAAACTACAAGATTTGATTTTGTATTTCCCTAAGCCGTTGCTGCTCCAAATCGGTTAGAAACTTGCGAGCACTATCGCCTTTAATTTCCAGCACTCGTTTCTCGGACTTGGTCCCAGCAATAGATATCTGATACTTAAAAACACAAGCCAACAACTGCCAGATGCTAAATTCCGGCCACAAAACATTCTCGAAACAAATCTGACTGTCCGATATCTGCCACAGCAGAAAATCGCTCAGTCTTACTTCCCCGGACGTGCGTATGATAATATCAGGATTGGGACTGGCACTGGTGTACAAACATTGCGAAAACAAATCTTCGTCAATATCGTCGGCTTTCAACTTTCCGCTTGCCACTCCTTGCACGATGGTTTGCGCAGCACTTGTGATTTCATCGCGAGACGTGTAGGGAAACGCCACGTTCAAAAACGCCCTATTGTTGTCTTTCGTCATAATCATGGCTTCCGCTATGAGCTTGCGAAGCTCGCTGGACAGCAAGGACAAGTTTCCGATGACTCGTATGCACACCCCCTCGGCCATTATCTGTTCTTTTTCCTTCAATAACTTGTGGAACTTGTCGGTGGCGAGTTTCATGAGTGTGTTCACTTCTTCAGTACTTCGTTTGAAGTTTTCAATGCTAAATGCGTACACCGTGACTTCGCTTATGCCAAGCTGACGACACCACTGCAAAGTCTCTGCTAACTTGTCGAATCCTTTACTGTGCCCTTCGGCTTTTTGTACTTTTGTTTTGGTGGCGTAGCGCCGGTTGCCGTCCATTATTATAGCCACGTGCTTGGGTATCGGGCCGCATTTTATTACATTTATGCAAAATTTCTGTAGCCACGTTAGCGACGAATTCACGATCCACGACATTTTCACATTTCAGTTGATAAGTAAATATGATTATAACCTTAAAGTATTAATCACACGTCAGTTGTCAAAGTACTGTAGTAGCACACAACCATAGAAAAAAGAAAAGTAAAGAACGCTAACTCCCCTAGATGCGCCATCTACCAACTGATAGAGGTAACCAGTGATGTGTATTAGAAATTTGAGTGAAAAGGACTGGGCTTTCTGTAAACCCCAATATAAAAAGAACTCGACGACATATTTTCGTACACATTTTGAGGAGCAATATTTAGATCCCTTTTTTACAAATTATTTGCCAATAATCCTCCATTTTCAAGGTAAATTATATCACCTAAATTAGTATATCCACAATTCCATAATGTTCTTAACAATTGTAGGTTCCGTTGAGTTGAATAATAAACATAATTTAAAAAAGAAATAGATTTTTATTTTTAACAAATAAAAAAATTAATTATAATTGGTAAGGAAATTTATTTTATCGATATGGTTAACCCCAAGAGTTAATCCCAAGAGATGGCGCTAAAACTCAGGTCAAAAAAAATACGATAGAGATGCCAATCTATTTACCTCTTTATCTGTGTTCCACACTTTGACCAACTTTGACACTTTTCTAGCTATCTTTACTTTATTAATGAATTTTTCTTAATTATGTTTTACTTTTTCTTAGTTTTTTACGCAGAATATAATGCCTAGTGCCTAATTTTCTTAAATATTTATTATTTTGGACTTGCTATACAAACTTGTATTTTTTCAAATGGAACATATACCTATACTTTAACATATTTGAAATCCTCATAAAATTAGCTTTTCTACGATATACAACAATCGATACTTCTATCTGTAAATGGTATTGTAGAGAATTAAAAGTTGCTTTAAATAATATAAACAAATATTATAAACAAGAATTAAATTCTCACAAAGAAAGGGACTGTCAAGATGCGTTGCAGCAACTATAACTGTGGAATTGTTAAGTGTTGTTAATTTTTTTACTTTACTATACTAGCCGTAAAAGTATCAAATTAATCCATAGCGTATTTAATTTTTTATATATTAATTTTTTTTATATATTATTGGAAAATAGTATTAATTATCTAAAATATCATTTGTTTAAATAACAAATTAGACCAGCCGTAAATAACAAATGAATCAATAGCTTACTTAATTATTTGTATTTTAATTTTTTTTTAATATTATTGAAAACTATTATTAATTGTCTAAAATATTGTTTGCATAAATATCGAATGTATATCGTTTAAAAGCGAATTTTATGGATATTTTAAATATTCAATAACATTTAAAAATAGCATCGTGAGATCGGAGAATGACACAACCGGAAATGACGTCAGAAAGAACCGGTTTCAACCGACACCAAACGCCACTATAAATAACGGCGCACATCAGATCCAAAATCAGTTGGAAGTGAGACCAGTTCGAGTACACTTCGCAGTCGTGGACGAAACGTCTGGGAGCCCCCCGGGGGGGCTAAATAATAACAACAATAACAACAACAATACTAACAACAATATTAACAACAATTCTAACAACAATTCTAACAACAATACTAGCAACAATACTAGCAACAATACTAGCAACAATGTCAGCAACAATATCAGCAACAATGTCAGCAACAATATCAGCAACAATATCAGCAACAATATCAGCAACAATATTAGCAACAACAATAGCAACAATAACAACATTAATAACAATAACAACAATAATTACAATAACAACAATAACAAATACAATAACAACAACAATACCAATAATAACAATAACAATAATAACAACAGCAAAAACATCAACAATCAATAACAATAACAATCAATAATGAAATTTTGCAAAACTTTTAAATTACACATGATTGAATCAATCAGTCTTGCTCTTTCAATTGTCAGCTTTTCATTTTCGTATTTAATTTCAATCAAACAATGAACGCGAACAATTTCTTTTCCAACATTAATTTTTCCATATTTCTCAAAGTTAATAACAAATCTCGACAAAAAAGATGTATCATTACAGATAGAAGCCATAAAAGGTAGGAGCGCCATTAATCTGATTTATTTATTTATGTATGCATGTGCGGAGAAAAAAATAATATGTCGATGAGATTTTGCAAAATTATTTAAAATTACACATCATGGAATCAGTCTTGCTCTTTTAATGTTAGACTCATTTTCGTATTTTATTTCAATCAAATAATGAACGCGAACAACTCGAAAATTTTTCAAAATTTTTCCATCATTTTTCAAAGTTAACAAGAAATCTCGACATAAAAAAAGAAAATTTTCAGGAGAAGCCACAAAAGGTAGGAGCGCCATTTATTTGATTTATTTATTTATGTATGTATGTGCGGAGAAGAAGAAAATATGTCGATGAGATTTTGCAAAATTATTTAAAATTACACATGATGGAATCAGTCTTGCTCTTTCAATGTTAGACTCATTTTCGTATTTTATTTCAATCAAACAATGAACGCGAACAACTCGAAAATTTTTCACAATTTTTCCATCATTTTTCAAAGTTAACAACAAATCTCGACATAAAAAAAGAAAATTTTCAGGAGAAGCCATAAAAGGTAGGAGCGCCATTTATTTGATTTATTTATTTATGTATGTATGTGCGGAGAAGAAGATAATATGTCGATGAGATTTTGCAAAATTATTTAAAATTACACATGATGGAATCAGTCTTGCTCTTTCAATTTTAGTCATTTTCGTATTTTATTTCAATCAAACAATGAACGCGAACAACTCGAAAATTTTTCAAAATTTTTCCATAATTTTTCAAAGTTAACAACAAATCTCGACATAAAAAAAGAAAATTTTCAGGAGAAGCCATAAAAGGTAGGAGCGCCATTTATTTGATTTATTTATTTATGTATGTTTGTGCGGAGAAGAAGATAATATGTCGATGAGATTTTGCAAAATTATTTAAAATTACACATCATGGAATCAGTCTTGCTCTTTTAATGTTAGACTCATTTTCGTATTTTATTTCAATCAAATAATGAACGCGAACAACTCGAAAATTTTTCAAAATTTTTCCATCATTTTTCAAAGTTAACAAGAAATCTCGACATAAAAAAAGAAAATTTTCAGGAGAAGCCACAAAAGGTAGGAGCGCCATTTATTTGATTTATTTATTTATGTATGTATGTGCGGAGAAGAAGAAAATATGTCGATGAGATTTTGCAAAATTATTTAAAATTACACATGATGGAATCAGTCTTGCTCTTTCAATGTTAGACTCATTTTCGTATTTTATTTCAATCAAACAATGAACGCGAACAACTCGAAAATTTTTCACAATTTTTCCATCATTTTTCAAAGTTAACAACAAATCTCGACATAAAAAAAGAAAATTTTCAGGAGAAGCCATAAAAGGTAGGAGCGCCATTTATTTGATTTATTTATTTATGTATGTATGTGCGGAGAAGAAGATAATATGTCGATGAGATTTTGCAAAATTATTTAAAATTACACATGATGGAATCAGTCTTGCTCTTTCAATTTTAGTCATTTTCGTATTTTATTTCAATCAAACAATGAACGCGAACAACTCGAAAATTTTTCAAAATTTTTCCATAATTTTTCAAAGTTAACAACAAATCTCGACATAAAAAAAGAAAATTTTCAGGAGAAGCCATAAAAGGTAGGAGCGCCATTTATTTGATTTATTTATTTATGTATGTATGTGCGGAGAAGAAGATAATATGTCGATGAGATTTTGCAAAATTATTTAAAATTACACATGATGGAATCAGTCTTGCTCTTTCAATGTTAGACTCATTTTCGTATTTTATTTCAATCAAACAATGAACGCGAACTCGAAAATTTTTCAATATTTTTCCATCATTTTTCAAAGTTAACAACAAATCTCGACATAAAAAAAGAAAATTTTCAGGAGAAGCCATAAAAGGTAGGAGCGCCATTTATTTGATTTATTTATTTATGTATGTATGTGCGGAGAAGAAGATAATATGTCGATGAGATTTTGCAAAATTATTTAAAATTACACATGATGGAATCAGTCTTGCTCTTTCAATGTTAGACTCATTTTCGTATTTTATTTCAATCAAACAATGAACGCGAACAACTCGAAAATTTTTCAATATTTTTCCATCATTTTTCAAAGTTAACAAATCTCGATATAAAAAAAGAAAATTTTCAGGAGAAGCCATAAAAGGTAGGAGCGCCATTTATTTGATTTATTTATTTATGTATGTATGTGCGGAGAAGAAGATAATATGTCGATGAGATTTTGCAAAATTATTTAAAATTACACATGATGGAATCAGTCTTGCTCGTTCAATGTTAGGCATTTTCGTATTTTATTTCAATCAAACAATGAACGCGAATAATTAGAAAATTTTTCAATATTTTTCCATCATTTTTCAAAGTTAACAACAAATCTCGACATAAAAAAAGAAAATTTTCAGGAGAAGCCATAAAAGGTAGGAGCGCCATTTATCTGATTTATTTATTTATTTATTTATGTATGTGCGGAGAAGAAGATAATATGTCGATGAGATTTTGCAAAAATATTTTAAATTACACATGATGGAATTAGTCTTGCTCTTTCAATTTTTAGAAATGCATTTTCGCATTTTATTTCAATCAAACAATGAACGCGAACACTTAGAAAAAATTTCAATATTCATTTTTCCATCATTTTTCAAAGTTAATAACAAATCTCGACATAAAAAAAGAATAATTTCAGGAGAAGCCATAAAAGGTAGGAGCGCCATTTATCTGATTTATTTATTTATGTATGTATGTGCGGAGAAGAAGATAATATGTCGATGAGATTTTGCAAAATTATTTAAAATTACACATGATGGAATCAGTCTTGCTCTTTCAATTTTAGTCATTTTCGTATTTTATTTCAATCAAACAATGAACGCGAACAACTCGAAAATTTTTCAAAATTTTTCCATAATTTTTCAAAGTTAACAACAAATCTCGACATAAAAAAAGAAAATTTTCAGGAGAAGCCATAAAAGGTAGGAGCGCCATTTATTTGATTTATTTATTTATGTATGTTTGTGCGGAGAAGAAGATAATATGTCGATGAGATTTTGCAAAATTATTTAAAATTACACATCATGGAATCAGTCTTGCTCTTTTAATGTTAGACTCATTTTCGCATTTTATTTCAATCAAACAATGAACGCGAACACTTAGAAAAATTTTCAATATTCATTTTTCCATCATTTTTCAAAGTTAATAACAAATCTCGACATAAAAAAAGAATAATTTCAGGAGAAGCCATAAAAGGTAGGAGCGCCATTTATCTGATTTATTTATTTATGTATGTATGTGCGGAGAAGAAGATAATATGTCGATGAAATTTTGCAAAATTATTTTAAATTACATGAGATGGAATCAGTCTTGCTCTTTCAATGTTAGTCATTTTCGTATTTTATTTCAATCAAACAATGAACGCGAACAATTCGAAACTTTTCCAACATTAATTTTTCCATCATTTCTCAAAGTTAATAACAAATCTCGACATAAAAAAAGAAAATTTTCAGGAGAAGCCATAAAAGGTAGGCGCCATTTATCTCATATTTCACATTTCACTCAAATAACGAACGCGTACAAATCAAACGATTTTCAAAATTTTGCATTAATTTTCCAAAATTAATAACAAATGTCGACACAAAAAAAATGTAGAAACCATGAAACGTATATAAAAAACCAAGACTTCTTTAGATTTTGCTAAATTATTTTGTAAAATTTAATACGATGAAATGTTGCTCATTGAATTCTTTGAATATAATTTTTTCAATCAAATAACGAACACGTACAAATGAAACGATTTTCGAAACTTTGCTTTCATTTTCCAAAATTAATAACAATTGTCGACACAAACAAAATGTAGAAGCCATGAAACTTATATAAAAGGCCATGATAACTTCTTTAGATTTTGCTAAATTTCACACGATGTAATGTTGCTCATTGAATTCCTTGAAAGTAATTTTCATATTTCACTCAAATAACGAACTCGTACAAGTCAAATGATTTTCAAAATCTTGCAATAATTTTTCACGATTAATACAAATATCGACACAAAAAAAATGTACTTACACAAGCAAAAAGCCCACTAAAACCAGAAAACATAAACTAGAACTACAAATTCAAAAACGGTGATTCCACACTTTGTCACTTTCGTCGGTATATTTTACAGGTTTTTATAAAAATACTAAATTCGAGCAACTCGACTGTAGCGCCGCGTTACAGCAAAAACTTTCCAAGCGACGTGGGTTGCCTAACTCTATGTCTGATCCATAATGATTGAACTATAGAAAATAGAATTTTTTTATTAAAACTGCAACCAGTAATACGTTATTTACTAATTCGTATGTGGTGCTACTGACATTTCACCAAAACATACTGAAAGAGTGCGAAAATGAGTTTTAAATTTGAATATGTCATGAGGTCATAATCGGTCAAAATTGGAAGTAATGAAATGTACAAAAGGGCCGTGCCTTTTTTAGATCAGTTAAATTACATACGGTAAAAGTAAACAAGTCTGACAAAAGAAAAAATGAGAGAAGGACCGGAAATCTGTTATAATCCCTGTTTTCAATTAATGTTTTATCATGGAAAATGTAATAAGAAAGGTACCATCGATGGTCCGTCTGTGGCTTAAAAGCTGAAGACAAAATTTGTTAAAATAGATTGAGCCTTGTGTTTTAAATATATGTCTTTACAGAGTGACCACCCATTAGAAAGCGGGCCACCTGTCTAAAATTATTATTTGTTGATCGATTTAAACGATTTTTTTTAATGATACAAATTCAATACATTTACCGCAACAACAAAAACAAATTTAAAGCCTGGTTCAATTTTTTTCAACCCCAAAAAAAATATGAGCAATGTTTTTTATCTCTAATCGCAGTATGCCACTGAATTTAGACTGTTTTCAAATGGGTGTCATCAAAATTTTACAAGAAAATATTAGTTGCAGACAGAAATATAGCACAATCCAAATTTATTTATTTTATAAATATATTCCGAATTATGTAACACAATTTTGTAAAAACTATTGCCTAATAGTAAATATGTTCTTAAAATCGTTTTTATAAGGTATAAATAAATTAAATATAAATAAACTTAAAGAGCTTCCTGTTATTTTCATATCGGACCGGGGCAGCTTTGATAATAAAAATAATCGCAATGTTTGCTAGTAAACATAATTTTCATCAGAATGGAGCTGTATCTAACTAAAACATGTTTTAATAAACCAAAAATTGCCAATTTTTTTAATGATAACGGTCTAAATAAGGATACATTTTAATAAAATAAATACATTTCAATTATGCTATTTTTCTGTTAGCAACATAATTTTTTTAAATTTTCATATTCATGATGTATAAATAAAATATAATATATATTTTTTTAATTTCGGCGACATTAGAATTAGAATATGTACTTTTATTCTAAATTCAGTGCCCTAGCCAGATTGCGAATATAAAAATGCTAACATTTTATTAAATTTTTAGCATTGAAAAAAATACACCTTGGAAATTTTCCTTTTCTGAAATATGCACAACAGTAGTTGTACTTCTAATATTTGTCACTCTATATGTAGAATCAATGAATTGAGGCATTTTTTTTGCATAATTTAAACAACTGATTGTTACACAGGAAAACGTAAAGCAACTGAACTTCGTTAGAGCGTTGATTTGGAGAAATTAGTGAGATTTAATGGACTCCCAAGCGTCCTTTTTTTGCACGCTCTACATTTCCCTACAAAATAAACTAATTAAATGTGTTTAGCGACGACTCTTGTGCCTAGAAAAAGTCGGTCGAGTTTGGATACCTCCATATCTAGTAAATAAAACGATCGCAAATAATCAGTAAGCTTTAATGTTCAACTAAAAAAATGTCGGTGTGTTTGTCCGGATCGACTAGAATAATTTCAAACGTTTCGAATGTGCGAAAACGACGCACGTCGGCGTCGCCTCTCACCCGAGTCGAGGGCAGTTTGCGAATTTTCTCGACGTAATCGGTGCATGGTATGTGAAATTCGTTACAGCAGAACTTGACGAAATGTTCGTATGTGGAGACTTCGTCGGCGGACACCTCCACTTCAATAAAGTCCTTATCGGGAAGGTCGGCCACGCGCATTTTAAAAACGTGATAACCTAAAAAGAATAGGTCCACTTGAATCGCCTTGGGGGGATTACGCACCTGGGGCTGGTTCGTATTCTCGCCGCTGCTCACGTGACGGGGTTCGTCTGAATGCAGTCATGGTTTCGTTGACTTAAATCGAACAGCTTCGTTGGACGACAAGACACGTAGTTTTTGTACAAACAAGTCGTAAAAAAAGTTATTGAAATTTTAGAATTTTAATGAATCTCTACTTGTCCTTACATAAATCTTGTTGATTTTTAAGCCTGCAAGAGATGCACTTATTTCTGATTCTTTATTCTTCCAATTATAATAGTCACCCGTTACTCAAATTGTGAGAAACCCGATATCACTGTTTGTAAAACTAATCACTCACATGCTTCGAAGACCCGGAGCAGTTGTAATTATATAGGGTGTTTCTACAAGGAGTTTAATTTTATATTGGTAAAAAAATGTTTCTGACAAGAATGTTTTTATTTTAATGTTAATGTAAGTTAATGTTAATGTTAAGTAAGAATAGTCAGCTCAGCTCCTCTTACAGATGGTCATGTTTTAAGATATAACATAAGATTAAATTTAATTTAAAGTTTTAAGTAAATTATACGAACAATTCAAATGAGAAGTTTTATTAATGTATTAGTAGTAATAGGTATGTGAATAAAAATGTATGAAATTATAAATCCCAAAATACATATTTTTTCATTTTTTTTTAATAATTTATTTTAAAACCGACAAACTCCATTAACATTATTTTTAAATCTTCACGAGGAAATTTGTTTTTCTATATACCCTTGCTAATTCCTAGTAATAATAATAATTACCTGTGTAAATGCATATAAAAGAGTATACAGTTCGTTATAAAATAAATGATGAAGAGTTTGAATTTATTTTTGAAGAACAATACTAAATAATTATTAGAAAAAATTACCTCACGAAGAAATAAAAAATATATATATTCCCGTTTTATTTTACCAACAATGCTGTCATACTAACAAGTGCAAATTCATTGTTTATCAATTGGCAAAATTTATTAGCATTATTTGATATTCATGATGCAATCGTCGCTTTTTTGTGTACCGGGTGGATCAAAAAATGCAAATTCCGATATTTATAAAGCCATATTTTATTAAACCAGTAACTAAAAATTAAACTTGTTAAATTATAATTAATTTCAGAAACCTCAAGACAATTAACGGAAGACAAAATTCCGAATTGACACTACCAAAAACTAGATTTAGAAATTGGAAAATTCAACAAAAATGATGAGTTATTCGAAACAACAATTCATCCTATTCGAAACCCAATCAAATATAGTCTGGACGCCGAATCTAACAACTTTTATGACCATCCTGTAAATCATTACTCAATAATAAATTGATAACAGTATTTACGGCGTTTTGATATCGACGGTACTTTAGACTTACTCTGGCATTAGTTGAAGTTAATTTAACAATGTCGGGTGTAATTCGTAAAATTATTTCCACTTCAAAGGCCCCACGACCCGTGGCTCCTTACAAGTAAGTCACCTTAGCAAATGGCAAGGGTTTAATTAACAATTAAATCGCAGTCAGGCAGTATTGCTGGACAATACCTTATACGTTTCTGGGGTTCTGGGTTTAAACAAGGATACCATGAAACTGGTAGATGGTGGGGCCGCGGCTGAGGCCAAACAAGCATTGGAGTCTTTGGGACACATTCTTGAAGCCGCCGGCACTTCTTACGAAAATGTGGTCAAAAGTACCATTCTCTTGAATAATATCGATGACTTCGCTGCCGTAAATGACGTCTACAAAGGCTGTAAGTGCCAACGAAAAACGATGCCCTCCCACTCAATTTTTTGTCGTCAGTTTTCACCAAAAACCACCCGGCGAGGTCGACTTATCAAGTCGGTAAACTTCCACTTGGGGCCAATGTCGAAATAGAAGTGATAGCGGCGGTTGGCGAGGTCAAACAAATCCCATCAAAAATTTAAACTTCTTAACTTGTTGTAAATTGACAATAATTAAAAATAAAGTCGCTTTTTTGTAACTTTATTGATACTCACTGAATGGGGCGAACAAAACTTAACAACTACTCAAACCACACGATAGATTTAGGAATGTTATTCTATAATACAATTATATACATTGAATACTCGTAAATATAATTTAAACTGTTAAAAAGGCGGCCGACTACGATTTAAGCTTTGCCGGACACTGGCACGCCTCCCTTATTGTCGCTTTGCTCCTTCTCAAGTTGCTTGCCTAAATATTCCCAGTTGTGGACCATCAACTTCTGCACTGCGAGCAAAGCTTCGTAACGCACATTCGGATCTTCGTGCGCCAGCAATTGCATCACCAACTGCTTTCCTCCCAATTGTTCGATGACGCTAAAACATTTCTTGTAACCTCATTCCGACCACCACAAAAAACGCATACTGTTTGCCTCTGGGATAATGACGCACGTACTCTCCAATGTCGTAACTGGCGACGCTCAGAACCAACGGATCCTTGCTTTGATCCAACAAATGAATTAAAATCCTCAACAGTTCGTAGTTCTTTTCGTTGAGGCGTTGCGCGTTTTCCCTCCAGAACTTGCTCTTGTGCACCGGCGACCACTCCAACCGTCCCGACTTGATCTCAGTGGCGTACTCGTCGAACGAACTCAAATCCTGAACTGAACTCTGAAGCCGCTCGGTTAGAAATTCGATATCGCCGGCGACGTCCTCGTCGTCGAACTTGCGCTGTTCCAAAATATTCAGCTGCTTCAACACCTTCAAATCAGACACGTTTACTCCGCCGCTTGGAATTTTCGCTCAGCAGTCACTCACTTTGCACTGCACCATTGCAATGCAGTGCTCCTTCGCAACTTGGCCGTCTTCGGGCTTCTCGATCAGATTTCTGAACACCGCCAGAATGATTCTGGTGACTTTCTCTTTGACCGAATCGCTGAGGATGTCGGCGAGGATTGGGATGACATTGAACTTGTTCATTTTCTCGGCTAGGAGCGGGTTGAAGGTGAGCACCCACAGACAGAAAATTAGTTGGTATTGCACTTGGAAGTTGACCCGGCCCGAGAGCACCGAAAGAAGGGTTGAAATCCCATCGACTGAGACGAACGCAAAGCGATATTCGTCGATGCGGAGCATCATTTGAAGGCAACGTCCCACCGATTGGATGTATTCGTTGTTCTGGAGGGACGACGTGCTTTTTAAGTGTTCAGCTTTGCAAAATGTGTTATAGTCGGTGGAGGCTTTCTATTAAAATATTTACACTTTTATTAAGGATTGCAAATTGTTGCGGTTGCCCTGTTTGTTGAAAGCTCATACAGAGCACCAGCTGCTTTTCATGCTGAGCCTCATAAAAAGCGTCCAAGGACTATACTTCCTTAGACAAAGAAATAGAGAATGAACATAACTGTATTCGATTATCCCTTTCTGTAATTTATGACAAATATTGCATACGACAAACCCAAATTATAAAGTGTGTTCAAAAAGAAAACGAGGCTGCGTTGGCCATGGAAAAACTTTGTGCATCAATTTAGTGTAGCAAAATTACAAAGTGTCAGTTCGAGTCTGTTCATGTTTATGTTAGCTTCATTGTTGACAATGGGATAAAAAAAGTGCAAAACATTTCCCGGTATCGTTGTGAATCCAAACATCAATCTATTCATTGTTACAGCTTCTCCTCTGTTGAGGAGAATATCGGCACGACCAGGACGGTCATTAATTTGATATAACTGTAAGTCGTGAATAGATCGATGAAGAAGAATCAGTCTCAAAACCGAAAAATGTCTTGAGAATATTTGGCAGCACTCAGTTGCCCGTCAACCTTCATGGGTCATCAGTCTCTATGCGCAACTCGAGACCTACCAATTCAGTTTAAGAGCAATTGCATTCTCAATTAATATTTCAAAAATTGTTGTATATATAGTTAAACACGGACGTCGACCGTTAGGGAGTTGTATTACACAATATACATTAGAAGAAAAAGGTTCGGGTTTGCTTGGATTCGAAGGTTTATTATTTTAGTAGGCCAAAAAATTTAGACGAGTTACGGCAAAAAATCGAAAGCAATTGCGATAAATGTTGTTTGTTTTTGAAGTTTAATTACGCATTGTCTTTCATTAAAGTTTACATTAATTTTTTTTACCCTATCATTTAAGTAATAATAATAATAATAGCAATTTAAAAATAATATGTTTGTGACCTATCAATCGTTGTATATATAGTTAAACACGAACGTTGACCACTAGTGAGTTATAAATTACACTAAATACATTAGAAAAAAAAAGGTTCGGATTTGCTTGGATTCGAAGGTCATTGTACAAAAATACAATTAAAATGTCCTAGCGTTTGGTCCGTTTTATTTTGATGGTAAATTTTAAACTGACATATCTTGACATTTGTCAAATCTATGTTTATGTTTTCTATGGTTTCTACACTGGAAAGCCGATAAATTCCATGGCCAACGCAGCCTCGTTTTATTTTTGAACGCACGTTATTTTTTCCAAACAAATTAATGTCAAATTTGACGCTATGCTCATTACATGATAATTGATTGTTGTGCCACATATCACAAAGATTATTCATTAATAAAAAATATTGCAGGCTGCAAATTAGCACATTCCACAGATAAGTAACAAGTTTTTTGTGGTAATTGCTTGGGCCACGTTCGCAAGTAGACGAGGTTTAAAGAGACTTTAAACTTCCAATCGTTTCAATTCGATATCGTGTGGACTTTGCAACTCAGTCATACGTCTTCTAAATTCTTTCAACATCCAACATGCCACATGCATTATTTAATAAATGTTTTCAAATTGCATAAACATTCGTATATTCATATTTTTTAAATATATTTTTTCTACTTCGCGTCCAAAGGTGTTAAAGCACTCAATTCAGTGCGTTAAGAGCTTTTTGAGTTTCTTAATAGAACTAGTGTAATTTTGTTTTTCTAGGGTGGTATGTTATGAACAGAAATGTCATGTAAAACGTGAAAATAAACACCAGCACAAAACGTTACAATGTTTTTAATTTAAATTAGTTTTCCCCAATTGTTATAAACATCAATCGTCACGTTAGATGTGTCTTGAGCACTTAAATTAATCAGGTAGCTTTCTTGACACAATATTATATATATGCACCACCATTGTATTTGAAAATCGAAAATTCGATTTTGACCATGCACAATTCCCCAAGTAATAATATTGCAAATTTTTAATTAAAAAGTGCATAAAAGATGCAAAGTGGAAAAAATCGTATAAAAAAACTCGTTCATAAAGCTATTGTGGCACTCGTGCAATAAACTGTGCTTTATGGAACACGTTCTTTAATACACCATTTAATTAAACACTTGCACTGGTACATTTTCCAGTGTTAATTTGAGAATTTAGAAATCACTCGTTCTCTATTTCCTTACTTAAGACTGATACCCACTTATCCACACACGTCAGATATAAATAAATATCAAAGAAAATCTAAATACGTGTGCGAATAGGACACTTACCTTGTCTTAATTGTATTAGTAGCGATTGAATGAGCTAAATGAGCACGGGTTAGTGAACTACAAAAACCGTCAAAGTCATGCAAACATGCCTGCGCTCAAAGCACAAGCTGAAAAATGAAATTAAATTTAAAAAAAAACACATGACACGGTTTTGACGTTTGTTCTGTGATTCGTCGCCACTAAAATGAGCATCTACAGAGTGTAGTAGTAGTGTGTTACCGTGAGTTCGGTAGGTGTATTGTGATCGTCGACGCTAAAAGAAACCTCAGTGTAAATTTCAGTTGGCGGCTCACCATGCGGTCCTCGAATATTATCAGATTTGGTCAAAGCTGCCGCTAGTTCGTCATACTAAAAACGGACGCAAAAACGTCTCATTTTCATTCGTCGATGGCAATGTGTTAAAACGCTCGCATTAGCTGCTCCTTGTTAGTCGGTTAGAATGACGAAAAGTACGCGGTTAGTGTAGTTTAGCACAAATAAACGAGTTGAGCGAAGAGATCGGCCCTCACCACCCGATTTGTACAGCGATTTTTAGTTTCAACGATACAGAACTGTTTAGTGTCGCACGAGGCAAGCCAAAGCGCTAATTTACAAAGCAACGAGCCTCTCACCTGCATCTTCAACTGATCTTTCAACCAAGTCAGATAGAAATGGAGGTCGGAACGTTCCATGGGCGTATGTGACCAACAAGCGATCTTGGCGATGATCCTCGACGTCATATTGGTGATGAAACCGTCCTGACGGTTCAGCAGATTCAAAAAGGGACCCCAGACCGACTCCTTTTTCTTGCTGGCGTACTCGTGGAAGATTTCGACGCGAGTGCGATCCTCCTGCACATGAAAATAACAAAAAAAACACATAATATTAAAGATTTTATTTATCCGGCTTTCAATATTATTAAATTTGACTAGTAAACCCCATCGAACTACGACAGTAAAGATAATAACTAAGTATATAAAAAATATATTACATGTTTGGTACAGTAAATGTCAATTCTCAACTCAGTTGAGTTACCAAAGTACTTCTTTAAACACTACATTTACTATCCTATGACTTTCTAAAACAATTTGAACTTTTAAAATATCGCACTTCTTACATCGTTACGTATAATAGACCGTGAATAAACAAAGTTTCTGGTATATAAATCCCAATCCGATCTAAAGTTTGTCCCTTAGCTTTATTAATTGTTATGCAATGTTAGGCAAGGCGAATTGGAAATTGACGTCATTTAAAAGCAAAAAGAAGTGATGCATTTAATGGGGTTACGTCAATTCTGAGAATGAGTTCATAACTTTTTGACTCTTTATTTTTCACCTGTAATAATTTATAAATCCAAACAATTGTCATACATATTTCGAACAACTAATCTTCTACCATTTAAGAGACCCTGGGAAGCATTTAGGTTTATTAATAGCATAATAATAGTCCCAATTTTTAATTTTAGTATATGGACGCATACCGCTTAATTCTAAACTATTAAAAAATTCAATAGGAAACTGAAAAACATCATTTTCTTCTTCCGTTATTAAATTATTTAGGCTTGGCGTATGTCTTTGATGATCCAGGTATAAGATCTATAACTTTTGAATTAATTTCAACGCAATGTTCTTTTATGGGAGCAAGCATAGCTAAAGTCGAAAACTATAAAACATCATCATAAATTTCAAAAATAATATGTTCTTTGGAAATTATTATTGATGGTAATTTAATAAATTCTGATAGATGGGTCCTCATTAAAAAATAATACTCATACCATTACCAATTTTAATAATAAAATCCGCAAATGCCATTTCTTCTGAATTTGTTCTCATATTTTTGAACAACTTATTAAAACTTTTTAATTCTATCCACAAAGAAGAAAATTTGATGTAATTACTACTGGTAAAACCTGTCTAAAATCTCCTCCAATGACAAATATTTTTCCTCCAAAAAGACCGTTTTTTTCCATAATGTCTTGGAGAATGATAAAATGTTGATTCTCAGATGCATTATTATTATGTTGTAAGATGAGTCGCTAACAACAAAACCCTAATAAAATCCCCATTTTTAACAATAAAATACATATTGTGATGATGTTCCTCTTTATTAAACAATAAGAAACAGCAGTAAATAAACAACTACCACCTCCTAAAATAAAAAAAACATTTCGTTCGATAGTGAAAGAATAATTAAACAACAAATAGTAAACAAATCTGACAGAAGAAGAATTGATTTGCATGCTCAAAAAAAACAGCAGCAGAAATTCCTGTTTTCAAATCAGTTTTTGTCAATAAAAATAATGTAATAAAACACCAATTTGTGTAAAGTAAATTTTTTAATTTCCTTTTTTTTCTTTTGTATGTAAATTCAGTCAGTTTTGACAATTGGAGGTATATTTGAACTGTATATATTTTATACAGTATACTTATTTTGTAAATTTTTATTTGATAACGATTTTTATTGATCTCGAACACGACACTTTAAATTGAAGAATAAGAAAATGTCAACAGATGCAAGTTTAGTTTTGTGTATGCGAATACGAAACAGGTGCCAACTGTTAAAAAAAATAAAACTACAAAAATTAGTATCAAACATTTAAAGAATATGTGTGTGAAAAATGTCTTTGAGGACCCAATAATTTACAAAATATCGGTGAACTTGAATAAAGTTTGTGTATTATTTGTTTCTAAATTTTGGATCCCATTGGAAATGTTTAATTTTTTCATTATTATTTTCGTTCTCATGTAAGTTAAAAAATAAACAATTTGAAATCGTTATTTGAAAAAAAACCTTTATTCATTGTTATACTAAGTGTATTTTTGCAATAAATCGTAAAAGTACCGCATCATGCTTAATTTTTGCTCGGTATTTGTGAATATTTTTTCCAAGGCCTTTTTAATATTAGCACATGGAGTTTGAATCGGGTTACCAACCACTACATAAAAAAGGCCATATTTTTAAATCGTTTTACTACCAACAGACAGTCTTTTTTGATTACAAAAAAATAGTTCATGCCATGTAAAAGAGCTTTTTTTATTTTTTACAGTGTAGACTTTGATATTTGGTGTGATTTGACACAAAATGGCAAACAAAAATGTTTCCATACAAAGTCTAAGCCGACGCATACGCAATAAAATGTGTTAAAATAGATGCATCGTGTCCGAAATGGTTATCCACAGAAAAGTTAATCCGAAATTATCTATTCAGGACATACATTTTTTATCCTCTACCGAATTTCAAAGTATTTCCAAGGCCTGGACCGCCTCGTTTTATTCTTGTAAGCACGGTTGCTTTTTGTACAAAATTAAAGTAGACTGGGTAGGCCATGAAATAATTTCGAGGTTCAAAGGAGTGTAGCAAAATTTCGGCCTTGATTTGGAAAAATTTGAAATTAAGTTTTTTGGTCATTACCGTGCCAGACACAATACATAAGACACATTTAATGTCTTCTTCAACAAATTGCATCTCCAGCTCTCGGTTTAGAAGTTGTTTGAGGACAGCTCCTGTCAAATGTCATGATTTACTTTTTTCAAAATTCTGCACCATAAAAAATAAAAACTAGTTTCTCATTGACATTGACAGATAAAAAAAACATTTGACAGGAATTGTCAGTCTAAATTTGTCAAACCGCGTTTAAACCTCTTTTTTTTTTAATTATAAAACATAATACCACATGTTTAAGATCCTAAAAAACATCAATAGAGCTTTTATTTTTAATGCATAATGAACACCTCAAGGAAAAAATGACAACTACGCAGTTATGTGGCAGAAAGGTTGTACAAGTGTTACCTGCAGCATATCGTCGATTAGGACGAGAATATATTGTAGCGTCTGGTCCTTGGAGACATGTCCGAGCAAATTAAGAAAAGTCTGGGCGCATTGCGTCCGATCGTTTTGCAACAAGTGTTCGCGTTTGGAGCTGTCAGTTACGTCAAAGGCCACGATGAACTGGTGGTCCTCTTGCGATATCATGTGAGACCTTTAATTAGGGCCACTTTTAATTAAACGAAGCAATTGAGGTTAGTTGCTGTCACTTACTGCAAATAGGACTGCCAGTTGACTTTCTGGGAGCGAATATCGGTCGCCCGTTGCTGGAGGACACTCGTCGCCGCTAACATGTCTGAAATTGCCCACATTTCAGGAAAGATGGGAATTATGCCAAAAACACAATTATCAAAATAAACCGAACTTTGGTTTGGTACCACTGGTGCACGTCACGACGAAACGTCACGTGAGTTATTACACGCCTACTTTGAATTAATTCCTAATTTTCCTTCATTTCCACATTTTGTTCAATTAAACCGCGTAAATCGTGACCGCGACCGACGAATTTCGTTTGTAATTTTCAAAACTGATCCCAAAACTGGGACGTCCGTCGTATTTGCTGCTCGAGCGGTACTCACCGATTTTTTCGTCGTCCAGCGACGTAATTATTTCTTTGATTTTAGGGTCGGCCCCTGCGGGAACTTGCGACGACATCTTCACGCGAATCAACTCCAATTTACCACAAAACACGAATTTGGAAAAACTTGTCTTGTCCGCACTTCACTTCCAAAGTCTTGTGATTATTGACACACGCTACCAACCCAACGCAACGAAATCCGTAACTATCCAAACGCTGCGACTTAGGAAAACAAACAAATTATGTTGGCAACACTTTAACGTGGCGCTTACTTCGAAATGGAGGACCATATTCCTAGACCAAAAAACAACTGTAGGCTGAAACCATCACCCCCCTTGCCATTAATAAAAACGGAAATTGGCGTTCACCGGTTTCGCGGACATTTCAACGACTTTTGTGTTACAATAAGCGACTTGGACGACGCCAAAAACCTTATTTCAATGGGCTATTTTGGAAAAGCTACAATGTCCAGAAACTATCCCCAATTCCACAGCAAATTACCCGAAATAACACGAAGGAGGTGTATTGAACATCGTAAACGATTCACCGACCCACTGATGAAAGTGGGACGAAAAACAATCGTAATGCCTGACAGCAACAGTGAAGATGAACAATACTTCAAAGACTTGGTACCAAAATACGAGTTTGAGTGCTCAGGAATTAAAGAATGTGTGAATTTAAGTCTTGAAGAGGCGTTCTTCTTAGCTGATGCCCTACAGTGCATTGATATATCACACAAAGGAAACGTTTTAAGCACTGAACAGCTCTGGAGCGTGTTCACGCAATCAGACAAATATTTCGTACAAAACTACATAGTTTACTATTACTTCAGATCGAGGAATTGGGTCGTAAAGTCTGGAATCAAGTTTGCAGGAGACTTTTGTAAGTCACAGGCAAATTGTGGCAAACAGATACATTTTTTTGTTTCAGTGTTATATAAGCAAGGTCCTCCTTTTTATCACGCATCTTTTGTTGTACTCATTTCTGTTGTGGACCAGAATTTAGTACAAATAAAAAATCTAAACAGACGCTCTTTGGACACTCGAGATTTGGTGGGTTTGAATCGTCTCTGTGAAACTGCAAACAAAGTCAGAACTTTGGAAGCAATTTATATGCGTCATTTTATATAAAAATTGTTTCAGGAGGTGCTAGTTTGTGAAATAATCTGGCCCCACAATTTGGACACTTGCAACATCAAAGCGGGTGATTTGTCCAAATTTACAGTCAAGGAAACAGTTATGAAACGTTGGATTCCTTCACAGGAGCGACAGGCCAATGCAAGTACAAAAACCCAATGATCTAATAGTGCCTATTCATAAAAACTATTTACATAGATGCAGCAATTCGTTGTTTTTGTTTCTGTGTGACTCCAGTTCTTCTGTATTCGCTCCGCTCTTCTAAATACTCATTTTTACATCTATTCTTGAAGTCTTCGTCTTGGTACCATTTTATTAAGCACTCCTTAAGTGCAGAGTTCTCCTTCTGGCACTTGAACGACATCAGAATGTGGTTATTTTTGCAGCATTCCGTGAATTTCGATGCCAGTTCTACACATTTCTCGTCACGGGCGATCTCGCGCATTTTTTTTGGAATCATGACGTCCACTTCAACTCTTCGTAACGATTTGTCCTCAGGATCGCCTGAAATAAATGTTTGAATTTACCGCCTGTTATGCGACTCCGTCGGTTTATAGAACTTTTTCGATATATGAAAACGAAGGTATTATCAAGGCACTATAATGAACGGGGTTTAAAGCAATAGTTTTTGTATTTTTACCTAAACCGTGAGGTCCACTGGTGTACTTTTCGTGTAAAATATTTCTCGATTTTTCTTTCTCCGCCATTGCGTTTACAGAAGGTTATGTTATCGGCGTCGGTAAAACAGCCGTCGTCTAGCACCGATCGAGATGTATTACAGATTGCTGCAGTATGTTACGCATTAACGAAAGGGTTAAATAATGTATTAAAAAATTATAAATAAAAAACTAACTCCGTTTTATGAGTCTAGGAGCGAAAAAATTGCATTTTGTGACATTGCAAATTTAGTGTCGATAAAAATAAATTGGTACCAAGTACCAACATAGCACAGATAAATTTGTAACAAAACGTCAAATTTTATGGTGTATTTGGTTATGTCTTGTATTTAAATAATTTTTGAAATGTTAATAAAACGCTATTAACTTACGCCAAAAGTAAAAGTTGACTGTTTAGTGCCTCTGAAATGTATTCCAACAATCTAGTGAATGAGAGCGGTAAAAATTTGATTGTACGTAGTGTTTACCCTAACCGCAAAATCCTTGTAGGGGACTCTTTTATTCCTCCGTCTCAAAGACCTGATGGTACATGGCGCAAGGCACGCCGAGTCAAAGAAGGGTATGTGCCCCAGGAAGAAGTCCCACTATATGAAAGTAAAGGCAAACAATTTATGAACCGAAACACTAAACCTGAACCTGTAAAGTTAACAACAGGTGAAACAGGTCAGCGCCCCATTCCTGGCCTTTTCATTATCGAGGACAAAGAGAAAAAGACGACGAAAAAGAAGAATAAAAACAGTGCGTTTTGTAAGGTGTTATTAACACTAAGTCAGCCAATTTGTTGCAGAAGTTATATCAGAGGTGACAAAGCAAATTGAGAATGTTAAATTGGAGGAAAAGACAAAGTCGGCGGCGCCGACTGCACAGACGGATCCTGCAAAGAAACTAAAAAATCTAAAAAAGCGGTTACGGGAAGTTGAGGCATTGGAGGAGAAACTGAAAAGTGGGTTGATACCCAAACCTGAGCCCGACCAACTTGCCAAGATAGAAAGGAAAAACGAGTTGTTGGTCCAAATCCGCGATTTGGAAAAACAAGTTGGATAAGTGAAGTAATAATAGTGAAATTTTTACTTTTAATTTCAGTCTTTTTTACCCTTTTCGATTTGTAATGTACACTGCCCACAACCACTTGAACCATTACGGAGTGTTGCTGCCATTTTGTAGTGCAATAATTTGTAATCTAAGCTTCACTGTGATAGTGGTTAGGTTGTCTCACAAAAAAATAAACTCTAAGCGGTTGTGTTCATGTTCTTTATGTCTGAAAAATGCGCGTCGAATGATAAATAAAACATCAGTTTGTTTTAACACTAGTGGAAAATAAACGAACAATTTATAAACAACAAATTTTTCTTTATTCCGCTGGTGCAGAAACATGATATAACTTGTGTTCATTGATCAAATTGGCCCTAATTTTTCTGATGGAAAGAAATGGAGTGATGAAAGGTCGTGATATTTTTGATACTAAATTAAACCTACATCGGTTTTGTTAAGTTTTTTAGAAGTAATATTCTATTGACTTTGCTTTTAAATATATTTGGGATAATTTTATTAAAAAGAAGGTTATGTTTATTCCATAGAAAAGAGAATTTTCCACTTGTTAAATTAAAGTGACAGGTACTTTACTACTTTGTAAGTGTGGCGGTAAACAATCATCTCAAAAAAAGGACAAAAATCTGAACATCTAAAAATTTTAAGCAAAAAACGGGCATTCTCTGTGCCGGGTATTAGAGTTTTTTGTGTAATTGACAACTACATAATTTTAAAAGTTTATTAGTTTTGTAGAAGTTACAATTTTTTTGGTGCAGTTTTTATTGTCTGCCTCTTGTTGTCTACGTTTTTATTAAATTTTTGTTTCTTTCTTCTGAATTGACCAGATTTCCTCCACTTATAATTTGCTCCATTATTCGTTTTGTACATTTGAACCTCGCCGGTTGGTTTTACAATAACTTCAGCATTTAGTCTTGTAGTCAATTCGCCTGATTCTGTGTCCATTACATATTTTTCTTCCTTCTTTTTCAAAACAACTTTATTCTGGTTCTCTAAAATGACAAGAAGCGATTATGTTACATAGTACAAACAGAGGAGGATGCTTACTCAATGTTGTGTAAATTGGAATAACGAGTCCTTTGTGAGCAAAGAGATTTAGGCTGCGCAAATTTGCGAAACCTCCTGGAAAATCTTTGTTCAAACCCTTGAAAACATAGAATGCGTTTTCCACTAGTTCGCAAATTTTCATTTTGCTGTGCCCAATCTGCACAACAAAACTATCGCCTTTTGAATGAATATATAAAGCAGACTTGTGTAAAGTTTGTTCAATGTGTTCTTTCAGCTTCGAGGCTCGGAGTTTGATGGCGGTTGGAACTTTGCGTTTGTTGTAAAAAATTTTACCACATTTATTAACAGTTTTGCCACTGATGCATCCATCGACTAGAAACACATCATACAGCTCTACCAGTTTCCTTTTCATTTCAAAAGTGTCATATTCTGTACGGAACTCGTGGAAAGTCATAATTTTTTTAATGTTGTTGACACCTCTTTGCCTGAGCAATTTTTCGTAGTGATCCAAATGTTTCTCATGTTCCTTATTTGGGATTCCTTTAACATCCGGTACGATTAAGCATATTTCGCTGTCTGGGGTTAAAATCGAGTGCTTGAGTGGAATTCGCACAATTTGCGATTGCAGTCGCGGCGTCTTGATGCTGTTGATTTGCATATAAATGGGAAACTCTTCGTCGTCAAACAGTTTGTTTTTCAGTTTGGGATTTTCAGATGTGAACTTTATCAAACCCTCAACCGCTTGCTGTACGTTGGAGGGTTCAACGCGGAATTGCGTCCCCAAACCGCAGATTTCCTCATCGTATTCTTGAGGCTCGGAAATAGGAATCAACTGCGGAATGTCCTCGTTCACGTCGTGTGTGATTCTCTTCGATTTTCGCGAGTTTGCCTCATTTTTCTTCGGTGGCGCGATTTTATTCTGCTTGTCCAACTTTTTCAACAGCGAACTCTTCAACATTTTAAAGATTTCGCGAAAAAAACACGTGCACTTTTTAGGTTATATTGGTTTATTGGTATGTCAAAATAATAAACGTCACTCTTATGGAAGTGAAAGTTCAGTGTCCGATTTCATTACTTTAGTAAACGCATTCACAGATGGCGCCCTAATTATTATCTAATTTCATTTGCTGCAAAATGTTAAAACGCTGATTATGATTGATCCAGGTTTTTGTTAACAAATCGCTTAAATCTACTTAAATAATTTCAACCAGAAATGCAATATTAAATACGATATATAAGATGTATTATTATTTTAATATCTTTTTCGACTAATTCCATCCACAGATAAAGAGGTAAATAGATTGGCATCTCTATCGTATTTTTTTGACCTGAGTTTCAGCGCCATCTTTTGGGAAGGGACCAGTTAACCATATCGATAAAATCTATTTCTTTTTTAAATTATGTTTATTATTCAACTCAACGCAACCTACAACTGTTAAAAACATTATGGAATTATACATATACTAATTTAGGTGATATAATTTACCTTGAAAATAGAGGATTGGCAAAGAATTTTTAAAAATTTTCCTAAGGGATCTAAATATTGCTCCTCAAAATGTGCACTGCAAATATGTTGTCGAGTTCTCTTTAAGTTGGGATTTACAGAAAGCCCAGTCCTTTTCACTCAAATTTCTAATACACTCAAGTTTTTTTTCGTACGCACTTAAATTTATAATGCAATGCAGGTTTAAATATAAAAACATGTTTGTCATTGATTTATGTTGTCACAGGTCCAGGCCATCCAAATTCCATCTCCAGGCGTGGGTTGGGCATTTTTTGATAATGATTGAATGATCTATCTAGTGGTTAAAGCTTTGACTTTCAAAAAAGTGTAACGAGCTTGTATAAAAGAAATTTGAAATTAAGCTCTTTGTTAATAACCCCCTCAGACACTATACATAAAATACATTTAACATCTTCTTCAACTGATTCTATCTCCAGGTGTTCGCTTGGGTAAATTTTTGAACATAGATTTTTGAATGCCAGCTCTTGTCAAATGTCATATATTGACAGTTTTAAACGTCTACACTGTGAAAAATAAAAAAAGTTAGCTACCATGACCTCCCAAATCTTTGTTTTTTTTTCGTACGCACTTAAGTATATAATGCAAATAATGGCAATGCAACTTTAAATATAAAAACATGTTTGTCGTTGATTTATGACGTAAATCGAGTCGGTAATACAGGTTTTATTCGGGCAAGTAGATCCCTATACGTCATTGTAATAATTACATCAATTTTATTGTTGCGTACCGGAATAATAACCGTTTCTGATATTTTTTGTTGAATTGTGGATGAAATAATTGTCCTCATTTGGCACATGGTGCTGCCATCCCATAGATGGGTGCATTGATAGCATAGACAAGAGAGATTGATAGGCAAGATGGGTGGAACCCGAACCATCACCGGCGCAGGCGTTGACACTCAGTCCTCTGATTTTATTATTACCATTTATGGCAAACCTAACCGCTAGATAACATAAAATCACGAAAATAGTGACATTCAATTAATTCGGACAAGTGTTACAGGAAATCGTGGTGCCAAGTAGTTTTCCGCAAAGCTGCCAAATTTTACACAACTTACACTATTTTTGTAGTCGTTTTCAGTGAATGTTTAACCATTTCCGCGGAGTAAACCGGGTCAGTTTTCATCCATCTGAGAAAATGTCATACGCATCGAGTAAGTCGTAAAAAAACAAAAAAACACCTTCGTTCGATTGTTTTCGAAATGGAAACGCAATGACAAGTTTCTAATTGGAAATGGATTTTTTATTTCCAGAAAGTATCTACGCCACTTTGCCCCGAACCCAACGGGGGCAGCCGTTAGTACTAGGGGGCGACCCCAAAGGCAAAAACTTTCTTTACACCAACGGCAACTCCGTGATCATTCGAAACATTCAAGTGAGTGTTTGTGTTAACAAGTGCGACCGATTACGTGGATTTGTAGGACCCTGCGATCGCTGAAGTTTACACTGAGCACTCTTGCCCCGTCAATGTCGCTAAATACTCTCCGAGCGGATTTTACATCGCCTCCGGGGGTCGGTTTAAAAATAACAAAAGACAGTCGCCCCAAATGTCACTTGTCAAATTTCAGACCAGAGCGGCAAGGTTAGGATCTGGGACACGGTGAACAAGGAGCACATTTTAAAGAACGAATTTCACCCCATTGGGGGACCGATTAAGGACATTGCGTGGTCGCCCGACAACCAGCGCATGGTGGTAGTGGGCGAGGGTCGCGAGCGATTCGGACACGTCTTCATGTCCGAAACTGGAACGTCGGTGGGCGAGATTTCGGGACAGTCCAAGCCAATCAACTCGTGCGACTTCCGTCCGACCAGGCCGTTCCGCATCGTAACCGGTTCGGAAGACAATACAGTTGCCGTGTTTGAAGGTCCGCCGTTCAAGTTCAAGATGACCAAACAGGTTGCTAGTTACTTATGTGTAATGGTTTGAAAACAGCGTTTGTGGTGTAGGATCATAGCAGATTTGTGCAAGCCGTGCGCTACGCGCCCAGCGGCAGCTTGTTTGCATCGGCGGGTTTCGACGGTAAAGTCTTCTTGTACGATGGGACCACGTCCGAGTTGGTGGGGGAGGTGGGAAGTCCGGCGCACAGCGGCGGCGTGTACGGCGTGAGTTGGAGTCCGGACGGCAAGCAGCTCCTGACGGCCAGCGGCGACAAGACCGCCAAGTTGTGGGACGTGGAGACGCGCCAGATCGTGTCGGAGTTCGTGTTGGGGTCGAGCGTCGAAGACCAACAAGTCTCTTGTTTGTGGCAGGACGAGCATCTGCTCACGGTGTCCCTCAGTGGATTTATTAATTATCTGGACGTGAACAATCCCTCGCAACCGCTTCGTGTAATCAAAGGGCACAACAAGCCGATTACCGTTTTGGAACTGAACGAGGACCGAAGCGTTATTTTCACCGGATCGCACGACGGTAACGTCACTAGGTGGTCGGCGGCGACCGGTGAAAACGATCGTGTGGAAGGCGTGGGTCATGGGAATCAAATAAATGGGATGCGAGTCAACGGAGGTGTGTTGTACACGTGCGGCATCGACGACTCGCTCAAGCAGATCGACATCGAGAGTAACAGCTACAAGGGACAGGATTTAAAGTTGGGGTCCCAACCCAGAGGCTTGGATATTTTGAAGGAGCAGAATGTAGCGATTACAGCCAGCATTAACGAGATTACAGTGGCGCAGGATAATCGTAAAGCGTCCATTTTGAAAGTGAACTACGAGCCGTCGAGTGTGAGCGTTTCCCCACGCGGACACGTCGCAGTCGGCGGAGCCATGGACAACAAAGTACACCTGTACGAGTTGAAGGGGACAGATTTGGCGCCGCTTCAAGAGCTCGACCATTTGGGGGCCGTCACTGACGTGGCGTACTCCCCCGACGACAACTATTTGGTGGCGTGCGACGCTCACAGAAAAGTCGTGCTTTACAGCGTCCCCGAGTATAAGGTAAGTGTAAGAAATGGTTTGGGGTTCACTCAAAAGTTCCTGTTTTTTTGCGCATTCCGATGTAAACACTTTTGGTAGAGCGTAAGTATGCGGCTAGGTCTGCTGATTATTTGCTATTGTTTGTATGTTCTGTGGCAGCCGGCGACGAATCAGGAGTGGGGTTTTCACAATGCCCGCGTCAACTGCGTGGCATGGTCTCCCGATTCGCTTCTTGTAGCTAGCGGCAGTTTGGACACGAGTATCATCGTTTGGTCGGTGGAGAAGCCGGCCAAGCACATCATCATCAAGAGTGAGTTGTTGTGATTATTTTGGTAGTGTGGAAAAAAATCATTATCATCTAGTTACCTTTGGAATCTTTTCACATGTAAATTTTCCTGCGCCGCTCTACTATTTTTAAAGTTCATAGTTTTGTCAATAAATGACATCAATCAAATTGACAGTTTTTACAATTTATTGAAGTGAATTGAATTAACAAAGACCAAAAATGCATACCGTGCACGAGAACACTTTCATCATTGAGGCGTATTTTCGATCTGGACGCATATTATGAAATTTTAATGTATTTTTTGAGGTTAGGATATAGCCTTCCTTTTTTTTGTAGAGCGGCACTTCCTATTTTTACAAGAGTAATGCAAAGATAACTAGATTACAATCATTTTGTTCCACATTGTACTTGTCTGGTGTGGTACACTAGAACATATCTTTTCATAATTTAAAATTTTAAAAACACCTGGAACATTGCAATTTATCGCTGAGGAATGCGCAAAACCACATACGCATCTGAACAAATGATTGCCGTTTTGGCTAAAAAACTAGTATAGTGACAAAAATACTGACTTCTCCCAGACAAATTGATTTGTTCTTGTAAAATATAATTTATTGTGGATCATGGAATTGATAATCAAATGACAAATCAATGATGACAAAGACAAATCTAACGTGCGTCCAAAAAAAAAAAACGAGGCTGCGTTGGCCACGGAATTTGTCGGCTTTCCAGTGTAGAAACCATAGAAAACATAAACATAGATTTGACAAATGTCAAGATCTAAAATTAAACCATTAAAATTTACCATCGAAATAAAACGGCCCAAACGCTAGGACAGTTTAATTTTATTTTTAATGAACATTTTTAATAATCATTGGTTTTTAAACCTTCGAATCCAAGGAAATCCGAACCTTTTTTTTCTAATGTATATTGTGTAATTTATCAACGTTCGTGTTTAACTATGTATACAACGATTGGTTGGTCACAAACATATTATTATTATTATTACTTAAATGATGGGGAAAACAATTTGATACTTAAAATAAATAAAATGTAAACATGTAAAAAAATTAATGTAAACTTTAATGAAAGACAATCCGTAATTAAACTCCAAAAACAAACAACATTTATCGCAATTCCTAGATTTTTTGCCCTAACTCGTCTAAATTTTTTGGCCCACTAAAATAATAAACCTTCGAACCTTTGAATCCAAGCAAACCCGAACCTTTTTTTTCTAATGTATATTGAGTAATACAACTCCCTAGCGGTCGACGTCCGTGTTTAACTATATATACAACGATTTTTGAAATATTAATTGAGAATGCAGTTGCTCTTAAACTGAATTGGTAGGTCTCGAGTTGCGCATAGAGACTGATGACCCATGAAGGTTGACGGGACAAACTGAGTGGTGCCCAAATATTCTCAAGACATTTTTCGGTTTTGAGACTGATTCTTCTTCATCGATCTATTCACGACTTACAGTAATATCAAATTAATGACCGTCCTGGTCGTGTCGATATTCTCCTCAACAGAGGAGAAGCTGTAACAATGAATAGATTGATGTTTGGATTCACAACGATACCGGGAAATGTTTTGCACTTTTTTTATATCCCATAATGATTTATCCCATTGTCAACAAGGAAGCTAACCTAAACATGAACAGACTCGAACTGACACTTTGAAATTTTGCTACACTAAATTGGTGCACAAAGTTTTTCCATGGCCAACGCATCCTCGTTTTTTTTTTGAACGCACGTTATGTCAAAATGTGTTCTAACAGTGAAATAAAATATAGGTGGTTCTATTTGAAAAAACGAAGTTCTGTAGCATGCGTGATTTTTGGAACAACCTGCATGTGTTAAAATATTTTTAAGTTGTGCAGCCTGACAAACGGTGTACAAATTGTATTTACATTTTTTTGTATCTTACATAGTTTAGAAGTTACGGACTAATGACTCACCCTGTATACTAAGAACGTTGGTTAAAGTATAAACTGAAAGCAAGTAAAAATAAAATAACCAGTGAGTTTTGGCTAGTTTATAGACTAACCGAAATTATTTGGATAAAGTGTAACAACTAGTAAGACAAAATAACCAACTTCTTGGTTAGTATGTAAACTAATTTTCCAATTTCAGTTCAAATGTACAAAATTTATATAGTAAAAAATCATTGTTACATTACTGAATTCAGAATAAAATCTTTACAAAAGTGTTAAATTGACGAGCGGTGCGATTTACATAAATCTGACCCTGTTTGCGAACAATAAACCGTTTGTCAAATAATGAGGCGTTTTAGTAATGCTACAGTTGAATCAAAAATTAATTCTTCACTTAAAATTTTATTTGCACTAAACAATCGTAAACATTCGTTAAACGAAAATAATTACACAAAATAACTCGCATGAGTAGTGAAAAAAAACAAAAATAAAAACTAAAATAAATAAATAATGTAATTAATGGGAACCAAGAAGTTGGTTATTTTGTCTTAGTAACCGAATACCTTTGGTTAGTAATACTCTTGGCTAGTTTACAAACTAATTGGAGAGTATATAAAAACTAACCAAGTAAACATTTTAACCGTAACAATTATTTCAACGTTTTTTCAATAAAAATTTGAAGAATTATTTTTCAAATAACTTCACTTTAATCAAATTGTTAGCTTTGGTAAAATTAATTGTAAAGACGATAACACTCCATCAAGTTAAAAAATTGATGACTGACTAATACGCTTAAATATCAATTTAAAATTTTGGGAGGATATTGCTTTCATTAAACTCTATAATCGCTCAATATATCGTTTTTCTGCGAAACACATTTATTTTCGTTTTTCTCAGTTCTGGGATTCTTAGAATGATATCTTGTTTCTAATCAGCTATTCAATTGTTCGATGTGCTCTGCGCTCTTTTTATTTGCCTGTTGATTTATTTGATATACATACGAAAGTTTAAAATGTAGTTGAAGGTAAACTGATGCAGTATTTTGTTGATCCTTAATGTTTTTCTCGGGGAATTAAAAATATTATTACACGCAATAATACGGTTGTTTTTTGTAATTGAAATTACATAATAAAAACCGTGGCTCATGGAATTAATCGGCTTTCCAGTGTAAACTGACACTGACACATGACGGTAACTGTCAGCCAGAAATTTTCCTCTCAAAATAAAAGTGATTTTATTTTAATTGCTTACAATAAATGCCAGACGTGTAATAAACATATTACGACTCCACTTCATATTCATCTACCGAAAATTTTGCAAACAAATTGTTCGATTCGGAACGGTTGTCAACAAAAACTCTAATCTATGAATTTTCTAGCGGACTTGAGGTCAAGGTCGAACATTTTTTACACTCATTTGGTCTTCGAAGTTATTCCATGGCCTACGCAGGCTCGTTTTGTTTTTGTACACACCTTATTATATTACAACAACAAAAAAAAGGTTCTCAAAGCCCCTGAAAAATTGTAACAGATTTCAGTTATTTGTTTTTGCGCATTCATCAACGTTATCTTTACCGAAACATCACTTGGTGATGTTTGTGGTGTAAGGAAATTAAATCGGTCTAGGAGCAGAACGAGGCTCTCATAAGAAAAATAATTTAGTGAATAATTGGTTAAAGGTGATAAAATTTTTTCTCCCATTGCATTATGAAAAATATTCGCATGCAACCGAATCAATTTGGAAAAGTATTTAAGGGCAAGTTAATCGGTTTCAGATGCCCACGCGCAAAGTCAAATCACCAAGCTCGCATGGCTGGACAACGAGACTCTGGTTTCTGTGGGTCAGGATTGCAACACGAAGCTGTGGACCATCACCAAGTTCTAAAAGGCGCGTGACGTTCGCTTTTCTGCATTTAACAACGTGTGATTCATTGCTTTTCTTTATTTATTTACGAGTCTAGGGCCTAAGTCGCAAAGGGTCAATTATTTATGGAGTCATGGTTCTTTCTACTAATTGTAAATATGTACGGAGTGTTTACACGAAAACAGCATACTATATATTCTGAAAGTATTATTTTTGTTTATACAAATAAATACTAAATAGTTGTCTCTGCTATAACCCGATCTTTTTCCGTCTCCTGGTGTGATATTCCTCTGGATGACGATAGGAGACGTGTTTGCGTAAAGCGTCGCGACTGCGCGAGACATGAGGACATGACTGACAGGCGTGGTAAGCTTCTTCGTGCGTTTCCATGTGAACGCGCAGATTGTACTGATTGCTCAGATATTTGCCGCAAAGGAAGCATTTGCATGTTTCGGACAAGTCTTTGGGGCGCTTCGTCGCCTCGTCGTCGTCGTTTCTCGTGCAAGTTTCCTCGTCCGACTTCTTGCAGTCCTCTTCGACTTTCGGTCTTTTTTCGCTTAAGTGCGGGGGTTTGTCAGGTACCTGAACACGGGAGTAATTATAACGCGTGACCAGTTTTTACGGTGCGCACCTTCATATCACATAGTCCCTGTATTTTGAGGAGTTTAGCCAAGGAGAGAAGACTGGGGAGTTGGTCTCTGGAGACGACGCACTGACCGCGGTAAATGAACGCCAGGACGGCCTTCACGTCTCTGAAGGCGACGCCGTGCAGGACGACGACCGGATGCTGCGCGTCCCCCATATCCTATCAATGTCACGGTAAAAATAGACGCGTCACGTCAACGAAAATGCGAGAATTTTGTACGCGGAAACTCACCTGGAAAAGTTGGAAGAAGTAGACGCTGCACATGGCGAGCACTAGCTTGTGGGCCCTCACCGTGTGCGAGTCCACGGAGATGGTGACATCTGTCAAAATGTCGGACTCCAGAAAGGTGGAGAGGTTCCGCAAGAGGGTGAGTTCTTGATAGTGCCAGCGGAGGACGAATTGGTCGCTCATCGTGGCGCGCGGTAAGGAAAAGGCATGGGAACTGGCCCACAAACCCAGAATTTATCCAGCCCGGCTATTTATAAAGTCGCTGGAGAACAAAACAGGTGCCAGAAATTCGCCAATTCAACCAAACAGAAATAACGCCAGGGTTTTTTATTCTTATGCACGATTCGGGCCGACAAGTCGCACGAAAAAGATGTCTCCATACAAAAACATTATAGAAACACAAATGCCGCTATTATTAGACGCCTAAAATTAATTTCATGCTGGGAACGATGATTAAATGCGAATTAACATTGGCAAAGAGTCGCGTCGATCTGCTGCAAAGTCGGGGCGATCATCTTCAGTTTGCGACGGTACGTGGGGTCCTTCTCTATGGGGTTGCGCTCCAGGTACACCGTGGCTAGTTTTTTATTTTTCGACAGGTTTTCCACACTGTTCCAGTCCGACACTTCGTTGTCGTTCATCCAAAACTCCTCCAGCTCGTTCAAGTGATCGATATTTTCAATATTTCTGATTTTGTTCTTTGCCAAATCCAACGTTTCCAACGCCTTGTTGTTGTGCAAGTTGCTGATGGCCGTGAGACCGTTCTCGGAAATGTACAGTTCCGTTAGCTTAGTTAAAGTATTCAAGCCCTCGATTACGGTAATCCTGTTGCTCTGAAGACTCAGACAAGTCAGATTAACCAATGTTTCCAGATTTTTTATTTTGGTGATTTTGTTTTTGCCCAAATACAGTTGCGTCAGCGACGTCAGGCCCTCCAAATTTTCCAGTTCCTACAACCAGAGGTGACATAAGATGAAATAAGCACCACAAATTACATACTCTGATTTTGTTGTCACCTAACTCGAGCATTGTTAATTTTTTCAAGCACTTTAGGTTCTGGATTTTGCTAATTTTATTGGACGACAAGAACAGCTTTTCCAGGTTTTGCAAGTTGTCCAAACCCTCAATTTCCTTGATGCGGTTGAATGACAAGTCTAGAATTCTATCGGGCAATATAGGCAAGCCCCACAGTTTTACTATCTTACACCAGATTGACTAAACTGCTGAGATTTTCCATTTTGGTGATTTGGTTATCGTAGAGCTCGAGCTCTCGAAGCGTCAGCAACGTGTCCAAGTTTTCAATTTTTGTAATCAAATTCCACCTCAAATACAAGCACTCGATTTGACGCAACGGCTCCAAATTCTGTAGTTTACCGATGCGGCCGTGATTCAAATCAAGCTCTAGAGTGTCGGGGTCGATTATCATTATCTCATTGACTGTGACTCCTGCACTCTCTTCCGGAGCCGCCTTTTGATCTATAAAAAAAAACACGGTTAATTTGTAAAATTACAAGTTGTGAACGCACCGCTTTTACTGGCTCCAGCAGCGGTTTGCACTGTTGTGGGCATTGTAATTCCTCCTCGTTAATAAATATTTGTTTTTAATAAATGTTGATAAAATTATGACAGACTGTTATGACAATTGACAGGTGACGTCATTTGTTGCAAGTCTGCCAACTGCATATTTTTTGTAAAAGGAAGATTTTTCCAAATACATTTTTATTAGTAAATTTTACTAGTATAAAAACCTGGCATGTTTATGCATAGTTGGATATTAGTGGTATTTGAGAGCAATTGTAGACGACTGATATTATTATTCATTGTCTAAACTATAGATCGGAACACAAATAATATAATTCAAACATCGCATTCGTCCTTTATTATGCAAAAGACCTATTTTAAGTTTCCAGTTTTTATCAAAATTTAAATAAAATTATATAAATCTTGTGAAGTGTGGTACTAGACACAGTGCATCCAACAACCAAAATCCCTAAATCTGATCTGTCAAATTAATCCTCTGGTCAGTGTCATTTACCAGGGGCTGATTTCATTTAAAGTTTATAATGGGTTTCGGCGACTATCCAGCAGAGTACAACCCCAAAGTGCACGGTCCTTACGATCCGGCACGTTATTATGGCAAGGGTGAGTTTTTGTCGCCTCAAGAAAAATTGTATGACATAACCTTAAATTACATAATCATTTCTTTCCAGCGGACACTCCGTTGGCCCAGGTAAAGTTGTCCGAGTTGGGGTCATGGTTCGGTCGTCGCAGCAAGACCCCAAATGCGGCCGTAGCGGCAATAAGTCGTGGTAAGTCCTTTGGAGTTGTTTATTTTTGTGTGATTAATTCCCGTCGGACAGCTTTCTGGAGATGGCAACACAAGTACGTGCTGCCTAAACGCGCCGGGATCGCCCCCTTCTTGCAGGTCACCGCCGGCTGCGTGGCGTTCTTCTACATCATCAACTCACAGAAACTCAGCCGCCACAAGAACTACAAATACCACTAATAATTTGCATTTCTTGTCAGACAAGCAGTTGTAGTTGGGTGTAATAATAAAAAACACATTAAGTAATTGCAGCTTTTATTTGTAAAAAAATATTCTAAACTTCTATTAGCCAATTTGTTAATACGTTATGATTATTTTTAAGAAAACACTCTTTACAAAATATGAGAGAAACAGACAAAACGTAGAAAAAACGAACGCGCCAGTGACCGGCGCCTCCCCTCGGCGCTCTCTTTCTTATCGTCAACAACATTATCACAACCACTCAAACACTCTAGAGAGTTCCAACAAAAATCAACAATTTACTCTTTAAAGAACAGGGGCAACATTTACGGCAATTCGTCAAGCTGCTGGCATAGCTGCCACGTTACAAAATAACACAACTTAAAAACCTAAGGCAATACGGCTTAGTACAAAATAAAAATAATAATAAAAAAAATGTATAAAATACTGATTTTGGATTTAATAAGTTAATCATTAAAAACGTCAGGTTAAAAATAAGGGGAAATATCACTCAACATGTGTTAATACTACCGGGTTACGTTTCTAAATCTAAAACGACATTGATCTGTAATTATTTAATAATTAATACTGTGTGCGACACTTAAATAATCACAGAGCAACAAACAAAAAAAGAGTAAGGGACGCGACAAAGAAAAGCCTAAATACAATAATTATATATAATATATATATATATATAAAAAACCTAACGACTAAAAAACTACAAAATATTTAAATAACTCCTTTACAACATTGTCTGCTTTATTAAGTGAAAAATCAACCATCGAAGAGTATTTCTCATTTATTATCAATATCATCATTATTATTAAGATTATTTGCATCACATCGAAGTAAGAGAATAAATAATGAGTATTTTGGTCGAATTTCGATTCATGACGGACCGCTTAGTAAAATACTGAGTATTGAATTACACACTAAAAAATTACACAAGGTACTACTGGCTTCAAGCAAAATAAAAAAAAGTTTGGTTACGTTATATTGGTAAAATCCATGGAAAATATCACATTCGGCGAACGAAATACACAACAGAAGAGAACGAATCCAAATTACACAATATACACTGAGTATTAATTATATTATTTAAATAAGTACTGAACGTATAATAATAAAAAAATAAATAACTATCTACAAGAACTGAGTGAGAAAGATTGAAGAGAGCTTCGTTTTAAGTAATCCAAGTAAAAACAACAAACACAGGACCGAGCGGTTAGATGTGCACAATTTTATCTCAACGATCGAGGCCAAGCTTCCCGTACATATCGAGTTAAGTAGTTGGTTGGTATCACTGGTAATCGTTTTAATGACTTTCGGTTTCGGTCATTTGCGTGGAGACGAGATTGAGGGGAAGGTCCGCTATGCTCTCCTCGTCTGAATCCACCTCATCGGGGGCGGAACCCCCTGGTGAGCCCCCGGTTGGCAAGAACTGGGCGAAATTCGACGCCTACAACCAACCAAGGCGTCGTTCACAGCCTCCGCATAGTATCTGATTGATGTTCAATTGAAAAGTTTGTCATAAACGACAAGTGGCAGCTGCGTCTTTTTCGCGCCATCGATACAACTGTATCTTCAACATTACGTTCTGAATAAAAAACAACATCAAAAAACAAAAAAAACTTAATTCAACCACCTCACAACCTAATCCCAAAGCCAATATTAAACTTTTATCCAGTAAAAAATTATAAATATTCGCCTTGAGGCAAATACTAACGAGTCGTTAATATCGTCAGGGTGTAAAATCGTTCTTTTCAATAGAATGTTTAGTGCCCCCCTAAGTCTTATATTGTGAATTTATAAAACCATGAAGTTGTAATTATTATTTACAATCATAAAGTTGGAGAACTGTAGTCTTCTAGAATATCGAACAAATATTTTTGGTGCATTTTCGTTTGCTTCGCAAGAGCAAAAATTGCTCTACAATTTTATTTATTACAACTATGACTATGGCATTTGGGGTACGAAATGATGGAGAGAGACGAGCATTTGCAACAAGGATTTGCTGATAAATTATTTTTCCTTATGTAACAATTTTTGCTAAATGAAAACAACAATCTCTATCCGTGAATTGAGTGAGAAGCAAAAGGTTCAAGTGAAAAAAAATGGTAGGGATTTACACACTAAAAACTATGAATTTGTTGGTGGCAATACGAACTAAGTGATTTTCACACTTGGGAAAAAATCGCAGTAGGAAAATTTGAATTTGAAAAATTGAACGTTTTACCTTTTGAACCTTCAATTTACCATGCATACTTGCATATATTGTAAGTCTTTGCCGCACATAAATAAAACTGTAAATAAAAAATTTAAAAAAGTCAAACAAGTGAAAATAAAAAATCAAACGTTGATTAATATTATGATAACTGAAATAAATTTTAATTTGGATGACACGAGGGTTGAATTACATTCTGGCTGTCATGAATAAATAAGGACATTATTTTTCGCATTTTGCGCTTATTTTACTTTGCACTTTGTTCTACTATAATAAAATATTATTTTACTATACTAAAACGATGCAAGTGATTTTTTAATATATTTTTTGGAAGCAAACGGGTCTACGTGCATTTTATATAAAAAATGTGTAAGTTAATGAAGTTTTCAATAAATCTGTGTCTGCGTAAAGTCCAAAATTTAATTGTTAATTTTTGGGAAATCGAATTTTCAACTTTGCTATTTTATGCAAATTCCTTTAATTCCCAAGCTACACTAGTTTATATCTTTCCCTTAATTTTACACTGTACATGACACATACATACACACACGAAGAGGAAAAAATGTAGTTTCTGTAAGCCATAGAATGTAACAAAAAATTTGGATCTAACACACTTTAGCTAGAATGTGCAGTACTTTTATATTTGTGGAGTTTATTAAATTTTGGGGACGTTTACAGTTTAATTTTTTACTTGAGCGATGAGTTTTTTAATTTATGATTTGGTTTATTGGAAAGTCAGGGCAAAATAGTAAAAAATTCATCATAGTCAATCCGAAGAGATCTAAACAGTTTAACACATATTCTGCAGTATTTTAAATAATAAAATTACCCCAAATACACCCGTTTTATGTCTTCTCTAAGCAAAGACAAAAAATTATTGCCAAGGTTTAATTTCCTGTCAATTAAAAAAAAGTTCGATGTTTTACATCATAATGCTATGAAAATAAGCCTGGCATCGCTGGTGCAAACATGTCAATTACGCAAGATAAAATAAAAATTGATTATTATTTTAACTCACAATAATTAATAATTTTATTATTTTTTCTTAGTAGTACCACATATTACTCCAAATGAATGACTTCATAGGGGGATTTTTCAGGAAAAATATATCTTTTTTCTTGTTTGCATTGCTTACATTTGTAAATAATTTTAAGCGAAACATGGGTCTTTTTTGCATTATTTGCGGTGTTTGTGAAAACGAAGCGGAGAAACTGCATTGTTTTCCAAAAAGTGAATAAAGATAACGAGGTTTTATTAATAAAACAAATCCAGGAAATTACTTATATAATTGCAGAGCGAAATTCTGACAAGAAGCTCTAAATCTCCAAAATTGTAAAAGTAAAAGTGGAGGGTTTGCAAGAAACACTTTTCGGCATCGTTAGATATTAGGCTTCATTATTCCTTATTTTTGTGTATAAATTTGAACTAAGGAACTAAGCCAGGTTGCTCTAGTTGTCGGGCAAGTCCTTCAAGATTTCCATTATTATATCATAACCCCAAGTTATTATCATATGTATAAATTACTATACCTATCTTAGAAATGTAATTGTAAACATTTTGGGTATAGTTTTGATTAATTTAAATTATGTAATATAATAAATAGATTCTTATAAAATTGTTTGTTTTTATGCCACGTAAATAATGAATATTTTATGATTTATTCTTCAAAACTAATTTTTTATATTCGTTTTGTTGAATAAATCATAAAATATTCAAAATATAATAGCATTTACACTGCCTATAAATAGAGGAGAGACTAATTAAATTTGCCGCAAAATTTGACCGATGCGCCACCTGAAAACTGTTACATAATTTGAAGGTCGTTAAAGGTCATTCCGCCAAAATATTTGCATTGAGTCAGTCATCTGGAGTAATATAAGTCATTGCCGCACGAAAGTAAAACTGCAAATAAAAAATTTCAAAAAAGTCAAACGAAACAATAAAAAATCAAACGATAATATTATACTTGAAGTAAATTTTAATTTGGATGACACATGGTTTGAATTAGATTCTGGCTGTGATGAATGAGGACATTTTTGTTTTTCATATTTTGTGCTTTTTTATGAGTTTGCACTTTGTTTTACTATAATAAAATATTATTCTACTGTCCTAAAACGATGCTAGTGATTTTTTAAAATAGTTTTTTGAAAGCAAATCAATATCAAAAATGTGGAAGTTAATGAAGCTTTCAATAAATCTGTGTCTTTTGGTAAAGTCCAAAATTTAATTGTTAATTGTTGGGAAATCGAATTTTCAATTTAGCTATTTTATGAAAATTCCTGTAATTCCCAAGCCACACTAGTTTACACTGCACATGACACATACATACACACACGAAGAGTAAAACATGAATTTTGGGGACGTTTACAGTTTAATTTTTTACTTGAGCTCTGAGTTTTTAATTTATGATTTGATTTATTGCAGGGAAAAACAGTAAAAAATTAATCATAGTCAATCCGAAGAGATGTAAACAGTTTAACACATATTATGCATAATAAAATTACCCCAAATACACCCCTTTTATTTCTTCTCTAAGCAAAGACAAAAAATTATTGCCAACGTTTCGGTTCGATATTTTACATCATAATGGCATCGCTGGTGCAAACATGTCAATTACTAAAGATAAAAGTAAAATCGATTATTGTTTTAACTCACAACAATTAATAATTTTATTATTTTTTCTTAGTAGTATTCGATTGTTATTTATTTATCTTACGTTAGGTTTGCCAACAAATGTCATGTTTGACACTGACAACAACAAGGCTTTTACCAGCATAGAACTACAACGTTGCTCGTTGCCAAATTGAGTATGCAGTTTTTTGCTAACTACTATGCAATATTTAAAAAAAAATGTCTGACTCCCGGAGCACTTTAATAATTTTAATAATATAGTAAAAAACTTATCCGCAATTTAAGTGACACCTGTATACTAATACCACACATTTATATTTATATTTATATTTTTAAAACAACTTTTCCAATATCAGCCACGCATTCTATAAAAAAAAAGATCTATTTACTCCACTTTTACAATTTTTGCTTCTGACTTCTTCAATTGTCCGTGCAAAAAATTAGTGACAAGAGTTTTTAATTATATATTTTCTGGCAACGGCATCGAGTACCACCATTCTCTTTCATTTCCCACTTTTTTGTACCTTTAGCGCTCCTAAGAGTGGAATAACTTAAAATTCGTATTGAATATCTCAGAAACATACAGACAGAGCATGCGCATGTCAATTTTAAACCGCATAAGAAGAAGAATGAAAATTTTGGAATATGCGCGAATGCCGTTCTTCAAATTCGTGGAACTTTTCAATTGAACACCCGTTACGATTCTACCCGGCCTAAACTTACCTGCAGGTGGGGATACGCCGTATTCTTGTGTCCTTGAAGCGCCATCACCAGGTGCGGCTGTATCTGACGCCGCAACGCGCTCAACATGTCTTCAGTGTCGTTGTTCTCCGCGTTGACGTGTCCCTTTTTGGGCGCTAAATCATAAACACAGTCACGCTCACTTCGCTTGATCGAGCGGGTCGCACTCACCCTTAAACTGGTTCGTTCCGCCGTAGTCCCTGCACTTGTCCTTTTCGGCTCTCGCCTCCGCCGCCTTCGGACGTCTACGACGCGTGTGTATAGTATCTCTGCGCATCGTGTGCGGCCTGTCGATGCCGTGCAGCTTGTAGTAGAGACCGCAAGCGTTGCACACCATCTCTCCCTTCATGTTCCTTCTCCAGATGGTCGTGGTCTGGGTGCCGCAGTTCGTGCAGGAGAGATCGACGCGCCGCGCCATGCCCGCCCCGCCCTTGCCCTTCACAATCTGCAGGTTGCACCACGGACTGTTCCCGGTAAAGTCGGGAATGTAGTCTTCGCTCTCCTCGCGCGCCGGACTCCTCGAATCGTCGACGGACGCCTTGGTCGGGTAACTTTGTTTTCTGCGTCCCGACGACGGCTTCGGATGCGCTTCCATGTTGAGCGGTTCGTTGGGCGAGCCGCTCCGGCCCTCCAGGTGCATGAACGGGGGCGCCGGAGTGATGCTCATGCCCAGTTTTCGGCAAGTGATGAGTTTTCGAAGCAGCTGACTGGCCTCGCCGCTCAGAGGAACGTTCGCGTTGTATCCGTTGTGCGAGAGGGCCCTCCAGAGGGCCCCCTCGTCCTCGGATTGCATGTTTTCGGGCGTGGGAGACGTGGCGCTGGCCGTCGTCGAGTTCGAATGTTCCTCCGCCCCCTGCGACATGTCCACTTCAAGCCGCTCCGGATCCGAGCTGGTGCTGTACTCGGAGGCGTTGTCGGTCGCCTCCTCTTTGATGAAGTCGATCTCGGGGACGCAGGTTACGCTTTCCGGTTTCTTATTCGATAGATCGGCGGGCTGAGGTTCCACCTCCATCGGTGTTTCTTTTAAAGAGGGTCGCGTCGTCGATTCGTTCTCGGGAACGTATCTCAAGTCGGTTGGTTCGTTTCTGTGGGGTGCTTCGTGTTCGCTGGTGCCGCGCTCCGCTGCTCTTAGGCTATGGGTAATACTGTTGGGAGATTCTTCGGTTTTCATCATTTTTGTGGCGTTTAACATCGTCTCCAGGACGGCGTCCGATTGTCTCATTCTTTCCTGAAAAAATACGATATTTCTATTAGTTGTCTCGACATTATTCTTAGCTGATTTTTTTTCATCATTCTAATATAAATCTGAAACAAAAACTAGTAGTATACAAGTTCAATCCATCAAAACATTCCGCTTCCAATAACAATATTCCGAGCATTTCTCATCAATCTATATCTACAATATCGGCTAAAAGTAAAAAACTATAACACTCGGCAAGTGTTTTACAACACAATCACAATAAAGAATTTGATTTTTTTGCGTTTTGATCAAGTCAAGAAACATGCTTACAATTAAAAGAAAAAAATGTTTATTCAATATTTTGTTACATAACGATGGCCGCGAAGTCCAATTTGAAAAGTTTTGAAAAAAACTGTTGTTAAATGTGATTACCACTTTAATTTTCCAATGAAATAATCAACAATGAAATAATATGGCAATTTAATTTGATGATCCATATTTGCAAAAATACATCTGATACTTCAATACATCTGATTCCAAACAGTTTTAATTGCATTTAGTAAAAACTCTCTTGAACTCGAATTATGCGATCAATTTCATTCCACACATTCACAATCGGATTGAGATTGGGGCTTTGTGCAGGCCATTTTATTACAGTAACATTTTCAGCAGCTAACCAGTTCTTTACTACATTCGCAGTATGTTTTAGATATTATCGGCATATTATCTTAACGGAACGAAATAATTTGATTCTGCTATATCTAGATACACAAATCTATCCATGTAGAACCCATTCCATTACCAGAGAAACATCCCCAAATTTTAACATTTCCTGTACCGTGCTTCACCCCCTTTTTTGTGTACTTGGGTTGAATTTTTTTTGCTCCCGTACCCACTTAATCCCATCCGAATTATGAATGTCGTTTTTGCAGAAATAAAGGTTCTTATTTGCGGATCTTCGACCATGTAATGGGGATCGACAAAACGACGTCGTATAGTTATGAAGAGAAATATTTAAACCCGAGAGTTCTTTTTTTATTTGTGATGATGATACGAAAGGATTTTGGATGGAGAGCATCTTTATTCCGTTGTCAGTTACTGCAGAAGTTTTTCGGGGCCTGTCAGTTTTTGGAGCAATACTAATTCGTGTGTTGTACAATTTAATTGTTTTTGAAATAACACTTCTTTCTATTCATGTTTAGTTGTCGAACTATTTGAATTTCTTTTTTTACAGAATTGATTTTTTAAATAATTACAAATCTTTTATCATAAACACTTGGCTTTAGAGAAAAAAAAACATTTGAAAAACGCGCCTACAAGACGAAGTATTTTATCTTCAGTACTGTTTGTGAAATGCTTCTTTATTTTTGTCCCGGATTTAAAATAAACATATACAGTGTGGATGAAAAGGTTGGAACTAATTCGATCATTTTTTTATAGGGAGCGACAAAAAAAATCGAAAAAATTATTTTTTCGTTTGTTACGTAGTAATTTAATGATTTTAACAATAGCAATTTATTTAAATAACATGAAAAATTTACAAATTAATCAGATTAAATGTTCAAACTGCCTACCTTCTTCAAGCTGACAATGACTAAGACGATGTTCAAATTCTTTTATGACATTATTTTAAATTGTGGGGTAATAATTTTTAAATTTTCATATTTTCTCAAAAATATTGTTATGTAACCTATTACAAATTTTATATGCAAAAACATGCTTTTGAAAATGACGCAATAGAAAATTAGGGTTGCTATTTAAAAAAAATTAAATGACGTCATAATCTTGAGAAAGATGACATAAAAAGCAATTTTTTATAATTAAAATTAGCGCATTTAAAATTAAAAATTTACGTGTCTAAGCGATTTTTTCTGTCGCTCCCTATAAAAAAGTTATCGAATTAGTTCCAACCTTTTGATCCACACTGTATAACAATAACAAACAGAAAAATTATTAAAGCTCAATTTTTGTTGTTAAGTTTTAGCAGTGAGGGTCTTATCAGAAGATTTAAAAAAATAGTCACAATTTCTAATGCATATTTTTTTATTAATAAACAAATAAATTAATTTTAAGACACTTTCATAAATTAAATTTGTTGCTTTAGACGCGCCTACTAGACGAAGTATTGTATCTTCAGTACTATTTGTGAAATGTTTCTTTATGTCCCGGATTTAAAATAAAATTATATAACAATAACAAACAGAATAATCATATTATTAAAGCTCAATTTTTGTTGTTAAGTTTTTGTAGTGAGGGTCTATCAGTAGAAAAAAGTCACAATTTATAATGCATAATAATTTTTTATTAATAAATAAATACATTTTAAGACACTCATAAATTAAATTAGTTGTTTTACTTTTGTCCGATACTGTATATTGTTCTACGTCTTTATGGTAGACGAATTTTCAATTGATTCAACTATTATAAAAAAATTTATAAAATCAAAAAACCAACAATGAATGGTTTGAGGATGTTAAGGTTGGCAAGTGCCGGTAAAACTGCGACCTTCCATTGTGTTAACGACAAGAACCGACTTTTCCAATCGGGCTCAACAATTAGTCAGACCTAATCACCACCTGATTCACATCTTTATCCGACGAACAACATTCAGAGCGTTTTTCTCGGCAATCGTTACACAATCTGCCCTAAACCTCTATACGTGCTTGCATGATTTATCTTATCAAGGCGAAAACAAATATAAAACTGATAACAGCATAATGTTATTTGTGTCATCGGCCGAAATGGTGAGTTTAGTCGTTCCTTTGTAACATTTCAAGCCCAAAAAAAGCGTTTCCAGTTATTTCTCGCTTTCGTCGCGGTACTCGCATGCTCGGCGACTTCGTCAGGAGCCCAAGATTCTTGCACACAATGCGATTGCATCAAACAATCCTCTGTCATATATTTCAACTGCACCGAGCGAAATCTGGAGCATATCATTCCTTGGCCGTCGTTCAACGGGACAATCATCGCGATGTACGCTGGAAATGAGATGGCGACGCTGGAACCTCTCCCAGACACCAACGTCACCGTAATAATCGATCTTTCACATTCAAAAATTCGGTATTTGAAGCCGGGGTTGTTCGTCCACACTCGCAACATTAAATTCGTCGATCTCAGCTACAACCTCTTGCCAGCCGAAGAAATCTCTGCAGATAGGTTTAAGGGCCCCTACAACGAAACCTCCTACGAACCGCTCGCCTTAGAACACCTCGACTTGGCCTACAACCAGATACACTCCTTGCCCAAGAAACTCTTCGAACACATGCCCAATCTCAAAATTCTTAACTTGGAGGGTAACAATTTTAAGGTGCTGGATGTGCACACGCAGCTCGCATTAAACTCGCTGATGAACCTCGAGGTAAGCTTCCAACTTCGAATCCTTCAAATACCGATTTCGGTTTGGTAGAGCCTAAACCTGGCCGACAACGAGTTAACAGAACTCGTTGGTGGCGCCATTGAAACGCTTCAGAACCTCAACGAAATTAACTTGGCCCGCAACTGCCTCGATTTCGTCCCTTCCACTCTCACACGCGTAGGAAGAAGTCTGAAAAAACTGAACATAAGCGACAACCCCATCATGGAATTCGTTGCCGACACGTTTTTGGGCCTAGAGAACATAGTCGAGCTCTCCGCAAACAACTTGACCAAACTCAATTACGTAAATGTGGGTACGTTCGCGTCGATGCCCAAACTAAAAGTTCTGCGTCTTTCCTACAACTGGAAACTGCACGACATCGACAGGGAAGCGTTCGGCGTCAACCAAAGCATCACAGAGGTACTGACACCGCGTAAATATTTTTTGCGGTTTTATTTCAATTAAATTCTTGTGTAATTTATGGCAGTTTGAACTAAACAACAACGACTTGTTCCGCATCGACCACAAACTCCTTCCCTGGTCCAGGCTTCGAGTGTTTAAGTTCGACCACAATCCCCTGGAGTGCTCGTGCGACTTGTACAACATCACCTCGGAACTCCCCGAAGAAATCACGCGTCAAGAAGACGGTCCCTTTTGTACGGACCCACGAACCGACCGCTACGTACAAGTCTTCCACCTCAAAAAAGACATCTGCTCTTTTAAAAGCAAGACTCAAACGCAGAGAGAGTTCATAGAACACCATTTCTCGGTGGTGCGCATCACTCTGATCGTCCTTAGCGCGATTGTCATGCTCGTGGCCTTAGCAGCGGCCGTATTAGGAGTCATCCGCTACAAAAAGTACCAACGCAGCTTGAACTATCCCTACGCTTCACAAATTTTGTACAATCCCGTGGCCACCACAACGACGTCGAAATATTAAAACAATCTGGTTCTTTATCGAAATTTCCTAATCCCATTCGCCGATTAAAGTCCGCGATGAACCATGAAATTTGGAAACAGGATATTCATAAAATTGTACGTAACTCGTACGTATCAAAACGATTAAACGTTTTTAAAACACCCACATCTTTGTTTTATTTCATCTAAATTGCGCCTATAAAACACCATAAAAAAATCGTCGCTGGAATAAACTACTAGGAATTGAAATTTTTGTGGAAAAAAATTGTGTTTGACTATTGGTTAGACGAGATTTTTTTAAAGACTGTACTAAATCTTAATCGCTTTGATCTGTTGCCTACGTTCATTTGAAGCATGTAAGCGGAATAATTTGCAAAAAAATGTTGGACATCTCGGAAAAAATTAATACTTTGACTGTCACATTGATTTATTTATAAGAGTAATTGTATTCTAGCATAGTGGTAGGTAAAATAAACATGGCATTATTTAAAGAAAAACAAAATCAAAAACCTGTTATGCAAGTATAAAAGTTTGGATATTATTTTATGTGGTCATTTGAACATCATTTTTTAGTACCGTCTCAAATTGAAATTATATTTAAGATATAACCTGCTATAAATATGCCGGCAAGCGGAAAGAAAATATGTATTTCTGTATACAAATATGTACTCGAGTGTTGCAGCTAAATATAAATATAAATAAAAAAATTATTTTGAACTAACTCTATCACTTCAACCCATACGACATAAAATGATTTGTTAAATAATGGCATTAGAACTGGTTTTCCGCTTATATTCACTGATATTTTCATACTTTAAACAACAAACGCGTGGATGCCAGCTCAATCATTGTTACTGTAAATAAGTTCTAAAAACATAGGTAAATAGTATGTGTAAGAAATAACTAAAGGTGCGAACTATATATCGTCATTAAAATACCGACGTAATAAGAAATACTGAAGACTTTCTTATGTTGCAATCACAGATTAATCCATATGAATGACTTCATAGGGCGATTTTGTCCGGAACTAACTCTTTTCTACAATTAGAAACAAAGCGCATGACATATTTGTCACAAATAGGTGTAATCAAATGTAGAGGCGCTGTACTGGTTGCTAATACTTTTTACGACCGTTAGATGTCACCACAAAAACTTTTATTTAAATTCATATAACAGGCCCAATATTTTTTCTATTTTAAATTAAACAATGTACCATTCCGCGTTTTTTAAAAAGAGTGACTGTTTCTACGTTTGTTGCTTTTTTTCTCACTAATATTTTAAAAACTAAATAACGACGATTTGATATCAACAAATATATACATAAATCAAAAATATAAAAAATTATGTAATTTTTTCTTATCAATGCGTAAAAGAAACTGTCATAAATTAAATTCTAAGAGTTGAATCGATGTAAATAAAAATTAAATGCTGTTCGCGAATCACTTGAGAACAGCTGAACCGATTTGACTAACTTTTTTCTAAATTTTTCCAATAGTCCGCATAATTTAGCGAAAGAAGAATTGGGAAAGTTGCCCAGAACATTTTAAAATTCGGGAATAATTGAAAGTGCTTTTTTCTATGGGACTTTTGTACGAACCCAAGACCATAACTTACGATTCGAACAATGGATATGCGTAACTCTTTTTTTGTTATGTTTGTTATAGTCCTGAAATAGTTTTCAGGAAACAAAATTCGAGACAATTAAAAAGGAAAGTCGGAAAATTCGGACAAACTGCAAAAATAATAATTTTTTGTGCACTCTCGATCATAACTGACGATAGGAACGACATGTTTGGTTGATTCTTTTTTGGTTTTCTTCGTTATGCTCCCGAGATGTAAATAATTCAATTGAATGTTTTCAATTGAGACAAAAAAGATTTGGAGAAAAATATGGAAAAACTTTGTTTCACATTTCCAACAAAACGATCGGAAACACATTTATTGAAATTTGGACAGGACAACATCGGTCTAGTGAAAGAATATAACTAAAAATAAAAACTAAAATATAACTATAAGTACACTACATCCTTTGCATTGATTAAAGAATATTGCATTTGACTGCGTTAATTCATAAAGGCATACGGAAAGAAGTGAGTGCAGCAATTATTTTTAAAACCTTAAAAAAGCAAGCCATTACCATCATTTTTATACCATTACCGGCTTGATCAAATACTACAAATTTCAATCACTGTTTTTTAGTAGTGGCTGGCTACTTTAAATTTAACCACGTCTATGAATATCGAAACGTGAATCTAAATGAAAATATTTCTGAATTAAAGAACGAAAATAACACATAAAAAATTAACTTATTGATTGATATGAACGAATATTTGCTACGCCTCGCTGCACGAACCCGATCATTTTATTTATATATAATTGACATATTCCACAGAATATCAACACTTTGTAAAAAACATTATTATTTTCAGTATTCAGCAGGTTTAAAATGAAAAAATCGAATTGGGTGCCTATAAATATTATTGCACAAAATATCCGATAGTTATTATCAGTGTACTTTTTAACGTCCGCCATAATGGAATGATCTGTTGATAACCCAACCGTCTTTTTTTTTAATTGCAACCTTCCTCCAGTCTCCGTCTTCACACAAATCCGAACGAATTGTGAGTAAGCCGACAGCGACTAACTAATAATGACAATTAAACACGCCACAACATTATTCATCACCGTGTTTGTTTTTATTCATCTAAATCGCTTATCTCGGCGCTTATCAATCTAATACAACATTTCATTCGTAATAGAACGACGATACGATGAACGGTATGGGGCGTTCAAATCGCTCCTTGACAGTCGCGTGCTGCTTATTCTTCGTGGTGGTGTCGTGCGAAGAAATCTACGAAAACTCTGCACAAATCTGCACGAGATGTAAGTGTGTAACGAGCGACGACGCCCAAATCGTGGACGTCGACTGCAGCGAACGCGACCTCCACAAAATGTGGGCCTCCTGGCCCGCACACAACGCCACGCTCCGCGTTGACCTGTCAAAGAACAATCTGACAACCCTCCAGAAGCTTCCACCGTCCGATGCGCAAGTGGAAGCGGTATTTTCGCACTGCCACATCCAGGACTTGTACCCCGAAGCGTTCGAGGACGTCGTTAACATCAAATCGGTGGATTTAAGCTTCAATCTTCTCACGGCCGAGGATTTGACGAGCGACACGTTCAAGGGACCGTACAGCGACAATAAGCCCACCGAAATCGCCTTGGAACACCTAAATTTGGCGTTCAACGACATCCACTCGTTGAACAAAAACGTGTTCCGGTTCGTGCCGAACCTGAGGAGTTTGAATTTGGCCGGGAATAATTTCGCCGTTTTGGACGTCCACACTCAAATGGCGCTCGCCAGCGTTCCCAAGCTTCAGGTAATTTTTTTTGCCCAAAACACAAAAACGATAGTACACTAGTTTAAAAAAACTGGTTGATACCGGCGATGTGTGAAATTGCAGGATTTAAATGTGGCCTACAACGAGTTAACGGAGCTCGTCGCTGGCGCTATAGAAAAATTACAAAGTTTGCAAAATTTGGACATCTCAAACAACTGCTTGGATTTTGTACCGCAAAGCTTGGAAGTTGTCGGTGGCAGCTTGCAAGTGTTGAAGCTGGACGCAAATCCCATCATCAGTATTGACGCAAAATCGTTCGCCAAGTTACATAAACTCGTCGAAATCTCCGCCAATCAGCTGACAAAATTGGGTCGGATAAGTGGAGGTGCGTTCAACGACACCACCAGCTTGACGACACTAAGTCTCTGCGACAATCCCATGTTGGGAAGCATCGACATCGACGCCTTCCCATGGAACCAAACCCTCCAAGAAGTGAGTATAGCAAAACGATACACCCACCCGCTTGTGTTCGCATAAACTCGAGCGAATGCTTTCTTTCAACTTCCAGCTGTATCTCAACTACGACAACCTCACGGACTTGCCGTTCGGTCTACTGGAATGGTCGAACTTGGCCGCGTTCCAATTAAAAGGTAATCCTTTGGCGTGTTCGTGCGATCTTTACCACATCTTCGGGACGACTTCGCCGGCCATCAAAAACATCAACCCCACGTGTCTCCACCCCTCCACCCAACAACCCATCCAGCTACACTTATTAAAAAGCGACATCTGCATGGCGAATGTAAGTGAAGAAAATCCATTAATCGTCCATCGTGACGTCGGCGTTTTTTACCAACACCAGGTTCAGTCCGCTCTTCGTCCCATGGTTCTTCGCCGCCGCTTGTCCGTGCCTCTCGCCTTACTGATAGCATCTTTATTGTGCGGAATCCTCGTCGCCGCTGGACTCTTCTACGGACGGTATCGGAGGATCGCTCGCGACAAGAACTTGTCTTCGTACGCGGCGGCGCAAATCGCATACAGGCCGCTCTAGATACTAAAAGCGGCGGGTAAGCCCGCGACGACTCACCTCCGGTGTTCCAGACAGCTGCTTCGTGTATGTGAGGAATTGGTTGAGGAGGTCTTCGGCTTTCTTGGCCACCTCACGGAACTTGTAAAGCGCTTCCAGCTGCTCGATGCATCTGACGCAGATCGCGTGGGGGAGAGGGTCGCTTTTGGCAACCTGACAACAAACGAGACGATAGACATTAGACAATGACAGTGGGTGACGTGTCTAGTGAACTTGTTTGATAAATCCGACTATTTAAAGACATTTTACAATTATATTATACAAATGCAGTACAAATTACAGCGCGGGAAAAAAACTCATAATACCTTTTTACGTACGTCTTTATTTCACTTTCGTTTGTTTGGTGTTAAAGCATTTGACCTGGTTTTAATTCCCAATAATTGAAACTAAACTACAAATTGATACATAATTTTGGCTGGCCACGATACCTTTTGTATGTAACACACACAAATATCAATAAATTGGATTTCACAATGAAATATGTATATTTAATATTTTGTAATACAAAAACAAAATTACATAATTAAAGTGTATTACATAAGATTAGAGGAAGAAGTGCAAAATAGTAAAGCACACAATTAAACTTTCAAACATCCTATATTATGTTAACACAATACTAAAATTCCACCATTTCCATCAAAATAAATACAGAAAGGAAACTGGAATAAATTCAGTATCTTGAATACAAATGATTTTGCGAAAAATATCCGAATCACGTCGATTTTTATTTTTACTTGCTACTTCTCAGCCTAATCAGTTTTTCTTATGTTTACTCGGAGAGGATAACCACCCTTAACTTTTTCATAATGGAAAATTAAACAGGCTGTATTTAAATTACTGGCGAAAATTTTAAGGGGTGATTCTACATTTAAAAATATGAGAAAAAGTTCTTATGAACCTTTGATACGTAACAAATACAAATATCAATTAATTTACTTCCAGATATACAGTGTGGTGATAAAGTAAGGAACAACATTTATAATTGCGTATTTTAATGTTTTCAAGCAAAACTCTCGGACAGGTCTTTTTTTTTATTAGCCACCTTATCACATAAAAATTTTACTTATAGATTTCTTATTTTTCTCAAAAAAATTGTTAGCTAAGGTGCCAATTTTTTTATCCCATTATTTAAGTAGTTGGAAAATCTACAAAAAAAAAAGCAAAAAAATTGGGGTTGATATTAAAAAAATCAATGATGACGTAATTGTGCAAAAATACATGACCACCTGTATGTAATATGTTCATTTAATATTTTGTAATACAAAAATTAAACTATATAATTCAAGTGAATACATAAGATTAGAGGAAGAAGTGCAAAATATTAAAGAACACATTAACTACAAGAACATCCTATTCGAACATCCAATATATGTTAACAACAATACTAAAATTCCATCATTGCCATCAAAATAAATGCAGAATGGAAACTGGAATAAATTCAGTATTTTCAATATCGTGGCTGAAGAATTTGCGACAATGGTATGGTGAGACTACGACAAGTCTCTTTAGGAAAGCGGTCGACAAAATACAGATAGCGCTAATGATTGCCAAAGTTCGAAGAGGACAAGGCACTTGAAAGCTGAAGAATAAAAACGGTTTTGCAAAAAATTGCTGAAACACGTCAATTTTATGTTTAATTTGCTTCTTCTCAGCCTAATCAGTTTTTCTTATTTTTACTCTAGGTTGGTGTAACCACTCTTAACTTTTTATTAATGGAAAGATACACGCTTTATTTAAATTACTGTCGAAAATTTTGAGGGGTAATTCTACAACAAAAAATATGAGAAAAAGTTCATAAAGTCCGTAAACGCTTCCCTACTGAGCTAGAGGCACTCAAAGTTGACGTTAAAAAATAATTATTTCGGAAAGCGTTATAACTCGAAAACGATTGGTCCTAGGGCTTTACACAACTGTACCTTTTTTACACGTTCTGAATCATTAAATTTTATTCCAGAGCCAAACTGTCAAAAATGCTGTCTAATAACAAATTATAACCACTTCAAAATCATAGTCAGACGACTAGTTATAACGGTTTCAAAAATAATTATTTTTTTAACGTCAACTTTGAGTGCCTCTAGCTCAATAAGGAAACATTTGCGGACATACGTCGATATGAACTGTTTCTCATATTTGTCTATGTATAATCGCCACTTCAAATTTTTGAGTAATTTTTTAGTAATAGTAATTGAAATATATCTGTATCAATTGACACATCACTGCAAAGCGCATGAAAAAAGAGTGGAGAACGATGTATTCTTTTCATGTTTTAATTTTTTTAGTTTGGGTTTGTATTCTGTCGCCAAAAGCAATCTTCATTAAAATTTTAATTCTAAGATTTTCTATTAATAGCGCATTTGTATTAACAGTCACAACTTATTTGTCACATAAAATGTGAAAACTAAGAAAGTTTGCAAAAAGAATTAAATTTGTCTCTTAAGAGCGCTCCGTTGCACGTGGTTATTATTATAGTATTCTACATATTGCAATGTAAAATAATAAATCCCGCGTACCAAAATACGAAGATACATAATTATAATAAATTTGAAAAAACATTTTTTTTCAAAATTAAAATCATTTATTTACAAGTAAGCGTGATTTAGAAAATAATCACAATCATATAGTAAAAACCGTTTTTGATTTCGATAGATATTAACAATAGCCATACTTCCACGACAAATTTACAGCTGTATACAAGAAGAAAACAGTTAAAGCAAAGTCTTAATAGTACTAGTGACCATTCAAATAAATCTATAAAAAATTAAAAAACTTTTGGGCTTTGAAGATATCACACGAGAAGCGTTACAGATTCATAAAAAATTATGACTAAACGAGTGATAAGTGATAAAAAACAGATTTTATAGTGGCGAGACAAGATCAAGTAGTTGCAACTCGTAATTTCGGAAAATGCATTACATAATCAAAGATAATATTATCCAAGATGACAGCAACAATAAGAGAGGTTAAATCGCCAAATAACAAGTTACTTATTGGAACATATTTACACAGAAAGACACAACATACTGGTCAAGATCCAAGTGGTGAAAAAATGCGAAAGAAGTCTAAGATGTGCCACATATTACACAAATCAAAGCGCCACTGTTTTACAAAATACAACCTATATCTAAACTGGGACGTTACTACACAAACAGATAAAACATCATATAATAATAGACCAGATATTATATTACACAAGCACAAGAAAACTAAAACGTATAAATACCGAATATATTTATATTTCTTGCCCCTATAAAAACTTAACAGATGAGGCGCTGTAAATCATGAAGAATAAAAGGAATAAAAGATGATTTGAAGAAATTGACTTGACGGATTCATTGGTAATTGGTTGCGTATTAAATTATTATCCAAAAAATTTCTCAAATAACACACGGTTTAGTTTTGAAAATTTCATCGTCGAGAGACATACAGACATAAAATGTTGTGTTTCTATTTAAATTGCCGCTTTGAAAGATACTGTTTATATTATATTTATGATTATCAAATTTAACACTAAAGTTGCAGATGTCTTAATCGTTTCGTAAAACATTGTTTTGTGCTGTTTTTAAACACAGCATGTAACCTGCATTGGTAGAAAGACAAATCAACTAAATCTTAAGTCAGGACGTCGCTCTCCGCAATCCTCATCTCCTCCCTACTCTGGATTTTCCTCAAATCCAGGCTCAATCAATTCAAAGAGTTTCTCTCCGTGTCTATTTTCGTGGACTTTCGTTCGCTTCCTGGAGAAACGATTAGTCAGCCCGCGACCTAAATTCGTCCACAGTTTCGGTCCGAAACTATACTTAATTACACATTTTTTCCTTCCATCTGCAATTCGCGATCACTCGCCGTGATAGCAACGAACGCCGGAAGCACTTTCTAAACTCTCCGGTGCGTCGTTCTGCACGGCTTCTCCTTCGTCCTCTTATCACGTCGTCTAATTAGTTTCCATATTAATAAAAGACGGATCGCAAATCCTCCGGAGCGCTCACTCAAGACGTTTATTTATAACTCGCGGCGACATGACTCACGTATTAGTTGACCGATTGTATAATAAATGTGATATCAACTCGTCGTGGGAGAAGCTCATTTGCATTCGACTTGAGTAACCGCACTTAACAGCGAAGACTTGTTTTTGGTTTTTACTGGCTGTTATCACCGCCGGGTTTTCCGCCCGCCGATCTCAGACAGAACCAAGTCATCTCGTATTCATCTCACTCGCTCAGCTGGCGGTACAATTCTTAGGTGGAAAATCACCTAATTGTATCAATCAAGGCCACGACAGACACCTACACCGAACCGATTAGGAATAAACAACAACGAGCGCGAGAGCGTTAAAAGTTAAAAAGAGGTGAGAAGACAATGGAGTCCGCAACGAAAACATCACAAGAATCGGTTTATTTTCGATTCAATGACTAACCTCCGATGATATCGAGAGTGACGACCGTTTTGTTTGAATAAAATCCTTGGAAACGAAGCAGATGGCATTTAAATGATAACCGATAAATTTCTGTGAGCAGTGGCGTGACTGGCACGCTGAATATGGCCCCAGCGCTCGATAACATTAACAATTCTTTGTTCGCACAACTAAAACAAAAACTATTTCTCTCGAGAAATGTGATAGTGGAAGATAATAGTTTTGCAACGAATGTGACTAAGCGGAATCTTGTTGCGCCGTGATAAATTCTATTGGCTGTATTGAATCATTCATATCGTTTTACACTTACACAACGATTACAAACATCGAATATGATAAACGATATTACTTGAAAATATACCGACTTTTCGAATTCCTATCGTGTGAAAATTATCGGGAAGATTGCTATTTACTTATCTTATTAATCGTTTATTAATCATTCTAATGTCAACTGTTGACTTTCAGTAACAATTGAATAATTAATGTTGACATTTCTGACTGGATGATGCAGCAACTAAAAACTGAATCTGACTATAGAGCAAAGAAGTCGATGGAATTGTGAATTGTCAATTACATTCTACACCACAAATATTTGCAGTTTTATTACATTCCATTGCGTTGTATTCAAAAATAATTCAATTAGAACGATAAACTGTTTTATTGAAAACTTTACGTCAATTTTATAAATTAAAAAATACAAAAACAATTTAGTAATGATCAGAAAAAACTTACATGTGCAAACAAAACACGTAGCACAAATATGTAACCAACATTGCATTTGAAAACGATTCATAATGAAAATGACGGCGAAACATAAATATGACTTACAAGAAAAACGAAAAAATAAAATTGTTTCCCAGATTAGGTTGTGTGGAGAATGAATCAAGTGTAAACACCTCAGATTCTCAAACTTCTGCGCAAGCAAAAATTTTGTAAAAAAAGAGAACTCGGCGACTTTGCCTGATTATGATACAAGGACGCTCCATTCGCCACAGTTTCCCGTATTTTGGAATACCGTGGGCGAATATTAATTACATAAACCTGATAATAAAATTTAAAACTTACACGCGCAATATAGTTAGATGACACGAAAAATCAATTCAAGATAACTCAAACGTATAGAATTTTATTCAAAATCGACAAATTACATCTTGCCAAATTATTGTCAATGACTGAAATGTGAACTTGTTTCATTTAGAAATTGCTGTACAAGCGAGAAAATTGCAAAGTAAAGACAACTCGGCGATTTTGACTGATGACGACGCAAGGACGTAATCTTCCTCACACTATTTTGGAATAGTGAACGCGAATCTTGTTAAATGTATAAAGAAAAATGTAAAACTTCAAAATTTGCAAAAAGAGCAGGATAAGAAGATTTGTTACAGGATTCATAAAGCTTGAAAATGTACGGAAGTAATCACTGTTTGCGGTTTTGCATTGGTGAGATAGACATCCTGAACGCTGAACCTTATTTAGCACAGAGCCACTTTTATCAACTTTATTTTCATCACTATTAAGTATTTGTGTTTCCTAAATTAATCATAATATATTGGGAAAAAGTAAGAAACAATACAATAAAAACCGAGAGTACATTTGTGTGTATGTGTGTGTATGTATTATTAACACGAACTACAATAATTGGAGAAAAAGTCGATAAATATGAAAATACACTTTTGATTTGTGCTACATCTTTAAATTTAAGGAATCTGGATAGACAAACATTTGTAATTGTGTAGAAAAGTTAATAAAGTTTTGATTTAAAGATATTTTTTTTTATACTACTTACTCAATATTTGCAATTTGAAAATGTTATTTTCAGTTTATTAAAGAAACACAGTAAAAAACATATAAATATATAGCAAAAGTAACCAAGACTAAAAAATATGGTTTTTACAGTTTGAAGAAAAGGCAACAAAAATCAATGATAAATCATATTATTTCATAACGAAAATTTCGACAAAAATTTCAATCGAATTATAAATTGGAAAATGCGAAAAACAAGTCGTAAGATTTAATTAAACATTAATTTAAGATGCCTACATTTTTCAAGATTGATTTTGATTATTTGTTTCAATAATGAATTAATTTTAATCACACGAAAATTACTTATAGATACAAAATAAATTAAAATACACATTTCACTAAAAATAAAAGGCGTCAAATATAGTCAGCAATTAGAGAACATAACAACGTCGTAAACATTCTAAATTTAAATGGTCAAATAAAATAATATAACTCTGAAAAAAACTTAAAATATGTACACTTTCACGGCCATTAATTAATTTAAATAATTTTAGAATTGTTTGCATAAACTGTATAAATTTCCCAACCAAATTTCAATTTAAAAGTTACTGAACTTAGTGTAAGTCATCTTTTGTATAAAACGTTTTAGTCGTGTTTTCACGAAACACACCAAACATAAATTTCGTTGCAAAATATTTAAATTTGCGTTGATTATGCCGCACTATTATTATTAGCGTTATGGTGCATATTAACATAATTATTTAATATTTCATTCATTTATTATGCAATTTAAATTATTCCTCGGGTGGATGTAACAAGTTTCACTTGGTATAATAATCCGGACCACCTGAGGCGACAAAAACAATTAAAATATTGTCACACATTGTCACATACAATTGTAAACGCATTTATGGAAATTATGTGCTAATAATAATGGTGCTCTTGGTTTGGGGAAACGATTTCTAAACATAGGTCATTACCCACTTGTTAACAGTTTTTGCCACATCGGTCTAAAACAGTCTACACATTCAAACTACTGGAAATAATAATAAAAACAATTACAAAACGAAAACTAGTTAATAATACAATAAAAATTATAATTACATCACCAACTGAAAAGTGACAACTACGTCAGTGACGTAAATATGGAAAACAGGTGCTGTTTTAATATGAAAAACTGAATGAAATATGAAAATTAAAACTACAACTAGCAATAACTAAAATATTACAAATTATATAATTGCAGCACTAATTCAAATGTAAGGATTATTTAAAAATGAGTGGCATTTGATTTTGTAAAACCGTCATAAAACTTGATATATCTGCTAGATAAATATTAGTTAAAGGGAGATTTAGGCAGACCGATGTTCGAAACTCGAAGGGATTTCAGGGGAGTACAATTGCAGCTCTCGGTTCCCCTTCCAAACCAGAGCCCAATATTATTGTCAGTAATAAGAGTGGTACTCGGATTCGGGTTTTACAATTTCATTGGACCCAATTGCAGTTGGGTCTTTCATTTCTAGAGAGGCTAATTTACTTTCACTTGGTTCTTCTTTGCCCAAAATAGACATTTGGAATCCAAGCTTTCAACAGAACGAACTCTCAATATTATTTTATACAGTGTGAATCAAACGGTTGGAAATAATTTGGCAACTTTATTATAGGGAGCGACAGAAAAAATCGCTCGGACAGGTTAATTTTTAATTTTAAATGCGCTAATTCTGACATCAAAATTTGCTATGTTATGTCATTTCTTTCAAGGCGGTCATTTCAATTTTTTTTAAATTGCAACCCTAATTTTTGTTGCGTTAATTTAAAGAGCATGTTTTTTTGCATATAAAACAATAAAATGTTTTATTTCTATTGAATCGTCTATGAGTTATTTATGGATGAAAATAAGTGGAATTTTTGCAGTTTGTGTAGGTTTTTACAATTCTCTTCATATTATTATTTCAAAGTTCCTATCTAATTTGAACTCTTTGGATAACAAAAGTCGTTTGGTTCTGCTTTTCCATAACTTCAATCAGATCCAGTAGAATGCTTCTTAGTTTCTGCTCCCGTTCTAATTTTAGCTTCCAATAATGCCATATTCTTGTTGCGAGTTTTTTATACAAGAAGTGCCAACACATTCGTGTAACCGACTCTGCGTGCCATTAAAAAAAATAAATTGTGAAGTTTTGTTTTGGCTGTTTTTATTGATCATTGTAAGTACTTACAATGTGATTTAATTATTGTTGATACTAGCAATATATTTTAAAAATTTTCGATTATCGACTGCAAAAAACAGTTTGCGTTTTTTCCGCATGGTTACTGAGAAATCGTTTTATGTATAGACATCGTAAATGCAAAATTTTGTAAAATAATTAGAATATATCTAAAACTATGCAAATAGACAGCGACAACATAGATGCACTGGACTCAGATAGAAAAGGGGACTCGAAAATTGAGTAGAAACTGGGGTATTCCGTTTAAAATAACAATTTCCGATATAAGAAAAAGTGCCGCCATATTGAAAATAATTTATTTCGATTCAGAATGGTTAATTTCGGCCCTGTTCCAAATTTCAAATTTATAGCCCTATAGCACGTTGAAAATTTTCTAAAGACCGCTTTAAAAAAACAGGCCTGTATGTAATGCAAAACAAATCGATCTGATTTATGTACAATTTATTTATTTTTGAGATTCCCATAACGTGGTTTTTATGCAAACCGATGAACAATTAATCTTATTTGTGTTATTTAATTCAGAGTTTCTTATAACGCGGTCTCTCCATATAACGCGGAATGAATTAACCGCTATATAAGAGGATTGACTCTAATTGCAGTAAATAAAAGCAGATAATATAACAGATAATAAACATTCTGGGTTGAATATGGTCAGAGACCACCGGTAGTGGGGGCGTATTCCCCTCTTTGCTGACGGCCGATGTTCTAAGAAATTTGACTTGACATTCAGTTTTCGTAGATATTTTACTCAATTATGGAATTTCCTAGAGAAGTGTGAATTTTAATCTGAATTGTGAAAGCATGTCTTTAGGGCGGGACAAGTCCAAATTTTTAGATTTCTTATCCGTTGCTGAGTTAATTCATGTTGAAAATGTCGCAATTTTAAGCAACTTTCGTATTTTTTATAAAGAATTCCTTAAAGATCTTTGGAAAAAGGAGCCTGTCCCGCCCTAGAATCAAAGTTCCTTTATACACAGACAAAAATTTGAGTTGATATCTCTTTAAATAAAAGATAAATTTATCTACGAAAAAACGTCATTTTTAACATGGATTTGCCTGCCGAAATGTACATATTTATTAAAATTTTTTTTGTTGTAATGATATATGTATATGTAATACATTCTTTAGTAACTTTTTATTGTAAACGTCTTGGTTAACAAATAAACTTGTATGAAAATTTGACTCGTATTTTGTTACCCCCTATAGATAATAAATGCTCCAACACTGCAAAAAAAACTTTCCCTATTTTTTGGTTCTTTCGACCCAGCAACGCATTGCTATTGTAAAATTTTGGAATTCAAATTGAAAAATGTCACTGATCATGTTAAAAAATCATGGCAGCTCGTCAATTTCAAGGAGGCAAAATTGCTCAAAAATTGCAATTTCATAAAAATGAAATATAGAAAAAGTGTTTGTCTTGACGAGTTCTACTAAAATTAATACCATTATTTCTGGAACACCTGTATAGTTAAAATACTCATAGAAAAAAAATAAACACACAAATCTTTGTTGTTCTTTTTATACAATTCATGAAAATAATAATTTTGCATTTGCATTTCAATCACCTCCGTCAGGGAACTAATTAATCCTGCTAAGTGTGGAATTTTCTTATATTAGACGGTCGCGGAAAATTCACAAGGCAAATAAAGAAAGCCGGCGACGTTTCGCACCCTCGCCTCATCATTAGACAGTCAGCACCTAACCCAACTTTTCGTGTCACGTGACCCGGAACGTCGCCCCCCGGCCTCCTTTGTTTTGATACATCTCGCGCGTAGCGGGGCCGCGGGGGGCGGCCGGGCCCGTTTTTTGCGCGTTTTCGTGCGAGATAAGACCGCGGCGGCCATCGCCATCTCCAGACAAAGAGCGCCTTATCAGCGGCCGTTATCTGTGCGCGCCTTTCTCTCCCAGGCAGATGTTTTGGTCGCCGTCGTGTTTACTATTTATAACCGGTCGTCTGGAAATAGCGCCGCCGCGCTCCGGGGCCCCGAATCGGCCCCGAAACGGCCCTGCGTCCGTGCTCCTTATCAAACAATGAATCACACGTACCAGGATAGAGAGACACGTCATTATCTTGGTCGGGATGGTTCCGTGGGCGCCGACATCGTCGAAAATAGACAGCGCACCAGCGTCCTTATCTATAGATAAACAAAGACGGCAGAGCTGATAAAACTTTGGCGGTACATTACACATATTCGAACACTTTCAACACAAAAACAAAGGGACACATCAAGAACGCCGACACGCCGAACATTAATTTCACAGCCGATTCGAGGGTTGGAGAGCGATTTCGGAGTGTTTTTCCAACGAAAGAGGAGACCAACTCGCACCAACTCTACCACATTTCACGTTTGTCAGAGCGCTCGCCTGTAAATTAAGGCACTGCCATGGCCACCTTGATTGAGAAGGTGCTTTGATTACAGCAGCGCAGGAGGACTCTTCTTGCGTAGTTTGGACGGCTCGCGCACAGGTGGCGACCGATTGCCCACGGAGAGGTGGAGGATGGACCACGGCGAAGGCGTCGCTACCGGGAAACACACACCGGAGTGGAAGAAGTTGCATAACCTTAAAACATTTACAAGAAACACCAACCCAACGCCCTTAAATACCCTAACCCGTCGCCCCAATTTTTCTAATACCAATCCAAGTCACAGTATCTATAAAACTCACAAAAAGCGCACGTGTGTCGCATGTTTTCTAATTGCATTTTATAAATTTGATATAACACAATTTGAAATACAGATTTCTGCATTTTCAATTTATTACAGATTTCGGTATTCGGTATTTGTTTTTAAGGGCTTGTGCGTCGTCTAGATGTCGCAAGTCGTAGAAACTCGTAATAAATGTAAATAAATTGAATGAAACAATTGTAAAAAACGCTACATATTGGTAATGGCTCGTTTCTCGTTACGTATTTATTTATCGGCATTAAAAACATTACATCGTTTAGGATCAACGATTCTAAAATCTGTGATCTCTAAATTATACAGGTAGCCGATAAACTTCCGACCGATAAGAAAAAAACGCGCGAATATATTCCTGAAATTTAAATTTATTCGGATTCGTGTAAGAGGTAGAGAACGTTTCTCATTTTTTAACATTTTGCAAAATAAAAAAATAAAAATAAAATAAAATAGTTGTTTTTTAATTTTGTTACAAACTTTCTTTATTGAATGTTTACAATTTTGAAATTTGCATAAAGTTAGGTTACTAAAATTAAAAAAAAAAATTGAACTATGCTATATTACTGTTAACAACAATTGTTTTGTAAACTATTTGAAAGTATGTCAGTTGCTAAGCACATTGTTTTTTATTTTTGGCATTATCGATACAAAGTTGTAATATATTTAACTAGGCCCATTTTTGTTAATATTTTAAAATGCTGTTATTTATTTATTTTCTATTCTAAGATTAGTCTTAAAATTTTTTTAAAATTTAAGATTTAAATTAAGATTAGTGGTTGAAATAAAAGTGAATTACTATATAAATGCTCTAGCAACGTATGAATTGAAACCTATTAAATATTTTACTTTATAGGTAATAAAATTTAATATAAACTAGTGTCCGACCGAAACTAGTTTTTACGGCCGAAACCGAATTTCGGCTTCAGTCTCAGTTTTGGCCGAAACCGAAACCGAAACCGAAATGTTTTGTGGGAAAAGCAAAATAAAAATTATAATTAGTTTTTATTATTATCACATATTAATCATTCAGCCTCTGATATTTTAAGTAATCGTTAATTTATTATATCATATTATTACTCCCCTTATTTAAATATAAATATACTTTTCTTTAATATTATGAAATAAAATAAAAATTACAAAACAAAATTAATGCTTTTAAAGTAAAAAGAAATTACCTAGTAAATATGTGTAAGTTGGTACACAATAAAAAAACACTCTTTCATCTTTACAAAATAATTTTGTATGGTACTCTTGTTAACAAACTACAATAAAATTCAAATGAATAAGTCCCTATCTACCACATACAACAACTAAATAAATATTTTTGATGCAAATAATCCTTCAATCGAATGTATCAAAATAAAAAGAGCTTTGCAAAACCTCCCGAATGCAGTTTCGGTTTCGGCCGGATGACAGCCGAAACCGAAACTAAGCCGAAACCAGTTTTTTTGCCGAAACTTGACCGAAACCGAAAGTTCGGTCGGACACTAATATAAACTGTTAGTAGATAATTTTATTTCTTTTTTATATTTTCGAAATATATACTTATTCAAATTCATCGGCAGGACTACCGAGAAGAAGAACATCAATTTAGTGTCTGACCGAAACTAGTTTTTACGGCCGAAACCGAAGCCGAAACCGAAATTTCATGTTTTCGTGGGAAAAAAAAGTAAAAATTATTATAATCAGTTTTTATTATAATTTTTTTAACCAATCACATATTAATCATTCAGCCCCTGATATTTGAAGTAATCATTAATTTACCATGTCATATTATTACCCCCCTTAGTTAAAAAAGCACAAATAAATATACTTTTTTTTAATATTATGAAATAAAATAAAAGCTACAAAACAAAATTAATGCTTTTAAAGTAAAAAGAAATTACCTAGTAAATATGTGTAGGTAGGTACACAAAAAAAAACTCTTTCATCTTAACAAAATAATTTTTTCTAAACTTTGGTCATTTTGTATGGTGCTCTTGTTAACGAACTACAATAAAATTCAAATTAATAAGTCCCTATCTACCACATACAACAACTAAATAAATATTTTTGATGCAAATAATCTTTCAATCGAATGTATCAAAATAAATAGAGCTTTGCAAAATCTCCCGAATGCAGTTTCGGTTTCGGCCGGATGACAGCCGAAACCAGTTTTTTGCCGAAACTAGGCCGAAACCGAAAGTTCGGTCGGACACTACATCAATTACTTCGTCAAATACAAATACATCAAATTTATTTTCAATTATGTTATATTATTTGTCATACTTTTTACGATTATCATACGATTTTTGGGATTTGTCACCTGATAAAACTGCACAAATAAATTGTTTAGTAGGAAGCAGCAGTAAATTAATTCATAAAAAATAATTTTTTCTGAAATTTGGCACCACAGTAGACGTAGGTATTTATTATTTATCACTAAAAAATTGGTTGAAATAACAACAAATACTAATTTTAGACAAGTGCCCCGATTCCATGCAGTGGCGACTCGTATTCATTTTGTCAGAGGAGGCAGGCTGTTTTTTAAATTGGTTATTAATGGTTTTATGTTTCGTGTTTTGATTTAATTTTTTGACAAGTTTTTTCTTAGTGGAAATTACTGCCATACACATCTATTTTTCTTGTCCGATGGTATTTCTTCCAAATCAGTTTTTATTAAAATATTTATTTTGTAAATACGATAGAAAAGCTGTAAAATTTTCAATAAATCTCTCTTCCTCGATTGAATTCATGCATTATTTAAAGTTTAACGAATGAACATAGAATAAATATAGTTTGAAGAGCAATTATTTTAATTTTAACGTTGTACCATCATTGCAGTAGGTATTATGTTTGTGCTATTATTTATTTCCCATTTACAATTTTCCAATCATTCAGTTTGCATTACTAATAATTCTTTAGAAGTGCGTCCCGAATTTATAAAACACCATGAATATGTCTTCTATGTCTTAAAATTACAGAAAGTGGTGAATGACAGTTGTATCATTTGTCTCATCAATTTTGCATGTAAAAAAAATGTTTACTTTAGAAATGTATGTTCTCAGTTACAACGTGAGTTATAGAATCTAGTAGGTCATTTCGAGTTATTAGAAAGATAGCAAGAATTTCTTGTAGTCATCTATAACCATAATTCTTTACAGTTTCCTCTGATCATCGATTCTCTACTCTCATCGTATCGGCGAAACACTAATTCCTGTTAACTTAAACTACTGCAGGAACATAAAAAAAAATATAGATAAACATTTTTGTATATTTATGATTTTTTGTGACCGAGTTAAGTATAAAACATTTGTTAAATTTCCACTTGACGTGCTGAATCAATTAAATGTATTAATTTTGTGTGTTTAAACATACAATTCACACGTTACCTAATATGATCCTGACCGTTTGTACGCCGCTTCAGTGATTTAAATTTTTAACAGAGACAAATTTTGTCTTTGATTATATATCTGTAGCACTATTCAAAAATAAAACACATGGCCAACAAAACACTTGTTTGATTATAACTACCTGTTAATCATTTACAGTTTCTGTAACAAGAATTAAGAAATTCTCGAGTTAGTTTATCCTAATATATAAAAAAACGGCTCAAGTCTGGACGAGGAACTAAAGAATTTGTAACGAACAATTTATCCATCGCATTTCCATCGGCTTTTGATTAGTTCTATGACGGTGGGCGTGTTTAGCCGATCCCGAGTTTTTCAGACACCGAAGCCTATACCACATCCCAAGAACGTACCCAATCACATTCTAAAAGCCCTAAAAAAGTCAAAGCGTCGGAGCCATACCTTCGCTGTGATTTGCACACTGAAGTGCATTTTTTCAAGAAAAAAATGCGTAAAAAGCGCCGGTCGGGCGTCACCATTCCAATTCGGTTGAAACAATTATTGTTAAGATATTTATAAAGCTGAAACAAGATTTCTCCAACCAAAGCAAATTTTTTTGTAAAATTTTTACAATTTGAAAAGTTAAAAAAATCTTAAAGTCTGGAATTGATTAATTCGTCACTTGAGAGCCACTGATGGCCCTATTACTCTGAATCCTTTTTTTGCACGCCCGTTATAAATAACGATTAATTTCTGCAACCGTCCGTCATTATCGCGTGCGTTATCTGTATTGAGTTTTGCAGTATCATACTAATTTTATATCTCTTTTGATAGTTTCATTATTCCAAAATAATTGTAACATTGAGTTATTTATGAAACTTATAAAACCGCATTATCGGTACAAAGTGGTGTCATAAACTTAAGCCCATTTTTGTTGGTTTTTTAAAAATGCCCTTATTAATTTATTTCTTATTCTAAGAATTGCCGTTTAAATGAAAGTGAATTATTATATGGATGTTCTGCAGCGTATGAATTGAAAACTATGAAACTTTTTTCTAATATTTTGAAACAATCGGCAGGACTAACGGGAAGAAGAACATTAAATCCTAATAAATACATATTCTTTTAACCAGGCATCATTGGAGAAATTTCTAATGATTTGAATTTCCTTAAATTATGTTATCTTATTCATCATACTTTTAACGATTTTTTGGGATTCGTCACCTGATAAGACTGCATAAATAAATTGTTTTGTAGGAGACAGCAGGACCAATTCGTAAATAGATTAGTACCTAACTAACACAATTATTGAGATGATGAATTACCAATGATAAATAATCTCGTCTGAATCCGTTCAAACCACACTCAACCGGTCCAAATTTGTTTAAAACGTTAGCAACATTTCCGACTTTTTCACATCTTTCATCGTAAGTGTCTTCGACTGCTTCGCCTTGACATAACCCTGTCGATAAGAGTGCTTAAACAAGCATTGTGATATCGTGTTCCATATTGCTTCGTTTGCTTCTGTTTTTTTTTTGAGACAGCAAACGACAAAAGTACTTCGATCAATATGAAGTGTTGTGTAATTGTTCTCTGTGTTATCTTTACGTATTTTACTGGAGGTGAGCCAATTGAATGTTTTTTCATACAAGTGAAACAGGAAATGGTAAATGATTCATAAAATTGCAAAATGTTCTGTTGAAACAAAGTAAACCAGTAATCCGATAATTAAATATAAGCCTTGTAATTAGTAATGGAAATAAGTAAAGTGTTTAAGCAAATAGATAAGAGCGACACATTCCATTTAATCAATTTAATAGCTTTCCCTGCAAACTATCTCTGCAGCACGATAATGTAAATATTTTGGCCACGTTCCAGATCTGTGCCCAGATTATTTAGCACGCCACGTGTGTGAACGTGGCTTAATAAATGTTGGTGACAAACTCAGAAACAAAAAATTCCCAAATGAATGTTGCAGCATTCTCGATACGCTGTTATCAATGCTCCTCCCATATCAACCCGGAATGCGCGGACATCGACTCTAACACCACGGACAGCCCTTTTTTGCACAAATGCGAACAACGCGAAGACTACCAAATGTTCTGCAGGAAGACCGTTCAGAAAATTTTGGACGTCGAAGACATCAAACCTCGCATCAGCAGAACGTGTGGGTGGTACATTGCCAAAAGCAATAGTAGCAGTTGTGTGGTCACTGATAGCGATTTTAAACTAGAAACGAATTGTCAGTGTTTCACCGATGCCTGTAATACCGGCACACGGTTACCAACATTGGGTTTTTCCAGTGTATTCCTGCTATTTGTTGGAACTAGTCTCGCCAACTAAATCTAATAAGTTCCTCGTTTATATTTATTAGGAAAAATAAATAAACTATATACTCATTTTCCTGCTCGAATTGTTAGTATTAGTAGTCTTCTGTGACGATAGGACGAAATAAAATACAAATGAGTCTGAGTTGTTTTTATTATTACCAACTTGATATAAGCAAATTGGGGAGATCTGCAATACCGATACAGAGTTGCCATAACAAGTAGCTATTTTATGACACAATGTAGCCAACCACAAACATTGCACTCACCAAAACATGTCTGGTAGATATGTTAATATTTGGCGTAATATAATGTAATAACAAATTTCACAAAGTCAAGCACTGGGTCAAAGCACTTAAAATTGCTTAAGATCTCTGATAGTTACGATTTCATGTTATTACTAAATTTATTACTCAAAACTGCACAATTAATATTTTTACGAGTCCTAGGAATCGTGAAGTGATGACTCTTTTCTTATCTTGATTTTATTGATTTCCATCGACCTCCAAGTGATGCAAATAATACGAACCGCGGTTATGAATAATAAACGCCGCATCACACGTGGGACTCAATTAGATGTCTAAAAATAAATTTTCAGTCGCTGAAAGCTGCAGCGTAGTTGTGCGATCACACGAATTTGTGCGTTTTCAAAATAATAACCAGGTATGTACTTTGTTTATTGCTCCAAATTCGCGAAATCGCACTCGTTTAATCCGATTAATCTTTGAAATTTCCTCAATTGCGTTTAAGGTCCCCGAATTGAGATTTCAACACGACGATGATAAGATCAATCTCGAGATGGGTACTTATACCTCTACTTCTCGTGGTTGTGATCTCTCAAACAGGTATCAACTCCAAATCGGTTATTCCCCTAATTCCTGAATTGTGTCGTGCTCCAGGTTATAGTCTTCAGTGCTTTAGCTGTTCATCTGAGACCAACTCTACTTGTATGGAAGTTAAGGATGTGGACACATTCCTGCTGAAGGAGTGCGAGCATTCGCAATCTTTCTGCAGAAAAGTCATCCAAACTGTCGTCGAAGCCTCCAAGACAATCGTTACAAGAACTTGCGGTTCTTTGCCGCACGAGGCCCACTCAAACGACTATTGCTTAAGATCCAACACGAACTTTATCAAAGAAACAAATTGTCAATGTTTTTCGGACGGCTGTAATACCGGCAATTTGTTACTGCCTCACGCTCTATTTGTATCGATTCTATCTGCGATAATAATTATGATATCAGTTTATTAAAAAGACAGAAAAAAATCGAGTTGACGTTAGCGATAGCAAAGCGGTATATTTTTAGGAATGATGATGGTTTAGGGTTCCAAAATGCGTAGTGTTTGGAACCATGCTGGGTTAACGAACTTGTGATAGTGAGTATCTATTGCGGCCACGGCCCCAATTTCGCCGCCAACTTTTCGGCTTGGAACAAATAAAAACGGCGCGAGGGCGTAACGGCGGTGGCCCAGATGCGACGCCACACAGGCGTCGCGACGTCTGCTTCAACAAATCGGCGAAAAAATCCACTGCAAGTGTGTAAATGTAATTTCTGATTTGTTCAATAAAAGCGCAATCGTTTTGACTTCGTTGTACAATATTGACAACGAGGCCTTCTTACAAAACGACCTACATATATTAGTTAAGTATTTATTCGCTCTTATCTCAACGCTGATGTAGACTGACAAGTAAAGTTTTGTTACCGAACTACTTAAGAATACGTTCGTAGTTCAAATTGTTATCGAAGGAAGTCGATCATCAATTTGTTCAATCTTATCAATTTTAATGAGATGTATCTGTTCGCAGAAAACACGTTAATAGAAGCAAGGTGCACAAGTTTGATGAAATTTTAAATGTTCAACGATTCCATTTAGAAGCAGAAACTGTGAACCAAATAATATAAAAAAGGATACTTGGGATGGACTTAATTTTTTGTTTTATTTTTTACAGTGTAGATATTTGACAGGAAATGTAACCTAAATGTCTAAACCACGTCGAAATCGGCGTCTGAAGATTTAATTTGTTGAGAATTAAAACTGTAATGACTTTTTCCATGGACCGCTTCACTCATCTAAAAATAGGTTAAGTCTAAGTTTGTTTACTCATTAATTTAAATAAATAAATTAGTTTTTTGTTTCTTCTTTGTGTTTAAACATTTCATTTCTGTTTTCATTAAAGGGTCAAGGCTAGTATAAAATATATTATTATGACATGTAATATGGAATTTTCGGGTTATTTAATAAATAGATAAAAAAATTAAAAATGTCTGATTTCTTCAACTCCGTGTCAAACCTATACTTCCTACACTCTAACAGATCCGAATACCCTACTCTAAATCCTTTTCACATTTCACTATTACATGTGCTAAAATTGGAAATTGATTATTATCTGCGTTATTATAAAGTGGTTTCAAACGAGTATCTCAAAATTTTACATCTGAATTTGGAGTCTTGGAATTGGAGCTTAATATTGTAGCACTGTACCTCTTTTTACAAAATGAACGATTCGATTTAGGTCAAATAGAAAAGTATATGCTACGACCCAAAACTAAAGGTATCATCCGAAAATAACAAGCATGCAAAAAAAGATTCAGAGTGGGCCATTCACTTTGGTATCCGTTTATTAGAAATTTGAAATTAAGTTTTCAGTAGACAACCATTTCGGGCATAAGATATATATAATATATTTTTTTTTAAATTCTCCGGGCGTTTTTCAGCAACTTTTCGGTCGACAGTTTCTAAAATGTGGTGATACGTGAATGTCAAACGTCTACACTGTAAAAATAAATCAAAAGCTAGATTGCATGGCCTCTTCTGAATCCTTTTTCTTTTGTATTCCCGTTAGGTGTGTACGTAAATACGCAAGATTGTTATCCATTACATGCTGAAGAAAGTAAAATCTCCACAATTTAGATTTCGTTCAAAAATATCCTGTTAGATTACTCAATTGGGAGCTCCGATATGAATATGGAACAATGAGAATCGACATTGGAAAATCGTGCAATGATAATCCTTGAAATTCTGCAGATAACGCCACTCACAGATAATACTTTTTGAAAATTTCTAGTATTTGTTCCAACATTTCGTCGTTATCTCTCGATTATGCGACGATTGAATATGATAAAAATATTCCTGAATAGAATTTTGAGGACTGACGTTTGCGAAAACATGTATTGTAATCAAAACTAGGCGGAAGGAAGTCTGCCAGGAGAATTTATTACCACGACGCGAAGACACGCACAAGAAAAGTGCAAAGATTTCAATTACGCGGTACAATTCCTTCAATTCTAGCGTTTGGGCCTCAAAATAGGACCTCCTGTAATGTCTTTTTATTATTTTTTCGTCATTATAGCAGCGATTCTTATCAGAATTGGACGTGATAGCTTGTGCACGCAACACTGCGGACGTTGACCTTCTCCAAAGGGTGTACAGCATGCAAATGTCCACTACATGCATTCACTCATTGCGTCACGACGCTCTTAACCCCTCGTCTTGCCTTTACCCCTTCTGGCGCCGGAGCGTCGCGGCGCCGCGCACGTTGTTTACTTGACGAGTTCTTTCACTTAAATTTCGACCGTCCCGACGCCAACTCCAGCATGCTCCTACCCTTGTGTCTTCTCCTCTTAGCCGGTTTGGAAAAGGGTAAGTTTTGGCATTCACTATTCGGATGCCCTTTACGCTACGTCAATATCGCACTCGCAGGATCGTCTTTGAGGTGCTACAGCTGCATCTCCACCGAAGACGAGGCTTGCATCAAGCTAGATAAAACTCGGGTTCCTCTCAACAGTTGCGGCCTCGAAGAACTGAGGAAAACCGAACGCCACGCGGTGCAGATCCACGAATCCCTGAAGAAGATCTACGAAGTGGACGCCGCCCAAGAACCTCAGCTTTCCTTTAATTGCCTCAAACAGCACACAAAGTGTGAGTACAATGGAACGATCGCTCTTAATCGTCGGATGTTGGATATTGTCAAAGTAATCTGGGTTCTAATCTCAACGCGGTTTTAACGTTCTAAAAAACCATGTGGAATGTTTGGCTATTTTGGTCTGATGATGGTTTTTTCCGCAGTGGGAAACAAGCACATAGTCCTGCGAGGCTGTCAACTCGCCCCAAGCGACCAACTCGACATCTGCGTCCAAGTGAAGAAGGAAAACAAAGATTTCCTCTTTACAAATTACTGCTCGCTTTGTAACAGCGACGCCTGCAACATTGCTTCACTCCGACGCCCGCTCGAGGCGCTTCTGCTCTTCAGTGCAGTGTTGCCAATCGTTTTCCTCCTGCTATCCTAGGCAAGCAGCGTTTTCTACGTTTTCCAACATGTAAAAGCCAATAAAGTCGTTTATTATTGCCTGTCTCGTTTTCGTTATACAACGCTGCTGATTCTGGTTCTTTGGCACCTGTGTGGGCATTTATTAAGCTAATTAGACGGCTAACTAGCCATTTTTGTAATTCCGTAACAATCAACTATGGAATCCTCGTCCTTATCGCGAACCGATTTACTCTAATACCTCCTACTGCTTTGTTATCCGATAACAGCTTCATCGATCAGTGCAGATTTTTGCGATATATATTTCTTATCTCCCTCTTGTTTTTATAAGCTGAGATTTGAACAGGTTTTCAGTAATTTGCGGAGTAAAGCCACCGAGTTCAGGATGAAGGGTGAAATTGCGATTTGTGTATTTGTGACAATAGCCGCGTTGGGTGAGTGACTGTATTAGCATCGAAGTTTTATCGTCATCATTTCTGCAGGTGATGCCTTAAAATGCCCGACGTGTAAGGGCGCGGAGTGTCGATCACCAAATATACCTTTGCAAGAGTGTTCCCTGGAAAATATATATCCCGTTGATAAAATTTCAGAAATTGGTGTGTTCACTGCTGACAGTGATTTTGCATGTCTTCATGTCCGCTATGAAAATGGTAAGTGTATAAAACTAAAATGAGTGCTGTTACTAAGGTTTACGTGGTTTATAGAAGCAGGGTTGGATGAGATTGGTCAGTGTATCGCGGCTCCTAAAGGAGTCAACGTTTGCGACAATTTGAGAATGGAGTTGAGTGTGGACGATTGCAGCATATCACGACCGCTGGTAGAAAAACGATTAGTCTCTTCAGTAGGAAAAAGAAACGAAAATTATGAAAACAATGATTTAATTGAAAATGGACCTGAAAATGAGGGTGGAAATGGAAACGAAGGAGGAGAAAACGAAAATGATGATTCAGTCTCAGATGACCCTACTACTCCCACTGATTCTACTACTACGCCTCTCTCTACTACTTCTTCCGATTCTAGTTCTAATTCTTCTACTACGACTCTCCCTACTACTATTTCCTCCGATTCTACTTCTGATTCTTCTTCTTCGACTCTTTCTAGTTCTTCTTCGGATTCTAGTACCGATTCTTCTACTTCGACTCTCTCTACCTCTTCTACCAATTCTAGTTCCGATTATACGCCTACTGATACGACTACATTTAGTTCTTCTTCCGAAACTAGCTCTACGTCTACTGATACGACTACATCTAGATCAACAACTCGCTCTACGCCTACTGTTACGAGTACATCTAGTTCAACATCTAGCTCTACGCCTACTGTTACGACTACATCTACTACATCTAGTTCTACATCTGGCTCTACGCCTACTGTTACGACTACATCTAGTTCTTCGTCCGAATCTTCGTCGGAATCAACGGGAAGCACTGACTCAACGGAAAGCACTGAAGGTACAACTGAGCAACCTGGGGGAGGGGGCGGTGGCAGTTCAGCGTTCAACAACATTTCTATATTACTTTTAGTTGTAACAATGACTTATCGATGGTTCTTATAAGACGGATTGCATTTGCAAACCTAACCGAAAAGGAATTCGGGATTAGTTTAATTTATTATGTTTGTCTATAATAAACCGTGTTTTTATTATTAGTTCTTGTGAATTCCGAGCTACCCTGAGCAAAACCAGAAGTTCATTAGGTCTTTAGTTATTTTGCCAATAAAACATATGTGGATGATTGCTTTGTTATTCTTAAACGACCAAATAAAAATAAAATAGACACTTTTTAAAAGGAAAAATTGTGGTTTTCGTTTTTCAAGGAAACATGTGTTCTCATTGTGTTTTTGTCAAAAGTGTCAAAATGGCGAATGTTACTAATAAACATAAATAGAAACAATTGTATCTACCTTAGATACAATAGCAACAGAGCATCAGAGCCAGCTAGTGATCTTAAGTAAATTGAATAAATTTTACATCATAATATGTTTCGTTGAAAATCGTTTAATAATAGGCGTATCGATCACTAAAAAAAATTTACAAATTCAATTCTCTATCGAAATCAGTTTCTCAATTTTACGAATTTATTGCGACATTTTTTTAAGTTAATATACGACCTTGTAGTGGAAACGCCAATTATTTTGCTATTATCGGTCATTTTGCTTATTTATTTATTGTGAGCAGTTCAAAAGTTATGATTTTTCTAACGAACCCTTGCACTCAGCCATTTTTGCATAAAAGTTGTCATATCTTCGTCACCATAACAAATAAGTAAACATAGTTCAGATTGAAATGTAGTAAAAAAAGTAACAACGTTAAAAAAATTTTATTCTTTTTAAAATAAAAAAGTTGAAGGCCACTTCCAGTATAGTCGGAAATGTAACTTTGATCAAAATATTTTAGAAAGGTAGAACGCGCGGAACAATGACCGTGTGCCAAATTTTAAATCACCAATTTTTTTAGAATTTGAGAAACCACTAATGAATAAAAAAAATTACCCTGTATATTATAAATTCCTCACTATCAGTTAATAAAAATCAAGTAAAAAGAAAGAAGTATGAAAGTCTCGAAAAGCGGGAACAAAGCAGACATCAAACAACACGCACGCCCTCCCAAAATCTAAAAACACCCAAGAACCCAGCTCTCCTTCGATGATCTTGAACAAATACGAAAATGGTACAATAGTTTTTATCTCTAGATTTGGATGTTGCTCAATATTATCGTAATCTAGGTTTCAATCGCCAAATTTCCGTTAGAGTCAATAAAACGGTTTAGCTTTCGTGGAACTTAATCTGGTAAAATACATAGAATTTTTGCAATTAATATACAGAGTGAATTTAACGAAACTGAACAGTGTGGAAAAAAGCAAGGTTGAGTAAACGTTTACGTTGACACATGACTAGAATATCGGACTAGTTTGGAAAAAATTGAGATCACGGATTGGGTTTAGTTTGAGGAAATGCTTTTTATTAAATTTAGGCCCATGATACAGCACTATAAATGATTGTATAAATAGAAAGATGCTGTGGAACCTAATGTAAAATTTTTACGTGCCACTTTATTGTTATAATGCATCGTTTTCCTCATAGTATTTTCAATGTCACTTTTAATGAAGACGAAAACAACAAAGCTAACAGTAAATGATCAAAAAATACGCAAACGACAAAACAAAAGTAGCTACGTAAAAATCTGCAATTGACAGTTGCACTATTTTTTCTTTACATTTTGTACAATCAGATTAATTTCACTCTCTGCTCTCTTAGACAAGTAGGTTTTCAGTGTTTTCCAACATGTAAAAGTCAATAGAGTCGTTTATTAAAGCTTGTCTTGTTTTCGTTCTATAAAATTCGATTAACGTTACTGCCTTAGATTATAATAATCAATAAACGATAAGCATATTGTGGTTTTCCGAGAAACGAACTTTGGCATAGGTCCCTGCGTCGATTGAGCTAATTAGGGGCCTGAGTTTCGTCTAAATTTGGAAAAATGCTGAAAGTAGCTGAGTTGTTTATGGAAGGAAAGAAACGATTAGGATCTCTCGTCATTACTGATAGAACTGCGCTGATCCTTCGTACTAGCTTTGTCATCCGATAATCGTTTGCTGCATGGATCAATGCAAATTTAGGCAATAAAGATTTCTTATCTCGCTCTTGGTTTTATAAGCAGAGACCCGAACAGGTTTTCCTAATTTGTGAAGTGAAACTATCGAGCTCAGGATGAAAAGTGCCATTGCGATTTGTGTATTTGTGGCTTTAGCCGCCTTCGGTGAGTGATGGAATTATCATCGCAGTCTTAATGGATACGATTTTTGCAGGTGATGCCTTAAAATGCCCGACGTGTAAGGGCGCGGAGTGTCGATCACCAAATATACCTTTACTAAAGTGTTCCTTAAGAAATATATATCCCGTTGATAAAAATTCAGCAATTGGTGTGGTCAATGCTGACAGTGATTTTGCATGTCTTCATGTCCGCTATGAAAATGGTAAGAGTATAAGTTAAAAATGAGTGCTGTTACTAAGGTTTATGTGGTCCTCAGAAGAAGGGTTGGATGAGATTAGTCAGTGTATCGTGGCTCCTAAAGGAGTCAAAATTTGTGACAACTTGAGAACGAATTTGAGGGTGGACGCTTGCAGTATATCACGGCCGCTGGTTGAAAAACGATTAGTCTCTGCAGAAGGAAAAAAAAACGAAAATTATGAAAACAATGATGTAATTGAAAACGGACCTGAAAATGAGGGTGGAAATGGAAACGAAGGAGTTGAAAACGAAAATGATGATAATAATGGAGACGAGGATAATAACGGAAATGAAGGTGGAACTGGAAACGAAGGGGATGAAAACGGAAATGAAGGTGCAGATGAAGACGAGGGAGGTAACAACGGAAATGATGAAGAAGGAGACAAAGAAGGTGACAATGGAAATGATGATAATAAAGAGGATGAAGATAATAACGGAAATGAAGGTGAAGATGAAGACGAAGGAGGTAACAACGGAAATGATGATGAAGGTGGAGACGAAGGAGGTGATAACGAAAATGATGATAATAAAGAGGATGAAGATAATAACGGAAATGAAGGTGAAGATGAAGACGAAGGAGGTAACAACGGAAATGATGATGAAAATGGAGACGAAGGAGGTGATAACGAAAATGATGATAATAATGGGGATGAGGATAATAACGGAAATGAAGGTGAAAATGAAAACGGAGAGGACGAAAACGGAACTGAAGATGAAGATGCAGACGGAGAAGATGAGAACGGAAGTAATAACTCCACAACTTCGTCTTCTACTGCTTCGACTAGTTCTTCTGATTCTACCACTACTTCTTCTTCTACTCGTTTTACCACTTCTCTGTCTACTTCTTTATCTAGTTCTCCTTCAGCTAGTACTTCTTCATCAAGCTCATCTAGTACTTCTTCATCTAATTCATCTAGTTCCACGTCTGAATCAGCGGGAACCACTGAAGGCACATCTGAGAAACCCGGTGGAGGAGGCGGTGGTAGTTCAGCGGGCAGCCAAATTTCTTTATTACTTTTAGTTGTTACATTGACGTATAGATATTTCTTGTAATTTGACTAGTATTTTTATAAAAAATCTTAAAAGAATGTTATGTATTAGTAGGTAAAATTTATAATGCATTTGACATAAAAGGGCTTTTATACAGAAACTGGATCGATTGATATAAAAAAATACAAAATATAAATGAATGAAAATTTGTGGACATACGAATATCGCTGGTGCCAGTTCGTTAAAAAATAATTGCAACTGTGCTTCACTTACGATTATATCAACTTTCTTATTTTAAATGGAACTCCTCTATTATTATTACTTTTATGCACACTTTATGCGAGCATTCCTATAGATATATAACTCTAATAGCTTTAGAGATTTTTACATTTATATGTGAAAAATTACGTTTATTCAACCTGCATCGTTGAATTACATCTCGGAAGACTGTTTGAACTTATTTATTATTAATAGAAAATGTGCTATTCAGATCCGGGTAGGATAGTTCTTGTGAATTGCGAGCTTTGAACAATGGCGGCTCAATTTTGACAATAAAACATAAGTGGAGGAGGAGTATTTTGGAAAATTTTTTCAAGAAAATTCTGCTTGTATTTTTCACAACTTCTGGTGGCAACAATGTAGACGATAATCAGTTTGGCACTCGATTAGATCGGAATGGCCATCACCGAGCAATGTCGCATGCACGCAATGACAGTGGCAGGTAAACGACCAGCAGTCGCTTTCCTGAAACATGCAAATAAAGTGCAATGACATCGGTCTCTTGCATTGTTATCACAACCCTCGTGGTGGTCTCCCTCGCCAACCTCGTCCTTCTCGTCCACGTTATAATGCACTCGATGTCGAAATGCGACAAACCCACCACCAAACGCATTCCTAAACTCCAAAAACGCGACAGCTCCGTCCAGGTTCCGAGTCCCGCCTTCAAGTTCCTCGCCTCGTTAACTCTGAGTGACGAATTCGTGTGTGGTGCAGCTGTCATCAGTAAAAAATGGGTACTGACAGCGTCTATTTGCGCGCAAGTGGTCCTGGACGAGCCCAAAGAAACTCTCAAAGTCAACGTCGGAGAGGTGCGTCACGACGTTGAGAAAATCGTCGTCGGAGATGTGGGATTAGTGAGCACCACGCAGAGCTTCAAAGCGAAGGACGTGGCGAGTGTTCCTTTGCCAACGAAAAATTTCAGATATGTCGCTCAAAGTAACGCTACAGCTTTGGGATGGAATAAGGAATTTCTACCATATAGCGTAGCGACAAAACTTCTGATTCGACAGCAATGTCAGGATAATTACAACACGGGAGATGCTGCATTCTGTGCTGAGAGGAAGGTTTGCAGTGTGGATTCGGCAGAGTTTTTGATGCAGAGAGATTTGCTGATTGGAGTGGTCGCCTTTCCGATTGACTGTGACAAAAAACCGGTGATTTACAGGAAGATTGCCTTTGCAGAAGAGTGGATTAGGCGTAATAAAATCGGTGCCGTTTTCAAGGGAAGTGCACAATAGCTTTACCCGATATTTTCTTTATTTGTTGTTGATTAAGCGGTAAGATAAGATATTTTCGTTGCACATTTAAATGAGCACAATGAATATGCGGCGTTTTAAATGATTCACGTGCAGTTTTAAAATTTCCACGTTATATTGTACGTGTAATTTTGAGTAGAAAGTTCATGAGATTAGATACTGCAGTCGCTCACTCGCTCACTCAACGCAACAGAGGAATCAGAAATATGGGAAAGTTAAAACTAAATAAGGCGACGTAAAGTTTCTGAAATTGTAATTCGTTGTAGTGAAATGGTTAAAAGTTATTGTACTTTTTAATATTGATAGATTTGGAATATAATTTAAAATGTCACTTGTGGAAAATTAGCAAAGTATTTATTCTATCTATCTGTCTATTCAAAGTTAATCATTTTATTCTCGTCCAAAGACAATTCCATCCTAGTTAGATCACATAACTTTGTCATTTAACAAGTTTTTTTTCAAATTTGGTACAGAATCCTTTATCTCAGCTTCTGTAGTCTGTAGCTCAGTTATTAGTTGGATTTTTGATATTATGCAGAATTAATTACATTCTTGGGCGCATTTAAAAAAATATTTTTGATTATACAGAATGTCCCAAAAAATGTGAAGTCATAATGATGTATATTTTTAAATTGCATGCTATATATTTTTTGTACTCATTAGGGTACATTTTTAGTTGCTTACATATTTAAAAAAAAATTCAATTGGATTAGACATAACTAAAAAAATAGAAACTAGAAAAAAATGATCTTCTACCTCTAGTTTTAAAAATTTATAAAATATACAAGTAGTGCCCTCTTGATAAAATTAGTACTAACTATGTGTAATTTTTGTACATTTTTAAAACTAGACTGGGAAACAATTTTTTTACAGATTTCTGAAACGATTTAAAAAAAATTATGTAAGTTTATAACCCCAACAGGCAAAAAAAATTTTTTTAGTGAAAGCCTACACACTTTTATAAATTTTAGAAGAAAGTATTAAAAATAACTTAATAACATTATTAATCGTTACAAGTTTACAATAAATAGATTAGGTGTGTTTGTAATAATAAATTTATAAAATGTGATTTTTTTATTTTATTTATCTAGCAAGCAATTGTCTGTATTTAGGACATATTTAGGAATATTGAAAGGTTTTTTGGTTCAATTTAAATGTGCGTCTCGGAAGAACGTGGGTGAAGCAAAAGAAAAACTGAAAGTCTTAAATCAACAAACGAAATAATAGGTACATTATTTTGACGTAATTAATTGGATTAAAATATATACCTCTCCACCTGAATGTCAATTTTTGTTTGTAATTTTTTTGTGCAAAAACGCTAAGTTTGTCATTTCTTTTATTGATTTACTACTTTAAAGAAAGCCATCATAAACCGTTTGTAAAGAGCTGACTTTAATTAGGACAATTTGTTGTTATCTGTCTGGTTATCGTAAAATATGTCAGTCTAGCACTTGAAAAATGTTATTATTTCGTATTCGACATTAGTTTATTTCACAATCATTAAAAAATATATTTTTGTTAGGAAGATATTTGAGAAGATAGAGACGTTGTAAAAATGGGTTATTGTTTTTTAAAATATTCTCCGTTACTGTTTATGCAATTATTCCCATTTTTTTTCTTATTTAATTGAGACTTGTGGCAGGAATGCAAACTATTTTATATACATATTATTATACATCAAGTTTACCGATTCAAATTAATTTTTCCTTTCAACTCAAACTTTTTTTAAAATTCCAGTTTATTCCGATACAAACTCGGATTTGCTCGATTTTTTCAAATCGAATAAGTGGCTACGAATTTACCAAAATTGTAAATTTTACCAGTTGCTAAATCAGAGATTTTTAGAACTTTTTCTGACAAAAAGTTAGTGTTTAAATCTTTGTTTTTGGTAAAATCGAATTGTAAACACAAAAATGTAAATTAATGTTAAAAGCTAGTTTTTTAGTTAAAACATAAATTTGGCAGCCACCAATGAGTTAAGTGTGTGGTGTGTTGCAGAACACTTTGATATTTCCTTTATTCGAGCATGGATGTATGTACGAATACAGATTTCTACTCTGACGATTAACAAAAACGTAAAATAAAACATTATACTCCTATTAAAACTTGAAGGGACAAATAAATTGTCTGGTATCCACTTTAGATTAAGTTATAATGTTGTACTCGTTAGATTTTATCAAAATTTTTGTTTCCGCTTATCAATAGCGTCGTGTATCCTATGAAAAATGTGCAAAAATTCAATAAAATTGATTATAAAACTTGTTTGGGTTTTTTATTTATAGTACAAGGAAAATTAATGTAATTGTCTACCAAAGCTAGATAAACTTTAGATAAAACATAAGCTACAACATTTAGTATCAAACAATAAAATTGTACTACAACGTGTAGTTTTGTAATTTTCAATACAACAAGCTCCTTATAGATGTAGTTATTACATTATGATCAGCATTTCTTATAACAACTTGTCTCAATTTTAACAATTTTCAAATGAGGAAATTGGAGTTAAACAAAACGTGCGTATAAAAATAAAACGAGACTGCGTAGGCCATGGAATATCATCGACGTTCGATAGAGTGTAGCAGAGTTTGACCTTGTGTTGGAGTAATTCGAAATTAAGTTTTCTGCTGACAACCGCTGTTTCGGATACGGTGCATAAAATCAGTGGCGGCTCGTGATCATTTTGTTAAAGGATATAACTAATATAACTATATAACTAATTATTTAAGGTTTCTTCTGTTTTACTTTCATTGAATTGGTAAAACACTAATTCCTCTTAATTTAAACTACTGCAGAAAAATAAAGAAAGTTATTTTTTTACATATTTATTATTTTTTGGAACCGCGTTATAAAAATATTTGTTAGATTTCCACTTGAAGTGCTGAATCAATTAAATGTATTACATTTTTGTGTTTAAACATAAATCTACATGTTACCTAATATGATCCTGTTTTTTTGTACGGCGCTAAAGTGATTTATATTTTTAACAGAGCAAAATTCCGTGTTTCAAAATATCTTCAGCATTATTCAAAAATAAAATATATGGCAAAACAAAACAATTGTTTGAAATTAAACTACCCGTTAACCATTTACATTTCCTGTAACAAGAATTAAGAAATTCTCGAGACAACTTATCCTAATGTATCAAAAACGACTCAAGTCTGGTCGAGGAACTAGAGGATTTGTGACGAACAATTTATCTATCATAATAAAGCCGAGTAATTGTAAAATTTTTATTTTAATGGAAATCTGACCAAATACCCAACCCCCACAAAAGGGTTTGTCAACTGTGAAATGACGCTAACAAACAAAGATGATGTGCGTTAAATTCAAAATTCGACTTCTGATTGGTTGTGAGACGGTGGGAGTGTTTGTTTCTTTGTGCACGGAAGACTATACCCCATCCGAAAAAAGTACCCAATCACGAACTAACAGTCCTAAAAAAATCAGTACTGGTGCCATTCCTCCGCTGTGATTGGCGCAGTGAGGTTAATTTTTTCAAACAAAAAATTGATAAAAAGCACGGGTCGGGCGTTTCCATTCAAATTCGGTTCAAATAATTATTGATACGGCCCGAAGCCGAAAAAGGCCAACTTCAAGAAGCTCCTCACAAATTTTGATAGTTTTTTGTCCAACAACTCGCTAGCTAGATCTAAAAATTATTACTAATAATAGTTACAATTTCTAAAAAAAAATTAGTCATTAATATCAAAAAATATACCGACTGAGTTCGTGAAGACTTTAAATTTGAGAAAAAATGTCGAAGATGGTGGAATAGCCATTCCCATCCCATTCTAAAGTTGTAATGTGAGTTGCCAACATTTTTACAAAATTTTTGTGTTTCGCACTCATAACCTTTACAACTTTACACCGAATATTTTCTGCGATCGATGGCGATAAAAAATTTATGTGCTAGGAAAATTTGTTTTTTTAATTGTTTACAAAAATATGGATGCATCATTACCGAACTCAAGTCGTTTATTTATTTTTTAAAATATAATAAAAACTGCACGTAATTAAAATAAATTGGACACGTGTACACAGGAATAAACTATCCAAAATATTTATAAAATGTTACTTTATTTTTGTCCCAAATTTAAAATATATATAACAAAATCATGCAAAATAAAATTTTCGTTATTTATAATTTTGTAGATCAAGATTTAAAAAAAGAGAGTAGATCGCCACATTCTTTTTTTTTTCATTCACATAAAATAATTATTAAAAGTAATTATTTAAGTTGTTCAGTTTTTATAGTGAGGGTCTACCAGTACATTAGATTAAAGTTTGTAACAATTTCTAATGCATTATATTTTTTAATAATTTAATAAAATATATTTTTTTTACTTTTGTCGGAAAACTGTATAAAAACCAAAAATTACTCTAGAGCTAGTCAACGTATAAATTTGTATTATTAAGTTGCCGAAGAAGAATAGTCAGATAAAGTAACAGGATAAAGATGAAAAAAAGTAGAAGTGAGTTATTGCAGCATCATAATTGTAACGCACAAGCTTAATTATGCAGTCACAATCAAATAATAAGAATACAGCAGCTTCACTTACGGCACATTTAAGCACAAACTTTGACTTCAGAGATATTTTCAATTTGTACTAATTTTGTATAAAATATTTGCTAAAGTGTTAAATGTTCATGCAGTAATGTGTTTTGCTGATAAGAGCTATCCATATAATTGTTAACGTGAAATGGATCTATGCATTTTTTAAATTCATAGAAGGAAAATTACTTTTAATGAATAAAATCGATATAATTGTTCAGAGCTATATCAAGACAAAATCACGCTTCTTCAGTTACAAAATATTTTTCTAGAGGTGTCCCAAATGTCCCAAAACAAAATTACAAGACCCACAAAGAAATTATGGTGTAAAATATTCAAAGGTAGGGGTGGTTTTCACTCATTGCAATTAAAAAATATATATTTATATCAGAAGTTAGTACTTTTAGAAAAGTATCTACATACCAAATTTCATAAAAAATTACTTTTTTACCGTTTTTAATTTAAGTATTAAGAGAAACTACATTTAATATAAAATTTCGGCGTCCTCTAACAGACAAGCAAAGCATTTTTCAGGTCAAATTGATTAATTTTGATCTCAAGTATGTGCAGTTTTTTCATGTCACCATTGTTTCGGGATAGCTTGTATGTTTCTCTCAGCAAAAAGTTCGCAATCTGTTCCAGGAACAATCGTTTTTTTTGCAAATTGAAAGCTTTTTGTTTTTTTACATTTTCAAGAGCCATTTACTAGTTCCTTCTTCTAGCAAATCCTACCACTTTTTTCAACTCTGCTATGAAAATAGTTTTTATACATTTAGTCCTTGGAAATCAAAACCATTTCATTCTTGTTTAGTTTTAAGACTTCAGAAAGCAATTATTTTTAACCGTTTGTTCAGACGCGTTTCCTGGAACAATCGTTCTTGAAACTTTTCGAAATTATTTCGCCCTTGCAAGTGGGATGCAACCGCTCTGTTTACAATGCAGTTTGCATCCAATTTCAGGCTGAAAATAGCTCAGCTGCGCACGCCCCCGTTTCATAACACTCTATTTTCAGGAGTTGCTGAATGATACTCTCCTGTAACAACTGTATGACATTTTTCACACACTAATTGCCTGAAATTCATCACAAAATCACTAACTAAGCATGCTATTTTCATCAATTTCAATCATAAATCTCACAATACAGCAAATCCAAAAATACGACTTTAACTTGTTCACGAGTAAAATTTTCAGAATGACTGAAATTAACGCAAATTCCTGCGAGGCATGTGGACAACCAACTGCGCGCATTTGTGAAGAGTGCACACAACATTACTGCTCCAGTTGCAAGGTACAAAATCACTGGCAATCATGTAAGGCATATAAGGTATTAGTCTTCAACAATTTGCTTCCAAAATTCTGACTGAATTATTTTAGTTGTGTGAGTCGCCGAAGTTAGGGTTTTTTGTAGTTGCAGCCCGCGATATACACCCCGATGAGGTCGTCTTCACCGAACCACCCTTAATTTTAGGGTGCGCTTTACCGCCGCTCGATGACAAATTACCTTGTGTGGCGTGCTTTCGGTAAAAAATATTTTTCATTTCTTCAATTGTGCTTAAAAGTCATTTAGTTGCGTCACGAAGCAGGGTTGTATGGTTTGTCCTCAATGTCTTTGGCCTGTCTGTAGTCTCCAGTGCGAAAGAATCGCCACGAAACATGAACCTGAGTGTAAAATTTTGAGTCAACATCAAGACATTTTTTTGGATTCAAGCACCAAGAGCTACAGGTAAAATTAATAGAACACAAGTGAAATGTGACATGTGGAAAATTCCAGGTTCGATCTTCTGCTAGCTCTGAAGACTTATTTGCTGCAAACCACAAACAAGAACGAGTGGAACAAGCTCTTGGATCGACTCCTCAAAACCTCCCCGTAACCGCTGAATTTTTATTACAAGTAGCTATAATTATTTTTTTAGTTGTTACGAAAATTTGGAGTTGTCCCACAAGTTGCTGGAGCAACTTGCGAAATTTCTAAAATCGAATACAAGTTATGTGGATGAGGTCCAGGTGTTTTACCCCACAGCAAGTCTGATTGAGCACAGCTGCCTTCCTAACACTAGTCAAACAATCGGGAACTCATCAAGTGGGTACAAAACAGAAATCCGAGCTTTGGAAGCCATCAAAAAGGACACACCACTGAGTCTGAGTCTGAGTTATGTTAATTTGCTAGAAGGAACCCACGCACGCCGCCAACAACTCAAAAGCAAGAACAAGAAGTGTTGTTGCGACCGCTGCAGCGACCCCACTGAATTCGACACATTTTTCAGCGCCTTAAGATGCATGGGGATTAAATCGGAAGAGTGTGGCGGCGCCCAACTTCCCATAAACCCGCTCAGCTCCGAATCCTTTTGGATTTGCAACAAATGCGGTATACATCTGTTCAACGACCACGTGGTGAACTTCGTCGATCACTTGGGCGCGCAAACGTCAAAAATTATCTCCACCAAGCATACTCGTGAGGACCTGGAACGGTTCTTGCAGAAACTGCTGATCTTCCTCCACCCTAACCACTTCCACGTGTTTGCCATCAAGCAAGCGCTGGTGCAAAACAGCCCAGAGGACGATCTCCAAGAGCTGAGAGAAGAGTTACGCGCGCTTGCTCAGAAGCTGAAGATCAAAATCGAACTGTAGAATTATTAATAGATGTGTTGCAAATTTTCTTGGATCCGGTCCAACTAAGCCATCCGCTCCCTCTATCCCGTCTATTTTTAAAGTTACATGGAAGACATTGAGGCCGTGACGATGGTTGAAAATAGTTGTGCTGAGTGTGAAAAACCGGCGGATTTGAAGTGTTCGGGGTGCAGATTGGTATGGTATTGTTGTAAAGAGCACCAGAAGAAGCACTGGAAAACGCACAAGACGCTATGTCGTGCTTGTGAAGTTGTAGTGGTCGAAGAGGTTGGAAAATGCCTCGTGGCCACGCGGGATTTGAACCCGGGTGACGTCATCATCACGGAAACGCCTTTGGTGTGGGGGCCCCGTCCTCATATGGTCGAAGAGGGACCGGTGCCGTGTCCAGGATGCTGCAGGTTGGATTTTTGCTGAATTATGTGATTCGTGACGATTGTCTTCAGATTGATTTTGTGCGAGGAGTCGCCACGATGTCCGGGATGCGATTTCCCGATTTGCCATCCAAACTGTCCCGGATTGAAAGACATGGACAAGCATGGACACGAGTGCATGATTCTGAGTCTGCGAGAGGTGCGAGCCATCAATGGACTCCACGACTTCTACAGGTAACATTATTTTGAATCTAGGAAATAAGCGTAAAGAAATATGCGGACAAATGCCCACATTGAAAAGCGCAGACATAAATAAATGCGCACAGGAAAAAAGCGCTAACGGATAGTATTTAAGGACATTAGGATAAGTATGTCGAGAATAAATTAAAAAGCGGGAGTGCGAGAGATCAAAACATAAAATCTGAATTTGTACAAAATATAACTTTTTGCAGATACGACTTCTATTATGACGATACTAAAAATTTCAAATTTTTTCTTTTCAGAAGAAAGGAATCTCAGATAATGCATAGGTAGTAATCACATTGTAATTTCCGCCGTTTTATAAAATCACTTATCGGTCATTTTGCATTATTTTGAAAACGGGCCAGAAATTTTTGCCATTTTATAAACTGGCCGATCAGGTACTAGCCGCATTCCCAAACGACAATGGGCGTTATTATTTATTCACAAATTCACTGAAAAAAAAAATATTTAATTTTAAAAATATAGAAAGTCTAAAATCATTTTACTCTTTATTGCGACAGGGCCCGTTGTAGTGGCATCTGTTGTTGCATTTCAATCCACTTTTCAAAGACAAACATCTTTTATATTTTTTGAAACCCTGTCCACCAAATTTGGAGACTTAATTTAGGCATTCTCTCAAAGATGTTGGATTTGTGTCAGAAGCATCCAAGGGCATATCCGATATATTCAGGCGTCCATTTGCCGTGCCTATTTGATTTTGAATATACAGAAATGTGCCAAAAACTTTTTTTGGGTCGATCCAGGTCCTTTAGCATTTTTTCATAGTTTCCATTTAAATCTATTCCTTTGACGCATTCATTTTTTTTACTTGCTACCATTATTTGTTCTTTTTTGCACAATTTACGCTTACTACCGCTTTCAGGACATTTTTTTCCACGACACAAGAACATATGTATTAAACACATTATATAGTAATCGCCCCGAAAGTTGGCCGATCACTCGATACTTTCTGAACATATCACAGACATGCACGCGGTATTACCATCTTCTTTGCACATGTAGTGCAGCTTCAAACCTCCTTGAAACGTTTGTCGACGGTGCGCCGAACAATCTACGCCATTCGTACCGTTCGCTCTTACTCTAATGTGAACGCGTTCGACGAAGACGGGGCTATTGTGCGCGTCCTATCTCTCGTCTGTGTTGCAGCGCTGTCGTGCATCATTGGCGTGCGAACTCTCTGTCAAAATTATAACCTCCCAAACATTAACGTTTTCGAATTTATAACAAACAGTAAGTGTCAATAACTATACGATCTTCTATTTATTAATTCACGTCTATTTTTAGCGTAAATTGATTCAAAATGCCTGGCAGACGGTTAAACGATGCCCAAAAAGCATTTGTGACGTGTGATGGCACGGAGGACGGTTTCGTGTCCAATGCCTCGCTTATATTTGGTACAAAATCGAAGCTTGCGGATTACTACGGCGACATGAATGCCGAACTGTTCATGAAGTGGATAAAAGAGCAATTAGTTCCCAATCTAGAAGAGCCCTGGATTATTGTAATGGACAATGCGTCCTATCACAGCATTGTAGTCGAACGGAATCCTATTGCGGTGTGAAAGAAGTGCCAAATACAAGAGTGGCTACACCAACACAACGTGCTGTTTGAGCACCACATGTTTAAGGCCGAGTTGCTTAATTTAGCAAAACTTAACGTGCCACCAAACAGATACGTAGTGGACAAGTATTTGCAAGAACACGGACACGAAGTCCTCCACTTGCCACCGTACCATTGCAATTGAACTGATATGGGCACAGGTACAACTATTATTTTAAGTACAATACTCATTTTAATAAGTCCATTCAGTGTTCTCTAGGCCAAAACATTTTACGATTCCCATATGGGAGAAGATGGATATGGCGACAAGAAAGTGTTGGAGATGTGGGAGCGATCACTGGCCCAATGCACCCCAGAACAGTGGCGTATAGTGGTGACCTGTACCACCAACCGGCATTCGTGCTAGAATTATTATTCATAGTTGTATCATACATTTGAAATGTAAAGAGGATCAATTAAATTTGTTAATTTGAACAGTTCTATTGAAGTCTTTCCGGCACACACGTTTGAAAGAACCCTAACCCTTTGTAGGAGTTATATTCGAAAAACTAACTGCATTGTTGGTGAAGATGGAAGTGATTGTACTTTCCGAGCCAGCCGTTGGACTAAGTGCTCAACGCATCTGAAATGAAACATCACGCAATATGACCAATAGAAGTTTGCCATTTATTCCGAAGAGTTGGTTAATAAAAATATTAAAGAGAAATATAAATGCAGTTTGTGATAGTGATAAATAATTTTACAAAAATAAATACTTTTTTAAGAGGTTAAGATTTTTTGATAACCTAGAAAACACACGCGGACTTTATATTAAACTACGTTGGGGTTCAAAAACGATCTAATTGATACTTTATTCGAACATCCGACACTTTATTGATATATTTATATATTTTAACTTATTATGACCCCTGCTGAAACAGCACGTCACTGAACACTTGACATCGAATCTCTTAGTTCAGACGATCCGATTCGATTATCGATCAGCCAACTTTCATGGCGTTTACTATACCACTATTATTTGTTTCCCTTTCTCCTTTGTTTCTTCAGTTTATTGATGATTGATTACTGATGATCTAGATACTGCTCCACAATTGTCATCAACGATAATGCTTTATTCAGCTTTAGGATTATCATTGACATCAGGAATAATTTTTGAAACAATTTTATTTCTGTTTGACAATATTGTACTTGATCGGCCCGTTTATAGAATGTCTAAAATCACTAATCAAATTGCAAAATAATACAAAATCAACGATGATTTTATAATGTGGCAAAATTTACAATGTGGCTTCGACACGTACACGAATAAAAACAGAAAACGAAAATAAATTTTTATTAATTAAATAATTGTAGTGGAATTTCGATTTCGTCACTTATTGCCAAGAGAAATAAATTATTTTGAAAAAGCTAGGGTAATTATTCAACCATACGGGCTATAGTACTGAATTAATCTCGATTTATTTATTAATAAATTTAGAAAATAACTTTTGAAAGTAAAATTTTATTGAGGCGAAAAAATAAAATAATAAAATCAATAAGTGGTTTTCTAAGCTGTATGATTGGGAGATTTTAAAATATTTTATAGCAAAATTGTTCATATTGTTTTCTTTTTATTTAGAGCTGCGCAATTTGGCGGGCGCCGTGCGCTTTTTTCCTGTGCGCATTTATGTCTGTGCGCTTCCCACTAAACACACAAAATGAATTTAACCTTTTTTAAACGTTGAAAAGACGTTTAGTCTGTTGAAAAACGGTTTTACGTTGAATCTGAAACGTTTAGTTTTAGTTGATTTTAAAACGTTACCGTTAAATAAACGTTGATCTTTAAACCAAAGGTTTAAAATTCGTTTAAAATAAACGTCTTTTAAACGTTCAAATATGACGTTTATTTTAACGTTTCCATTTAATGAATTCCACGTTTATTCAACATAAATTAGAAACGTTGTTTTTACTGAAATTATAAATGTTATTTCAACGTTTTATTTTATGTTTATTTAACGTTCTAATGTCCCGCCATTTAACGTTATTTGAAACCAAGTATTCAACGTTTTTTTAACGTTCAATCAACGTAATTTTGAAACGTTTTTTCAACTGAAATTATAAATGTTACTTCAACGTTTTATTTTGCATTTATTTATCGTTCTAATGTCTCGCCATTTAACGTTATTTGAAACCAACTATTCATCCTTTTTTTAACGTTTATTCAACGTAAATTAAAAAGGTTTTTTTAATTGAAATTATAAATGTTACTTCAACGTTTTATTTGACGTCGATTTAACGTATTAATGTCTCGCGATTTCACGTTATTTGAAACCTAGTATTCAACGTTTTTTTACCGTTTATTCAACGTAAATTAGAAAGGTTTTTTTTAATTGAAATTATAAATGTTACTTCAACGTTTTATTTGATGTCGATTTAACGTTATTTGAAACCAATTATTCTACGTTTTTTAATGTTTAATCAACGTAAACAAGAAACGTTTTTTTAACTGAAATTATAAATGTTACTTCAACGTTTTATTTTACGTTTATTTAACGTCCTAATATCCCCCGATTTATTATTATTATATTGTTATTTGAAACCAACTATTCAACGTTTATTTAACGTTTATTCAACGTAAATTAAAAAGGTTTTTTTAATTGAAATTAAAAATGTTACTTCAACGTTTTTTTAATGTTTAATCAACGTAAACTAGAAACGTTTTTTCAAGTGAAATTATAAATATTTCTTCAACGTTTTATTTTACGTTTATTTAACGTCTTAATGTCCCCCGATTTATTATTATTATTAAATTGTTATTTGAAACCAACTATTCAACGTTTTTTAACGTTTATTCAACGTAAATTAGAATTGTTTTTTAACTGAAATTATAAATGTTACTTCAACGTTTTATTTGACTTTGATTTAACGTTTTAATGTCCCGCGATTTAATGTTATTTGAAACCAACTATTCAACGTTTTTTTAACGTTTATTCAACGTAAATTAGAAACGTTTTTTTAACTGAAATTATAAATGTTACTTCAACGTTTTATTTGACGTTCATTTAACGTTTTAATGTCCCGCGATTTAACGTCAAATATAACGGATTTTTAACGTTTGGTTTCACTTTTTATCAACGTTTATTAAACGTTTGTTTGTTTACTGAGTTTTAGGTGTGAGCATTTGTCCGTTGCGCTTATTTCCGGTCACCCATTAATTTTACGTCTTTGCCACTTTTTCACATTGTGCTCACAGACAAGACGTGCTACTAGCCCTACGCTGCTTGCTTCTTCAAAAAAAGAATCCGAAGAAATTTGCACAGCTCATGGAGCTGGAGTCTCACCTCAAGCACAGAGGTCCAGACACAGAAGTGTATCGAACAGTGCAAGAACGCACTTATAACCATTTGGAGGAAGCGTTTTTCGCGCCGCTGAAAATCCTCGAATCGCGCACCGGTAAAAAAGTCTTGGAAGACATCTGCAAAGAGACTGTTCACAAAATATGCGGGATCATCGACATCAACGCTTTGGAGATCAATCAAGACGGTGAAGTCTCCGCTCTTTATACCACCGCGTGCATGATGGAACACGACTGCGTTTGTAATACTGTCTACAACTTTGATACCGAAGAAAATGGGTTTAAGATAACAGTCCGCGCGGCTTTGCCCATCAAACGTGGCGACCACATCACTACCACGTACACGCACTCTTTGTGGGGAACTCAAGCACGCCGCGAGCATCTTCGCGAAACTAAATACTTCTCTTGCACGTGCAGGCGATGTGAGGATCCCACTGAACTGGGCAGCTACCTCAGCGCGTTGAGATGTTTGGGGTCGGGACCTGACGCTTGTGAAGGCATACAACTGGCTGTTAATCCTCTGGACGATGCCACCGAATGGGCGTGCAACAAGTGCGACATCAAGTTGAAGAACAACGAAGTGTCGTTCCTCATCAACCAAATCGGGGAAGAAGTGGACCGCGTGCAACTTGCAAGTCCAACCGTGCGCGAACTTGACAGTCTTCTGACCAAAATGTTGACATTTCTGCATCCGAACCACTATCACGTCTTTTCCGTGAAACATTCACTCGTGCAGTTGTATGGATACCAGCAAGGATACACGCCGAGCCAAATTAGCGATGACACGGTTTTAAAGAAGGCAACAATGTGTCGCGAGTTGTTGGACATCACTTCTAAAGTAGATCCAGGAAATTCTAGGTAAAGTCAGTAGGTCAGTGCGTACTGGAAATTGTGCGGTTGCTATTTCAGGCTTCCGCTATATTCGGGAGTGGTCTACCACGAGCTCTACTTAGCAAACATGATCATGATCAAGCGCAAGTGGGACCTGGGGATCAAGTCCAAAGTCAGGTCCATGCTGGTGCTGATCCGAGAATGCCAAGACAGCCTCAACAAAGCCGCAGAAGTGTTGAAACATGAAACTAGCACACCGGCAGGAGAGAAACTGCAAAACCTAATTGCCACTTCGGCTAGGGAGTTCAAGAACTGGTTGGAGCGCAACAAAATCGACTTGTCCAAAGAACTGTAGTTTATTTCAATACAATAAATCAATATTTAGCCCCTGTCTGTTGTACGTCCTCCTCGAACTTCACCTTGGAGTTTCGCGTCTTGTAATTGACCACGAACGGGTTCTCGCGTTCGAACGCCTCGAATTCGGTGCTGGAAAAGCAGAAGCAGCAGACCTCCCAGACGAAGTCTTTGACGGCGCGCTTGACCCGCACCCAAGCCGACAGAGTTTGGTTGAGGAAGGTGTAAAGCAGCGGATTGAGACAGCAGTTGACGATGTGAAGGGCCACGAAGGCGTAGTTCAGGTACCAAGTCCATAACCCGTACTCCGCATCCAAAGACAATTTAAGAATGTAGATGGTGAAATAGGGGAGGCGACAAGCGATGAATACTACCGTCAGCATGACTATTATTTTGAAAGTGCGGATTTTGCGTTCCACTCTTAGATCTCTTGGCACCGCTCGGTCTTTGTGGTTATCGGAATTCGCTGAGGACGTCTCTGACGGGTCCTGCTTGGTCATGGACACGGGTTTGCGGTGCTTCCATACTAACGACGCAATGTTGTAGTAGAACCAAGAAAACACCGCCACGATTGGAAGAAAAAACGTGACGACCATTGCTAGGTAGTAGTCGCGGAAGTTTTCCTTGTCTAGACAGATGCACATGAACGCATTTTCCAGTCTGTACGACGTCGGAGTCATGAAGATTAGAGTTACGTTGACTTGCGTGAAGAAGTCGTACATTGGATAGGATATGGCGAAAGTGAAGCTCCAAAGAACTAACACGCAAACTATGCAACATTTCGGAGAGAAATTCCAGCGGTTGCTCAAAGCGTGCACGACGTTTCGATAACGATCCATTGCTATGAACATCAGAGCTAGGGAACTAGCAATAAAGCCCACCATCTGGCACATGGGTATGAAGGGACACAAGAACGAACCCAGCGTCTGTAAGCACTTGATTATTGGATGTTATATACTTTAGTACTTACCCAAACGAATAGTTCGTGCGAAAACGTTTCCAAATTGTTGGTGGCAATGACTAGAGTGCTCAGAATGTCGGATAAAGCCAATGAGACGATGCAGGTCTTCTGAACGAAGCGATACTTTCTGGAAATAGATTTTAGGAATTAGATGATCTGGGGTTGGGGGTTGTTACCGTTTGGTGATGGAATAGATAGCGGCGCAGTTGCCCACGAGTGCGATTCCAGAAATAACCACGAAGATGCCCATGAAGACATGTCTGGAAGTGTCTGTGAGAAGATGAAGAGTGTCGGATAAAACGCAGTCGCTCTGTTCGACCCTGCTTCTGGTGCTCACATTATGGACGAAGCAGTCGTCGTCGCCCATTTCAAAGCACAAAGCTCCAAATGCGTCGGGATGCAAAGAAGCGATCCGATAAGGGCATAATTTAATAGCGATTTATCTTTGATAAGAGACGAACTGTCGAGATAAAATTTGGCGCACTCCAGCATTAATTGCCTCAACATCAACGCAAATAAACCATAATTGTTGTGTTAGCAAAAAGGCAACGAAATTTTGCGGCACGAAGAATGCGGTCCCTTGTCAGCGTTTCATCGTCGAATTAATGAGACGTCCTCCAAATCCCCGGATTTTCCCCTCGGTCCGTCCAGATTTCGTCTCCGGTGAGAGTTATGGTCGTCGCACACCTGGGCCGTGCCACCCGCAATAATATAAATTACATAAGCCGCAACAAAATGATGCCACTTTTGACCTTTGATGTGGACAGTTTCACGTTACAGCGAAATAATGAACCGCCACAGACGCATTTGTCACGTGATTTCAACGGGGCCGCTGGCGTGGTGACGCCATCTGGAAGGTCCAATGACTTCTACGAAGACCAAGAAATTTCTTTCAAAAATTTGCAGTACTCCAGACGCGATGGTTTTGTAAGGTTCCGGCCGCCAAACTAAAAACCAAATGAAAATGTGATCGAACTTCAGCTCTGAGCTGTACTCGCTTTGTGGAGGAAAACTAAAATTTCAAGTGATGCAAATTTTGCAGAATATTTGCCTTGCTAGTGGCTACTAAAAGGAAAAGGAAAAAAAAATTAAAATCATACACATACACTATTTTCTGTATTTAGCGTGCGTACAAATAAATAGGAGGCTCAGCAGGCCATGGAATCTACCTTTTGTTTTATTGTTTACAGTGTACACTTTTGAAACTGTGGATAATTCAAAAATTTGGTCAAACGACGTCTAAACCGATACCTGCAGATGGAATTTGTTGAAGAAGATACTATTTAATGGTTTTTTGTATTTATTGATTTATATATTTTAAAACTGTATCATGTTTTTTTCTGGATGACACATCTAAAAAATTTAAGTTAATAATTTATTTAAAATAAACTTTCATTTAATTATTCAAAAATCTGTTGGTTCTGTATTTAAAAATAAACAACTAAAATGAACAGATTTTCAACGGTTCCATTTGGAACCTCTGGCATCGATGGATTTCTTAACAACAATTTCTTAATCTAATATGTGTAACTTTCTAATTCAGATTATTATGTCTAGTTTTCTTAGACATTTTCCTATTTTTTATGCATTTGCAAAACATCAAAAACAACGTTGAAGTAGACTTTTTATCCTTATTTTTCTCCCCTAACTTCTAACTCAGATTTTCCCAAAACATCAACAAAAGCCACAGATTCAGTTGATACGTCTGGTTCACATTTTTTAAGAAATCTTTACAAAACAGAGTAGTTTTATTTATTTTTAGCTTAAAAGTCTGGTTCACATTTTTACGAAGGCCATAAAAAATAGGATATTTTCTATAAAAAATTGATGTTTTAATTGATAAAATGGGCTTAAAAACAGGTCATTTTATGTATTTGTTGTGTTTTTGGAAAGACCTACCTATATGGGCTGTATTTGAAACTCAACAAACTTTAACAATTAAAACTTGAAAATCGACTCATTTTCCTAAAAAGTTGATGTTTTGGGAAAATCTGAGTTAGAAGTTAGAGGATAATCCCCTAAATTCAACGTTGTTTTTGATGTTTTGGAGGAAATACAGGTTTTTGTTGAAAAAAATGCATAGAAAATAGAAAAAGGACTAAGAAAACTAGGCATAATAATCTGAGTTAAAAAGTTACACATATTAGACTATTTAAAATAGTCAAATAAAATGAAAATAAAAATGTAAAAAAGAAAATTACAGAATACATTTTTAAAAATAATTTGTTGTATTTATTAAAAGATTTACCAATTATTTTCTCCTCCTCCTGCAAATAAAAAAACTTGTAGAGGGTATCCCAAATTTGACATTTTTGAATAATTTCCCCTATTTCCTGCATGGATTGCCAAAAAGTATATGTCAAGGGCCCGATTTTTGAGAACAGATATCTTGATTAGTTTAAAAGCTAGAGGGCATTTCGTCTTTTAATTTTTTCTGAAAAGGCCCGTAACTTATTTGTTGATTAAAATTTTTTATTCGGTTTGAACCTTTTTTTAGAGTTTTTACGCAGAATATGATAGTTTACTAAGTTGATTTTTTAAGTGTACCATTTTGACTTGTAACACAAAATTGTGGTTTATAAATAAAACATTCAATATATTTTGACATTTTTGAAATCTGCATAAATTAAGCTTATGAACGATCAATCACAACATTCATTCGCTCGTTTCTGGAAATAATATTTTAGAGAATTAAAAATAGTTTTAAACAATGTAATATACAGGTTGATTTTCAAAAAGCGACAGACGCTGTAAACTTTTAATTTATGGTACCATTTGAAAGTATCTACGAGTCTAATTTACTATAAGCTGTGCATTTTTGAATCTTTCTAAGTGTCATAGTAGGTAGGTATATTTCGTGCGAAATTGAACTGAATAATTTGAAAGATATTATTTTTCTTAGCACATTCATATACAGTATGTTCTACTTTTACTTAAAATTAGGGTTTAAAAAATTATCAAAATAAAAAAAATATGACTAAAAGTGAATAAAATCTAGTTGGCGTCACTATAAAACAATGCCGCTTTTCAAATGTCAAAAAGCAGCAAATAATAGCATATTAAAGGACGAGTCCATAATAGCTTTATGAACGAGTTTTTTTATATTATTTTTTCAACTTTAAAATTTAAAAAATTCAATTGAGTCCTTTAACAGCTTTGTTATAAAGTTAAAGTAGAAAAAATAAATTTGGGCAATATTTTTTAGAATTTTTTTATAAAAGAGTTATAAAAATTTTTAAGTGATTAAAATTATTCATTTCGAAGAAATAATTTACTTTTAATCAGATTATTGTTAACGGCAATAATTTGTATGGAAACATGATTTTATTAATTTCAATAATTTTTCAAAAATTAATTCTAAGTGAAATTAATATGGATGTATCAAGAAAATTATATCTTTTAAATTATGTAAATAAAATATGGGTTCAATAAAAAATATCGTGAGTATCGCACAAAATATTCCGTGGTACTTATAAACATTAAAAAATCGTTGACTTTCAAATTGTTGGAAACCATTTAATCTGGGATTTAATTTTTGAAATTTGCCTGTCGCTTTTTTAAAATTATCCTATATATATAATTGAGTAGGAATGGATTAATTTGTTACTTATGAATAGTCTAATAATGTAAAAACCAAATAAAAAAAAGGTTTTACTAAACAAGGCTCAAAATGATAAAAAGCGAAAAATTATAAAAGTATTCAAATGGGGCACCTCTTTTACATAGGCTCTTATTTACATTTAATAGTCCAGTCCTTATATGATTAAAAGTAGAATCTTTTACCCCCTTTATCCTTTCCTATAGAAATAAAAACCCAAGGCGACTCGCCAAGCCAATTAATGGTTATCATACCAATTTGATAAATGGTTATTGACTTGTCGGGAATTACGAGTATACCCATTTTGTTGAAAAATCTTTTACTTTTTAAGTATGTCGCAGATTGTTGAAAAGTAGTGGTAAAATTTGTAAAAGTTTTTGTGGCTAGAATAAAATAATTCTGATTTATTATACTTATTTTTATGCAAATTAAACTTTTAACTAACTTAGACAAAACAGCGGCGGTCGAGCGAGTAATTTCTAATATTACATTATTTTTTTAATATAATTAAAAACAATTTTTAATTCTCTAATATCATTTACGGAAATATTGAATGTCGTATATTGTCGAAAAGCTCAATTTATGGATAATTTAAAAATGTAAAAATATATTGGGTGCTGATATTAAAAAACCCAATTTTCATAGTAACAATTTAGTACATTTAAAAAAATAACTCACTGCACCATTATATTCTATGTAAAAATTCAAAAAAATTAAATACTTATAGAAATATTCATAAATAAAAAAGTAACTTAACAGAAAATGTTAAAAATTGAGAAACGCAAAAAGCGAATCAAAATATCTGTTCGGGAAATAGGGGTAACTACCCAAAAGAGTCAGATTTGGGACATTCTGTACAATAGACTATTTGTTGCTCAATTCGACCTAAAAATAGAACACACTTTTGACTAAACCGTCGAACAGGAGGAATAACGAATTAGCGTTCTTGAAGGTCAAAAACTGTAACATTTGTCCACCTTATTAATGCGTTTGGACACGATTTCCTCACTCCTTCGCTCGAAACAGTTTTGTGTTTTAGCGCTTCTTTGTATTTTTTGGACACAACTCTAAAATTTGATCGTCATTTTAGTTTAACACCTCAATCCAGTTTTTTTGTTCATTAAATCGTTTCGTGGTATAATAACAGTGGGCTCGAGGGCGCTTCACCGGGGCTGAGATCTGTCGGTCCGAAGGCACACTTTCTTGGATCTTCGGTCCGCATTTGCATAAATAACTAGTGTGGCGTTTAGAGAATCGCAGCCGAGTCCGTCCGTCAGCGACGACGTCTCATTTGAATAAATTAAAATGGAACGGGTATCACACACACGGGCTATTTTCTGCCTCGCATTCCCGTTTCGTTTCTGGAAGCGCCGCCGATTTCATTTGAATGCACACACTCTCTGATTTCCCGTGACGCCTCGGACGCGCCTTTACCCAAATTACCCCCAATTCGTTCCCGAGATGGGCCGCGCGTGTGGTCCCCCCATGTTTTATTTATCATCGGACTTTGCCAAATTTTTGCGCGAGATGACCATATAGAGAGACGGACGCCGCCAGATAAATCAAAGACGACGGGAGGCGCGTTTTTTGGACGTCGCCGAAGGAAAGCGCTCACTTGCTTAGTTGGTTTGCGCGGCGGCGGTTGAAGATTTCCATTTCGGAACTCTTTACCAAAAAATCATAAGACGCGTGGTTTCAATGAATTTGTAAGACGAGGAGGGGCCCGAGACGTGTGGGGAGGGGACTCCTGCTGTAAGGACTCGGAGGCCGTCATGAAACACTATTGTAAGGCGCTGAAAGAAATTACCGGCAGTGAGCTTTCGGGCCTGAAACCGATAGTGTGAAGTGGCTGAACGAGGAACTTTACATTTTTCGGGAAGGTCAAGGTAAATGTCATTTATTATGCCGAAATTCGATCGCGTCGCCGTTGTTGTTTTAACTTAATTTGCATTAATTGGCGTTCGATTAGTTTATTGCACCAGTCGCCGAACTGCCTAATTACAATTATTATCAATATTATTGTTATTAAATCTACAATCGGTTGACGCTGTGTGACACTTTCACCGTCATCCGGGGTGGGATAAGCACTTCCTAGTTTCTATTACAGTTAGGTATTAATAAATATTGCAATATTTCAACATTAGCGGCGTGCATGCATACCTCTGCTAACTTGTTAAATGTGACAAGAAATCGGAATTTATTAATAAATCCATTGTCATTCTAATCAGATGGAGGGGGTCCCATCCAGAACTGTAACCGCATTTTTCTCTGACCTGGTTCGAGCAAATTTGCATCGCTCAACTACCAGGATTTTTTCTACAATGCTCCAATTGTGATTTTTAGATGGTGAGGCTCCTATTGCCCACCCTGGCAATTTTGCACCTGGTGGTGGCTCCCACGAGCTGCTGCAGAAGGAAGCAGTCCCGCGAGATTTCGTTTCATCTTCATCCGAACGATACACTTCCGAGCGACTTGCAAATCACGACGTTCCTTTCAAAGGGCCAAATCAAAAGGTAACTCCCAATGTCACAACTCGCGTCGCAGTGCCCTAGGTCTAGGTCTTTCCGCTCATCTGTCTACATTCGCGTTTTATTTGTGTGTAGTAATATTTTTAGCCGGCGTGCTTTATGGGCGTTTCGTGGGCAAAAAACTTCCAAAGCGCTTTGTTTCGCCGCACACGTGCCGAAATCCTAAACGAACCAGAAACGGGAGCAGACGGGGCGAGGTTTGTTTTGGGTTTGGGTGTTTTGTGTTGTGAAATAATTTACAGGCTTGCAGGTGACGCACTTTCAAAGAAACTGACATTTTTACTGTCCCCGTGCAATTTAGTTCGCTCGAATTTAGTATTTAGTGCTAGAACTGTCGTGCCGCCGGTGAATTATAACTCGCATCGATGATTTTGCCAAAATTCTGTACCTCGGCACGTGTCCGTCAAAACGACCCTGACTCTAAGTCTAAATTTACCGCAGCTTCTTTTACACCTCGCACTCGGAGCACGCATTATCCTTGACCCTCATCGCGTGCTCGTCGTCGATCTTGTGGTCCTTCGGTGCCGACAACGCCACGGAACTGCATTTGGTCACAACGGGCATGGACACCTTCCACGTGGAGAAGCCGGCGAGGAGCGTTTACACGTTGCGTGTCGTCGCTCGCGACGCCGACTCTCGCGTCCACGTCTACGTGAGCACCGAGGAAGGCGGGCCCCAGGCGCTGCAGAAGGCCAAATTTGCCAAGTTGCGGCTGCTGAAGCGGCAGAAAGGGAAGCGTCTAACTGTGAAGTGGAATCCCAGGTATGTTGGACAGGTCAGGATCCACGTGATTAATATGGCGAAATGCAGTCGCCTTAGCGATTCTAATTGATCCGCTCTCTGAATGGGAATTAGTTCGTTACGAGCCGAAGAGGCCTCTTCGGCGAGAAAATTTATGACCAGGAACGCGCGCAGATCGCATCACGATTATATTCGATATCCAAACATTTAGCAACAGACTAGCTGGCCCCTGCGAATTATTCGCTTGGGAAATGGGAGATGTTAGCTAAACAGATTGTCAATAGATGGCGCTATGACCAAAATGACGTATGCACTTGGAGTAACGATGGGAGTACTCGAGTACAAAGTATCTAAGGTATACGATTCTTCACTGTACTTCTAGTATTCGAGTACTCTCCCAGTAGTACTCAAATACTTTAGTACACGGATCGGATCGGATCGGAGTAGATCGGAGTACTCGAGAACACAGTATCGAGTGTCAATGTGAATCAATCTTCTATTACCCACTAGCCGTTCGAATACTTGAATTATTTCGATTCAAAAACAGCTAAGGGCCGCTTTTTCAATGGTTAATTTACCTCTAGTTAGTAACGTCTATGGAATTTTTTGCAATTTAACCAATCAAAATGCTACCTTTTTAGTTTAACTAGAGGATTAAGTTTAACCAACGATTGAACTACTTTAAATATTTTTTTATACGCTTGAGATTTGCCAACAAGTCACAGTAGTGATATTTTGTACTAAAAACGTACCTATCTTTGCTTGATTCGATTGAAAAATCGACCCTAATAGTATGAGAAGCAAAAATTATTACTCCTCGAACGATTTTTTATCTTTACGCATGAGTTCGTTTGGGAAATCACGTCGGCATCGTTAAAGACACCTAGGATTTTGACTGAATAAACTATTATATATATATATTTCAATTTTTCAAAACAACACAGTCGCGACTGTGACAGCTGGAAGAGACTTTGACTACGACCACACCGCCACTGAAGATGTCCACCGCAGCTGTGGACGAAACGTTTGGCAGAGTTTCATTGGGGTCACTTGCTGAGTTAGCCTCCCGGGGCGCTCACTACATCCCCCCTTATGGGACTTCGCTTGGAACACGGTCAACAATCCCGATTAATACCACCGTTGTTGATAAAAATTATTCGTTAAATAAACAAAAATTAAATTAAATATATTTATTTAAAATATAAATATAACTATAATATAAATAAAATATAAATTTATTTATTTAAAATATAAATATAACTATAATATAAATAAAATATACATTTATTTATTTAAAATATAAATATAACTATAATATAAATAAAATATAAAAATAACGTACAAATAAAACCATACATGTATAGAAATAAATAGAAAATTATATACAAGCATTCAAAAAAACAATCATATTTGCATGCGAGATGCATGCGAGAACAGAACTGATCCTCGGGTGAGGTATCGTATCGATATCGAACTCCATAATCAATATCGATACTCAGTATCGGTACTCGGATAAGGATTCGATTCTCTAAAGTACACGAGTACTATTTTCTCGATTCCTAAAAGTACTCGATTCTGCCCATCGTTAGCTTGGAGAGTGGAAGATCTTAGTTACGCAGATTGTCAATGGATGGCGTCATGATCAAAAATACAGTATTTAATTAAACAGATTGTCAGTAGATGGCGCTATAACCAAAATATAGTTTTCAATTAAGGGGAGATTTCGGCAGGCAAACGCATGTTAAAAATTACGAAAATTTTTGTTTTATTTATAGAAATATCAACTCAATTTCAATAAATGTGTAATAAAAAACTACGATTCTATAGCGGTACTGGCTCCCTTTCCCTATTTTATAGACAAAAACTTTTTTTTTGAATACGAAAATTGCCTAAAACTACATTTTTAACAAGACATCTCAGCAACGGATAAAAAACCGAGAAATTTGCGTCTGTACCGACATAATTATCACAATACAGATTAAGATTATCATCGTTGTAGGAAATCCCATAATGCAGTGAGCCCCAGTGAATCAAGTAATGATTTAATTAGTTCCAGTATTTGTAAATTTATGATTTTTTGCATCGTTCGAGTTGATAAAATTTTACAAATTAATTTGATTTGGTTGGAGATATATTTTTCAGCTTCAGGTCTTAACAATAATGATTTCAACCGAATCTGAAAGGAAACGCCCGACTCGCGCTTTTTAGGCATTTTTTGCGAGAAAAAATGCACCTCGCTTTGCCAATCACAGCGAAGGCATGGCTCCGCTGCTGACTTTTTTAGAACTGTTCGTGCGTGATTGGCTAATTTTTCGGACGGGGTATAGCCTTCGGTGCCGTGAAAAACACAGAACCAATCAGCGGCCGAATTTTGAATTCAGGGCCCATCATCTTTGTTTAATTGCTTCATTTTGCAGCTGGCAAACTATTCTGCGTGGGTTCGCTCTTTGGTCAGATTTCAATTGAATTTAATTAATTTTACCATTTCAATTCGTTTTTGAGTCGTTTTTTAATCATTAGGATAAATCACCTCGCGAATTTCTTAATTCTTGTTGCAGGAAATGTATGTATATGGTTAACGGGTAGTTTAATTACGAACAATTGTTTTGTTGGACATGTGTTTATTTTTGAACAGTGCTGAATATATTTAATCAAAAACGGAATTTTGCTCTGTTTAAAATCTAAATCGCTTTAGCGCCATACAAAAAGTCATTAAAATATTAGGCAACATGTAAATTATATGATTAAACAAACAATATATAATACATTTAATTGATTCAGCACGTCAGTGTAAATTTAACAAATATTTTATAATTCGGAGACAAGGTCTCGAAGCAAAATTGATTGTTAACAGTTGCATTGAAAAAAAATATTACTATATATTTTTAAATTCAGGGACAATTTAAGTCACCAATAAATAGTTTTTTTTGTGGGGATACCAAAATTCAAAAAGATAAAATCTCTGAAATAATAATATTAAAACAAAACTGCAAATGTAAAAAAAATTTAAAAACCTACACAACTTCATAAAATTGCAAAAATTCTATTTTGATCAATTACTTCCAGAAATAATTGATAGTCGATTCAATAGAAATAAATATATACAAAATATCCCAGAAATGGCAATCTCTCAAGAAATAGCAAAAAAATATTGCCAAAGTTTAATTTACTGTTAAAAAAGAAAAGTTAGATGAAGACGAATGAATGATGAAGATGTACAGAAGGTCCCAGAAATGGAGGACCTCCTGTGAGGTACGTTGTTGGGGAGTCTTCAGAGAGTCAGAAAAAAATAATTCAAAAACTCCTCAGGGTCTAACCGAAGAGATATAAACGGTTGAACACGACAATTGTATCTTCGACATTACGCAGCATTTTAAAAAATAAAAGTACTCCAAATCGAGAGATGCCTTTCTTCTCTCAAAAAATAACAAAAAAAATAATGCCAAAGTTTAATTTACTGTTGAATTAAAAAAGAAATATAAATCTGGGATCGCTGGTGAAAACAGTGACAGTTACCTAAGCACAAATGAAAGACATTACCATGACATCATGGCGATCGTGACCATCTTAAAAATACAAAGTTGTCAAATGAGCATACAGTTTTTGCTAATAACTAAAAAGAACAGGGCTATGTTTTTTTACTATAGTTCTTTACTATTTTTCTTTGACTTTCAACAACGTACTGTACAGAAGGTCCGCCATTTCCAGGACACCTATATAATTATAAAGACAAAAATATTTTTTCATATTTTTGTTATATATAATTTGTACTAGTTTTAAGTATTAAATTGTGACTTTATGTATAATTGTTTTTAAATCAATAGCAGGCACAATAATATTGTAAATTGGACTAAAATATGCTATAAGAGACGAATCAACATGGCGGAAAAATAATGTTGAGATAGTTCAAATTTCCAATTTGCGCTAAGAAGAACCAAGTGAAAGTATATTAGCTCTCTCTAGAAACGAAAGGCCCAACTGCAACTGGGTCCAATAAAATTGTAAAATCCGAACACGAGCACCATCTGACAATTATATTACTGACAATAATATTGTGCTCAAGTTTGAAAGAGGAACTGAGAGCTGTAATTATACTTTCCTGAAATCCCTTCTGATTTCTAGATTAAACAGATTGTCAATAGATGGCGTTTTGACCAAAATACGGGTTTTAAGAATTTTAAAAGAAACATGAACATTTTGATTTGTTTGCTTCTTTTTCGTTGGTAGCGGTGAAGGAAACTCGCAATAATATTGTGCTCAAGTTTGAAAGAGGAACTGAGAGCTGTAATTATACTTTCCTGAAATGCCTTTCGATTTCCAGATTAAACAGATTGTCAATAGATGGCGTTTTGACCAAAACACGGTTTTTAAGAATTTTAAAAGAAACATTAACATTTTGATTTGTTTGCTTCTTTTTCGTTGTTAGCGGTGAATGTAATCTACAAAGTGATGGCTCAATCATTGCTTTTCTTGAGGTATTGAAGGAAAATATGGCGTTAGGACAAAAAAAACACATTTGAGAAATAATATGTTTATGTAAATTGTTAAATCAAAAGTTGTTAACAAGTAATGATTTTACAGCTTAGTGGATCCTCAAGGCACCGACTACTGCTTGGTGGTAACACCCAACGCCTTCATCGGGTCTTTGTGTGGGGCTCATCGTGACGTTACGTGCGTGGGACGCAGAACCCACCACACCCTCACCAACCTGGAGCAAGGCCACAAGTACTACTTCAAAGTATTTGCCATCAATCACCAAACCAACTTCACCTATCCATACGCTTCAACATCTTCGATCTTCGACGGCCGCTTCAGACACACCAGTCTTAAGGACGGCAAACTAACGTTCGCCAACTTGAAGAAGTTGGACGGGAAAGCAGTATTTCGCTACAAAGTCCTGCGCAACGCCACCAAGTCCTTGGACTTGTACGTCATACCATGTGGAGGCGCCATCGACGTCGAGGTGACTTTAAAAGACGCAACGGTTATTCCACCGAAACGAGTCAAGAGCTTTCTGAACATATCCATTCCCAACCCGGTCCCATCGGCACGGTACTACATCAAAATCTTCGCCTTGAACCGCGAGGAGCTGAAGAAAAGCTCCGGGGTTGAAATTTACGCCAGCGCGCGCTTGTCCACGAAAATTCCGCTCCCGACAATGCCGCGCGTCGTTAAACTACAAGAATATAAAGGTTTGAGCACTTGCGACAGCGTCACCGTGGGTTGGATGGCAGCTCCAGGTCTCAGAAGCGTTCACTATTGTTGGACGGCCAAAGAAGGACGGATTCGAGGCGCGGACGATGTCAGAATCGCCAACCAGTGCGGTTTGGAAAGCAGACTCAAGAAGTCGATAGACTTCACGGTGAAGTACTGCAAGGACATCAAGTACGACGACAAAGAGTTGGTATGGTACAATTTGTATTCTTTTGATTTGAAATTGTTTTGTAGACAAGTGGTTGTGCAAAAAATCAGTCAACTGAAGCCGGGACGCTCTTACGTCATCCAAGTGACGGCAAAGAAGCCGAAAGGGAGGTCCTTGTCGTACGATTTGCTTCAGGTGCGCACTAAGCACACTTGCAAGAAGAAAAACTAGAAGAGGCGTGGTCACAAGCGTACCGAGGCTATATTTATTAATTTTCCAAATTTTATATGTTCCAATAAATATTTTTGTACAGTGCCCGTGTTATCTGAGTTGTAAAAATAATTAAAAGCAGAATGCGAAACGAGTGTTATCGCGCTAATAAATTGACGGCCGAAATGTCTGATAGTGGAGTACTGAGCATGAGTACTGAAGGTAAACAAGGGATCAAACATATCTTGGAGCATATGGTCTCGCCACGGATCGCTGCTTGTCAATGTCAAATTAAATCGATACAACAACAAAAATGGTTTCTTCGCGACTTTAAAGTCCAATTTGCAGCTTACAAAATGAAGCTCACAAACCACTTCGTTACATTTCTGGTGCTGGAAACAACTTTCTTCGCCCTCCAAGCTTGTTAACTTGCACTTTTATCACTGCTTCGGCACAAATCGAGTACACAAACAAATCACGACACGATTTATTAAAAGATAATCAAGATTCTGATACCAAGTGCGTAAGCACGATTATATCAAATCACGGCTCCCCATTAATGTTTAATTAACCGCCATGGCTTGCATGGGCAACACCACAATTCCATACGACCATCTCATTTTAATCAAACCGGAAACTCGAATAATATTTCTTTGCGTCTTCGCTTTGGCGACTTCGGTTTCCCTCGCGTGTAACATTGCCGCAATTTACACCATCACCAAACGCAACTATCGATGTCTTCAGAAGACTTGCATCATCTCGCTCGCGGTGTCAGACATTCTGGGAACTGCAGCAATAGCTACTATTAACATAACAAACTTGTCTACGGACGTCTTCATATGGGTGAGTGACTGTTGTGTCTTCCGACCGACTAATTGTGGGTTTCCAGTTCTTGGGCTCTTTTCTGTGCCGATTTTTGCCCATGTGTCAAATGACCGCGGTTCTGGCCAGCTCTTTGGCACTGGTATTTATTGCAATGGACCGGTACCAGAACGTGGTGTCTGCTTTAACGAAACGCATGGATCCGGAATCGTGCACTTGCCTAACCATTGCTGCTTTCCTCTGGTTGATCAGCTTCAGCGCTTCTTATCCCATGTACACATACTACGATACCGCGTCCATGTGTGTGATGCACCACAACGCGCGCGAAGAGTTCCAAGTCTGCTTTTTGACAGTGGAAAAGTACAGTTTGCGCAAGTACACAATCGCCATGGTCGTCATCATATTTCTTCCGCTCTTGGTCGTCTTCCTGTGGTTCTACTACAACATCGCCAGCTTGGTGTGGAAGCACCGGAGGCCCGTGTCTCAGACCCAGAACCACATCCGGGTCGAGAAGAAGATTCGCACGTTTAAGATAATTGTGACGTTGATGGTCGTTTTTATAATTTGTCGTCTTCCGTACTTCGTGATCGGCGTGATTAAGACCATGGACAGCGGTCCGATTACCGACGCGAATATTACGTGGAATTTGAGTTTCACTTTTATGGTTTTGCACATTGTTAACTGTTTGGCCAATCCGTTGCTGTACACCTTTCTCAACTCGAGTCTTCAGGCGTGGTTCGGATTGAAGAAGAGCGTGAAGGAGTTGTGCTGTTTGGGGTTCGAAAGTTTCGAGAAGGAAAACCCGTTCGTGGTCGAGTGCTACGACAACAAGAAGTCGAGGGTGCGATTTGAACAGTGACGGTTTTTCACGAAGCTTTATTGATTTTATTTTTAACATCATCAAAAACTAGGCCTACCTAAATATCAAATATCTATTTCGTATAATATGTACCTACATATTTATAGTGGACGCGCGCGTTGAACGCGCGTCTTCAACACCTCGTACGAGGCAAAATGAACGCTTGCCCGAATTTCCATCAGAAGCGTCCAGTTTGCGTTTTGTATACTGTGTGCTCCAGTGAGTCGTCGTTTGTCAAAATAAATCTCTATGGATATTGTTTTAATTTACCCTGTATTAAAGTGATTCGCGCGAAATGAAACAAAGTACGAGGTGCGTCTTAACTATAATAATTTTCTTTACAAATTGCACCATTTACAGATTGCAACATTTAATTTTTACAATTATGCCAGGGGTACGTTCCTTTTGTAATAACGAGATTCGAAAATTCGTCGAACATTTAAAACTTCGAAAATATTGCACTCGAGAGTATTTCCGGTACTGCGGGACAAATCAAATATACCCTGCGGATTAAATTTACATCTTGTATAATTAAGACTCGATTAATATTGTCTATTTTGTGCTCGTGCAACAACTAAACGAATAAATAAATAAAACGTGCGTTACTCGATAAAAATCTTCTAAAACTAGACGTGCGCAACTATACAAAAAAAAATTATTAAAACGAAAACAATCATATGATAAGAGGAACTCACGATGTAACTATCTGCAAATTAAACGATTAATAATAATAATACTTTCATAGGAATGTCTGCGTTGCATATGTACAACTTAACGATTAAAATTACCAGCACCATTTCCTTTATTTAACTGTAGTATATAATCTGGGGGTGGACGACGCCACCACTGGACAAACCGATTTTAAGCGCGAAATCATAAATAAAAGCGTTCGAGTCGTAAAATAATACTATAAGTGCACAACCTTCGTCGTAGTAGAGGAGAGGAATCGTAGAAACAATAAATAAACTGAAGAACAGTGGTAACATATATCTCACTCGAAGACAGGGCTGCCAAACGATGTCACCATTTGCCAGTCCTGTCCTGTACTACTACTAAATATATCTAACAAATGTCGCGCCGCGGACGCGGCCTGTATCACATTTTATCAAGAATCCTAATTTACATTATTATTCATTCTCGTCATCGTCATCAGTGTTATTATTAATTTATTATTTTAATTATTATTATTATTGTTAGTAATATAGATATAATACAATCAGCGACTGAAGAATCGGAACGAAACAACACGAAGAAACGATTTGTTTGTTTGTTTGTTTGTTGAAATGATTATTATCCTAGTGATGTGTCATCGAGTTTTGTATGATTCGATTCGCTTCATTACTGCAAGTTTGAACTCACTAATACCCTGCAATGGACGTAATCGAACGAAATCCAAGTGCTCCGGTGCACCCAAAAGCGGTGACTCAATCAATCAATGATAAAAAAATAGTTATCACAAAAATGCGGATGTCGCGGATGCGACGAAGCGAACATCTTGCAGCCGAAGTTGAGGGGAGATTTGTACATTGTTCTTGTTGACCGTATACCTATTATGACCTAAACTGTAATAACACACCGAATTTGCTCTACGATAGAAGTATGTATACAATACACTAATAGTCAACACACAGTAAGATTTTTGTACAAACGCGTCGGTTCTTTTGGGTTTTAGTCGTCTAAAAAAGGCCGTCCGGTAGTGAATTTTGCTAGAACGCGCATCATTTGCCAGAATGTGAGAACGTCAACAAAGAAACTTCTTCATCGTCAGTCGGTTCCAACGTTTCGGTGTTGTTTTAACTAGCGACAACGATTAACTGCTGTAAATTGTATAAAAATCTGTATAATAGTCTGTATCATCTGGGAGGTTATAAAAATACTGAAAGTAGAGCTTCTGTAGAACAAAATATCTCGATTCTATTATTTATAATCTGTTACTGTACAAACGGTTAAAACTGTTAAAAGTTACTAATATCGCAGTTGAGAGAATTGTTAGCAGAACGAAACCCTTGTAGTAGTACAATCGACGCGTGTACGTCATGTATATAGTCAATAAAAAATCTGTATAAAATATGTGAGGAACTGTAAGCGTCTGTAAATGATAAACTGTAAATGTTGGAACGTTGGCAATATGATATATATATCAGTCTTATATAAAAAAAATCGAGCCGTCGCCGACTCGAACGAGCGCTCTTTCTAATACCGGAAACGAATGAGATAAATCAGGAAGCACAGCTTAGTAGTCTAACATCGAAACAACGAAAACGTGAACCTTGGCGCCCTCTTTAGTCTTGTCCGTTCTGCTGGACCAGCTCTCTCCTGTCATCTAGCGCTGGCGGTCTGAACATCTCCTCGTCCTCCATCTCTTTCTTGACGCCCCTCTCGCTTTTGCAATCGTCGTCGTTCTGAGGTTGTGTCCCGTAATGATCCCTGCTCTTTTCGCTCTGCGGCAACAGATGGATCATGCTGACCGGAATCGGGAATCCGGTGCCGAAATCCGGGTAGAAGTTGTGCGCGAAGGGATTGAACACCGGAGGCTGGGGATGCGTCTCTTCGGTGCTGGATGGTCTGGTGTTGGGCTGGATGGCTTCGTTGTCCCTGTTGTCCTTGCACGAGTTGTTGTTGTTGTTGCCCATTGTCAGGAGGTCCATTGACGGCGTCGGTCCTCCGATGCAGTCCTTCCTCAGCTGCTCCAGCTTCAAGCTTTTGCCGTATTTGCCGCGCACGTACATCAGGAGCGAGTTGTAGGGGATGCCGAAGATTCGGGACGCTTGACTCGTCGTCATCTTCTTGTTCCAGACGTGCTGAAGGGCTTCTGTGAGTTCTGCGTTGGTCCACGAACGCGGAGGGCCCCCGCGCGGGGCCGAGTGCTGCCCTTTGGGCCGACCCACTGCAATCACCACCCATGTATCACCACAACAATACCACTTTCGTTCGCTTACTTTTCTTCTTCGCGAAGATCTGGGTGTCGGGAGTGGTCCGCGGGTCCGTCATATCAAACAAGGGGTTCCTGCATCCATCAAGACCTGGTGGGAAGAGGCCCAGGGGCGAGTCCAAGCCGAAAACTGTAACAATACACGTTACGAATTCATGCCTTTGCATCGATGGCTAGCGCGCTGAATTATTGAGCAGTCGCGTGAAACTCGAACGTTTTCTTATAATTATTACAAAAATAAAATTTTATTTCGTTTGAATTATTCACGCAAGTCGCCTTAACAAGAACATCGCCCCTCATCAAATATGAACCGGCCTTATTCAATAGGTGGCACCGAAAGTTCCAACTTCATTTTCAATAAATCAGCGCGGGTACATTATTAACGAAATTTGTAGGAAAATAGGCGGAAGACTAAACACTGACGAGCCGCGCGAGAGTTCAAATGGACCACGATGGAACGCCGAAGTATTTTTTACTGCGCACAATTTGGATTACAAATTAATGTATGGTATATATTTCAAAGAAAGAATTAAGAAGAATTATTAGTTACGAAAAATCCGACCTAAATGTTTTTTTATTTTAATTTTCTATATAAAAAATTTAACGGCTTTTTTGCATATCTATGTTTAAATAAAGACGCCAAAGAATCGAATTTTCACTTGGAACTAATACTGCAGCCGAGATTTTCTATAAAACCATACAACACCGTTATAATATTTTTAAAACTACAGGCATGACTTGCTTTTTTTATTTGTCGAATTAGTAGACATTTGTGTTTGTTGTTTTTGAAAATAAAAATTCAGTGTGCAGTGTTTTTATACATTTTGAAATTAAGTTTTTTTTTTTCTTAGGGGGTTAGGTTCAGGGCCCTGCACTGAATCGGCTTATTGTGTCCACATAACATTTTACTCATTAGTCCTGCCTTCTCAAACTAAGTGTATAAATATGTTACTAAATTAAATTGACGTTACTCAAAAATACTACTTGAATTTCTAACATGAAAAGTATTTCAGTTACATATCGCTCAATTTGTTGGAACTAAATGTTACTCCAGTTATTTTGAAGTTTAGCAAAAATTGCGAGTTAATTTGTGAGTTGAAAATCCGTTTGAGTTCAACCCGAAACATCACTTGATTTGTTAATTTGGAAATCGCAGAATTTCTGTGTTGTAAAATGCTTGATTTTCAAACATAAAAATTCACGGAATTACCACATATCAAATGCATATTCCCATCTCTAAGTGAGTACATGGGCGCATGCCCAATTGATACTTTGAACTACGAAATTTGTGAACATTGAACTAACTAGGTATATACAGATAAGTTATTTTTATTCTGACGTAGATATGATTTATTAGCAGCGGATTCAATATTGTTAATATTGCAGACCAACAATGAACTTATCTTTTTTTTTTATTTTGACAGCACGCAGACAATTTCCAAGTTTGAAATTCATGGATTTTTTATAATAGAAATTCAGACTCTTTCTAAATTAAAAATTTGGATGGTAGTGAGTAGAATTCATGTGAATTTTAAAACTAGAAATTAAAGCACAATTTTTAATAATTCGAGTAACATTTTCAAAAAATTTCAATAAAATTGAGAGAAATAAAATTTAACAAGTGTTTAAATAAATGTGAACGTGTTGAAAAAACTATTCTAGTCAGAATAAAAAAATGTTAAAAAAATTATTTAATTTCATTTCATACATTTAAATAAAAAAAAATCTGACCATTATTCATTTCACCAAAATTAGTTAAAATACTTATTTTAGTGAATTGAAAATCCAAGTTAAATTAACTTTCAAATACAAGCCTTGCTATTTTTCAAACTTTAAAATAAAACAGAGCACAGCTTATAATTTTGTAAAATAAAAAACCAATGCATATTTTCCAAACATGCATTTTACTCTTGAATTTTTGATAACTGTAATTCGGACTATTTGTAAATTCTGTGAAACATGTGTACTATTTATTACAAAAAAATGGTTTAAAATAATTTTATCACATTAAAGGTTCAGAATAAAATTACATTACAAAGAATTATCAAAATCTTTATTTCCAGACAATTCTTTATTGAAAAATTTCAAACTAAGTTCTTTTCCAATAAAATTGGAAGTTTTATAATTTTTTTTTACCATTTGTTACCATATTTTGCTTTTGCCTTTAATTATAAATATGCCAAAAATTATTGCCAAAAATTATATATATTTGTTGTGCATTTCAAAAAATCAAGTCAAAAAATCTGGCCGTTATTCTTTCACAAAAATTTCTTAAAATTCGTATAAAATTCAGTCGAACAAAATGGGGAAGAAATGGGGAAGCAATCACGGTTTATCGAATCCCTTTCAGGACATTGTTGTATGAATGAATGAAATGGAGAATTGTTTATTGTTTTCTCAATTAATTTTTTTTGAGAATTTTTGTTTTTCATATATTTTTTTGTTATGTTCAAAATGATTTTATATAATTACAAGAATTGTAATTTATAACTGAACCGTTATTTTTGCGTTCAAAGTACTTTTATGTGGAGTGAAATGGAGAAAATGAAGTCAAAGTATGTTCCGAAATGCTTAAAAATTTAAAACACGGCTGATTTCAAATTTTATGTTTAATATGATTTTATATCATTACATAGATTTTTCATTTTGAAATTTATGACTGAACTTAGTTGTTTTGTGCATTTTTTAAGTTGGTAGGATTGGGGGTGAAGTAAAACAATTGACAAATCTGTACAATCGGATGATGTCATTGCAGATATTCCTCCGCGTCGGGTACCGGTTTGTGTGACAATTAAATGTAATTTTGTGGTTTTCTGCGTTTTAATTGTGATTCGTAGTGCCAAAAATGACAAGTTTCGTTATTTTTGTGTTTAAATAACTTTTATGTGGAGTAAATTAGGAAAATGAAGTCAAAGTATGTTCCGGGTGCAGGTAGGAGTCATCCACTTTTTACAATGCTTGAAAATTTAAAACACGGCTGATTTCATATTTTATGTTCAATATGATTTTATATCACACAATAATTTTTCATTTTGAAATTTTTGGCTAACTTGAGTTGATTTGTGCATTTTTTAAGTTGGTAGGATTGGGGGTGAAGCAAAACAATTAACAAAACTGTTCATCGGATGATGTCATTTCAGAGAACTAGTTATTCCTCCGCGTCGGATTCCGGTTCGTGTGATAATTAAAATGTAATTTTGTGGTTTTTACGTTCTTATTATGTTTCGTAGTGCCAAAACTTACCAGTTTCGTTATTTTTATGTTTAAAGAACTTTTATGTGCAATGATATGAAGAAAATGAAGTTAAATTATGATCCGGGTGCAGGTAGGAGTCATCCACTTTTTACACAGCTTGAAAATTTAATACATGTCTGAAAATCCTTTCGGTGTCTGGACACATTTTTCACTTCAATTCCAATTGGCTATTAAAGGATGATAATTTGTCTGATGAGTCGTTTTGGTTTTTTTATACATTTTGCGGCACATATCCAAATTAAATACAAAATTCATTTACAGTTTTCTGTAAACGGTAAAGTAGCGAAACATTAAACTTTTTGGTACAAAATAATGAAAGTAAAGTGAGAAATTGCAATATGAAAATAGTAGGTAGGTATGTATAAAATTTATTATTTATTTTAAAAGTATTGGCCAAATAATTGTTATTAAAACCCAGATATTGCTGAAATATTTTTCAATGTCACAATAGCTTTGTATAAGGATTTAACTTAACTTTTACTGTAAACGGTCCTCTTTTAGGATTGGTGGCATTGATTAAAATACAGTCGAACGAAATGGGGATAAACGGAACGCCGGGGTTTATTCAATTCCGTCAAGAACATTGTTTTTTCTATTAATTTTAATTAATTAAAATTAAAATTAATTTTATAAAATTAATTTTAATTTTATAAAATTAATTTTAATTTTATAAAATTAATTTTAATTTTATAAAATTAATTTTAATTTTATAAAATTAATTATTAATTAAAAATAATTAATTAAAATTAAAATTAATTTTCTGTTTAAAATGATTATTAAAAAAATTGTTTATTTTGAAATTTATGAATAAACGTATGATAGAAATTCAAAATTCAAATTCATTGAGAGTTTGAAGCACATTGACATGAGGCATCTCACTCTGATTTATTTTTGTTTACTAAATTCTCGTTCCAATTATTCAACTGATTATACATACAGAGTGAATCACGTGGACCGTTTGTTAGAACATTTTAAATATAACGTAAAACAAGAAAGTTGAAATTTGGTGTATCATGATTATCGATCATTCTGAATCAAAGTAAAATATGTACGTTCAAGATGACGGTAACTTTGTTATTTTAAATGGCAACCCCCTATTTTTATGCACTTCTCATTGATTTTGGCACTTAATTCTAAATAAGACGCACCCAGATTTTCGGCACTTACTTCTCATAGTTTTTGAAATTTAAGGCTAAAATTTGGAAGTGAATGGATCTTTTAAAAAATTTATATCTCTTGATTCGTTGCAAATGTTACAATGGTTTTTTGTTGTTGTTTTGCAGCGCATAATCTAAAAGTACTTTTTATACAATTTGAAGGGTTGCTGCGATTTTTTGAATATGATTAAAACAAAACATCAAAAACTTATTTTGTCCAAACACCAACCCCACAATCTAAAAGCGTCATTCGATGTAGGAATAAAAAATAACTCGACTTTTATAACGGTATCATATACCAATTCTCCTTAGTTTTTATGATATTTTTCATTTTTTATAAAAATGCGTTTTTTTTATATTATAATATGTGTGAAATAGAAAAAAGATTCGCAAACTATTGAAATCAATACATTATTGAAATTCAGTTAAGTGTTCTGTAATTGACATTTTAAACTTATTCTTGCAATGGCAAAAAATAATTACACAAATGAAGTAATATTTAATTGAACATTTGCATTAATTACAATGTTGTACTTTCACACAAATTGATTTTTTTCCTACTAGCTCTAGAAGGTACGATTATATAGTTTAAAGAGGATTTGCGAAATTGTTTTTCTTTTCTAGTAGTTAATAATCATTTCATTATTTACCAGATATTTAGTAATGAAGAGAATCTTTTTTCCCAAGCTTGCTTCTCCATTTACTTATTTCTGCTCTATTATTATTTATTTAACGATTTTTTTACACAATTTTTTTTGTTCTCCTTATTTTATCTAATAAATATAGTAATACCTAAGGTAGGACTTAATGAAAAAAATCTTTCTTAAAATTTTGCAGAATATTTCTCAGCTTCGCTACTGAATAGTGCTCAGCAGAAAAAAACTACTTCTGTACCTTTGTATATAATATACTATACAGTGTTTGTTAAGTTAAGGTTTTGTTGTACTTTCTTGTTTACTGTTTCGTTGTTTTTATTACACAAAATAAAATTATAGTAAAGATTTGATAAAAAGCATAATTAATGACATGATAATTTCAATTGTTTGATTCAAATATTTTTATTCCACACCTTACACAAATCAAAAGCTAAAGAGAAGATGCATTTTTACAAAATGTGTATCGTAAAAACTATCGCCAATGGGCCTTTAGAAAGGTCGAGTTATTTTTTACTTTTACATCGAATTCCGTTATTAGAGTGTGATTGAAATTTGAAAAAAATCGACTTTTTGTCATTTTGTTATAGTAATCTTCGGGAAATCGCAACGACTTCCTGAAACATTAAAAAGTATTAGAAGTACTTGCGAATTATTTTTTAAATTATACGAATCGACAGAAAGAAGACATATTGCAATACTTCAAATGGTTCAAAAGATAACAATTCTTAAGCGGATTAATTCATTTTCAAATTTTAGCACAGTTAAGAGTATTAAAAAAACTATGAAAGGTAAGTAACAATCTGATTTTTTTCGATTCACAATTTATTGATCGGATCGATATTAACATAAAAATAGGGGGTTGACATTTATAAAAAATAACAAAGCTGATGTCAGTTTCCGCTATAACCGAAAGTGCGTCATCTTGAAAGTTCTACTTCGATTCAATTGATCATGCACCAAATTTCAACTTTCTAGCTTCCTGGAAAATTCAAAATTTTCTAATGAACGGTTCACGTGAATTACTGTGTGTATAGTTCTTGATAATATTTAGAATACATTACACTATTTTGAATGCTCTGACAATACAAGTGTAGTACAATTTTTCAAAATTGGAATTACCTTATTCAATTTTGCTTAAACTTGCATGTTTTTCATATATAATTTTCAAATTGAAAAAAGCAGTAATTACAACTTTCAATGTTTATGTGTAAAATCTATTACTCATTTTATAGTTATTTTTTAAAGTTCTTACAAGTACCAAACAATACTTTGGCGTTTCGTTGACCACCGTTCGACGATACAAGAAACAGTTTTCAATGCCTCAGGAGGTGGTGGGCGCACCACGTTCACGCGCCAGATTATTTATAAACAATTACAAACCATCGTCAATATGTAATGAATTTCGCAAGCGCCCCAAGAAATGGTGGCGCCCACCACGTGCTCGCAGGTGGCCCCGAACGCATAAACAACACAGATTCGTTGTTCGTTCACACTCCCGCAGCTCGCACGCTCCATCCATCACCCCAAACATTCAATTACTCGTGAGTCACATTCGACTTCCTGGTGCTTGCTACAAGAACTCACATTTACTATGCGGAGGAGTCATCGCAAGCGCCGACACCGACGGCATGGGCGGGAACGGCAAAGGCGAGTGGCTATCAATTTCTTGTTTCAAGTTCAAGGTGGGCGGCAGTCCAACAGGCGGCGACGCTCTGAACTCCTTAAGGTTGCCGCCGCCGATACTCAAGTCCATTTCGGGGCTCCGCGAAGGGTCCGGCGTCCTGATCTTCTCCTCTTCCTTCTTGTCCTCGCGCCTTTTGGTGCTCAGGTTCTCGGGTGCGGGGTCTTCGGCCGGCGGCGGCGACGGTTTTGTTAGGTCTTGGGCGCCGCACATCTCTCCGGAGCGGCGTCGCGGCCGCGCTTGTTTCCGGCGCGGAATCGGGGACTGGCACTCGGGCCTGGGCAGGAGGGATTCGGGGAAAGAGAGTCGGGACATGTGGGGCAGCTTCACCGAAGGTTCGTAGTTCGAAGGACAGGAGAGCGGAGAGAAGGGCGACGAGCGCTCTCCCGGCGTCCGGACGGTGACGCCCGGCGTCGGATACCTACGACAAAACGTTGTTGTGAAAGTGTGGACCTGGGGGACGTGAGCGTGGTGACTTTTAACCACGCTCTATTACCATAAAACAATTATGTCTGAATGAAAAACCTTTCAGTTGATGCATAATTAAGGGCCGCGGGGCTCGCTTCGTTAGGATCGGTTGCGATCATGTTAGAGACTAGAGATGGAAACATGTGCGTTGTGTATGCAATGTATTATTATTACTCAAATTTTAATTTAAGTTGCGCAAGGTGCATCGTCGCACCGAAAGGTTAAAACTAATTGTCATCTCCTAATTTTCATAACCCGGTTTCCCACCATTAAAATGCAATTTTCACCATTTTGACACGGCTTCATTGCGGATTAGGTGGAGCAGATTTACTGCGGCGCCGACATCTGCTGCGAAATTTACTGGTTCCATTAAAAATCAAAGCATTTAGAAGTTCGATTTCTTCCTAAAGCTAGGAGCGAAATCGTTGCGGTATTTTGCTCGTTCCGTGATATTTGTGTCTTGAACCAAACGAAATAAAGTGCGGATAGCAGTGGCGGCTCGTGATCATTTTATCGGGGAGGCAGGCAATTTTTTTATTGCTTATTAATGGCCTTAAATTTTGAATTTTCATTTAATTTTCTAATTTTGTTGCGAACCATAATTGTTACCATAATAAGTTCGTGCTATTACTTGATTGTCCAATTCGAATTTTCCAAACATTCAGTTTGCATTAGTAATTCGAATACTTCTGCGATAGTGCGTCCCTAATTTATAAAACATCATAAATATGTCATAAAGATTATAAAATCACAAAAAGTGATTTTGATCTATTTATTTTAGAAATTTACGTTCTTTGTTACAACTTGAGCCAAAGGGTCTAGTAGTTCATTTTGAATTGTTATGTTTAAAATTTCTTCAGTTTATCGATTCACTGTTCTTATCGTATCGGCGAAATACTAATTCCTGTTAATTTTAAATTACTGCAGGAAAATAAATAAAACTAGATAAATATTTTTATACATATATTTATTATTTTTTGTGACCGTGTTATAAAACAAATATTTCTTAAATATTCACTTGACGTGCTGAATCAATTAAATGTATTATATGTTGTTTGTTAACATACAATTTACATGTTGCCTAAGCTATTTCTGACTTTTGGTATGGCGCTCAAGTGATTTAAATTTTTAACAGAACAAAATCCGTATCAACAGCACTATTCCAAAATTAAACACATGGCCGGCAAAACAATTGTTCGAAATTAAACTACCCATTAACCAGAATTAAGAAATGGTTTATCCTAATCAAAAAGCGACTCAATCCTGTACGAAGAACTAGAGGATTCGTGACGGACAATGTATCCATCAAAACAAAGCGGAATAAATTTAAATATAATAAAAAATATTATATCTGTGTAATTCGTTAAACTGATATCATTGTCACCTAACATACCAACACTGGTTGCTTATTTTTCCATCTTAAAATTGTAAAATTTTAAAATCAATAAAAATCTGACCAAAGACCCAACCCACAGAAAGGCTGGTCAACTCTAAAATAACGCAAATAAACAAAGACGATGGGCGCTTAATTCAAAATAGTACAGATGCAATACTTAGAACTACTCAAAATATATATTGTCTATAGTGATTTACATTATAATTTTTTAACATATTCTCCATACTTTTCAACACATTTTGTACAACCATGCTCGAGAGCCAATATCCCGTATCGAAAGTGAAATTTTGGAAGATTTTCAAAATATTGTTCAACCGTGTCCTTAAACGCAATTTAACCGCATCGTCCGCCATGAGTTTTTAAATGAAATAATTCAGATGTGACTTATGAAACGAGTTTTTTATACAATTTTTTTTTCTATTTGCGACAAACCTGGGACTGTTATTGAAATTAGACTGAGAAACTAATTTGGGACAATTTTATTCTGGGATTTAAAAATATAGATGACAAATAATCCGTATCACAGGTTAGATTTAAATTTCTTGTTAAATAAAAGATTGTACTCAAAATCAATTTCTGAAAGTGCATATGCAATATTTTCTAACATTACGAGGGACATTTGAAAACTTCTGGGAATGAAACAGAATAATCGTCTAAAGTGATTTGAATTTAATTTAATTTAATTTTTTAACATATCCTCCATCCTTTTCAGCACATTTCGTTTAACGATGCTCCTGAGCCAATCTCCCGTTTCTAAAGTAAATTTTTGGAAGATTTGAAAAATATTGTTCAACCGCGTTCTTAACCGCAATTTAACCGCATCGTCCGTGTCTTATGAAACGAGTTCTTTATATATTTTTTTCTATTTGCAACAAACTGGGACCAATTATTGAAATTACAATGAGAAAATAATTTGGGACAATTAATAAAATTAGAATGAGGAAGGTAGTAAATGTAAATGTCTTTTGTATATTTTTGTTTATTTCTGAGTTTCCATAATAATTGAAATAGTCATGATAATATTTATTTGTTGCGCACCTTATTGTCTTGTATGTTTTGTAGGCTTTGTTTAGGTTTACAATAATTGTAACGAAGAATGAATAACACTGACATTTCACACTTAACATTTTGCGTTGCCAAGCGTAAAACAAAAAAATCCCTCACATATTATAGCTCAGTACGAACTCTGAATACTAAATAAATATATCAAACAGAAAAATATCACCTTTTTTTCTACTAAAAAACGATTTTACTAATTCATTAAACTCATATCATTGTCACCTAACACATTAACTAATTCATTAAACTCATATCATTGTCATCTAACACACAACACTGCTTGTTTATTTTCCCATCTTAAAATTGTAAAATTTAAATTTCAAAAAAAATCTGACCAAAAACCCAACTTGCACAGAACGGCTGGTCAATTGTAAAATGAAAGCTGAGGTGCGTTAAATTCAAAACTCGACTCCTGATTGGTTGTTAGATGGTGGGAGTGTTTTGTCTCATGTTCAGTGTTTTTCACGGCACCGAAGGCTGTACCTTATCCGAAAAAAGTACCCAATCAAGTAACTAGAAATCCTAAAAAAAGTCGCGCGGAGCCATGTCTTCGGTGTGATTTGTGCATTGCCGTGCATTTTTTCATGCAAAAAATGTGTAAAAAGCGCGGGTCGGGCGTTTCCATTCCAATTCGATTGAAATAATGATTGTTAAGATTTGAAGCTGAAAAAGACTTCTCCAAACAAATCAAGTTTTTTTTAATTTTTATTAGGCGAAAAAAATTATAAATTTACACAGTCTGTAACTAATTAATTCATCACTGGATGCATGGGAGCCACTGCCTCCTCTGCCTCCCCTGACCAGCCGCCACTGGTCGTTACTGTCGCGGCATAATACGCTCTCGGCCTCACCTACGACCGCAAATTGTAAGAACACGGACATAACAATTTACAAAATAAATTATAAAATGATCCAAATCGTGTCTGAATTTTATGTGTTGCTGAAATTTTCACCATCACGACACGGTTTTATTGCAGATTAGGTGGAGGAGATTTACTACGGCAGAGACATGTGTTTGCTGAAATTTATTGGTGCCATAAAAATCGGAGTGTTTAGAAGTTCGACTGCTTTCGAAAGCCAGTGTGGAATATTTGGATAAAACGGTTTTTGAACACTGTGTGCTCTTGCTCTGATTTGTATTATACGAGGGGAGTTCATAAAGTCATCTATCTAACGATGAACACGAAATGAAATTGCAATTATATATTATTCTGTCATGTTAATTACTGTGAATATCAGATATTTTTTTCAATTTCAAAAAACACTTAGTTTTAGTCGAACGAAGATATTGAAAAATCTGTAGAAACTTATTTTGTAGAGTTACCAATAAAGTGATAGCTGTATTGGAGAAACGTTAAAATAAATGTGTAAAGTTCATTTGAAAAATTATTTTCTATTGTTCTTTGACTCGTTTCTTTCATGGCTAGGTGAATAATTCTATAAGCTACCCTCGTATAAAAAACTGCACTTAAAAAATTTAAAGTATGTAAATTCCATAGTGAACAATTTGTTACAATCATGTTAGTTTATGCGTCACCAACTGAAAACTTGGAATGACTATGTCCAAAAATGGAAAATGCATTCGACTCCTTTAGATGCTAGTTAAAGGGCAATTGACCAGATGAATTACAGAAGTCGTCCTTGCATAAAGAAAAATGTAGCCTCATTTTGAGTAGTAGCTCCTTTTCCTTTATTTTATATCCGAATAAAGTATTTGTCATCTCTAACAGTTTAATTTGTGAAAATTATACTGCCTTCATCATAATGTCATAAATATAATTCGCTTTTATAAAAAAAATTGTCAGATGAGAAGAACTCCCTTCTCACCCAATGACACGTACTAGATTATCAAATAATAATTTAAAAAAAATCAAAAATCCAGAAAATCATTGAAAAGCTAAAATTGTATTCTATCCAATGGTGTAAAAATCCAATATGGCGGCCGTTAGAAAATCACATGTTAAATGCCGTTACTCTAAATCTAGAAGGCGTGGAAAATTCTTGTCGATGTCATGCGATTGGCAGTCATCGAAAATGTAAAAGTCACCAATTTCATAGGTATTACATCCATAATAAGAAAGATTTTAATTTTTATTTAATACAACGATTTCAGTTATTTAGTCATAAAACACAAATGAAAAATAATATTCGCACCATTTTTTCAGATTTATAAATATAAAAGAACACAACTTTTTTTTATTTGATTAATTCTCTATTCCGAAATACGAAAAATTCAACACTCTGTATAGCGAGAATGAAATCAAAGTGCTTGTGCAGTCTCGGCATCGTTACGCTCTCAGTTTCATTCTATTATATTAAACGTTTATCGATACGTTACATAATCGCAATTTATCAACTTAACAACGGTGGTATTAATCGGGTTTGTTGACCGTGTTCCATGCGAAGTTCCATGAGGGGGGGTGTAGTGAGCGCCCCGAGAGGCTAACTCAGCAAGTGATCCCCATGAATCTCTGCCAAACGTTTCGTCCACAGCTGCGGTGGACATCTTCAGTGGCGGTGTGGTCGTGGTCGAAGTACTCTCCCAGCTGTCACAGTCGCGACTGGCTACACCCCCCCTCATGGAACTTCGCATGGAACACGGTCAACAAACCCGATTAATACCACCGTTGTTGACAACACCGACCGTGAAAGCCTACACACTTTTATCAACTTAAAATCGTTAAAATAATTTAAAAAAATTATCAAAGTAGTCAAATTAGTAAATTAACTGTTGGCTGAAATTTATTGGTTCTATCAGGTGGTTACAAATTCCACTACTTTCTTCAGCCAGGATTGAAATCTTATGCTAAATGTTACTTGTGTTTTATGACTCGTTCCATATGGATAAAAAAATATGGAACGAAATAAAGTGTTAGAACTCTCAGTTTCACAACAGTTTGGTGATCTTTCGTTAAATTAAATTGCGTCTGAATTTTACATGCTGCACTTTGCCACACTGAAACCATTTTGTACGATTATTTAGCACTTGCATAATCGTCAATTTAAAATTTTTACCCGGTAGGAAATAGAATTTTAATATAAATAACCTATAAACCGAGTCGTTTGTTGTAAATTTCTATTTGTAGAAATTTCCTGCGATTAATTAAGCGTCGAATTAAAGTAGACTTAAATTCGCCACGCAATTATCGCCGGTTCGTTATCGTATGATATAATAATGACAACAGTAATCCGCAAAAGCGAATAGCGAGTCTTGGATTTCCTCACCTGGCGAAGTAACTGCGGTCAAAGTCGTTGGGCGACGTGGACGGCGTCGACGTCTGGTTGGCGATGGACGCCGACTCCTTTTCGACGCCGAAAGGATCCTGGTTCGCCAGACCGCGCACTTGCAAACTTTCCGCCGCCTTGATGAGGTTCTGGAGCTGCTCCTGCACCACGCTTATCTCCCCTTTGTACATGAAGTCGATGATCGCTTGCACTTCCCAGCCGCCGAAGTCTTTCAGCACGATCACCGGATGCTTGCAGGGATTCTCGGCGAAGATGCGCTGGAAGAAGGGCGAACAGGCGCTCAACACGACCTTGTGGGCCCGCACCGACGTCTCAGCGCACACCAGCGTCACGTCCACCAGAGTTTCCGCCTGAAGGAGGGCCTCGAACGCCGCCAGGATGTGGGTCTGATGGTTGTTCCATCGCAGAGAGTAATGGGACTGGGTCATCTTCGGCGAGCGATTGGGGTCCGGGGTGAACTAGAGTCGGAAGCGGAGGTCAGGCCAAGATGATCCGCATTCTCTTTCGTCGTCTCCGGAATTTTGAATTTCTAACAGAAAATCGGAATGTTTTAAATGCGTTCTACGTGTGGCCAGTGACTTCAATGCTGGTTAACAGTTTTGGGTCCGCACGGGTTCGATAGTTATTAAAACAGGTACAAATTGCTTGAAATAAAAACGACAAGTTGCAGGTACTGGAAGGGTCGAACTAAGAAGGTTCTATGCCTTCTAGTGACTAATTCTAGTTAAAATTACTTTTTTTTAATTATTAAAACGTGCTAGTGGCATGAGCAACAAGACAAACAATCAAACGACATATTCCATATAAATCTGCAACTGCAGGTGAACTAGTAAAAGAAATAAAAACGAAGGGTTCAAAGTTGCGCGACTCATGTAAACAATTAACCGATCAAAATCCATACGAATTCCAGGAATAAAACCCATATGAAAGAAGTCACGAATCCGTGACATGCAAGGCAGGGGTCGCGTGTGTATGTGACATATTCGCGTCCATAATCGCTTATTAGACCCGAACTCGATAACAGTTTTATACGATTCCCAAAAGTCGACGATCGATGGAGGAGTGGCCGTAATTTTTTCAGGATTTGAGGACAAACATATACACGAGTTTAATTTATGGCCAACATTATAATTACGGCATCAACTATTGACATTGATGATTTCAGTATTTAATTGGCCGATCGATACCACATAAAACGAGGATTATCATCATTTATTAAACGAACAGAGCTCTTTCTATTTTCGTGATGATTAACGGGGTCGTTACATATAAGTTGCCGACTTTACAAGACTCTAAGACGACTATTTGCATATTTTATTTCGTAGTTCGTGGCGAAAGCACGGAATTCGGCGATACACATAAATTTTACATTTATAGACTTTGCTTTTTGCGACCACCTGTACATAGACACGGAACGAACTTGCAATTTTCAGAACTTCTACCGTATACCGAACAGTCACAGAAGATGTAAAATAAGTACGAAATTTGTTTGTTATTCTTTGTACATTCTTCGCCAATTCTGAGTCATAAAATTGAGTTTAATTGTTTTTCGTTTGTATTGTGTATGTTTGTCGATTTCTAAATTTGTCGTCAATTTTACCGTTCGCTTCAGCGTTTGACTTAAATTAGTGCCATCCGAAAGTACCCAATTTGTTGGGATTGAAAGCAACCGCAGCTCAAAAATTCAACGAACACGCGGTGAAATGTTGGAATACAATAACTGTCACAAATCACAATTACACTGAGCGAAATTTCCAAGTACAAAAATTGAATGAATTTCTAGTGACGACTCAACTATTCGTTTAACAATTTAACACTCTAACCACAACTCCATTAAAACAGGCTAATTGCAAAATGTTAATTAAATTTAAACGATTTACACAATTGCTGGAGTCGTGTTAAGTTTATTGAACGTTTCGTCTACAACGCGCGAAGACATCTTCAGAATGTTTCTAATGAAATAGCGTTCAATCACTTGTCCAATTATGAATATTTATTTACTAGTTGGACTCGCATTATTATTTAATTGAGACGCGTAACCGGGTTCGAATTAGTAAAAGCTGTACTTACATTTGGGGATTGAATTAAAACGAAACGAACTGTGTGATGCAAATGTGTGACATTTCGCACCGACAAACTCGATTTCGTGGTGTTTTACCATTTAAAAAAAATGTTACAAATGCGTGACAGTCCTAGCCGCAACACAACAAACGAAAACGGGAACACGGCGAGTAATTCAGCATGCTTTCGTGTGGATACAAATGCAGAGACCGTACAAGAAACAAGAAGATACGGTAAGGCGGTTTTTATTTCTTCTCATTTTATCGGCGTGTTTGTGGAAATATTCGGGACCCAAAACCGTCTTACCATGATAAAGCACCCAGTCACAGCATCACATCGAGAAGAAAACACAACAACACTGGCATGCGTGCGTAGAAGAACGGAGGGAAAAATATTCAAGTCGAGGATAAAAATGAGGATGAGGTGGTGGAGCACGTGGTCGTCGCGCTTCGCGCAATTTGTTAGAGCGAAGCGTCGCGACGCCGTCCACACACACTAGGGTCTGGGGCGCGAAACCAACACCGACACTAGAAAGCCGCGAACAAGCATCGACGCACCTTGGACCCGCAGGAGGCTTTCTTGGTCCGACTGCTTTCAAAAATATGCCGACTCGCAATGGACGCATAATTCCCGGATCCCCGTTAATGAATCCGATTAGACAAAGCTTGGCGAGAGGCAAGAACGCTTGCGCCTTGCCTCCCCTCATGCAAGACTCTCCCCACCCTCTCTTTACTCTTACTGTTTTACCCTTAGATATAAATTAAGGGGCGGCGAGTACTTAGAATCACACACGGACTGCTGCCCTCTCTCTCGCCGCTAATTACTCCCGACGAAGAGCGAACGCTTCCCCGACCCAACCCCACTCACTCGCGTTTGCATAAGTGCACCGAGACGTCGGCGTCGGGACGCACACGCGATTCTTCCGGGAAGGAAGACGGAGCTCGGGAAGGCGAACCGCGCCGGACACCGGACGCAGCACTTTTGCGGCGCTCCAAGACGCCAACACGCTAGCGCCCTTTTTTTACATGCATGGGGTGGGGCGGCGTCTTGGGCGACGCGTTACCTATTTATTGGAGCGGCGAATTCTAACAAAATACTTTTTCGTCTTGTCTATTCTACTATCTATTTCTTATTCTTATTACATCGCTATATATTTTATAACTCTTTTTCCACTTCTGACAGGTGGTGGTTTTTCGAAATTATTATTACAAATCATAATTCCTTTCAGCCTGTTTAGATTCTATATCATTTTGCTATTGTTCCATCTCTTGTATTATATTCACTCTTTTGACAATATTTTGTAAAAAATTTTAAGTGTTGTTTGTGTGTTTGTTATACACTCGTTTAGCTTGTCTTGATCTGTCGTTTATCTATTTGCTATTACATATTGCATTTTTTATAATCTCTCTACCTTCACCATTCTTTCCACAACCTTTTCATTGTTGCAGATTTTCTTTCTCCATGCAACCGACAGTTTTGCCCAAACCATATTAGAGAACATAATCTCTTTGTGGGTTTTTTAATCCCTTTCTTTTTTAATCCTTAACTACCATATTGCTTCCACTCTATTCTGTCTCTCTATTAAGCAAATAGCAATAATTTTCTTTTGTTTCAGTCGTGTATTTTTTGTACAAGCCATAATTAATTAATTTGTAATCGCATAATTTTTATTTACTGCCTGTGTCGTCACAGTATTTATCCTCTTCTCTGTTGTCTACACTCTTTGTGTAATCATTTTTAATTTTTTCAGTTTACAATTATGTCCCGCCAAATTTTCGTAAAATCATACCAGAAATCTTTTTTTTTAGATTTGTTTTCCATTAGATCGATTGATTCTATTAGAACTGGCTTGAGATTTATTTCTCTTACTACTACGTTTCCTCTCTTCTCTATTCGCTGTTGTGCACTGTTTTCGTCATTTTTAACTACTCTGTCATTTGTAACTTTTTATGCTTTATGAAAGTATGTAGGCTTTCACTGTCGGTGTGTAATTTTTTAATGTTTTTTTTTAACTGCTTTACCTAATATTTTTTCATTATTTACCCATGTTCCTTTCTTTTGCTTGCTTAGTTCTTAGTTTTCTATCCTGTCACGCTCTCCATTTGAGCATTGGAAATTTTTGTGTGTGCTAATTATTTGTGATACGTTTTTTTTTTCATAGCATCCGCCACAATTTTTATTTGGGATTTCATAGAAAATGTAAATTATTTTGAATACAGCAATATGTATTTTCTACAAATTATTACGATTTTCAATTTTTAAATTTTAGCACCTAAATCTGATTTCGTCAAAAATTTCAAACATAATAATTTGACAGTTAATGGGTTAATATCTCTACTCACGCCCTTTATGTGGCAGTTGAATGTTTATAAAGTGGAGGACGTTCATGAGTGGAGTGGAGTGAGGACGAGGTGAGCATGAAACCCTTCACAAATATGATGCAAGTTAAAAGATTTGCTCCTATTTTGGATAATGAGAGCCGAGCGCAAGCAAAAAACGAGTATAAAATCAGGAAATGATCGAGGAATACGTGGAATGACATAAATAATCGAGAAGAGTCAGTAAATTGTTTGGCTATTGCTGCAGAATGGAGCAAAGACAATTAAATAAGAAATGGAAAGTTAGGGACGAGCAGAACATGATTTAACGCACTGATGACATTTAAAAAAATAGAAGAAATGAATGCAAAAAGTGAACAAACTAAAATAATGGAAAAAAAATTATCATTTTATTTTGTGTCTTATCTAAATTAAACAAATCATTAATAATTGTACTTAACATAAAAAACATATTATTATGGTAGCTATTAATGTGAATGTTTTAATATCGAATTTTGTACTCAAGAAAAAAATATAAAGCAGTGTTCTGGGGTTTGATTGTTTTCCTAAAATTTCTATACATCATCGAGTACGATTTATTCATCACAAACATGATTAAAATACGTGTTAAAATATAACATTTAGGCGTTATTATCACCGATCATTGATCCATACTGGTGTCGATCATTCATACTTTTATATAAATTTGGGTTTAAGGTTGTCCTAGTAAATAATGTCAATAAATCAAAAGATGGGCCCGGAAGAAAAAAACAGAAAATAAAAAAATAATAAAGAAACAAGGGACGTGGAGCGTAAGCTGTAGAACAAAGACTAATTTAATAAAAATCAAAAAGAAACAATCACGTTTCACATGCTTTGGGTATTACAAAATGTTGGAAATAAAAAATTGATATGTAAGGAATTAAGCCAGGAAGGCCCATTCGGGTGAGAAGAAACTAAAGAATTGAGAAAACATGGACATTTCTTACAACAGCATAGAAATAATAATACATTTACACCCGACTAGAAAACAGTTGAATCCACATACCAATCGCTTAAAAAATTTATTTTTCTATTATTCCTCAACTAGTAAAATTTCACATGTGTCTAAATGTACAAAGCGACCTATTGTACTACAACTTTTTATAATAAGCATTTTAGTAAGTTATTAAACCGGAAACAATTCAATCTGTAAAAATACTTTTATCACGCCCGTTCAACAGTTTCAACGTGCTTTATTCGCATGTCGTAAGATAAAAGGGTTGAAGCGACATATTGCAAGACAAATTTCATAAAAATAACCCGAGTACAAAAATAAAACAAAGCTGTGTAAGTCGTCAAAACACTTTGAAAGTAAAAGTGTTTAGAGTGTAGAAACACTTTGAGTCGCTGAAATTCAAATTCGGACACGATGCATAAGATACATTTTAAATATTTTTTAACTTCATGTCCAGACGTCGTTTGAGCAATTTTTTGACTGAGTTTTGCTAAATGTCATGTGGACACTGCAAAAAATTAACCAAACGTTACATTCCATGGCCTAGTGATGGCTTTCGTTTTTATTTGTACGCTCAAGCGCAAAACAGCAACATCTGCCAATATGTATTTGAATCCAGTAGATTTTGTACCATATCTGAGAAGCGACTCGTCGTCCGTTTATTGCAATTTGTCGTCCGACAAATGTGGCTCGTTCACTTATTAGTCGCGTAAATTAAACAAGTGACGAAATTCTGCAAAATCCTCGGACTCAGTCTCTTCAGTTGTTAAGAGTAAAGTACATAAACGACACGTGACTCACGTCTGACGTCAATCAACATTAAGCCCGGCTCACATCTTGACAGCACACCCGATCCGCACCGCAATCAATTTCAATTAAGATCTCCGATCACTTTTTTTTTAACATTGTCGTTGTCTTCGTGACATAACTTCAAAACAATGGAAGTGTACGCTTCAGTCGTTTCGCGCTCTTGTAAACAGACCATTTTCTAGGCTTTCTGGACTAATTTCACTCGAAATATTCCGCAGAAAAACGCTTTGGACAAATGTTCTAACGATGGTGTTTTTTTGGGCTGACATACCTCGTATGGTGGACGAAGAGCACGCACTATCAAACTGTTGACTTCGCGGTAACAAGTGAAGACCAAAACTCAGGTCGAGGATGAGTGCCGGTCCGTCAAAACAAGCAACATTTTTCCAAGAAGTGCGTCCATAAAGATATGGATGGTCACCCCAAGTCCGGGGGTGTCCATCCCCTCCGCACGTAACCGCAGCGCAAATGAAATCGTAATAAGTTAATAATTCAAGGGGACTCATTAGCGGAGCCATAGGCGCCGTAATGTATCCAGCCGGCTCATTAATAATTCGAAACTTTAAATGAATCCGAAGTTTCGATATAAGTTCTACATGTGAAACGTAATAATACAAACGCATATATCATCCAAGACGTCAGCGAGTAAAGCTCCCAGCACCTGCGCCCCACCACCACGCACGTGACCCACACTAGCCCAATTAGACGTAAAAAAGTGGAGAAGACGGGGCGGGGCCACAAAATGCGCGACGTTCAAATCTCGCAATTATTCAGCTCTTATAACATATTCTGATTTAATCCCGCTTCTCTTTGTGCCACGGCGGGGAAGTGAGTCCGTTTCTTTTCATCGACGAGGAGAAGTTTTAATGACCGACGTTGCTGTGTCTTTCGTTCGTAAGAATTCGAATCGATAATTGTCACGTAAGGGAATGTGGGAATTCCCAGTTTCGCTGTTCGTTTGGGTCCCAAAATTTTTACAATCCTTACGTCGTCGTCTGTCGGCGAATTTGCCCCGATCGTAAAAACCGCCATATAACAATCGACTTTGTTCATATTTTCGCAAAACGGGCCGGGTCGTAAAATAACGGCTCGTGTATATTAACATCCGGCCCTGGACTTATTTGCAAGTGCAGGTATGTTTCAGGTATTAGTCCCCTCACGTGCTCCATGTGAAAGGGATTAGAAAAGAATGTTTTACGACGCACACCTTCTACCTGTAAGTCGGAAAATCCACGTCCCATATTAATTGTCCTTGTAAAACTGACCGGCAAAGATGAGCGGTGGATTCGTTCGAGATGGTGGTCGGCTTTTTGCGCGCTGATCGCTCTTTCTCATGTGAATTGCCGAGGTCTTTTAACTTTTGGAATGATTTGCAAATTGCAGTTAGACAGCGAAGAGGAACGGCCAGGTACACGAGAGTTCCGCTCAATGATTCATGTCCGATTGACTGTGTTCTGCACTCGATTTCACTTACAAAAACCATGGCCGGAGAAAAACTACAGCTGCAGGACCGGACTGACCGTGACCATATGCATCCGCCAGATTTTCTCAGATCGATTTTTTACGCTAACTCTCCACATCTTCTAATCGTGGACCGTCACACATTCGACAATGAAGAAGCGGCCAGACAAGTTGTTGCTCACAAATTGAGTCATTCATGAATTTGAATCAAACCAGTGACCACGACAGAACCTTTAAAAACGTACAAAACACCATAAACCAACCCAACCATTATATTTTTAAAAATAAGTGTTTGTGAGTAAGAGTTGGTACAAATCTGGACGTCCAAGTCCGTTCCTGCATCTTCACATATATCCCATTAGAAATTTTTCCATGTCCGTCAAGAAAGCAATAAAGCATCAACCGCAAATTTCCTGACACTTTTGCTACCGGTCATGCGGCTATTTCTTGGACACGATCAAATGTGTCGACGCCATCTTTTTTCCGTCCATCACAATGAACGATACACATCCATCAAATTTAGCATGACAGCCGTGGAACCATTCCGCGACTACCGCTTCATGCGATGCGTATTTCGCGCGATGTTTGCTGACCTTTAGCAGTGAAAGGGAAAAAAGGTACGTCTCTGGATCTGCGGTTGGGAGTCGTGGGCCACGTTTCCGCGAGTTCCAGACCCAATTCAAGTTGCGTTTTCTCTTCCACCACAATGCGGTGATACGCTTTCGGTATCTCGTTCGCTTCTAATTATTGTCTAAGCGACTTTTTCCGCCCGTTCCCACGCATTCCGCGCTCTTCCCCGAACTTGCAGACACCCGAAATGCTCAATTTAGATCGTTTTTCCCTGTCATCTCACGTTATGACGAGTTATTTTTGCGTAAACGACAACAATAACGTCGTGCATCCACTTTTTATTCGATCTATTATTCGGTTTTATTACTCTTTCTTGGAATCGGACGGTTATGTTGGCTATTGTTGCATGGGATTCGATGGATCTCGCCGTACCGTTATTGGATCTAGCCGGGTGATGATTGGAAGTGACATTTTGTTGCGTTTCTGCCTCATGACGACCGTTTTCCTTTTCACATTTCAACCCACACATTGTTTCATAAGAAAATCGCTTTTTAAATAAATCACGGCAGTTATCTGGTGACTCATTATCGATTCTTAACTAGATTACATCTTCATATAGCCCGATAATGATTTGAAGTGAAGTGTAAATAAGAAGGAGGAGGTGGTTATTTATTTAATTTAAAACTTTTAATTTAAACGATGGAGCTGATTAATTGACGAGTTGCGTGTCTAGAAATAAGAAGCCACATTGTGACGTACAACAAATCACGCGTTTGCATTGGCAGATGATGCACAAATGTTGAACAAGATCCCGCGTCTTCGTCGCTCGCGCTTTCCGCTTTCTCCCACAGCCATACGCTATTACCGCTGTCTTTCTGAATAATGGATTGCATTTCTCTAAACGTTCATGTTGTGTTAGTGTTCGGACTGTTATTCGTACACAAAGCGCGTCTGAAAATCCTGAAATGCCACCTGAAAATTCGTCCAGCAGTCGTGTATTTATCGACAGCAACCTGAGCAGTAATTAGAGGCGGATCTAGGAAGAGATTCTCGGCGAACCATTTTTTCGTTCGCCTGCTATAAAGTTTGATGGATTCTTCCGTAAATATAGTCATTGGATTTGTGTTGTGATCGAGTGAAAGATGGTGAAGGGTAATCACGAGCGTGGAATTTGAGTGGGACGTACTGTATATATGTGGAACGCAGGATGTAATTATTTGCAGGAGAGTTCGAAGCAAAAATCTACTACACCGCTTATTAATTCAAGCTTGCTTCTTTGTGGTTTGGTGTCAGTCCTTAGCGATACACAAACTTTATAAAACGCGCGAAAAAGCTCAGCAGCATCGAGCAACAAGTAATAATTTTGACTACTTGAAGACGATGCAAAATTACACGTGAAAAATAATGTGATTAAGGAGTTTAGCAGAGACGCGCTTTGAAGTGTTATGAAAGCCGTATTTTGCAGAATTTAGCATTCTGTATTTACAACAAATGGAATTAACATTTTTATACAGGCTGCTGATTTTTTCGATTTTATTGTGTATTAGAAATAGGAAGTTGGTTAAATGAGAAAAAAGTTGTATTATTTAATAATAATAACAATAATAATAAATCGGCTTTATTAATATAAAGGGCGAAGTCTAGCCGAAGCCACTCACCTTATCCCCATAACTAAAATGTACATTCAATAACAAAATATAAATAAAATAGGACAAAATGGAGACGATAAAAATAAATAAATTACAAATGTGCAAATAAAACGAAACATTTGATGGCAAAAACAAGCAAAATGGAAAATTCTACAAAAAAAAACACAAATTATGCACACAATATTTTATAAACTAATTAATTCTAAATGTAATTTTTCTTCTATTAGAGAATATTTACATTTTTTTAAACGATTGAACAAAAATATTTTGCTAAAACATGTTTGATGAGATAAATGTTTTAACAACGTTATGTCAAAGATTTTTGAAATATTCTGTTTTTAATTTTGGCATCGAAATATCCAAAAGACGACGTATTTGAACGTTATGACTACTTCTTCGTGAGCGAAATAATTATCTAAGATACAGTGACAATAACGTTTTAAAAAAATTAAATACAATATATGTATACAACAAGCGATATAATCATCCTGATTAAAAAACTTAAAACTGAGAAAAATACGAGTAACCTTATTCGTTTTTGTTTTATGAGTAAAAAATAAAATCTCCATTTTACTTTAAAACTACTCTTATTTTTATTTTTAATATAATAATTTAATAATTTTTTATATAACAAAATTTTTAGATTTTTGTTAGCTGGCATCAGCCAGAGAAAAATTTTCTACGCCTCCGAGATTTAGAGTAACGACATTCAACTTGTGATTTTCTTAAAGCCGCCATATTGGATTTTTACGCCATTGGATAGAAAAAAATTTCAGCTTTTCAACTATGTAACACTTTGTAATTTTACAAAAATAAATAAAATTTTGGTTGTTTTGCTTAAATTGAGTTGTATCGACTCCATTTTCGCAAATGCTATTCAATGGGCAATTGACCATGTTGTCCCTGTATACAGAAAAATGTTGCCCATTTTGAGCATATAACAGTTATATTTCTTTTATTTTTTTTGAAAAAAGTGTTGAATTTGTCAAAATGTCATAATTTTAGTACAATTTTATCAATTTTGTTGGTCAGACCAGAGGAACTCCTTCCTCACACAATAATAAAGTATCGTTTTTTAATTGTTTTTCACCGCACACTAGATTAGTAGTCTAATGACTAATAATAGTAATAATTTAAGAATAAAATTCAAAAACCCACTAATCCTCAGAAAATCATTGAGAAGCTGAAATTTTATTCTATCCAATGATGTAAAATCCAAAATGGAGGCCACAAAAAAGTCACACCTCGAATGTCGCATGTAGGAGGCGTGGAGAATTTTTTACCAACGTTATACGATTGGTAATTTTCGAAAATGTAAAAAAGGTATTGCATCCGTACCATTATTATTTAATATAGGGATTTCCAGTTGTTTAGTCATAAACACAAATGAAAAATAATATTCGTTTAATTTTTTCAGATTTCAGCTAAAATAACACGTTTTTCTCATTTGATTGACTCTCACAGATTTCGAGATACAAATGGTTTCTCGAAAAATTCACCGCTTGTATTGTTTGTTAAAAAGAGCAGTAATATTATGAAACAAGTAAATCATTTTGAGTACGTAAATTAAAAAAAAAAGTTAAATGAAGAAGTTTGGTAGACACACTGAAGCGGTGCGAAAACTGCATTTTCAAAGAGTGTAATCACCATGTATATATCGTCCGTTTTTTTTTTAACTTTACATCAATGGACCAAGCGATCTCCTCGCCTCAACACATACAGGAATAATGGGAAATCGCAGACCGTGAACCACGCCGCACGTCATTCCACGTCTTCGCTTTTTTATTTCTGAAACACAATCCGCGATGCGTTTCATCGGAAACCGTCCCAAACGAGAGAGAATTGCGATGCATTCCGCCCCGCATATGCAACCCCCCCGCGTTATCAGCGTCATCATTGGAAACGTTCGCGATCGGTTGCAGTAAATTACTCGCCATCAAGAAACCGATTTTCTTTCTCGTTCTAAACTCGGCTCGGTAATCGGTCGGAGCGAGAGGGATTCGCTGCGGTTTAACAATAGTCAGATGAGTGGATCCGTTTACGTCTCATACAAATTAACCTGCCGACTAAATTTGTTTAAAGCATGCAATTATCATGACCCGTGCTAGGGTTAGACTGGCACCTCGTGCATGCCTGCCCTGTTCTCTCCTTGATTTCGTTTTCTTATATTCGGTAGGTTATACGTCGTCTCGACCCCAAAAAACACACCGCTGACTGGAAAAGGTTCAGAGCAAAGTGCTTGTCATTTTATAATTCGCATCTGAAGCTCTCCACATCGTGTAAATACGACATGTTACACGGGATTCTTCTTGTCCAAATTGTAAAAAAATGTATATTATACAAATGAATCAAGTCAAATATATTTCAACTTTAGTAGTGGACTACGACCAAAAGATGGATTCCAATTCCATTTTGGCGCGTCAAGAACTTGAACTGTCAATCAGAACGACAAATGACAATGACAGTTTGCGTTGCCAACATAAACCAAGAACCGAGAGAAAATTACTATAATTGTTACGTAATATATATATTACATGTCAGTAACTGTTTTCATTATTTAACACGTAACCCATAACGACGTGTTTACTTACAATAGATTTAGTGCATAATAACACGGAATTTACTGCAAGGAAGAAAAAAAATCACATCTGCGACAAAGAAAGAGTATATTCTTGTTGGACTGAATACAGCTCAGACATCTTGTAGGTTTAGTGAGATTCGTAACGAGTGTATGCGATACTGGAAGTGATGGGTAATTTTTTGTCCATTTGTAAAAAATCGAAAGGAAACGTTGATGTCATCCGCCACCAATTAACCACCCCGCGCTCCATCTCACTCGATCACTCCTCCGGGTCAAACGGAGCAGCTGGAGCGGTAAATGATCGTCACACATCACAGCCTCGCGTATATGACCATCATCATACGCGTCTTTAGCCACCCATCCATGACCGAAATCTGGTCGGCCATGGAGTTTGTGGGGTTTTTTCACCTGTCACCGGAACGGGGCGGGGGTGCGGCGCCACTTTGGACGCCATACATCACGCGTGACAGGTGGAGACTACCTGAGAGTTTTGCGCAATAAGGGCGAAATCGGTACAGGGCGGTGGACAAAGCGAGTGGTGTGTAATCTGTTCCGGCATAGAGCTTTTTTGGTCGTGACTCGAATGTCTCGTTTTTGCGGTACATATGCATGGATGGATACATGGTTTGATTAAGTTTCTTTTGGATGCTGATTTCTTCTTGGGCACCGCTGTAGGTCATTGACGCCAAAAAACTGACACCAAGTTTGCGTATTTTACATTATGCGTCATTTACCATGGTATCCTTGTTGTCATTTAACTACTTTGATGTATCGTTTCGTGCGTTATAGGAAGATATTATTGAATCTCGATAAACGAATACCAAGAAAAGGGGTATGGGCCATAGAACAAATCAGAACAACACCGAAAAAAAAGTTGCAATAGTACTTGGAACAAAAATAATCGTAAAAAACATACATCCGAAAAATATGTTGAAAACAATTAAGTTTGTGTTTTCTAAGTTAATATCTTTGCGCAGCTTTAAAATGAAAATGAATACGTTTTTGGAAACAATTTTTTTATCAGTAGAACTAAGATATGAGCAACGACACTTCTTTTAATTAAACATTTTTATTCGTTTTTATTGGTGATAGCAATGAAACACAAGAACTTGCATTTATTTAAGTTCGAAACAAATTAATTTATTTTCGTTTTATTATTTTATATTAAAAAATATATCCTTCATAATTAAAGTTTTCTAACTACAGTTGGAATATTTAGCCGTTTAAGGTTAAGGTGGTTATTTTGTTACAGCGGCGACAATCAAAGTGCTGATTGGCCATTGCAGTCACGTGGTCTTGGTCGTCATAAGGAGTCAAAGTGCATATTTCTCTATATAATTTTTTATTAGTAGTTTTCTTACAATTGTTATGTCTATTCGTGTTTTTCGATATTCTTGTACTATTTAGTAGTATTGATTCCAATATAAGTTATTTTTGTGCAACTAAATGCGCCTTTTTGCCACCATTATCCTTGCTTGTATTTCTTCTTGTAAATACCGTTCCTAAGTACATAAATCTGTCCACTTCCTCAAATTGGTATCTTGGTCTTTCCTCTATTTCCTCGGCCACATTTCTGTACATTTACCTTCTCTCCTGACCACTCCATATATTCGGTTTTCTCTTTTTATTTAAACAAAATTTATTCTTTGTGCCTATTTGGTCTATAGTGTGTACAAAAAATTATAAGGATGTGGGAGATAATTTCTCACTTTCAGTCACTTCTCTTTCTCCTATCTCTTCCATTTATTAATTTTTTCTCTGGGCGGTTGTAAATTTGATATGATACATAAAAAACTAACGGAGATATACCTCAATAGTTATGCACACGCTCTTGTCTCCTTACGTATGGCTCAGATTAGCTTCCTTCGAGTCTTTTCTCCTTTTCCCATATCGTTGACGAATACGCAAACCCAAATAAATGACATGAGATATATTCTAATCATGCAAAAATAAATATAATTTCGTAACACGCATTAATTCGTTTATTTTTTGTAATTTAATCATCATCAATTATATACAATTATATTACAACAAGAAAAACATTACAACAAAAATGTTTCTTTGATGCTGCTGAAAAATTGATACAGATTTCAATTATTTGTTTTTGTGCATTCGTCAACGATATGTCCCTTAGTAGTCTCTGTATGTATTCCATTGACTGTGATCCTCCATTTTTAAATAGCTCTGCGGTTATACAATCGTTCGATAGACGCTTATTATTTTTTAGTTTTTAGATAATCTCTCGAATCTGCTCATTATGTGCTTTTTATTTGGGGAGTTCTTATATTGTTCTATAGAATTAATATATTATATTTTTTCTTATTTGTCTTTTATTTCATCACCATTTAACAACTGATTAAAATTTTCTCCCCATCTACTCAATATATCCACTGAAATTGTTAGCATCCATCTCTATTTAGGTATCTTTTTAGCAAGCTGTTTTTACTCTTACAGATTTCTAATTTCTTTGGTTTTGTCGTTAACCTTTATTTTTTAAAGACATTTTCTTAAAATGATTTTATCGTTTCTCTTCTCATAATTGCTTTATACGATTTTATTTTACTTCTATTCTCTAAGTCTGTTTTGCATTCAGTGTCAAACCATTAATTCTATTCTCTTGCTTTTTCTAGTTTCTTGCAACTCTTGGCAGTACGTTTCATTTTTGTCATGAGATATAACCACCTCATTTCTACTGTACCTTCTTCAATAATACTATCAAGTTCATTGTTAATTATAATTTGTTTTTCCTTCTGTGGTTATAGTCTGATTATATTGACTTCCCTTCTTTTTTTTTGAATACTTATCTGGTTTTTTGTCTCGGGTATAATTTGTTTCATGTGCATTTCAACCATTATTTGTTCGTACACTTTTCTTCTCATTTTTCTATTGCAATATAGCCAATCTGATCTGATTATTGTAATTAAAAAATGTAAGAATCAAATTAACATTGGCACTGATTTTTGCTTTGTAATGGCGTGTGGGCGTCTCATCAATTGTCGCTAATGTCTTTAAAAAGTTACTGTATTTTATGTAATACTGCATTGACCACACACATTGACAATGATATCCTTGTTTTTGTCCTTTATGATCGACATTTAACGATATTCTTGACTCTTGACTCTTGTTTTCTTTAGAAAACATTATTAAAACTCAAGGAACGAACACTAAAAGAGGACCTATGAAATCACAAAAATATAGAATTGATTTATGTATGGTTATTTAGACTGAAGACTGCAGAAGCAGCAGTGGTTCGATATGTTCAAATAATTTGTTGCTTTTTTCTAACTTGCATATACTGCTTTGTTTTAAGAACATGTTGTAAAGGATGTTTTATAAGTAGAAACATTTGGCGAGACATATTTACTTTTATTTTTTTCTAATTTTCGTAAGAGCAGAAGAGGCAAAAAAGAAAAAGTGTTCATTCTGTAAAAGAAAAAAACTGTTTTTCTTCCCTCATTCACGAGATGATTATTCATTGGATATTGAATTTATTTACGAGTACGTGTAAGTTGGACAAATAACTTTTTGAATGTTCTTAATGGAGAAAGAAGTTTAGTCGGGTTTTCATTTAGGTACTCTAGTGCTTCAGTTCAATGTTTTTGCACGAAAGCGTGTAGTGGCGGGATCTATATGAGACGAAGTAATAGTTTTGGTTCCATGACTATTTGAGACACGGTCGGACGTGCAGCTGTAAAGTCATCGTCCGAAGCATCGGACAAAACGGGCCAAATAGAGCGTGAACCTGTGAAGATGTTAATGCGAGTACAATGCAGGCCGCCGGCATCACCATGTGATGCCTCTGCTTACATGTCCGTTAAATCTAAGGTTAACTAACTATTTGTACTTTTAATGGATAATTACAGGTAGCGTAACGTAACTGGCACTTTGTGTTACTTGTCGAGATCTCCTCTCCGTGTAATTACCGCGAGATGTTCATGTGAATTGTATGTGAATATCTCCGGTTTACGGACGAAGATGCTGCTGGTATTGTACCCCGAAAATAATGAAGGAGATTCCATTCCCATGCCGCGATGCTGATGATGATGATAATAATTTTTGCCGGCCAGGCCGTAATTGGGTGGCTTTTGAGAAAATTTTTGAAAAATCTCGCTCTTTGTGGGGACGACACGCCACCTATGGCGACGCTCGATGTGTTCATCTTTCGCCGGCTTGCAGCTCGTTTAAATTGCATCGCCAAGACAAAGTGCTTGGGTTTGTTAATTTCTCATGACGATTTCTTGGCGTAATCGCCGCCATCATCATCAGCGAGATGAGCGGAGCGACAAAAGAGGGATTTTCTTAAGCTCGACAAACTAGTGTGTGCGTATGTTGGGTGTATTTTGTGTCGGCACTTGATTTTCACAGCTTAACATCTTCGCTTACTCACCGACGCGAGCTTTGTTGTCGCTCTGAACCTGCGGACCCAACTTATTACCCATCTCCTCAAATAATCAATAACATCGAATTTGGACAATAGAAAAAAGTGAAATTGGGTTAAGTTTAATTTTTGCTTATATCCCGAAAATATGAAAGCGCCGGAGGATTTACGAAGAGGCCCGCCTGACACAAATACGCCACTGAATGCTCTAAATAAAAAATATAAAAAAAGTAAAACACTAAATGAGCAAAAGATTTTTACATAAACAAATATACCGATGTCAATTTACAATATCGTCTAGTTTATAGTGGTCAAGTTAAATTTTGAATTATAGCAAAATCATATACAGCGTGGCACATGAACGAAAATTGTTAATTTAATTATAACGATCTTCTTCGGGATTTTTCAGCGTGTTCCATTTGAAGTTCCATTAATAAATTTATTATTTATGTTTTTATTGTTAATTTAGGCGATTTTTTAAATGTAACAACCTTTTTTTTTCAATCTCGAGGAATATTTTAATTAATATGGTTTTTTTGGTTAAGATTCCGATATTTTTGGGGTACCAATCACACACAACAATCGATAACATTTTTGATGAGCTGTCTAATGACATTATTATGCCTCATCAATTGCTTAGGCAATTGTTATCCAAATTATTGACATTCCATTATTCAATCATTTATCGTCAGAAAGATTATCGAAAATCAGTGGGGGCTCGTGATCATTTTTTCATGGCAAGCAGACAATTTTTTAATAAGTTATTAATTGCCTTAAATTTTGTATTTGATTTAATTTTCTAACAAGTTTCTTCACAGTTGAAATTACTCCCATTCAAATATTTCAAATATTCTTTTACAAAATTATTCTTCTTGACTTTTAAAATGTTTTGAAAAACTCGATAGAGCAGCTTCAAATGTTCAATAAATATCTCTTTCATGCATTTTTTAAAGTTTAACGAATCAGAGTGACAATGAATAGAGTTTGAGGAGCGTTTATTTTAATTTTAGGTTGCCAATGTTCTACCATAACTGCAGTAATAAGTTCGTGCTATGACTATATTTTCCCATTCGAATTTTTCAAACATTCAGTTTGTATTAGTTATTCGAACAATTGCTCCAAAGTGCGTTCCGAATTCATAAAACACCATGTCTTAAAATTACAGAAATTGGTGAATATCTACTGTCTCATCAATTTTAGGTATATGTAAAAAATTTAAACTATTACTTAACAAATGTATGTTTTTAGTAACAACGTGAGCTATAGAATCTAGTACATAGTTTATTTTGAATTGTAATGAAAGTTCCCGAAAGAGTATCATTTCTTGTAGTCATCAATAACACTAATTCTTTAAAATATCTTTACTCTCATTGTATCGATGAAAACACGAATTATAACTATCTACTATTTATAATAAAATATACCTACATAGATAAACCTTTTTATGTAATTATTATTTTTTGCGACTGAGTTATAAAATATTTGTTAAATTATCGATTAAATGTATCATATATTGTTTGTTTAAACACGCAATTTACATATTGCCTAATATGATCCTGACTTTTTGTATGTTGCTCAAGTGATTTTAATTTTTAATAGAGCAAAATTGCGTCTGTTATTAAATATCTGTAGCACTATTCAAAAATAAAAAACATGGCCAACAAAACACTTGTTTGAATTTAAGTACCCGTTAACCATTTACATTTCCTGTAACAAGAATTAAGAAATTCTTTAGGTGGTTTATCCTAATGAATCGAAAAACTACTCAAGTCTTGACGAGGAACTAAAGGATTTGTGACGAACAATTCGAATAAATTATATATCTTCAGCATTATTAAAAAATAAAACAGATACCCAACATAACAATTGTTCGAAATGAACCTGTTAACCATTTACATTTTCTGTAATATAAATTAAGGAAATTTAGGCTAATGAATCAAGAAACGACTCAAGTCTGGACGAGGAACTAGAGGATTTCTGATCCACTACAATAAAGCTTTAAGTTTTAATTTGAATAGAAATCTGACCAAAGACCGAGTTGTCAATGTGAAATGGCAGAAATAAACAAAGCTCATGTACTCTAAGTTCAAAATTCGACCCCTGATTGTTTGTGAGATGTGTTTTTCACGTCACCCAAAAATATACCCTATCCGAAAAATTACCCAATCACGAACTAACAGTACAAAAAAGCCATAGCCATGCCTAAGCTGTAATTTGCGGAGTGAAGTAGACTTTTTCAAGCAAAATAGCGTAAAAAGCGCGGGTCGGGCGTTTCCATTCAAATTCGGTTAAAATAGTTACTGTTAAGTTATGAAGCTGAAAAAATATCTCCAACCAATTCAAGTTTGTTTGTAAAATTTTATCAACTTGAAAATTTAAACAAATCAATTTAACAAATTCAGGAACTATATACATAATTAATTCGTCACTGCCAAAAATGTGTTCGACTGATGCCAAAATATGCAGGGTGCAATTAACAATTTGCGTTTATATAAAATTATTACAATTCAAAATACAACTTATCCGCTATAAGCTAGACCATATTGAAATTTTTTTGTCCAGAATGTAGATCAAAATTCTCGTTAGTTTGGGAGCAACGATTTTTCAAAATAAGGCTTCGCTTAAATAGCAAAACAAGTTAAGTCCATAGATGTTTATGAAAAATTTAGTACTTTTTAATAAGAAATCCAATCCAATTCGAAAAATGTATAGGTAATGTAATTTTTTTTTAGAAATTGTTTGAATTAATTTTTGTTCTTTTAATTTCTTTGCAGTTTTTGTTATATAATTTTTTCAATTTATTATATTTAGTTATAATTTTCGTGTTAACAAAAAGTTATTCTGTAGGATTATTAATTTATAGATGTATAAAACAGAATGTTAAAGTTTCAAATACACTTTTTTTTGTTTGACGTTCTATACAATCTCTTGAGTCTTTTTTTTATGTATATGGGCCTAGGGCGTCATCGTACCTAAATCCGCCATTGCATGAAAGAAGTGCAAGAATATAGAAACGTTATTGTGACTGTAACTTACCTCGCATTGCCATTTAAAAAGAGAGTCAGTCAGTCCTGCAACAAATTCGGAAATTAATAAAACTGGCATTGCTTTCGTTCGAAAAATAGTGTCGTGGGAATTGAAAAGCTACAATGAAAGAAGAGATCGATCCCACGATAGGAGCGCGGCGCTGATTCCAGTAGTCCCCAAAGCCTTCGTGGTACAAAAATTTGGCGGCGGCGCCGGTGCTCAAAACGCCTCGAATCCCACAATTAGTATTCAAGAGAATCGTCCGTGTCGGCCATAAATCAGACGTCCGATCGAGTGGCGAGGAGCACACGGTGTAATACCAACCTTACATGGAACAAGTATCTCAGGTCTCCACGGTTGGCTAACCTGCAACGTGCTTACAAATTGTGTCCGCTCGCTTTATGCATACATGAACTATTGTTTATGATTTTTTTCGGAGAGCGTTTTCGAAAAACGTTCCGCGTATGAATTATCGCTCCGCTCGAGTCCTCGCATCTATAATCTGAAACTCGCGTAATCAGTCTTATTAGCGGCGATTCGTGATCGATTCCGTGGGGCTCAAGAGTGGGGACAATGAGAGGAACGGAGGTGGGGTCGCGTGTGGTACCACCAAATCGAAGACATTGTAAACGAAGGCGATAAACAATGCCATAAAATAATTGGAGTCTTAAACGGATTGCGCGACTTGGAGAGTATAAAGTCATAAAATTTGTTTTACGTCAAAGATACAATCAAAAGCGATATTGTAACTGTCTCGCTAACTGACCACCTGTAGTGCCGCGCTCGCCGCTCAAGAAAAATAACGAATCGATAGGGCCAAAAATGAAATACACACCCGAAGAAGAAGTAGTTTCGTAAACGGTTTTTAATTAATTTCGTTTAATCAGAGCAAATCAAGCGTTAATAACACTCGACGCACGAAGAGAATTCTGGGGCGGTGGAGGAAAAATTCTCGTCGTCGCCGGATTTAATCAGGTGCGAGAAAAACGGACGCTCGCCTCTCTCGTCTTTCTTAATCCCTCCACATGAAGGGGTTGTTAAAACATTCGTGCTTTCTCGGCGCGTTTTTAATCAATACAAGATTGCATTTGAATAAAATAGGTTTAGCGCGGCTGCGAATTCTTCGCTTCTTGCTGAAAATCGACCACGGATTTATGCATATATGTAAGAGGGACGTTGTTGTTGTTGTGTTGCTCTTCACGCAACATCGACTCCTGCATATGGATGTGTGAACTGCCCGCACGAACGCACATCAAAAATTTTGAACAAGAACATTTTCAAAAATACAGTGTCTCCAACTTGGAACTAATACAATTATTTGTTTTTAATTTTCGGCCCCTAAAAATTTGTAGTTGTAGTTTCTGTTTATTTTGTAGATTTTTGACAAACGCCTAGAAATTAAGGTAACTGACGTTTCATGGCGATTGTTTGATTGAGTGTTAATTAATGGAAAACTGCCGTTGTGCTATAAAGTGGTGGAGTTTGATGGATGACTACATTTATTCCAATGAAGAAGTACTAACTTGTTTTATCTGCAAGATAATGCAAGTAGAACATGAAACGAGACGCTCGTCAGTGCTATTTAATGAAACAAATGCCACGAAATAACCGTTACATTAATTTTCACATACGACATGAAACTTTGCGTTTTTCCCTTAGAAAAAGGAACTTGCAAATATTTCTATATTCTTCAGAAGTAGGACATAATTTGTTATAATACGAATGAAAGAAAATTATAGACAAATTTTATTCTACAATTTATGTAATATAAAAAAAATCATGCGCTAGTTCCGAGACAACCTGCATAGTTCAGGACCCCCTAATTACTCACTTGCACGCCCAATTCACAGTTCTTTCTACTTTTCGGGTCTGTATTTATTACATTTTTAAGCTCCGCTTTGCAGAAGTGGAGTAAATGGGTTTTAAAATATCTCTTTTTTTTTTAAATTGGTAACTCAAAAAAGAAATGTTTGAAAAATATAAATATGTGGTACTTTGTATTTTAGCACATTTATGGAAAATTTCATTAAATTACACATTACAGACTTTGTAAATTTATAATTTTTTTTACCTCTATTGTTAAGAGTTGTTAAAATTTAACAACAAAAAAATTGATTTGTTTGGTGAAGTCCTTTTGCAGCTTCAGATCTTAACAATGATTATTCCAACTGAAATTGAATGGGAACGCCCGACCCGCGCTTTTTGTGCATTTTTTGCTTGAAAAAATGCACTTCACTTCGCAAATCACAACATTGGCATGGCTCCGCCGCTAGAACTTTTTCGGACTGTTCGTACGTGATTGGGTCATTTTTCGGAGGGGTATAGCCTTCGGTGCCGTGAAAAACACCATCTCACAACCAATCAGAAGTCGACTTTTGATTTTACAGTGGACAAGCCGTTCTGTGCGGGTTCAATTGAAATTAAAATTTTACAATATTATGATGGAAAAATATGCAACCAGTTTTGATGTGTTTTTTTAAATTATGTTATCGTATTTTTTATTAAATTTAAATTTATTCGGCTGTGACGAATTGTTCGTCACAAATCCTTAGTGCATCGTCCAGACTTAATCGTTTTTTGATTCATTAGGATAAACCACCTTTAGAATTTATTAATTCTTGTCACAGGAAATGTAAATGGTTGACGGGTAGTTAAATTCAAGCAAGTGTTTTGTTGGCGATGTGTTTTATTTTTGAACAGTGCTGCAGATATTTCATCAAAGACGGAATTTTGCTCTGTTTAAAATTTAAATTATTTAAGTGTCATACAAAATGTCAGTATCATTTTAGGCGACCTGTAAATTGCATATTTAAAGAAACCAAATATAATACATTTAGTTGATTCGGAACGTCAAGTGGAAATTTAACAAATATTTTATAACTTTGTCATAAAAAATAATAAATGCGTATCGATATCGATATTTTTATTTATTTTTGTGCAGTACTTTAAAATTAACAGGAATTAGTGTTACTGATGAATACAAGAAATGATACCCTTTTGGAAACTTCCATAACAATTCAAAATGAACTAACTACTAGATTCTATAGGTCACGTTGTAACTGAGAATATAATATTGTAAAGTAATTAGCCACTTTATGTAATTTTAAGACAGAAGACATATTCATCATTCATTGTGTTTTATGAATTAGATACGTCCTTTGGAGGAATTGCTCTAATTACAGGCAAAAATGCAAACCTAAAAAATTCGAATTGGAAAATAAAGTAATAGCACGAACTCATTACTGCAATTATGGTAGAACATTTAACATTATTGGTTGGCCACTTAAAATAATCGCTCCTCAAACTCTATTTATTGTTACGTTCATTCGTAAAACATTAAACAATGCATGAAAGAAGGTTTTTTGAAACATTTTTTTGAATCAGCATATTTCAAAACAGAATAGAAGTCAAGTTGAATATTTTTATTTAAAAAATGAAAGGAATGAATATAATCGGACAGGAATAATATATGTGTTTGGCAGAAATTTCAACTGAAAAGGAACTTGTCAGAAATGTAAATCAGAATACAAAATTTCAGGCCATCAATATGCAATTTAAAAAAACTTCCTGTCTCCCCTAACAATATGATCACAAACCACTGGTTGTAATATGTATTATCAACATTTGTTTTTTATCTTGTTTCTTATGACTTTTTTGAAATTTTTTAATATCAGTTTTATTTTCGTGGGAAAATATTTATGGTAAATTGAAGATATGTACAAAAGGTAAAAAATTGATTAAAATTTTCCCACTGCTAATTTTTTCGTACCAAGTGCGAAAATCACTTGATTTGTTTTGCCATCAACAACTCATAGTTTTTAGTGTGCAAATATGTACTTAGCTTTATCTTCAACGCTTTTGTGCCTGACCCTTCTAATTGTATTTGACTGGTGTTTTCGTATCGATTTTCTCTATCGAGTCCACCCAAAAATATAGCATAATTTCATTCAGTTATCGTTTAATTCCTGGTCTTAATTTAGCATTTTAAAAAATTGTCGGAAGATCTGAAAAAGCCGGAACCCTTCCATGAGATAAAACAAATTTTGCTTTTTTGGGTGACATTTATTTTTCAACCAACAGACACTTTCAACCAGTGGCGGCTGGTTTTAAAGGGCACCTGCCACTGATTATAGATTTTAATATTTAATTTGATTTAGTTTTCAAATTATTTTTTAATTTATTAGAACTATTTTAGCGGAACAGCCGGTACTGCCTTCAAGTGCTGATCCTGGAGGACGATGATTTCTTGTATCGTTGAAGCTTGTACGAAAAAGCTCACAACGTAATTTTTGTGGTTACATATATTTGTATACTAAAGATAGATGTCGATTTGCATATATTACACCACAAATCATTCAAATGGTTCGCCACTTTTTAAATCGCCCTCGTACAACACACTTTTAATAAATTTTTGAAATTTCAGAAAACTGGTCGAATGAAATAACAGTTCTCTGTTGAGTATGAAAAAATTAAAAAATTGCAGGCATCGTCAGTGACTCGTTTCCGAGAACAGACCATTCAAGGTCTATTTAGTCACAATTGCACCAACCGATTTCTAAAAATTACAAACACCGCGTTCCGGTTCGTAATTAGGGAATTTTCTGTTCGGTTCGTACATGGGATCTCCGTGAAACAAGCTTACACAATTTGGTGGTAAATTATCTTTGTGCCATGATATAAGCGGATTTGGCTTCGCCATTTGTGTGTATTTAACTCTTTTAATACTTCAGCCGGCGCAACAAAATTTCTTAATTCTTTTTGTTCCCGAAAGTTGTTGATTTTTCATTTGGAGCGGCGCATAAAATTACACGACGATCGGTTATTTTTAGTTTCCACCGCGAGAGTGGGTCGATAATATTTTCCAACTTATCGAGTTACCAATTTCGACGTTGGCCAAAGAACGCACAACGGACGCCTAGGAGCATTGTTTGTTGATAACTGGCATCGCCTTCAACATGTTTACGAGACGCCCGTTTCTTATTAATTAATTATTTAACATTCTTATTCCGTTTTTCCCCATGGCAGCTCCTCACTACCCATTAATTAAAGCAGTCGTCGGGCATCCCTGCATTTTTGCTAAAAATAGCCAAGTGGCGATAACATCGCGACTACTCTACCTTTGTCCAGGTACTCCTCCAGCAGGTAGAGTCGCAGAAGACACGCGGAAGTGCCCCGGGCCTGGGGCTTCACCCCGACGAGATGCGGGGGCGAACGAATGCATGCATAAATTAAAAACGTAAAACATCAATACTTTCTTATTAAAGCTCCCTCCCTCTTAATGACAATCAAGCGGCCTGGGAGCGTATGTGGAGAAAGGGGAGAAAGAAAACTCGGGCCGGCGTTGGGGGGCGAGGGGCGCGGGACGCGCCGACTTGCGCTAAGAATAAGAATACGTGCATTAAAAACGAACATCAATACTTCCCTTATTAAAACTCCCTTATAATGACAATCAAGACGGCTCGGGAGCGCGTGTGTGACGCGGAGGGGGAGCGTCGTCGTCGTCGTCGTCGTCGTCTAGGGGAGGTGGGGCGCGAGGGACGGCGTGCATCGCGGCACGGCCGTCCGCGATAACGATTTTTTTGTTAATTATCAAGTCGCGTATGAGGCGGACGCGGCGGCGGGGCCGGAGGGGAGGGGGCACCAAGACGCGCCTGCAAATTTCCAAGGCGCTTCCTCCCCTCCGAGATGCTGTTTTTTGCCGGGCCGTGTTTACGCGTAATTATCGGTCACGTGTTCGCGTGTGTGGGGCGCGGGGGAGGATGGCGGCGGAGGGGCGGCCGGATCGATTAAAAATTCCTTTCGATTAATAATTGAGAGTCTTCTTTCTTGAGTGTACCGAAGGGGTTGATGCTGATGAGGGGCGGCCGCGGCGGACGGGACGGGGCGGGATGAAGAAGACTGATTGTAGTCAGTGTGTGTCGGAGGAAAAACAGTGAAGAGAGGGCGAAATGAGATGAGCGGGGGCCGGGGGCAGGAGGGGGCAATCAAGGCGCTCTTTGCCGACCAACGAAATTGCCAAATTTAGATGAGAGTCTTAAAAACTAATGACATGATGCGATTCTAACTGTTGCTTCCACGTTTCGGTTGCGTTTTGAACATCCTCAAGGTTTCATCAAAAATTATTGTTATAATCTTCATGACATTCTATCAATTCAGTCACAAAATTTCACGAAAGGCACGTTATGCGATTGTTAGTGTTGCATTTAATTTTTTTAAATTTTTTTATTATTTATATTTTTTTATATTATAATTTTTTTAATTTTAAAAATTTTAGCAAAACTTCTCTTTCAGAAACGAGATAGTCCCAACTGTACGTAATTCTTGTTTTTATACTGACGACACAAATTATTGTTCACGACCTAATTCAATTTGACTTTTGTAGTCCGAATGCTGCAATTTATAAAAAGTCCGTAAAACAAGTTAAATGTTGCTTCGACGTTGCAACATTTTCAAGATTCCCAAACTATGATTTTAATAATGAGAAATAATCCTTTGTAAGAATCGGCACAAACTCTAAGTCTTGATTTCATGCTACATCCTCCGCGTCTTGAGCTTCCAAGAACAAATGTAATGTGCGTTCAAAAACCGTGGCTCAGGAGGCTATGGAATCTAGCTTTTGTTTAATTTTTTCCAGTGTGTACTTTTGAAGCAGTCAAATCATGAGAAGCAGGAATGTGTTCTTATTTTTTTTTTATTGAATTTAGTCATTTAAGGTTTTTTTAATTCCTAACTTTTACTGACGCTGGTTGCGAACGTTTAAAATTACCAGATTTAGACAAAATCGTGGCCTTATGGTTACTATGGCGTCGGCGATTCAATGGGTTTTGCCAAATCCCGACAAAAAATTATCGGGGTCCAGGATTTTAGCAATTGATTTTAAACCGCAGCTTAACTTAGTCTTCACTTCATTTCTTTCGTCATCTTTATTAATTTGTTTTTTTAACGATTTTATGTTATCTAGTATTAGTATAGTATTATTTTATGTCGTTTTTCATCAATAAATTTCGATGTCTAGTTACTTGCTTTTAGATTGTTACAATTCTAATTTTGAATCGATTTGAGACAATTTAAGATCCCGTGTTGTATGAACTCAACATAAAATTCTGAGCGGTTCTCTACCAGCAATCCGTCTGGATCATTTTACAAATTATCTTTTTTAAGATAAAAAAAACTTCGGTTTAGAGATTTGGGTTAAAATTACTTTTGTGACATGTATTTCAAAGCAAAGTTTATTTATTATTTCGATACGTAATATTTCTGTATTTACCTTTCATCTAGATTTATTTATATTTAATAATTCACAATACATTTAATGGGGACAAATACAATTACAGAAATTTTACATACATATTTTAGGTAGATATCTAAAATAAATAATAATAATATAATCAACTTCTAAAATTAAATAGTATTAATTATAACAGTGTATATTAATTGTAATAGTAATTATAAATAACTAATTAATAAACATTTATATGAAGCAAATTTGAATGAAACAAATTAATTTACTATTATAATAGCTACAAGCCAGGATTCAGATTTGATGTGGATTCAGATGTGACATGGAAATTATCAAATTAAATAAAAATTAATGCGATTGATCTATGTCAAAAAATCGTTCTAATACTAATTTGTTTGCAGCAAAATGTGAAACTAGGATTGATACTTATTGTACACGGAAATAAACTTTATTTAAAATGTAATTGCAACATGTTTTATTAGGTACATTTACTAAATTACGTAAAACGACAACGGTTTGATGTGCCTAATTAAATCACATTACCTCCAACAAGAATAAAACAAATGTATTGAATTTGAATATTGTAAAGGCCAAACCAAGTATACTCTTGAGATAAATACGAAATCAAAAGTTCAAGACTGTGTTTCCAAAAATGAATCCGTTTGAGTGCTTTAGCTACGCTTCAGCAATACGATTATTGAAATTAATAGCAAAATCTGTAATTTTGTTAATACGCCGCTCATTACATGATTTTACATTTATTCTAATGCTGTGGCAATATGATGCAGCAATATATTTTTGTTGTTAAATGTCAGCCTGTTATTTACCTCTCATTGCTTTATTTGATCCGCGTCATTTTATAGATTATAATAGCATTATCTGGTTTTAGAAATATTCTAAAATCGTCTGCACATTCGACAAGTCATAATAAAATATCGGCCAAAAATGATAGAAACCAGCAGAAAAAACATTTTTCTATTTAACAATTTATATAATTTCAAAAAAGAATTTTAACAAACCACTTACAAGGATAAAAATGCATAATACGTTAGCCTTTACTATTAAAATAACAAATATTGTTGACACCATAGTGATATCATTTTTTTATTTTTAAAATCGCTACAATTTCTTCTATTTAAACTTTTAACTTTATTTACATTTATGAGTTCGTTAATTCAGCCACCAGTAAAAAAAACTCACTCTTGAAAAAAAAATTTACATTTATTATCAATTTACGAAAACATTATATTATTATATTCATGGCCAGAATTCAAATTCTATAGAATGGACAAATATAGAAAAATATTTGACCATTCTATAGAATTGGAATTCTGGCTATGAATATAATAATATTCGAAATTTTTCAAATTATTTGAAGTGGAATTTTGTACTTAAACTTTTCAATTAAATTTTTTCATTAAAATATAAACGTTTAAATTTCTTTAAACGATATGGGAAGCTTTCCGTGGTTCACATATTTGAGTTGTAGACAACTGATGATATCTGAGTCGTGTATTTTTTATTTTATTTTAGTTGTTTCTTTAACTTAGTAGTTCATTTTTAAAATAAATTCGTAATTTATTATTGCTATTTTCGGATTTCTCCCGCATGTTAAAACGTTTCGTTTACATCGGTGTGGACATCCTCAGAGCGCGGCGCGGTTTGTTGCGTTTTAGAACGCCGATGACCTTGAGCGCGTGCATTCGTTGCACTCACCCCTGACCCGAATCCTCACCCCATCGATTGTTTTTCGTTTTGCGTCCGGTCAGCGAACTGACCACGCCAAACCTTCACCCCTTCTTCATCTCGTTTCCATTTTCGCAGCAGCGATCCGCACCCTCCCCGTCGATTTTTCCTCGTTCTTTAATTACATGCAAATTCTTGCCGTGAATGTACAATCCGCCATTTTCTAACTCGATTCTCTCGTCTTGAAGGAGTCTTATTCCTTTGTCTCATATATACGTATATACTTTCTCGGCTCACGCATTTTAAACATCGGCCCCTTTCTTTCGGATTCTTAATTAGTAATTGGGCGTCTCCGTCGCGCCCACGACGACGCTCCGCGTCCCTCTTTCTCGCGCCCGTATGGAAATGTGACGTCAGCCCGAGACGAAATTAAAGTTCCCCTCGCGAAAACGAAATTTTCTACACCCGTGCAGTCTTTCATTACACACATACACAGGAGGAACCGAGAGATGTCTTTCGTTAAATATGCCACCCCCGGTACGTGTATCGGCGCCCTCGTTACGGCCGCGCCGGATTCTGCAAATTAAGCCCGGATTGATGATCACGAAACTCGTAAAAATTTTACCAGAATCCTTTCTGATCCCCGAAAACTCTCAATGCCGGACCTTCATTATTTCATTCGGTCGTACGTTAAAGTTTATGTTATGTCACTAGTTATCTGATGTTTAATTGTGAAACCTTGGACAATAACAACACTAACAATGATCAGATAAACGCGCACACAATTATTTAATTATGAAATGATATAATTGGTCAAATTAATAATATTTCGTTTGATTACTTCATTCCTACGAGCTGATTTCAATCAGCAGGTCTGAGATTAAGTCGCACGCCTCTGAAACAATCGGTAACGTGCGGATGTAACCTTATTTTAATAACAATATTTGACTATAACCATTTCCAAAAAAATTCAAATGTCCTGTTTGTATTTCAAATTTTTTTAAAATGAATCACTAACTAATAAGGCGCAATCACTGATTTTTTTAAGGATGTGTATATCATAGAAATGGTTGAAATTGAGACAAGATCATCAATTTTCTGTTTTTGATAAGTGGACGAATTCAGGCGTATGTAGACAAAAGACGAAAGCAATCAGAATTAAAAATTTTATTTCAAATTTATTTATACACAACACAAATGTTTGCACTCACACTCCACTAAGTAGCCCATAGAGATACAATCTTTACAAATTTGTTTATACAATACAATGTCCCAAATCACACGATTATCTTCCTAGAAAATGTATTTTTAATTTTAAAAATATGCTGAAAAATTTTAAAGTAAGTAGTCAAAGTAACGAATGTTGTAATTTTGGTTCTTCTTTGGCATTTCTGAAAATTACAACAAAACGCGTGAATGAGAAACTGTGAATGAGAAAAAATATTGGGACCAAAATTGGATGGGAGTGGATTTTGCCCCCATCTTTGTCTAAAACATATTTTCTGTTGTTTTCTCGATTCTTCAGTTTATTCGAACTCATTCTGTATATGGACCACACTAATCTAAACTATCACTAACAGTAAAACTATTAAATTTATGTACATACATTTACCATGACGGATAAAGTAATAAAAATAGTTTTTGCAAAGTATGTTATATCGAAACATAAATCGAAAATTATCAGATTAGTATAAAAAAGCAGTTGAAACGTATTTCTGTTGTGATCATCATTGTGACTGTAGCCCGCTTTGTTCATTTAAGTCTGGAAGAAAATTCCTGCAGCACCATAAATCAGGAGCTTCTGCACCACGCACGCACCTCCTCCTCCTCTTCATCCTCCAACATTGCCTCGTGTGTGTGAACGAACGTATCCTGCTACTTTATTCGTACGAAACGTTAAGTGCTCCGTTTGCTGTTTAATTGTCCCGGAGTAATTTACGACACCCGCACCCCCCATACCGCATGCTCTTCCGTTTTGCATTTCGCGCACGAATTTTCCACCGTCTTTGACGATTTTCCCAAATAAATTCCGATTAATAGAAAATACGACGGGATCGCTGTAATAAGTACGCGGGGTTTCTTCACAAATTAGACGCAGTATCGCGTGCCTCTGTTTTCGAATTAAATTAGAGCCGGATCTGGTGAACGTCAAAAATTGTATTTGGCGTGCCACGTGTGGAGGGGGGACGGGGGGCGGAAAGTTTCGGTTTTATGTGGTTTCGTTTTACAAGCCAACGGACGTGATTTGGGATAAAAATTACAGCGGTACGAATTTTTTTAATACATATATAAATTATGACGCTCGGAACTTTGCATCGCGGTGACGTGCATCGGGTTTGTGTGCAGATAAGGAATTTAACGGACAAAAATAAAATTTGACCGCCTTTCAAAGCGAAGAGAAAAACATAAAAGGAAAAATATTATTTATTGTAACGCAGAGATCGCGTGTTTCAGCAGCTAATATACAGTATCGGACAAAAGTAAAGAGAAACAAATTTATTATTAAAAAATTATTATCTATTAGAAATTGTAACTAACTTTTTTCTAATGTACTGACCTTGTAACAGCAAAAAATTATATTTAATATTAATTGATTTATTTGTTTTAAATATTTTTATTTTAAATCTGTGACAAAAGATACATTTTACAAATGTGTAGTACAGAAGATAAAACATGTCGTTTTTAAATGTTTTCATGTTTTCTATGATTTTTTAATATCTGTTAAATTGGTTAAAGGCGAAAGTTTATCAGAAGATATACGTAAACTCATAATTTATACATTTAATTCTCGAGAAAAACAAATTCAAATAGAGACAACTAAACATGAAGTGTTATTTTAAAAACAATTAAATTGTACAAGATACGATTATTATATCGAATTCTTCAAAAAACTGGAATACCTCGAAAAACGTAAAAAAAATAATTCTGTAATTATTTTAAATATAATATATTTGTGGTTATAGTGTGATTTGTTTTAAAACAACTTGCCGACAATTGTAATAAAATTAATTTATTTTTAATACAGGCATAAATTTCTTAAACAATTACTACATTTGGTGGATAGTGTATTTCTGAAACATACATAAATAGGTGATGCCAATTGAGTTTAATAAAAAAAGGCAAATTAGCTAATATTATGTCAAGCGGTTGCAAACTGACGAGAATGTGAAAATCTCTAGGTTAAAATACAATAAACAAAACAATATTTAAATAAGAAATAACAAAAATTAGTTTTTATCTATTCATGATTGTCGTGTTATGTGCGTTAAAACAAGAAAACATGAACGGGAGAACGAAACAAGATTAAACGTGGCGAAAAAGTTTAGAAATCAGTCACGCGCCCGACTCGTTTCATAATTGAAAATTTTCTAAATTTCAGCAAAATCGGCTCCAGATCAATCAACAACCCAATGTTATGTTTACATAACTCGCACTTCCTCGTCAGGAAAGTTTCTAATAAAAGTTTTTAACCAAGACACAGCTTAATCTTGAATTTTGTATTATTTGCGAAAAATATTGATTGTTGGCGGTTTTTTTCTTTGTGGTGCGGTTAAGAGTGTACCCACCATTAAATTACGATACAAAGTCATGTAGCAATTAAAAAAATTAGAAGCTACCAATTTGTTCCGGTTTTTACGCCTAGAATGGTTGCAATCCTTGCATTACCAAATAACGTAGTTGCTCAAACGCGACCTATACGAAACTTGAGGCGCTCCTCCTCCAAAGTTGGAGGAATCATCGGCTCGTAACGGCCGCTTATAAATAAATTTTTTAGTCGTCGATACTGCGGAATTAAAGCATGGATAAGCACACCAGTAACTTCTTAATGACTTAATGGTTCTCCGAGAGCAACTTATAATGCAGCGTTTTATAACTCGGCCAATAAGAACGAGAAGAAAGCGGAGTGGAGATGGAAAAAAAACTTATTGCAAGAACGACGTCGACGGCGGTGACGCTCGTCCTTGTCTCACACGTAAAAAATGCGCGATTTCCACTTGCGGTCGGCGCCAATTAAAAATCCCATTTCTGTACTTATCGGCCTGAAAATTACAGAATTATCAGCCTTGCCGGCGAGGTTAGTTTAGTGTGTCAAAAATTTTCAGCAAAAATTTAATTGAGGGGCGAGGATTGGATTACCCATTAACTATGCAACCCGATTACTGAGTAAATAAAGGATTTGGAAGCGTTGCTAATCCTTGAGAAAGACATTCGAACCGCCTTTTCCTCCAATCACAAATTTCCATTCGAAATTGGCGCCACGACTCACGAATCACGCGCACTTACACCTGGCGCCCATTTTCAAAAGCCCAGTCCTCCCCGACATGCTTTAAGTGCCATTAAGTTTAAAAATAAAGCAAGAGTGGAGTCGTAATTTAATTCGAATCGGGAACAATATCGAGTCCGGGTTAATCTCGTTATTGACTTGATTCCGAAAACGCGGATTTGCAGTTTAATAAAATTCCCGACTCATCTCTAAATACATAATTGGCTCCGGTTGCGAGCACCGGAAATATTCTTTAAAGCACCCTCCAAACATTCTCCTCAACAAATTACAGGTGCACAATGCAGGACCGGACTGAATTATGACGTGTGCAAATAACAAACCGACCGATTCTTAATTAAAGCGAGTGTAAATTTGTCCGAGTGTAAATGATGGGGCCTCCGAGGCGCGCACCCATCGAAAACCCATCGCTATGATTTATCGGACTACCTGCTTTGTTCGTGATTTTTACTACAACCCTTGAGTGGGGTCGCTTTGTTGCATTTTTGTCAGACCGCGAGGACAAACATAAAACACGTCCGAATTGCACAGACCACATCTGATGGAGGTGGTCAGGAGGCGGTTTGGGGGAATTTGAAAGTGTGGAATTGGTGGAAATGCGCGCAAAGACAAAGAGTGGAGATGCATCGATCACATGTGTCATCCCCTAGTAGCGGAGAATCAGGAATTTAAGCAAAGACAAAGAGTTTTTGAAATACCTATGCCACCTACTGCCCAGATTCTGTTCGCTCACATTTTAACTACATATATGTGTACAAAACGAAGAATTACAACCAAACTTAATACATATGTAGGTATATGCTTTTTTAAGCACACCTGAGAGTGTATGCTTTTAATCAAATGTTCAAAATTCTGGTGCGCATTGCACGATTAATCCAGGCGACCACCATACTGCCCAGATTTGAGGAAGGACACACACCCATATCTTGAGCGTTCCGCGTCCTCACATGTGTCATCCTCCATTGGTGACAACTGAGCTTATTATCTTTGAGAGGCCGTGATTGGGCGGCGCTCCGCTTTGGTCGCAGCATTGGTCAGTCGTCGGCACGTGACGTCTAACAGGTGTCATCCGCGCTTTTTTTTCCTTTTTCCCTGACCACCGTTCATCGCTAATTGCCCTCGTTTACCGAATCCTGGTCGTCGGGTAAAACGGCAACGTGCAATTATTAGCGCATTTACGGCCGCGCTGCGTTAAGTGATAAACGTTGGCCCCAAGACGTGGGAAACGCGCTTTTAATTACCGTTTTGTGTACAATAAGTGTGTGTTTGTGGGGATTTTTTTTCGGTGTTAAATGAGCGCGAAAGGCTTGCAGAGCACCGCAATTGAGGTTTTTATCGCGAGTTGGATCCAAAAAGCTCCCACATGTGTGTGAGCAAGGGACAATGAGGCAATTATGGACGTCCGTTGTCATTCCACGTGCCAGAACATCACGCACATTGGCTATTAACGAGATACCTCGGGAAACTTAACACTTTGTACAAAAAGTAACCTATTTAGCATTTTTGTTATGTGTTTACGACAGTGAATTATAGTAATTGGAAAAGTTGGCACATATAGCATTCGAAAAGAAATAAATAGAAAAGCAAACGATGAAACAAGGAATTAAAGAAAGGCGGAATTTTATAAACAATGAATGAAGAAAGGAAAATTATTAAGCGGTTTGGAAACGTGAAACACTTATTTGAAGTTGAATTTTGTGTAAATAAAAAATACTCGACGATTTATGACATCCGTAATATCCCTACATATTTATTTCTAATTCAATTTTTGTATACCTAGTGTTAATTGTTATTTTTTTGGCATCATTTTCATGACTTAAGAGTTCGACGAGTTGTTTTAGTGCTAGCCTATATTATCTGTATTCTATGTAGATTAATCAGGTAAGCTGTTTATTATTGGTCCAGAAATATCCAAATACCAGTTGATAACGATTATTCAACATTTTAAAATACAGGCAATTTGTGACTAACAGCGTACGAAGTAAATTATTAAACAATAGGGAAGCGAGAAAATCAGTACGCTACATCATGGGATTAAGGCAATGCGAAAATATAAGTTTTGATCCGTCGACCAAAAAAAAAATACACCTGACTTATCAATTAAAATGATATTGTAGTGTGGCAGGATATATGCAGACAAAGAGCAAAAAATCAATCTTAAAGCCACATAATGTGGTGTAAATTATCTTCAACTCACCTTTTGTGAATCACTCTTGAATATTTTTATAACAATTTCTAGATTCTGAGGATTTTTCGTATTTAGTATTTTAAATTCATGTTAGATATTCTTCTTAATTTATGTTTGATTTTTTATTGGAATATGTATCCAATTCTTTTTTTTATTATCGCATTTTAGTTAGATTTCTCATTTTACATTTTTTAATTTTTTTCCTAATTATTGGTTTTACATTCTATTTAATTTTTTATACAGCTTTTAATAATTTTTTGGAGTGATTCAATTTTTTGTATTGAATTTTGTACGAAATTGAAATCTGGTGGAAAAAATATAATTTTTTACTCTCTTTTCTAAAATGCCAAATTAAGCACTGACAAGCAGAGCGCTAACTGTCGTTTTAAACACGACAGCTTATTCGAGTGTTTTCGGTACTTTAATCGCTGGAGAATCTTTCTTTACGGCAAGGCTTGTATTTTCTGTACATATAGCTTCTGCTAGGTATGGATTAAATGTCAGTAGAAAAAATAAACTGTTAACATTTTACGTTTATTGGGTTCAACTACAATTGTTTCTGCCCAATTTCTTTAAAATTATTATTTTACTTGTTTATTGAGTAGTACAATAAGAACGATTTGCAAACGCATTTAAAGCACCTCTCGCTTCGCTCGGGACTAAAGGTCGTTTTTGAAGCTTGTTGCAAAATATACCATTTTAAGCCAAATCAGATTCCAATACATTTAGATATTGTAGTAACGTAACCCTATAGTGTTACGTTCATCCTTTAATTTTAATTTAATTAGTTTAATTTAATGTAATTAATTTAATTTTAATTTAATTGTTGTAGAAGTAGGAGAAATGAGTAAAAATTACTTTTATTTTACATTTACATCGACTGATCTAAACAGAATCAGTATATTTCTTTAAAATTATATTTTTAGTTTTTGATAATAATTTATTATTTTTTTATTTGAAAATTATTATTATTCGAAATTTTTTACATGTTAAAAAAATTAAGTAACTTTATCAAAATTTTGTGAAAACAAGTAAAAATCACTTTTGTAGTTATTTTAAAATTCCACATCGACTGATCTAAACAGGATAAGTGAATTTTTTTAAAATAATGTTTTAGTGGAAATTATTAATCTTTTTGAAAATTATTATCAAACGAAATTTTTTACATTTACTTAGTAATTATAAACAAAAATATTTTTAATTTTTATATATTGTTACCAATTTCATATTTAATATTTAGGTATGTTGTGATTATTTTTGTATTTTTTATATTTATTTATCATTTTCTTATTTTTTATTAGAACAAAATTATGGGAACTACTATTCATTCCTCCCTTTTTTGTTGAATTTTTTTTTCTGAAATTTGCGGATCCGATTGGTATTGCCTTAAGAACATTAAATTCTAAAACAATTTTTAAATTGTGTTTTATTTTGCAGTGGCGTTTAATAATAATTATTGTATATATCTTTACTTAATTTTTTTTCTTCAAATATTTTTTGCTGAAATTCAATTATTTTAGAATCCGATCGGTATTGTCTTAAGAACATTAAATTCTAAAAATATTTTTATTGTGTTTGTTTTTTTATTTTGCTGTGGCGTTTTATAATAATTATTGTAAATATCAGTAAATATATTTTTCATGTTTCTACTATTAAAATTATTTTCACACGTTTCTGAAATTATATTCGGGGAAATATTTTAATTAATTTCAGTCTATTTTCAAATAAAATTTACATATTAGGTACATATCATGTTTTTTCTGTGGAGTATTTATTTATTATAAACATATAATCTCCTTGAGTTGTCAATTTTTTAAGTTATTATTAAACTTTTGGACTCGAATCAATTATAGAAAATTTCCTTATGACTTACTTACTTGTTTGAATTTGTTTTCAATTAGTTTACTCTCTTTAAAAAAATCCCTATTAATAATGAATTGTCTAATTTCTAGAGACGTTTGTTTGGTTTGCTGAAGAAACGATGGCAGCGTTTTAATACTGGTATTATAACATTTAAAATTTGTGATTTCAGTTAGCAAATTCCATCATCTCAACATTATTAAAAATATGTAAACGAGTTTTCGGTCTCCTAATATGGAAATGAAAACGAAATTAATTGCTCGATTTATAAATAACTTTTCGGCTCTAATTAATTTTAATAATTTTACTAATTTTGACATTGTATTTTGTGTAATTTATGATGGATACTGAGTTTACGACTTGTACGATTGTGTTAGTAAACAGTGTGAATGTGTTTCTTCAATGCGTTCGCTTCCTGCAATTTAAACCTGCAGAACCTGAATCCTGCACCGATCTGAACTTTACCACATGACATTTAGCATCTCCACCAGGTGTTTGTTTACATAAGTCTGACTTAAATGTGAATCCAATGCAGAGGCCAATCTGCAAAAATCGCCAACTACTCGTTCGTCTTTTATCAGTGCAAGCGCAATAAAAATTAGGAAAAAACGCGATAACAATAAAACGCGTGCGTGTTGGGACATGAAAACGCAATTTGCTTTGTCTTTAAATTAGAAAATAATGTGAATGTGTGCAGGAAGTGAGTCAATAAGCCGTTACGAATCGTTGTAATTAGTAACGTATCAATTAAATTATATGAAATTGCATGCGGAGGTGCAGCCGGGTCGTGGTATTTGGCGTCCAGGCGTAAATCTTAATCGCTGACATTTGGTCCGGACGTCGAAAGACGTCGTCGTCGTGGTGTTCGGTGGACATCGAAATGCCAGCGGTCGAACAAAGAGCAAGTGGTGTGTGAATCTTTTAATGACATTTCGCTTAATGGGACGCCATGTCCGTATTGGTGAGTGCGGTTTGCTGCATTTTTCAATATCCCTTCTTGAAACCTGCATTTTTTTGTAGATTTCTGGGGTGAGTACGTCGTTTCCCAATCACAATGATTTACGATTTTAATTCGTTGCCCAACAAAGCCGAACTCGCCGGAATGAATATGTGAACACGCAGCTTATAATTCATTACAAATCGCTTCTTATCTATTCATCGGCAACATGTAAATCGTAACAATTAAGCTTCGGTCGGCGTTTTTGAGTCGATTTCGTCGTCCAGTTGCTCACAAAAGAACCACCTAAATTATTCTTAATTAAGACGGGCGCACAGTCGAGTAAATATCATCGTGCGTGGTGGTGTGTTGTTAAAAATGCACCGTCCATCGCGAGGCGTGAAGAATCCGAAATGATGGTTTTATTATGTGAACACAGACGAGTTCTTCGGAGGTAATTAGTGGAAACATTAGATGATGATGATTCAACAACATCTTGATAGAATGTGTGAATGAGCGAATTAATTATTTACGAGGCGTTGTTAACACGTTGGAATTATCGTCGAATTAGTGGATTTGATTCGAGAAGCACTGCGTGTACGAACACAGGGTGGCGCTTAAAAAAAATCCATTCTTACAATACCGACTTCGAACATGCAAATCACGCCCACGCCGTTAAAAGAATCGATACATTATTATTATGTGGCTTTATCTATATTATTATTGGAACAAGTACATATGTTAAAGGACCACTCCTTGCCGGTGGAGATGATATTTCTGCCTACAATAGTCGAGGAATCTATTGTTTGCCTTTATGCCTTTTAGGCAATGGATTTGTACGTCGTGTTCTCGCTCAAATTAACACAATAAGAACGCGATGTAAAAAAATATCAGACGTCCGCGCCGATGATTAAGTTGTCCGCTTTTGCGACGAACAAATTTGAATTTGTAAATAATTAGAGTGGCGAAGAGGTGAAGGCAATTTCTTGACAAAGAACGCATCCATTATTTAGAGGTAATAAGTTTATGAAGGTTCGCACATATGTTGGCGCTCTCATCATCCATTATCTGTGCTCTGCAGCCTCCGATGACATACACTGAGGCTCAAGACACAAAATTCAGACGCAACAATCACGGTCAAATAATTAATAGTCCACGACGGCGTTCGATTTGTTCTAGACGAATGCAAAAATGGAATTGTGTCTTTTCCACTGGCAATTATGAAAATTTTTGGTTATGAAACGAATTTGTTTCAATTTATTTGTCTCTCGTTCAATTTACATTAAACAGAAAGTTAAAATTGATAAAAAGTATTCAGACTAGAAAAAATTATGAAAATTACGAATATTCTGCCAGTTAATGGTTTATGCGAAAAAAGGTTGTTTTTTGAAAAACCGCTGCTCCCAAACCGATGACAATTTCGACTTGAAATATCGACAGAAAATTCTCAATATCCTCTACTTTATAGTGGTCAAGTCAAATTTTGAATTATAGCAGTATAATATGCAGCTCTCACATGAAAGCAAATTCTCAATTTAAGCGAAATTTTCAAATAGAAAAAACATGTATGTTTTCATACCAGTTGATCACATTTTTGAAGAGCTTTTTAATGACCCCATTATGACTCATTATTTTTCCAAATTATTGACATTTCACACTATTCAATCATATCATTAGAAAGCTTATCAAAAATTTGATCAATTAATACCAAAATATGCAGCATGTTCTATTGGAAAAAATCGATCAAATTAACAATTTGCGTTTATAAGCCAGCCTGTATATTAATTACTAAAAGTCAAAGTTGGACTTGACCACTATAAACTAGATGATATTAAAAAATTTCTGTCAAAATTCTCCGTAGTTCGGGAGATACTTTTTTTTTCGCTTAACTTTTAAATAATAGGAAAACTACTGAACTGTGTGTTAAAATAAATAAATAAATAATAAATAAGCATTTATTGTCTCACAACAATTACAATCAAAAAAAATATTTTTTTTAAATTAGTTGTACAAATTATGAATATTACAGAACTTGTGCGGTAAAATCAATACAAGAATTAGTCATGTTCTGGAAACTGCGGCAGATGAACAGCTTCGTCACGTGATAAATCGCTTCAACCCCACGTCTCGCCTGCGTCCTCTAACAATAGAGTTTATTTGTATCTCCGATCAGGAAATCGAAAATTACGGCCGTCCCGTCCAGCGCGATTTTCCAAATTGACGATTTCCGACTTTTCCGTGTTCTCCAGTCCGATCGCTTCCTTCCTTTGCATCAGCGAAAATATCGCCGAAGACACGACACGAACACACCCATATGGGATGAACTGCGTCACGGCTTATGACTCTGTGCATTTACTACACGATTTTTTCAACGATCTGACCACATGTGGCCAATGCATCAGATAGAGTACAATAGAATGCCGAAAACGCACTTCTCCCGCGTCCAACTTTCTAGATCGCTTCACAATTGGTCACATTGAGATTTTTCCACAACGAGACATGAACTCGTTTTTCGTCACGCCGTTTCGTTATATTTTTTCCACATTCGTCACATTTTACGGTGGTTTGTGCTTTTTACAGGTGTTCGGGCCATTCATATTTTCCTTGGACGTTTGTCTGATTAGCGCCAGAGTGACTGAAATTAATTTTTTAGATTTCGCTGGAAATCGTGGCCTGAGAGAGCAATTCAATCGGGGCAAGCACTGCCTAGGTTTTTTAATAACATGCGTGCAAATAAAAAAGAATTCAGAGTACGCAATGGAATCTAGCTTTTGTTTTATATTTTACAGTGTAGACTTACGACATTTATTTTAACTGCCAACCAAAAAGTTGCTCAAAAAAGGTCGAAACCGACGCCCGACATGGAGTTTATTAAAAAAAGTGTTTAGACAAGATTTGTGTTATTTAATTAGACCCTTCATTAGTTGACGATGACAAAAAATATTGTTAATAAATGCATTATTATTTATTTTTTGTTATTTTATTTATTACAATATTATTTCAATTTTGTTTTTCTACTTCGCGTCTTTAACGAAGCTTATAAAGCACACAATTGAGTGCGTTAATTGCTTTTAGAGTTTCGTAATAGAACTAGTGTAATTTAGGTTTTCTAGGGTGGTATGTTATGATCAGAGATCTCATGTCAAACGTTAAAGCAAACACCAACACAAAACGTCACAACCTTTTAAATTTAAATTAGCTTTCCCCCATAATTATAAACAGTAATCGTTACGTTGAGCATTTTTTATTATTTATGTTTATTTTTACCGCCAACTGTTGTGCCTGCTAATTGCATTTGAAAATCGAAAACAATTTTGACAATTGTCAACAAACCGTTTAAAATTGCAAATTTGTATAAATGATGCGAAGTAGAAAAATTAGAATAAAAAACTAGTTCATTAAGTTATCATGCATGGCACTCGTTCTTTATAAAATTCCCGGATTAATCTTGGACTCGTCTAATATAAGATGCCTTATGAATCTCGTTCTTTAATACTATATATTTTAGAGTACGTTACCGTTTAAATAAACTACTTGAAATATTTTCTAATATATTGTCTATATATCTAAAATGTTTATTATTTCAGTACCAAGATAATACAAAAACTAGTGAGGGTTAAACCAAAGAAGATACACTAATGCACTAAATAGAAAACACAAAAAATAAATGGTTATGGAAACATAGTAGAAAAAGTAGAATTTCTTCTATCGTCTTCCGAACCCTCGGAGAATATTACATATTTGGTCATAAATATGGAAGTTCGTAAGCATATGTTTAATGTAAAAAGACAGTCCAAAGTGGAAAATTAAAAAAAAAATAAATGGAAGTGACGTTTTTCCATGAAAGGAAAAAACTAAAATAAATCATGTTTCGGTGTCTTTATTTAAATATAATAGAAAAAATAGAATGTCTTCTATTGTCTTCCAAACATTCGGAGAATATTATTTGGTGATTAATATGAAACTTCGTAAGCATAGGTGTAAAAAGACGATTCAATATGGACAATTTTAAGAAAAAAAATAGAAGAGACGTTTTTCCATGAAACGAATTTATTAAAATAAATCGTGTCATCATTTTTTTATTTAAACATTATAGTAAGAGTAGAATTTTTTTAACAGTTGCAAAAAATATATTGTAGTGCAGAACTATTACAACGTAACGGTAATTTACTTGACATTACAAACAAAAAATCAACAGCGAACCTTAACACAAGCTAATTCGTAATAAATTATCAAAGAATGCAAAAACAGCAAATTTAAACAAATAAAAGAGGAAACACAACACAAAAATGAAAGGTTATAATAAAAACGTGGTACAATATTTTTGTTGACAAGAGCGAGTATTTTTATTTTGATGTATCAGTCAGGAACTGTATGCATTTTTGAAAAGGATGTTATTAAAGTGGGTCGATGATGCTCCAGAAAAAAAATTACTTAAATATTCTGTTATACGTCTTTATAGGAGTTTTTGTATTTTTTCGAACTTCAAAAAACCTTAATATCCGCGGATCTCAGAATATCACTATATTAATTTTTCTATGCATCTTTTACTCTAATTTTTTTGATAAATCTCTTAATAAAAACAAAAATTAAAATAATTATTTGTATGAGTCTTTACTTTTGATGGTAAAAACTTCATATGAATGAAACTGCATAAAACTAAATTGTCTCCGTTTTCTAAGTTAATTTACCGGATTTAAAAAAATTAATAGCACAGAAATCTGAAAAATTACCAATTTCGAGTTGTCTTCAGTGTGCAAAAAAAAAACGAATTTGCAGTAGGCCATCGAACCTAGCTTTTATTTTATTTTTTACAGTGTAGACGTTTGACATTGACTTATGATAGGAAATGTCAAACAAACGCCCAAACCGATGCTTGGACATGGAATTTGTTAAAGAGAACTCTAAATGAATGTTATCTGTTGGGTCTTGATCGAAACGGTTGTCAACCGACAACTTATTTTCAAATTTCTTGACTTAAACGCATTCCAAAATTATTCCATGGCCCATTCTGAATCCTTTATGTGTTGTTGTATTTTTCTTTTTATAGTAAAATGGGGTCTTCGTTTTTGCTTCAAAATAAAAATGTGTCCTCAACAGGTGCATTTGTTCCTTTATTTGTAACGGATTGCTGTATTAATAAAGCCGTCGTTGTTTTTATCGGATCATCGCTGCTTTTGAATTATCGTACGCAAAATGCGGTAGTGTTGGGAGAGCCTTAGGGACGAGTCCCGATTAACCGTTTCAAAACATTTTTACCAATCAAAATAGTTACATTATCTTTTTTATTTGTTTCTGTATTGCCGTAAATATGGCAAACGATTAATCCAAATCTAGCTCTCAAGCAAGCCTACCGTTTCGCGGAAGCGGAGAAGAAAAGTCTTGTCGATCGGATTGTTATATTTCGTGGTCCAATAGGCAATAAGCGCCTGCGAGATTCCACTCTAATGGTTCCGTTTTGTCACCGAGCCAAATGAATAGACTCGCCGGATTTTTTCCCTCGTTGGCTCTCATTGTGCGATGGTCAATCGTGTAAATCCAAGCGGTCACGCGTCCCAATTCCGCGTACAGCATCCTGCGAGAGCATCTGTTCCTCTCCGAAAAATTCCTGCCGTCGAGCGATGTTTACAGGTATAGCTGCCGAGTTACGCTCTGAATGGATTAATTTGATGATTGAATGACACAAAGCGTCGTTTTGTGGCCCGACCCCGCCCCCGACACTCTAACAACCTGTTGATGATGCCAGTCTTTATTCACTACACACACGGCACCTCCAGGTGATGATGACATGATGGGATTCGAATTCGGTCGTTTTTAATTGAGTCGAGTTTAACGCAGCCGCCCAATTAAAATACCCCACGTTTTATCTGATGGGGGGTTCGACGAATTTCGAGTGAAAATTTCGTGGCGGAGAAAAATGAGCGTGTGACTGACTCTAGCGTTTCGTGGTAGAAATAAAACTTTTGCGCCGGACGTGATGTTGTTGGTGTTCATTAGAGCTGTCCGACAGGAACGATTGCCTTAATCTGCATCCAGCAAACCGAACAATAAACACAATATAACAAACATATGTCCGACAAGATGATTGTTGAGTGGAAAAAAGGCACCGTGACATGACGGCCTTCGGACGATACGCGCAGCGTTAATTACCGAACGATTTTGAGAGAGAAGGTCCATGCCGAAAGGCGCATGGATCGTGGAGGGTGGGTCCCGGCCATTCACAATTGGTCCTTTCTTTTATCACACGCGAAATCTGCATAACTCGCACAAGAGAACTTTTTTAAGCAAAATCACTTCTGGAAATTCTCATTTTTCACACGTTCACTGTACACGATTCGCTTTTAATTTTAACGAACACATTCTTTTTAAGAGAGTTGTAAGACGAAAATTTTAAATTAAATAAAAAAAATTATCTCATAATACATAGTATACCTACATATAAAAATAAAATAATAAAAATGGCATGAGGCATATTTTATTGCACGAGTCCAAGTTTATAAATTTTAAAATGGCAAATTTTGAATTAAAAATGATGCCAAGTAAAAAAATTCGATAAAAAAACTCGATCATAAGGCCATTAGGACCATGCCGCTCATCATTTTTAATTCAAAATTTGCCATTTTAAAATTTTATTTTGCATGATGAAACTCTAAAATCTATTAACGTATTCACTTGAGTGCTTTAACAGTTTTGTTATAGACGCAAAGTGGAACAAATAATTTTTAAAGTTATAGTGCACAGGTAAATTTACGCATTTGACTAACTTATCGATTCTATAAATAATTTAAAAAGTTCTACAACTAAATGGGTAAGAAGTTAAATGGTTCAAGTGACAAAAATAAATAAAAAATTAGCCAAGTACGTATTTTATAGTTAAACCTATGAATTAAGCGATTTTCGAACTCGATATGACACCGGTTTAAAGATAACTTATGTGAAGTGGGAAAATTGAAATTAACATTTACTTTTTGCACTTCCAATTTACCATTATTAAATATTACGATTGCCGTACGATAATAAAATTGCTAATAAAAATTTCAAAAAAGTCAAAAAAAACAAGGTAAAAAATCAAAAGTTGATAATATTACAACTGAAGAAAATTTTGATATTAGTGACTCAAGGGTTGAATTAGATTCTGACTATCATGATTAAGAGCATTATTGTTTTTCATATTTTGTACTTTTTTTCGCGAGTTTGTTGATAATTAAATCATATTCTACTATCCTAAATTTAACTATCATAATTTTAAATATTTTTTGGGGGCAAATATATCAAAAATGTGCAACTTAATAAAGTATTCAATAAATATACCTAAATATTGGATATGTATTTATAAATATTTTTCAAACAACTATCCAATTTTGAGCCACCGATTGTATAAAAAAACGAGACTTTAGGATCCATTTACATCACTTTTACAAAATTACGCTTTAACATATTTTCTTCCAACCAGTTCGATTACTTCAGACATACTATGGTATTTTTATAAACGATTTTATTTTCCGCAAGTGTTCTAAGCACTCAAGCAAAATATTAAACTACATATAATATTTAATAAAATAATTTTCGTAAATACTTACTTAATTTATATGGTGTAGGCTTGCAAATTTTTCCTTTTTGGAATTTTTTAAATAACGAGAACCACTCACCGATGAAAAAGTTATGTAGAAAAGAATTGTTAGATGACTTGCTGGCAGTATTTAAAAATAAATGCCTTTCTATTCCTTTACAAAAAAAAACAAACCGGGCGTTCACTTGCAGTAGAAAGGTCGGTAAATACTGAAATAAAACTAAATGATTAGTGTCTGGAACAGAGAACATTTCAATTAACTCTATCACTGTGAGAAAGGAATCTGCTTAGCACCTTCAAATTTTAGTCAATATTATGAACAGAAAACGAATTGCGTTTGCTTTTGATAAACACATTTGTGTGAGCTAAAATTGCAATAATTAACATAAAGATTGAATGAATAAAATGTTTCAAAAGAGACTTGAGACCACAACATAAAAATCATTCGGCTAATAACGTGAAAGGCTAATCTTCTAAACTATTTTAGCGTCTTCAAAGTGGAAGTAGAAATGGAAAAGAGCTGCAATTGCAGAATAATTGGAAAACTTGTTGAATATTTTTATGACACTATTATTGATCAATAATGATGAGAAATATCAAAGGCGAGTGAAAACCACGAATATTCAGAATATAATTTTTTTATCTATCATCAATGATTTTAAGCCTCATAAAATGAACATAATATATTTAACTGATTTACCATGTATTCAAAAATGATGAGACAAACAGTGATGCAATATAAACTCTTTCGTTCCTGTTTGCATGATGAAACGAAAACTTTTTACGGATATGTGAATTTTTGGAATCGTTGAAACTGAAAAGTTTAGAAAGGCTAAATAGTTTCCGAATGAGACGAGAAATATAGTTGGAGCACGTCTTCACCGACATTGAAGATGTCAACCAAGATGTAGACAAAACGCCTGGTGTTATTCCAATGGAACAAACGGAAACGCTTATTATTTCAACAGAAATTCGTGCTGTAAAAACTTACCATTGTTATTTAACAACTAAAAGAATTAATGAGTATTTCAGTCAATGGAACAGAAACTAAATCTCACAATAACATTTTGACAATTGACAATATTCTGCACATCAGTCAAAACATAAAAAAATTATAATTTTATTTGAGAAATTTAGTTTAGAAAATTTTTGCTGAGATCAATTGAAGATTGTGTTATGATCGTAATTAATAATAATAATACTGCATATTTGTTAAAAATCGCAACAATAAATTTCAAAGATAGATTTCTGGAAAACAATTTTTTTGGCGAATGTGAAAATTTAAAATAACTTGCTATTTATATACAAAAGGGTTATTTAATTTGTACTTACAAAATAATTAGATTAGTAAAAATTATAAGAAAAAACTATAACTAATGTCAAACCTTTATTGTCAGTTTGTTATTAATAAAGACTTGAAGAACGAATAAATGCTTAAATACTCCTCAAATTCCCAACGAAAAATCCGTTATTTTCATTTTAAAAACCATTGTCAACAAAGCGTAGAAGAACCAAAAAAATCAGATGTTTGTAACTTAAACTTTGTTGTTCAATGGTGTTTAAAATTTCAAAATTCTTGTATAATTAATTTCGGCACAGATTTAAAGTGCTGGAGGGATCTTTCTTTTACTTCTCAAGCTTGTCAACCCTTCTTTCTTATTTCTTACATTGTTTGCACAGTTAGATTAATATTGCAACATTAAAATGAGTATCAGCAACAAAGTGTTAGTGGCAGTCATCTGCATTTTGAATTATTGCAAAATCCGTCCGTTTTAATTGCCAGAATTCGTAATTTTTGCCTGTATAATTGTGACCGCGACACTTTCTGCTGGAAATTCACTTCCCACGCTTTCAGTCCTTGCAATTGTTACAGCAGAATAATTTTTTCATTAGAGGTATTAAAAATAAGTTAGATAAACATTTTCGATTTAAACAATTTTCTACTTTCTTTTCGGCTTTGTTTTATTATTAATTGAGCCAAATAGCCGATCTTAGACGATTAAACGTGGAGCTAATGCAGCTGTATTTATAGAAATTCAACTAAATTTCTAATATGAACCGCTATGTTAACATATAACCATACGTTTAACAAAAAAGTTCCGTTTTCTAAATGCTGCAGTTAACATCATTAAAATCACAATACTGTACACGATTATTGTTTCTTGGAATTGTGCATCGGTGCCACTCAAACTCAGACGCCACAAACTACGACCGTAAAAACTCCACTTTTCGGGAGCCGGTGATTTCAACGCTCGGTCACAACACAAACCGCGCGATTTTTGCGAAACTCCTTCCGTTCGCCACACTTCCTCTCGTTGAATTTAATTATGAATCCCCTAATTCCTGACAAGATAAATGTGATTAATTGTCACTGGAAACCACCGCCTCACGTATTCCCATCATGATGGAGCGATTTGTTTAATAAGCGCTTCCTAGGGAAAAAATCTCTCACGCATGCCGAAATTACATACCGAACTGCAAGACACTGTTTAAGATTGATAAAGAGGAAGCGATGTAATAACAGCGACGGACACAGCATCAAAGACACTCGAAATATGTAAAGTGGTATTGTTTCGCGGGATCGAACCCATCGGAATGGGCGCTGGGCGCAATTACGTCATTAACGCCGCAGGCGATGCGATTCTTGCGGACCCGCATTACACAAATCCGGCGCTCTTCATCAGCCCGTGCGTAATTTATTGTTGTTCGGACATGGAACGATTTATTAGCATCTAAATGGAATCGCGTTTAAATAAATATGTAAGTCAGGGACTAATTGAGATGGGGACGCGCGATAACCGGCGCGGACCTAATTTTTCGTGACTAATTGCCGCATCCAGGTCTCACTTACCGCCGCTACAGTCCAAGAGCACAACATGTCTTTGACACACACCAAACAACTCGTATCACTAAAGCCGCACGCACTCGCGTTGCGCACCGACAGTACTTTGGTGCAAGAACAGGAAGAAGAAGAAGAGGTACGAACGAACGCTGCTTCGACGCCAACTACTGAGACGCTAGTGTTTTGGCGAAAAGTAGTGGGTAGATCGGTGAAGTCGGCCGGCCAAGAACGACCGCCTTCCACAAGACAGCATTGGTCGTCGAGGTTCTACTTCCACCGGCGATTGTTTATTGTTGAAGAGTTTAATACGTTGACAGGAGCGTTTTTGTCGCATCGGCCGCGACGCGGAGGAGGAGTCCGCGAGGGCTTTTTGCGCCCTTAGGCCATCGCCGATTTTTAAATCGAGTTCGACGACCCATACAACCGTACCTGGCCTACCCCAAGGGTTGATGACTTGGGAGGGTCACGACGAAAAAATTCACGACGGAGGGAAAAAACGAAAGTGAGACCTGGCGCAGGTTTACCTGCGCTCGAACGGAAACGAAACTGCCTTCAAAAGTTAATTGGCAACTTACGACTCTCGCTGGAACCGATACGGGAATTTGTTTCTGGGGATTTTTAACTTTACCACCAACAACACTTGATTCATAAAAATACCATTAAAATGTGCTATATTCATAATTCTAATCAAAATTTTGCACACGTAAACTTAAGTTAGAAAATCACTGTTGTCGTTATTATCATTACAAGCAAGCTTACAAATGCAAAATAAAAAACAATAGCTTTTTTTGTTTGGAACTTGGGGTTATAATTTTCATTAAGTTAATTGTTAACGTCAACCTCTCACTGCAACCAAATTAGGTTAAGTGAACTGAAAAATATTGAAAATGTTTTCTCCAGTTATAGTACAACATATCTGTGTGACTATAGTGACTTTATAAAGACGGTGGCGCCAATAGTGGCCAACGTTCTGATTGGTCATTGGTGTCACATGGTCCTCGTCGCCATTAGAAGGCAAAATTTGCAAAAGTGTGTCTAGATTACTTTTTTATATATTTTGTGTTAATTGGTGTTTTAATAGCAAGTATTGTGTTTATTCCTGTTTTAAAACCTTGTTATTTTTCTTAAACTATCTCAAGAAAATAGAAAAATAGGAATAAACATAATAGTTTCTTAGAAAATGCTAATTAAAATACTACTGTTTTTCCAATATTAGATATGTTTTATAATTTTCTGTAATGTTTGTATTTCTTTAGCTTCGGATTGTAAATAACCATCCTAAATAGATGGTCTACTTCTTTAATTCCCTATTTTTTTTTAGTTTTTTACTTTTATAGTTTCTATACCTATTTACCTCTCTCCGTAAATTTTGTCTCTGACTACTATGTTTTCATTGAAAAGTAAGTATATTATTTGTGTCTATTTTGTCTCCGATTTTTTATTTTTTATACCGTCTCTTCTACTAATTTTATTTCATGTGAACTGTTAATATTTGTGATTCTAGTTATGGCACTCTTGTCTTTTTTTATGCATGCAACAGATTAGCTTACTTCAAGTCTTAGTAGTTTAATATGTCCCTTAGTAGTTTCATTTAGTCAATATGTCCTCTTCATCTGTGAGCATCGGTCTCTCTTTATCTTTGTAGTAAGCTGTTTGGCTTGGTTTCCACTTAGTCACTCTAAAATTTCGTTGGATTTATTGCTGTCCTCTAGTTGCTTTAAAACATCTTCATAAAAATTCCTTTTTTTTCCCAATGTCAAATTTTATATAAAATTTTATTTAAAAAAATATATAAAATTTTTATACAAAATCTGTACGTGAAATACTCTGAAATAAAAAAATATATATAAAATTTGTGATGCAACATCACACATTTCTGTACAAATTTAATATAAATTTTTTTATTTCAGAGTATTTTACGTACAGATTTTATATAAAAATTGTATAAATTTTTTTAAATAAAATTTTATATAAAATTTGGCATAGTGTTAGACGGCCTTAATAATTGTCTCAAGCATTTTTTTGTAGCACGTTTGTAGCAATTTTATCATACTCATCTTTAATACTATTTTCGGATTTTACTTTATCTTCTGTAGTTTTTACCCTGATTATATGTATTTTCTTCCCTTCTATTTTTGTCTGGTTTTTTACCTCTGTATAATTTGTTTCATGTGTTTTCCAATCATGAAATATTCCTACTTTTGTAATACTTACACTTTTCTTCTCATTCTGTGCATGTATTTTATGACTGCATTCTTACTCTTCTCCATTCACAAATTTCTCACTTTGAAGGTTGAAATGTATTCGTTATATATATAAAGACGGAATTTGCCCGTTTTTCCAGAAGCTTATAAATATATTTATAGGTAAATAAATGTGTGTTATAATGCAATGAAAATACATCTTACAAACATTTAAATTAAATTAAATAAAAACATACTACAACAAAAATTGATTTTCTTTCCTTAAACCTTAATCTTCGCGAGTTTTGTCCAGTTTACGAAAATTTGGAATGTGCAACCTTCCAAACCATATTTTTTTTGTTTCTTCTTTGTTTCACATTTTACATGTTTCTGACTCTAGATATTTTCATAGATGAGTGGCCGATACAGGGCAATTGATTCTATAAGAAGATAGAAAAGTTCAAAATTTCTTACTAGCTTTGAAACATTTTTATGTGGCTGTACCCTCTAATATTTTTAAAAAATTAACAGGTCCACCAAAATTAAACTTTATATTGCTTACTGTTGATATCTGATTTTCAATTTTCTTTTTCTCCAAAAAAAAGGCAAATGGAATTTTTGTCTTAACTCCAACTTCTTTAATTTTCTTCAAATCTTTTAATTAATGAATCAGTGCATTTATAGTTTATAAATGTATGTTATGCAGTGTACATAGAAAGAAATGACTCAGTGCCAAATACGGTAACTGATTTAGAAAAAGCATTATTGCGCAAAATTATACTTTCTATCCTTAACGATTTTTCACGGTTTTTGGGAAGACCTTCAAACATTACTGGACCGGTAATGGATGTGGAGAGGAGAAATAGGATTTTGGCGATTTTTACGAGCAAAAAGCTTGCGGGGTCCTAGAAAAAAAGGTGGTTTCATGCAGAAAGAAGCAAGGAACAAGAAAGATATAAATCAGTTTTAATAATCACTTTAATAAAAACTACATTGTCCTTTGATTTATTACTCTCCGACTCCAAAAATAATGTGGAAAAGGTAAAATGATTAGGAAAGTTGGGCATCGTTGGGCAAATATATAGTTTCTGCTCAAAATTGATTGAAAAATTGAAACAGTAAGCTAAGAAATAATAAATACAAAATACGACCACAAATAGTGCTGTTAAAGTAGAGCCGGTAAAATCAAGAAAATATGTTTTCTTGTTTTAATCCGATTTTTTAAATAAAATTTTGTATATGCACAATTCTGTTTTAATTTAATACAACAGCTTCTTTGCAGTTGCCAAAATTAGCAGTAGAGTTGAGGCTGAGGACGAGTTTTAAAATTAGTCGATTATCTTTAGAAGATTTAGTGGTGTGGCTTGGCAACGAACGTCAAAAAACCAAAATTACTAACTTTAAGTAAATAGAAGCCTGGAAGGGTTGCGGATTGCTGGATTTATGTCTGCGCATAAATAACTCTTCCTCGTCGTCGTCGAGGAATCAGTGACCTTCCACACACGACTCCGGCAACGAAATGATAATGAAACTTCTTCGTAGTATCTTCAACGTATTCGTTCGTCCGTCCACGGGCTGGCCATTGCATTAGCGAAATTACAGTGTTTACTAGACCGTTTCAGAACGAGTTAGACCAATACTATAGTTTATCGTCGAACGTTTTATCTGATTTGATTTCGTATTAAGCGGGTTAGACAGTCGGATTTATTTTTTGATGAGAAACGGATTGTTGCGCGGATTTTTAACGCACCCATGACTCCTTCACCCCCCCGGAGTTGCATGCCGGAGTGACGTGCATGATCTGGAAATGCCGTAATTGCAAGGTGGTCCGCCAGAGGCTTCGTGCACGAAACTCGACGATGAGGAGCGTTTAATGCATTGTTGATCCAAGAGGAACGAGTCGCGGTGCTTGAAATGGGTCACCACTTGCTTGCGCAAACACCATCTTTTCTGCATTTCTCATTCGCGTAGGAGCTGTGTCTCTTCCGCAAAATCGGAAGGATGTAAAAGAGATTAAACAAATGTTGTGCAAATTGCTTTCCAAACTGTCTGGTTTTGTGCACAAAATCAATCAGAATATAAATGAAATGCTAGAGTTACAGAAATGCAATGTAGGGTCTTCGTCTTCTCAAGCTCAGTTGTTACTTGAGTTGTAATTTTGATATTTTGCAGACTTTAATTACATTCTAGGACACATTTCGAAATAAGTATATTTTTTATTATACCGAATGTCCCAAAAGTGCACGCTATATATTTTTTGTGCCTCTTAGGATGCATTTTCAGTTTCTTACATATTTATGAAAGTATGTAAGCTTTCACGGTATTATTAATTATAACGATCTTATTCGGGAAATAAATATTCACCTCGGTTCAGAGATAACTGTGAAAAAAAATGGTTTATTACTTCTAATTTTAAATTTTCTTAAAAAATACGAATAGGTAGTGTTCCAAATGTTGGGTCTTGCCACTAGACCCATAAGTTATTTAATTATTAGTTTGCCCCATTTTATTTCATAATTATAAATAATAATAATTGCATTTGCACGTCAATAATAAAAAAACATATAAGGTTGTTATCTAAAAAGTAGGTATCTAAAAACATGGGGCACTGTTTGTATTTTTTAAGTTATTTTATTATTATTTAGTTATTTTAAAGTTTTTTCAGTAATCTCTGAACCAATTAAAACATTTTTTGATAGTATTTAAACAACTAAATATTTTTTGGAACATTCTGTATAATCAAAAATATAATTATATTAATAATTTTTAAAATGTAATTAAAGTATTCAAAATTCAAAATATCAAACTTAGGTAATAACTCGGTTAGAGAAGACGAGAGCTGAGATGAAGGAACCTGTATAGTTACAAAGCACATATTCTACAAATTAGATTTTTGTAAATTAAAGCAACATCAATAACACTGCTAAACCCTGTTTTTGTCACACGAACTTCGTGATGATTTTTGTTTGCATTGGTGTACCCTCATTACAAAAAAAAAATTATTTGGTTCCCGGTACATCCAATTTTTTTGTGACCGCTTTCTATTCATTTGGACCTCATTTATGTGATTTTCTTAAATTTGAAATATGATTCAAGTCATTGACTCTTCAAAAGCTAGTTTGTTAATACATAACGGAAACAAATTTCCTTCAGGGCCTGTAGCTCATGGTTCCGATATGAAAGAGACCTACGAGAACATGAAATTCCTTCTCGAAAAATTAAATACAAGGATCACGCTTGGAAAATTTGTGGAGTCATTGGTCTTCTGCTTGGACTACAGCTTGATTACACAACATATTGCTGTTTCATTTGTGAATGGGACAGTAGAGATAGAAACAGTCACTACAGAAAAAAAGCATGGCCCAAAAGTGAATCACTACTCCAGGACAAAAAAATTTAAAAAATGAACCTTTAGTGAATCCTAAAGACATACTTTAACCGCCGTTGCATATAAATCTCGGCTTCATGAAAAATTTGTAAAAGCTACGCATAAAGATGGTAGTAGGTTTTTATATTTGAAAGAGAAATTGCCTAAAGTCAGCGACGCAAAAATTAAAGAGGGAATATTTGTTGGTCCACAAATACCAGAAGGAAATTGAATGATCATGAAAAATCCTCCTGAAAATGTTTAGTTAATGTCGTCCAAAATTTTTTAGGAAACCACAGAGCGGAAAATTACGAAGATTTAATTAATGAACATATAATTTCATACAAAGTTTTGGCGTGTAACATCTCTTTGAAAATACATATGTTGGACTCTCATCTGGATTTCTTTTCCGAAAACTTGGGCGCTGTAAGTGACGAACAAGCCGAGAGATTTCATTAGGACATTTCCTTAGTAAAAAAGCGTTACCAAGGGAAATGGAATCCAGGAAAGTTAGCCGATTACTTAAAAAGGACCTACCAGAAGCCAAACATTCACGAAAATCATAATTATTAATTGTACAGTAAATAAAAATAGTCTAACTGTAGGTTATTTTTGTACTTTTAATAAAAATATATATTTTAATGTCACAAAGAAATCTGACGTGTCAATTTTTTTTCATTAATATATTATCATTATATTATCATATTGATATGTTTTCCTGTGACAAAAAAAGTTTGAATTTTGTAGATCAGTGTAATCAGTTACAATTTTGCAGAATAATTAATTAAAATATTTATAAAAATTATATATTTTTACTATAGTACATACAAAATAATGCTAAAATTAATTTGTTTGATAGCTTCCAAGTGTTTCAAGCGTGGAATTATTAGTACAAAAAAGTTTCAAACCGTTCAAGATTTTAAAATTGCTCAAAATCTACTAAACATTTGCTCGGAAGATGTAGATAAAACGTTTAGAAATAATTATTTGCTGACCCCACAAAAAATTGGGTATTATATAAATTTTGTGTTAGTTATATACTTGTTTGGTTCGTTCGATCGTTAGTCTATTAATTCGTTTGTTATTTTCACAAATACGTGTTTTCAGGTTGTAGTAAAAAGACAAGAAGGAAGTGTTTGAGTAGCATTTATGTCTAACTGTACTGAAAATCTCGTTCGAATCCATTCGACACCGCTAACATTTACTATTAAATCATCCATTCGTCCGATAATTATTTTCATTGTGCCTCAATTTCCCAGTAAAACTCTTCCGAACCGTTCCATCCAGTGACGCAAGCCGCCAGCATTAGTAAATACTTTTCCTTCGTGACTCTCCGCACCAAAACTCGCAATTACGTCAATAATGAAGACATTAAAATGGTAATAAGTCAGTTTGGCAATCGAATGCTTGTGAGGTCCGAGACGTCACGACGTCGGCGTCCAAAAAAGCAGGCAAGCACCCCAACATCGATTCTCCGCGTCGTGGTGAAGGTTTGGTTTTTTTGGTCCGGAATCGGTGCAGTCTAATAAATCAGGACGAGGAAGGTCCGTATCGAACGCGAGTGCGGCTGCATGTTTATTAATTGTATTCACGCGAACTCTTTGCTGGGGTGGATTCGACCTTTGGATTTTTGGCAATCCGCTCGCTTATCTTAGACGCGGTCATTGTTTGCGGCGGTTAATGACAGTAAATCAATCTCGGTTAATTGTTGATAATGCCCAGCTAACAATGACAAGAAAACGGGAGTGGACGGAACTGTCAGCAAACTACAAGGCAAGGAGTCTGTATGTAAATGAGCCGAAGGGTGGTGGGTCTCCCTCCCCGAAACCTCTAAGATCCTCGCCTCACTAAACCAACGTAGCAAGGACCCCGGTCTTATCAAGTCCTGCTCCAGTCACACACAAGGACGAACATTTCTGTCCTGTCAGGACCCTTCTCCCGGACAATGCTTCAGCTCCAACCTCTTCCGAATCTAAATACAGGACCTGCATCATACATTATCGCGGCGGGGGGGTGGAGGTTTACAGTCAGACAAACCACAAAAATCGCTCCATAATTTAAGAAAAGTCGAACGACTCAAACGCAATTCCGACAAACTAACCAAACCGACAAAATTTGAATTTTACGAAAAACCGCGTGATCAGGCATTATTTGCTGAAGAAACGTCTTAATATGGCGAACCCGAAACAATCCGGGCAAATATTGGAACGGTGCGTACAAAAAACGGAGTAAATCCGCGTGAAACGCCAAATTCGGATGTGCTCGCACAGATTTTCGCTGTGACGAATGCGAGATAAAAACGGAGCGATGAAAGCGCGGTTCGGGCTAGCGGAAATCAAAGAGTCGATGTAAGAAATGTATTGTTGCAGCGATTTGCATTTTTAACAAAAAATTTAATTGGCGATTACATTAATGGGAACGGCGCTCAATGCACCGCTTTTTTTGTGTTGCTGTACTTGTCAATGCATCGTCTGGTTGTAAAGCGAAAACTGAGAGGTTTTGTGTACAAATTCCGTTATTCGCCTAGCGAAATTGTAAGTGTTACTGTCAAAACATAAGAGATCAAGCAATCAAAGCACTTGGTTTTAAAATAGTACAGGGTCAGAAGACTAGAGATTAAAAGATGTGTACCACGGGTTCAAGATACTAAAACATAAAAGAAGACAGAAATGAAAAAATTACGAGACTGTGAGACCAAAATAAATGCTCAGGAAATTAGGAGACAAACCAAATTATTATTGGTAAATTTTTCAAGAAACGAAAGCTGAGAAGTTTCCGAAAGATGCATAAATTCATTTAACTGCGTGGCAAAATTGTAATAAGAGAGTCTGTGTCGGTACAATATAATTGGTATTAAGAGACTAAAATTGAAGACTGCGTCATATAAAATACCGAAAAACAACAAACTACTAAATGAAGGCATTGACAAACTAAGAGAGTAGGAGACAAGAAACCAAAAAAGAAATAAAATTAAATCCAGATGGTAGTAAAAATGATACAAAACGACGATAATTATATGGAATCAACTTGTTCGTGGATATCTAAGAAACAACAAAAGTAAAGGAACAAATTATGGTTTCTACTATATAATGTATTTTATTTATTATTGTTATTTTTATTTTAAATCTGGGACAAAAGTAATAAAGTAAATAGTACAGAAGATAAAATACTTTGTCTAGAAGGCGTGTTGTTCAAATCGTTTCCGTGAGTTTATTATCTGGCAAAATCCCTAAAAGCAAAAATTCATCAGACGTTTGTTCGGTTCATATCATATTAAACATTGTTGGTATGATCTTAAAAGTGCCTTTACAGTTCTGCAACATTTTCAAGTGATTAACTTGTTTTAAAAAAAAATAATTTTTTTCTTCTTTCTTAGTCAGATTCAGCGACTTTTTGATACAGGTTAATACGGTACTGATGAAATGTGTGTTCTTAATGATCCTACAGGTGTTTCATCTGCTTATAAAATATACCGTGGTCCATTTATCCTGATAAAGCGTTATAAAAAATATTTCAGTTAAAGTTATTTGGTTTCAAGGGGGGAGGAATTTCTATTATCTTATTTAATTTTTGAGTTCTAGTTGAATTTTTTAAATACGAACCTATAAATTTAATTTTTTATTTTTAGTCTTCGTACAACAATGAACAACTTTTATTTAAACATGTTTTCTTTTCACTCAGATATTAAAATTAAATCTCAAAAAAATACATATTAAATTATTTTTTAAGTGTCATTCTGAACAAAAAATTGTTAACATTATTTTTTTATAACGTCTTACTTTATCTAAACAGAAATAAATTGAAATGATTTTTATTTATGGCGAATCTGAAATAAATGTTCAGCAGGCAAATGTTTTTCCGCACACATCAATCTTTTCGTAAAAGAGTTCTAAAGTGCATTGGAGTAGAAGGGCAATATTTTGAGCATTGTTACTTTAGTTATGGAATTAATTTTTTGATTTGTTTAGATTTTTGGTGTTAAAATTTCAACTTTACATTAAATATAGACATACTTGTTAATTTTGATAGTTAATTATTATTTTTACAATACCCAAATAATAAAAAAATTGAAATAAAATTTGTGGTTGCCAGCTGCAATTTGCAGAAGAAGTAAAAAAACTGGTTGCTCCTGAAAATGTTACTGTAATAAAAAGCCTCAATCCCAATCCTATTGACAATGTGTGCAATGAAATTTATTGCATAATTCGAGAAAATTCAAGTAAAAATTTTGATTCAAACGAGTTTTTACTAAATGAAATTAAAACCGTTTGGAGTGAAATATCGCAGCAGTTATGGCATCAATGCATAGAAGATGTGTTGAAGTAATACAAACAAAAGATTATGTTACAAAATTTTGAATAAACTATTTTTTTAAATGTGTGATCATGTTTCTTTACTTTTGACCGTTTCAAAACACAAAAAAGTAATTTTTGTAATTTTTTTAAATATATTGTGGTTAGTGTGATTTTTTTAAAACACTTTGCCGATGTTGTAGTAAAAGAAAATGAATGTCTAATACATAATTTACAAATCACTAATGAGTCTGATATTGTATGTTGAGCTTGAGCTTTAGAACGTCTTTGGCACTGTTTTCAAAAAATCTGAGAATGCAGGACCTTTTAAATGCAAACTCACTGAAAACTGAAAACTGCTCTGAAAATAGAATGTTTTAATAGCTTGTATATTGATCTTTTACTATAAGCTGTAGAAAAGCTTTGAACAGTTTTGATGTGAAGTAGTTACAAAGCCCATGCCATAAGTATTCTTGGAAGATTTTCGATCTGTTGGCAGATAGAATGGTTCGAGCTGAAATTCTATTTCTCTAAGAAGAAATCACGTATGATAGGAGTTATTAGGATTTCATCATGGAATATTGATTGGCAGCGCTGCAATGAATTTCGAAGAGTTTCACTCGTGCACGTTTTATTTTTTTTCGTTTTGGATGTGTTGTGTGGCGTTGCGGCCGCGTTCGGCTTCCATTACTTCTCCGGGCGAGAGAATGCGAGAAAAGGGTACGAACATGTGGTCGGCGATGTCTTTTCGAACGTTTTAAGTGAAGAGGGTTGACTAATGTTGGCGCGGTACAGGATACATTACCTACCTAGAGTCCGGTCGATTCCGGCGATCCGGTCCTGCACATGTGCCCTCCCGGACCGTGGGAACAATCCAGAACCGGATCCGATCCGATAATCGGGCATCAGACAAATCACTCGCGTGGATGGAAGAGTGAGCAGCGAGTGCATGTTGCACATCAGTTTCCAATTTCTAAAGCCCGACACGCCGATTGACATTCATCGGCCTTTTAGAAATCGTAACGCGACCGCAGACGTAATTTACGCTTTTCTATTATTCATACGTTGTTTTTGCGCGCCGAGCGATTTTTCTTGCGGGATAAGATAACAATCGGCGGGAATTAAGGCGAAACGAGGGGGAAAAGCCGCGCCAAAGACGCCGAGTACAGTTAACCGGTGTTGGAAATGTGTGGACGCCAGTACTGGATGAAGGAGTCAATTGATTTAGAAAAATCCCATGCGGTCTCGGTGCCCGCTACCGTTTCCGGCGTATTAAAATCGAAATAAATCGAGCGTACGGTAAAATATTGTTGGAACGTTTAATGCGGAATTTCAGTTCTGCGAATCGAATTGTTGCATTCTTACAATTAGTTTTTGCTGTTAATAGAATTCTCGGTGTCATAGAACATGGCCAATTTCATCAATTTAATAATATATTCAAGTGCTATAAAAACAAAAATATTTTAAAGTTATTAGCCAAAAAAAGTCGATAGGTATCTTAAACAGCAAAACCACTATAGTGCTTTTCGGGAGCTGTGGCTACATCTGTACTTAGTTACAATGCAATGTAATAATTATGAATTTTTTTAGCTGTTAGTGTTTAAAAATTGACAAATTGTTATTTGTTTAGTTTCGTGTTGTTAATAAATACAGAACTTCAAAACTGCAATTTTTTTCTTTATCCTCTCCACTGATTCATAATATATTAATAATTAATTAATGGGTAATTTAAATAAAACTATTTTTTAGTCCTAAAAGTTTATTTACATAAATATACACATTCATTTGAATAAGTATTCAAAAAACAAGGTTTTTCTTTATAAATCTATGATAATTGAAAATTTGCTAGTGTCAGAGCCAAAATCAGCCCAGATCTATCGGGGGTCCATTTAACATGATAAAGCTTGATGGACCTTTTAATTTTTTTATTCTTATTGTACAAAAATGGAGAAATTTTATTGTTTTCTTTTTCTTTTGGGCATTGCTAAAGAAATGAACAATCAAAATTAACATTAAGTACGTGTTTAATGTACAGTTGAAATTTTTATATAAAAAAAAACAAAACAAATAAAAAAAATTAATTTTAGAGCTAAAGTAACTGTACTTCAATGTAATTTTCAATTAATCGACGATTAATGTGTGCCATAAAACAATTTGCCTGCTGTACATTTTTTCCAGATTTTCCATAAATAAAAATCATTTCGATTTTTTCCTGTATAGATAAATATTTTAACAAGTTTCTTATTTCTTTTAAATAAATAATTAAATTTTTTATTGCCCTCATCACATCAAATATCAGTGGCGTAACTCGAAATTTATGGAATATAATCAGAGATTTAATTTGAATATCGACAAGTAAAAAGAAAATATGTTTTATATACTTTCATAAAAAGAAAATATGTTTCAAATAATACTTGTCCATTTTTGTACGAAAAAGAATTACATTAAAAAATGCAAGTGAATGATCGTAAAATGGAACTCAAAAATTAAATGATATGATACAAATTACCTTCTCTTTTGAAGCCAAATAACTTCTATTTATTTTTTTTTCTACACTTTGTTTTGGAGCCTTCATGCTTTATCAGATGAATGGACCGCCCGGTGTATTAGATAAACAAATTAAACACCCCCAGTATCATTAGGAACACAAATTTCATCAGTACCGTATTAACCTGTATCAAAAACTCACTGAATCTGACCGAGAAAGACGCTTGCTTTTAAATTGTAGACATTGAAAAGGGGTGAAGACGAAAACTTTTTCAATTTTGTGCTGTTCTTAGATGAAGTAACGCTTCATCAGAACTGCTTATTAAATAGACATAACTTCCAGTATTAAAGTGATAAAAATTGCCCTTTTTTTAATAAGTTAAATACTTGAAAATGTCGCAGAAGTCGAAATCATACCAACAGTGTTTTGATGATATAGATATACAGATAGATATGAACCAGACAATAGTGACTAGAATTTTTGTACCTTTATATTTTCACGCTTGAATTTTCTTTATTTTATTTATTTATTGAAGAATATACAACAAAAATTTTAGACTTTTAATTTTTAATTTTTAACAAGAGTTAGTTACTTATCACTTGCTTCACTGCTATCTTTCTTTACAAATATAAATATCAAAAATGTACAGATAATAACTAAAAACTCCGCTTGAGTTCTAAAACAATTTATTTTTCAAAATTATTTTTACCGCATTATGTAAGAAAATTGTCATGAAAAATATAGTGTACAATAAAATTTTTCACTCTCAAAAATAAAAGCATTTAAAATCTTGAAAAGTTTAACTATGTATTTATTTGGACTACGAAGTATTTTTTTTCAGACAAGTCTCATTAATTCAAAACTTTTATATTTTATCGAACAAGAAATTAGACATTGTTAGTTTTCAATAAATATATGGAATACTATTAAAAAATCTTGACAATATGTAAAATCTCCAAGATTTGAACAATTTACAAACTCTGATGCTTCAAATTTTTTATTTTGAAAAATGCTCCTCCGGCGAGTGGATCGACCTGGACGTCGTCGCCTAAGCCGTTTATTGCATTTATAGATAAATCAATTTTTCCGTGTTGGTTTATAAGCGCGCGCGTTATTTGCCGATCTCGAATTTAGATTGCGGAAAGTTACACGTTTAATGAACACATCGGAATTTTCATTATACGAAACGGCCAGATTTTACAGGATAACGAGCTTTTCAGCGTCGAGATTCTCGTCCGGCACGGCTACCAACTGCAAAAATCTCATAATTTCATTACGCTGCCTAGATCGGACAGCGGAGGAATGAAGACGTTTGTTATCGAGGCGACCTTCCGACTTTCGGCCTAATCCGGCCCCTTTCTTAAGCCCAACATCGCCGCATTAATCTCCAGCTTCGACCCTCTTTCCGACTCCAACACCATCGATTCTTCGGCCAGTAGCATATTTGCCCGATCTTGCCCCTTATTTCCTTCACCTTTCATCTTCAATCACTTCCGGATCCACATCCTCGCTTTTAAAATGCATTTTATATATTTTTCTGGTATGTTTTTTGCTTCCCAAATCACACCACCACAAAGGCTATCTCCATATATTATTAATCGGGAGTTTTTTGTCGGTAGATTAAATCTCATTAAATACTTTATCAAACCCAATTATTGAGCCATCATTTTGAAGATTATGTTCACCGCTATCTGCGAAAAATAATCAAACAATTCAAGATGATAATGTTTCTTTTAGAATTATTAAAAACCGGATTTTTGGTCACAGCGCCATCTATTGACAATCTGTTTAACTAGTCATTCGCATTACAAGCGGTAAAGCGATAAAACAAACATGATTGCGATGCGAATTTGTCGCACGGAGGCCAACTAAAATAAAATTGTTCGAATTTGCAATGGTCGGTGTTGGTTGGTGTTTTTTTGCGTGTGGAATGATATTCCACATTTGTTTCCGGTGAAATCTGACGCACCAAATCAATCGAAACCGATCCCAGATAAAGTAACCCTTCGTGCCTTTCGGACGCGTCGTCGGCGTCCCTCCAAGTCTTGTCGTGGCCAGAACGAGACAGAGCGTTCGTCGTGCGGGAATCACACACAAAGACGTAGCGCACACAATGCCTTGTATATATCTGGAGGTCACGACTGCTTCTAGTAGGCTCTCTCATAGGAACTAATTACAATGTATGATTAATTATCGAGGCCACTGCGGAGCGAGGATGGCCCGTAGCCTGTCCACGATGTCTTTCTTACTGCCTTGTCGTATCTTGCCCGTGTCACCGAGGGGACGTCCACAATCTCATATATCTTCGAAAACTTTGCGATAGTTTTTAAGAAAAATCTCAAAACTGAGTGACGGAACGCAACAAGTCGCAGCATCAGCGAGATGCGTCAATATTGATTCGATGTCGATGGTTCGGATGGAATCTCCTGCGGCAAGTGTAATATCACATCCTTCGGACGGCACACACTGATTTCCATACTGACTGATGTTAGTTAGCCCTTCCATACTGTTCCCGGTACAGTCGGAGATGATTTTAGACATCGTCAGTTTGCCTAAGACGACAGGTACACTCCAGGCGACAATGCGGACGGGTCGTTATCGGTCCCAATGATGTTATTACTCGACTCCCGAGGACATCCAAAATACAGAATTTCTAAATCTGATACTACTCTTTTGATTTTTACTGAAAACTGAAATATTATTGATTCTGAAATCCTGAAAAATCCACGTAAATCGGCAATACAACTGGTAAAGTAACACGACGGAACTGAGTAAAAAAAATATATTTAAACTCGAACTCGAACTCGAAATATGTAGTATTTAAAAAAAAAACTTTGTGAAAATTTAAATTATACGAAATCTATGCTTGCAGAACCAGAAATCCTGCTTTACATTGCTTTGTTTGTTGTTTAACGACATAATCGGTTCTTTGACAGACAATTTGGGCAACAAGAGCAAGAGAACATCAAAAATTTTCAGAAAATCTAAAGAATTTGGAGAATCAAATGATGTATCACTTTTTAATAAAAATTAAATTTATTATATGTGCTTGTACATGTGGTTTTTTTTTCTGTATATTTTAAATAAAATATTTTGTCTGCAGCATTGTAGAAATTTAACATTCTTTTTGGCAAATTGCATTCGAATGGTTCTTTCTTAAATTTTAATTTTTTCTATTATTCTCCATTATTCTTGGATTATTTTCAATCAATTCACTATTTTTAAGTTTCTTTGATTTTATTCAATTTTCGTTGATAAGAGAAGAGGGCAAAGGAAACAAAAAAACGTCTACAGTGTTTCGAATTATTTTTTATTTTTCAACATATTCTCCTTATTTTTCAACAAATTTTATCCTAAGATGCTCGAGAGCACATATCCCGTCTCAAGAGTGGGTTTTTGGAAGGTTTACAAAAAATTGTTCAACCGCGTCTCTAACCGCTTTTTAACCGCATCATCCGCCAAGAAATCTGGATTTTAATCATGTTCAAAAGAACTTTACGACCTTTAAGCAAACGGCTCTAAGAACTAAACTATTTCATGGAGTGACATAATAACTGACTTATGGCTACCAGATGATCCAAAATCTTGGACAAAAAAGGGCAACAGTAAATATATTTTTATTTCAAACAATGTAAACAGAAAATGAAAGAATCAAATGTATCAGTATTTAATAAAAATAAAATTTGTTACATTTGCATTTTTACTGACTGAATCATTTTGATCCTCAACTTTTCCATTATAGTTTAATTTTCCATATATTTTAAAAATATTTTTTCTGCAGCTCTGTACAAGTTTAACATTCTTTTAAACAAATTGTATTCTAATGGTTCTTTCTTAAACTTTAATTTTTTCTATTATTCTCCAAATATTCTTGGATTATTCTCGATCAATTCACTATTTTTGAATTTCTTTGATTTTATTCAATTTTCGTTCATAAGAGAAGAGGGTCAAAGGAAACAAAAAAACGTCTAGTGTTTCGAATTATAATTTATTTTTCAACATATTCTCCTTGTTTTTCAAAAAATTTGGTCCAAGGATGCTCGAGAGCCAATCACGAAAGTGGGTTTTTGGGAGGTTTGCAATATTTTTGTTCAACCGCGTCTTAACCGCTTTTTAGCCGCATCATTCGCCAAGAAATTTTTTGAGTTTCGGGAACAATCGGTAATCTGAAGTAGCTACATTTGGCGAATAAGGTGGATGTGTTAAGATCTCGTAGCTTATTTCGTTCAATTTTAATCGACGAGTTTTTTTCAAACGTTTTTAGGAACAAACTCATTTGACAAGACGCAGAATCAGGAATATTTTTTGTGTTGTTTTACTTGTTGTCCAAAGACAAAGTCGGCTAAATTACAAAAAATTTTGACAAATAGAGGCTACAATAAATACATTTTTATTTCAGACAATGTTAATCAGAAAAATAAATTAATAAATAAATAAATAATTTGTTACATTTGCATTTTTACTTTCTGCATCTCTTTTGATCCTTCACGTTTAACTTATAGTTTATTTTTCCAGGTTTTAAATAAAATATAAATATTAATTTTATTGTGAATCCTTGTAGAATTTTAACATTCATTTTAACAAATCGTATTTGAATGTATACGCATTCGTTCCTTCTTTCTTAAATTTAATTTTGTTCTGTATTTCTTCAATTATTCTTAGGTTCATTTCAAAACTTCAAGCAATTGGTTATTTTTGAATTATATTGTTTTATTCAATTTTCGTCGATAGAGGTGTCATGAAGGAAAAAAACGTCTCTAGTGATTCGACTTATATTTTATTTTTCAACATATTCTCCTTCCTTTCCAAAACATTTGGTCCAAAAATACTCGAGAGCCAATATCTCGTCTCGAAAGTGGGTTTTTGGGAAGTCCGAAAAATATTTATCAGCCGCGTCTTTAACCGCTTTTTAACCGCATCATCCGCCAAAAAAATGTTTGAGTTTTGGAATCAATTCGTAATTTGAAGGAGCTACATCTGGAGAATAAGGCAGATGTGGTAAAATTTCGTAGCCTATTTCGTTCATTTTATCCATAGATAGAAACAGCACAGATGTGAACTCTTGCATTGTCTCGGTAGATGATTTTCTTCTTGGCTAAACCCGGTCTTTGATTTTATTCAACTTTCGAGGATACGAGTGCATAACTCCTATTTGAGAATTTATGCATTCCGTTATTTCTTAAATTTTATTTTTTCTATATCTTTTCAACCATTAGATTAATTTCAAACAATTCGTTATTTTCAAATTTCTTTGATTTTAGTCAATTTTCGATGAATTACAATTCTTACTACTTAATTAATACATAACTTGAATTTATTTAAAAATTATGTTTTTGTGAAAATTATATGAACCGCAGTTCTTTTACTAAACTACTGACACAATTTTCTTGCTTCTGCGACCGACTAAGTATTTGGGAAACAAATTGTATTTGAATGTTTACACACTCGTTCTTTTTTATTAAATTTAATTTTTTTTGCATTTCTTCAATTATTTTAAAGTTAATTTCATGACTTCAAGCAATTCGTTATTTTTGAATTATAGGTATATACACTGACCCAATTAAATTAGGAATATTGCTTAATTTTTGAATTAGAAAATTAAAATGAGAAATATTTTGTGATGGGATACTTTAACATTTTCTTAGTATTCATTTCGCCAAAATGAAATGGGTTTTTGGCGGATTCCAAAAACTTCTTATTTTGGTTATAATTTTTTTTAGCTTTATTGTAACAAGTCTAAACAGCAATATTCCTAACTTTATTGAGGCAGTGTATATGTACATTGATTTTATTAATTTTTCGGTGATACGAGTGCATAACTCACATTTGAGTATTGATTAAATTTTATTCTTCTCTATATTTATTCAACCAATTCGTTATTTCTTAATTTCTTTCATTTTATTCAATTTTATTTTATATTATATTTTATTTTTCAACATATTCTCCTTCCTTTCCAACACATTTGGTCCAAAATGCTAGGGAGCCAATATTTTGTCTCCAAAGTGGATTTTCGGGAGGTTCGCAAAATATTGTTCAACCGCGTCTTTAACCGCTTTTTAACCGCATCATCCGCCCAGAAATATTTTGAGTTTCGGAACAATTCGTAATTTGAAGGAGCTACATCTGGAGAATAAGGCGGATGTGGTAAAATTTAGTAGCCTATTTGATCCATTGAAACAGCACAGATGTGGGCTCTTGCATTGTCTCTCTAGATAATTTTCTTCTTGGCTAAACCCGGTCTTTGATTTTATTCAATTTTCGAGCATACTCGTATTTGAGTTAATTCTTAATTTTTTTTTGTTAGCGTTAGAGGACGGGGTTTTAAATCAGAACACCAATCTGACAACAAATAATATAATACAACAGCATCATCTATTTCAGAATAAACGACTCGCGGAACACAACATGACAACATTCAAAAATATGTGTGTAACATCTCTGCTAGTATTCTTGATTTTTCATTTCATTCTCACATTTTTCAATCGTTATTTTCGAATTTCTTAGATTTTATTCAATTTTCGATGAATTATAATTCCGACTACTTAATTAATACATAACTTGAATTCATTTAAAAACAATGTTTTTGTAAAAATTATGTGAACCGCAGTTCTTTTACTAAACCACTGACACAATTTTATTGCTCTTGGGGCTAGTTATCGCTGTAGCTCTTCAAATAACAAGGAAACCGATACACGAAAGGATTCCTGTTTTACATTGTGCAAGCTACTCTTAGAAATATGCGAGGAATATTAACACGTAGCAGGATTCCCGATTCGTCCTTACAAAAGGTACAAGCGAATATATATATATATAGTTGACATTTAACTAGACACCGCACCTCGAAGAAGAAGTGCTCAAATTACGAACCGGCGCTCGATGACCTCAAGTTCCCGGCTCCGGGCGAAGTCGCCACCATCAAGCGTCGTCCCCTGCATTCTTCTCGCATTGTTGCAACACGTGCTGGTCGCCGCCCCCGCGCAGAGGCTAATCTGGCGCGCAAATCCTAAATTGCACGAGACTGACACACGTCCGCTAAAAAGTGGCGAGGTGAAGAAGCGCAGCCCCCATAAACCACCGTCCCTTAATCTGCATACACCGGGTAAAAAGCTCCCGGCTTCCTTGGAAGACGCCGCCGCCGCTAACTGGCACCGGTCCGAGGGTTGTTTTAGGCCGAGGGTGGCTCCATTAATCTTGGCTCGTTTCGGTCCCCCCATTGCATATTCACGTCCACACATCACGGTCGGGCGGGAAGGAAGCACCCGGACCGGGCTTGCATAAGAAAGATTTACTTACTCAAGACGCTCCGGACCGTAGACGATAATTAGAAGGATAGATTCTAATACGATATGGCCGGGAAGTAATTTATTTAGCGGAACGGCTTACAAACGCGTGATAGTGTTAAACGGCGCTAATGACCTTATGAAGAATGATGATGGTCCATGGAGGTCGTAGGGAAAAAATCGTCCCACCCACAGACCGACGTGTCGATTCGTTACCCTCACCCACCGCCCCGAGGAGTCCGAAGGACAACACCTTGTACATATTCAGTAGGACTAAGGCATGGTCGGTGTACAATCAATTCCTTATTCCGCCCCCCGACCCTTTCTCTTAAGGGTGGGTCCGTCCCTCGGCTCGTGTGTGTGCATGCAGATACGACCGCGTATGAATCTATTGATTAGAGAGTAAGCAACTACCCTTATGTGGCCGCCAGCACCACCCCTAGCTTGGTCCTTGTTGGGTAACATATCTGTGCCGTGCCGGACCCTCTAACCCTTGCAGGGTCGTATTACAACTTGACTCTATCTCAACCAGATACACCTATACGTGAGTTATTACCGTCGGATGTAGTGCGGACATAAGCCCTCCCTGTCATTTTGCGGATTTATCATTGCCATTTCAAGGATAATTACACCCTCCCACTATTTTTACCATTCAAGCTTTAAACGAAAAATTGCACAAAAAAATGTTGGTTTACTGCAATTGAGACGATTGATCGTAATGTTCGATCATTTCGTCTTTGCACATTTTTCGTGATGAGCATGTGAGATTTCTAAAAAATATTGGTGCTTAGAAAAATGTATTATATCCAAGTAGAATTGCATTCAGATTTTAAAAGCTGGTAGTAAATGCGAGTTTGACGTTACCAATATTACAGCATTTTAGTTAAAACAATTCTTCATCCATGTAGAATTTATATAACACATCAATACAATGTAGTCAGAAACAAGTGCAGCTGTTTTAAAAAACGACTCAAATCTGACAAAATGAAGCTTCGGAGTTGATGCAACACTTTTAGAAATCACTGATCTTTCCACCTTAAAATTTGATAAAACTACAAAAAAATGGCAAAAGTACCGGAGTCGAAAATGTGACAGAAAAATATACATTTGCGTTTTTATTGAAAAAAACATTTTATCTACAACTAGAGAAGACATCTTTAGTGGCGGTTTGTGCTGGGACAGCGAGAAGAATATTTTGAGCACGTCCACACCGCCACTGAGGATGTCTACCGTAGTCGTAGACAAAACGTTTGGAAATATTTCATTGGAGTCACTTGTTGAGTTAGCTCTCGGGGTGCTCAATTCATTCTCTAGATGAAAGCCAATCAAACCCAATCATCAATAACAGTTGATAACACCGACCGTAAAAGCTTACAGAGTTTCATAAAGGAAAAACTTTCAAAAATCACAATTGCAAGTTGAAGTTTTTTTGAAAATTTGGAGGCATTTCCTGCCACCTTTTTTAAAAGCAATAACTATACTTATTCGTATTATTATTAATTTATGTTTCTCTGTTTCTCAAAGTTAATAGGTTTTTTACACAAATAAAAGTTATCTCCGTATTCTTCCGTTGTTTGTTTTATTTACGTTTCTTCTCCATTATTAAGACCACTAGTACTTGCTGTAAAATCATCAACTTTGTTTATATCGTCATTATTTCAATTATGAACTTACGCCGCTAACATTTGCACATTGTAACTACATTTAAAAAATTCTTAATTTGAGACACATTCTATTGAACAAAAGTATGGCTCCCTGAAGTGCTTTCGAAAATTCTGGCTACAAAATGAAGAATTTTTTAACACTTCTACATATTCTAACAATTTTTACATGTAATAGTTCGAGTTTTTTTGCATGCGTTTAGAGCAACGAGTGCAATAATTGATGAAGTATTTGGGGAGCTCACTATATTTTTCACTATCTGTTATATGAAAAAAGTTACGTGGCATTTACACTACAATTATGTTTCCGTTTTCATTGTTGAGCTTTGGGAGGATGAGAAAAAAATTGATTGTTGTGCAAACTTTTACCACTGAATAACTTGATAACATGTGAAGAATACATATGAAACCACCATTGAAAGTGTCCCTAATCCCCTAGGCATTTTTAGAACGTTTCAACGTGTGAATAAATACAATTATTTTTTTGAATTTCCATCAACAACAGATTTAAATTTAATAGAGTCGGTCGCACTGATGCAGACATTATATACATTATATGCTTTTCGTACTTTCTCGTTGAAATTACAGCTTCCAAAAGAGCCCCGATTCGTCTGTTTTGTAGTAATAAATAAAAAGTGTTTATTAAATATATAATATTGTGCATTAAATAAATTTATTTCCCCAATTATATTTTCTGAAAGATTTGCTGAAATGGTTCCACGACTGCTGAATGTTAGAACCAAAAGTTCTCAATAATCGAATTTCCTATAGTTTCTTAAACTTTTGAAATCATCCCCGGCATTGATCGACTCATTTTCTTTTAATGGTAAATGTTATGGAACGTAATGTATGGAACGCCAAAGTATTTTTTTTCTACGTACAATTTGGATTCCAAACTAACAAGGAATGATGTGCCTATATTTTTTTAGTTTCTAAAATTCCTCCAAAAATCTAACCTGAATTCTTATTTACTTAAATTGTCTATATAAAAAATTGAACGGCTTTTTTTGCATATCTATGTTTAAAACGACGCCCAAGAATCAACTTTTCAGTAGGAGATACTACTGCAAACGACATGTTCCATAAAACCATACAAGAACGTTATAGTATTTTGTCAATTACAGTCACTACTTGCTTTTTTTAGTTGTCAAATTAAATAGGTTAAATATACACGGGATTGAAGATGGGAGTATCGCGTTTAATATTGGATTTTCAATCAATTTCCAAGTTCGAAATTCATATATTTTTCAATATCAAAATTCAGGCACTTTCTAAATTATAATTTTAAATCTAGAAATTAAAGCGAATTTGTATTGTGCTCCAAGATACAATATAATTGAGGAAAATAATTGTTAATAATAAAAAACTAGTTTCAATAAAAATGGACGTCTTGAAAAATAATTCCATTCAAAATAATATATGTATTTAAATTGATAAATTAAAAAATATGTTATATTTCATTGTACATACACATTTAAAAGCCAAAAAAATCTGGCGCGTTATTAATTTCACAAAAATTTCGTCAAATTCCAGTTTTAATGAATTGAAAATTCAAATTGAATTAATTTTCAAACTGTAAAATAAAAATAAATAAATAATTTTGTAAAATAATAAACTGATGCATTTTATCGGAGCATGGTTTTTATTTGTAAATTCTGTGGAACATGTGTATTATTTATTACAAAAATCAATAAGGATTAAAATCATTTTGTGCTACATTAAAGATTCAGAATAAAATTACATTACAAAGAATTATCAAAATCTTTATTTCGAAATAATTTCTGATTAAAAATTGCAAACCAACTTTTTTTCCAGTCAAATGAAATGAGTTATAATTTTTTTCATTCAATTTTTTGTTATAAAATTTTTCTTTTACTTTAATATTTCAAATCCCTCTTATTTTTAATTTGGGTTTAAAAATATTGCATTAGAGGTTCTTCCTTTAATTTCTAATTTAGAATTATACCGAAAAACATTTAGAATACAGCAACGTATATAAAACCTTGACCAACATTTTTAATACGCTGAATTTAAAGTAATACTTTATTTTTGAAAACTGCAAATTAAAATCTTCAAAAGTAGCATTTGCATTAGAAGCAATATTCAATTTTGGCTAAACCTGGATGTGTTTTCATAATTTCCAAATAAAAAAATGCAGTTAATGTGTTAATCTCATAGTTATTTTTAAAATTCCGATATTAGAAAATACTTTGGCGTTCCATACATCTTCGGCATTGATCGTTTCGTCGTTTTCTTTTAACAGTGAATAAAGTGGGTTTGGCTTTACTTCGCTGGAAACTGCTAATTATTTAAATGTTTTCTGGTTTTTTTCAATACAAGGAATTTGTGGCCATTTCAATGTAATCTTTTTTAATAGTTTAAGAGCGCATTTTTCTGAAGCATTGAGAATTTTTAACTTTTTGTTACGAATTGCACACACACACCACATTTTCTGCCATGAAATCGTGCGGCTTTCTAACTAAACCATTTCCACTCCAAAACCTAAAAATTTGTTGATGGCCAAATTTCGTATTTTTTTATGATGTTGCAACAACTTGTTGCACGACTTGTCGCTGTTAAACACGAACATCCACCAATCATGTATCTGCTCACGGTGTTTGCTTTGATTCGTTCTGCGGGATAAGCGCGGCAATTGCTCTTTTTCCAAAACATTCCGCCGGTATCTAATATCGCACGTTTCATACACGCTCGCTAAATAAAAGACAAAATGAGAGGAAAGCGGCGTTTGATTGGCAGACATCCCCGCGATCAAGATGCGCCGCACATGCTCCACTTTACGTAAAAGTCCGAACCTCTCGCGGATGATAATTCACAGGCGCGCGATAATCCCTCTCACAATATGTTTTCAGCGAGGAGACCGAGGTTAACTCGACGAGATGAGCGTTAAAGTTAAGTGTAATAAGTAGTTGGTACATAAGTACGGCTCGCAATAACTATTACTTAGTTTGTAATAATGCCGTAATGTTAGCGCGAGGAGTCAATAATGGTGATCGCACCCCGAGCAGAAGTGGCGTTTTTTTTAAACGGCGCGCCGTGCATCTGATCTCGACGCATTTTTCCGGGAGAGGTTATTAATTACTGACCCCGGAAATGGGCGCTTGTGGGGCACAAGTTTCGCTAATTCAAACGATAGCGCGACGACGCAGTTCGGTCACCTTGAGTGCGGTTTCGGTCGCATTTTCCATTTTTTGTTTATTTATTATTGTGGTGAGTTGTTGTAAATACAGCGCGTGGTAGGTGAGAGGGTCGAAATCCCCGCCAGATTCGTAATCCTTTGCGCGGATCTCACACGTCCTCCGCTTCTAAACGATTGCTCCTTTTAAATCCCCCGAAAGGGAAAAAAGGGAAGGTCCTTTTCAAATTACAATTACAATTAAATTATTCCGCCGTTTCAATTAAAAACACATAACATCGAACCGAATAGTCCTAATTGGACGTAAGATAAACAAAGCAGAAACGACCCCTCACACCCACACCTGCCACGAATTGCCAACTTTAAATAAATTCGTGTGTTATTGTTCGGGACGGATATGGCATGCATATTCCGAAATTTAAACCGGATTTGGGGTTGGGGCAATAAAACTTGCACACAACCCCCAACTGGAACAGTGCAACCACACATGACTAAAACTGCTGAATTTAATCTACTCTATTATAAATTACAAAAAGTATATTGAACTCGGCAGTTTTCGTTGCGAAATAATTCAACTTAATGGCATATTTTTTGACTTGGACCTCTCTAACATTCATCGCGCATCTCTTACTTTGGAGATTAAAAACGACAATTAAGTCATGGCCGAATTATCCTCTTTCTAGTCTTGTTTCCAGAAATTGAATACTTGGGGCGAATTATTAAAAATCTAGAAAAAGATCCTGATGCCACAAGGATTTCCTGCCACCGAATTGTTTTATCTTGAATATTGTAAATAATTTTAATGAAGAAATTGTGTTTCTAACATGCATTAGGCATTAAGAATGCAAGATTGTAACAAAAAATATTCGAAAACAAATTTTCAACTCAAAAATAAATGGCACTCAATTTAAGTCTAAATTATTTAATCATTATTTATTTACAGATTTAATCTGAAAATAAGACACCATATTACTTATACAAACAAATTTATTTTTTCATCAGTATTAGTTTTTCCAATTTTTTTTAGTTTTTATATTTTTTATAACTTTGAAATAGAGTCATCATATACTAATTTACATTCAAAATTTACAATCAAAATTTTATATTTTTCAATTGATTTCGAATTATTGCAGTGGTACGTTAAAATCTTTGACGAGTGTATTACCTTTTACAACTGACGTAATTTTTAGCTTCTCTCATAATCTCTCATTTTCGCCCTCTTACTTGCACTCTTCTTGTCCCTGAATTTTATTGTCTATTTATAGTCTTTTAATTCATAGCATAAAGCTAATTGTCTTTGCGTATTTCATTCAATTGTTTTCGGTATTCATTTTTAGTTGAATTGCTTTCTCATTCAGTTCGAATTATTTTTTATATCTGATTTTTTATTAAATTTTGGATTAGTTTAATTTTAGTTGTGTTTTTGAACTTGAGTATTTATAAATTTCTTAACAATTTATTGGAGTAAATTTGATATTTTGGTAAAATCCCGTTTTATACAGGGTCTTCATTATTATCTTCAAAACTATTGACCGGAGAACTTGAAATCTGAGATGGGTATTCTCCTAATTATTCTAAAATTTGACAACATTTGATAGCTTATTTTTTGTGAATTTGAGGCAATGTCACTCTTGTCAAAACATTGCCTTTAGAAGTTTTAAATAAATAAAAACTATATAAAAATATCTAGTGGCCTTACAGAATTTATAGTAAATATCAAATGTTACCCATTAACGGCTCTATTACTGCCAGGAATAAGTTAATGGAAGGCACTTTGAACAATTTGCTTAATTTTGTTTAGGAAAAAAACACCAAATGCTGCCAAATTTATTTCAAGTATACTTAGGTTTTGATGTTTTTCTTCTTGTATTAAGCCTTTTTTTCAACGACCATTTATTAAAAAGCCTGTTAATGTATGATTTTGTGTAAGAAATGATTAATTAATATAGGTTATTAATGCATGATTTTTTTTCACAATTTCAATTCACTTCAATTGAATTTAAAGATGTATTATGGCATAAGCAAAACTGAGACTATTATTCTACGAATAAACATTTTATAGATTTTTATTCCTTAAAAAATATTTAGAGTTTACTGTCAACGAAAAACTATTCTAATCAGTTCGTATGGTAATGGGCGATTAATAATCTCGACAATTAAAAGCACTCACTCGCTTTCCCTTGTTCGTGCTTTTAGCAAGCTCACTTATTAATCGCCTTCATTAAAATACTTGTTTATTAAATAATTATTAAGAAATAAATTAAATTACATATTGTTAATAATAGACATAATTAGTAGACTGCACATCTCAGATTTCAAGTTACTCCGGTGAATACTTGTGAAGATATATTAAGCCGGTTCCATAGTTAACGAAGGATCTGCATATATTATTTCTATGTGATTTTATGTTTGTTTATTTATGTATTTTTTGTATTGAACATTTTATATGAATAAATTGTTATTCTTGTTATTTCCTAAACCTGTTTGATACTTTCAACTTTTTGGGGTCCTTGTTGCGTTTCTTAAATTTTTCTAAATATATCAATGGATAGTTAAACGATTACAAGTCAAAATTTTGCGAATATTATTAAAAGTATATTTTATCAGTATTTTAGGATTCCACATAGACTGGTCTAAACAGTATAAGTAAGTTTCTTTAAAACAATATTTTAGTAGAATTCATAATAATAGGTCAATAAATAGATTTTACAATTATTATCAACCAAAAATTTTCATAGAATAAAGTAACTTTATAGTAATAAAACATCTTTGTAAGTTTCTAAATTACTTCTCCAAACAATAGTGTCAAAAAGCAAAATAGCTTAGTGCCAACGCAAGTTAAAACACACTTTATTCAGTTTGCATAATTTTGACTTGTACTTGATCACCCACAGAATAAATAGATAATTGAATTGTGTTAGATATTTTAATTTTCGGTACATTTTTATTATTATGTTGCATATTTTTCCATGTTTCTTTTTTCATAGGAAATACACCCATTTAGTTCTTTCTTTACATTCCTATAATTTATTTTTGATTATTTATAACCGATTTGGGTTATTTTCAAAAACATTGAGTTAGTATTTTGATTTTATTCTGACCTACGTTTGGATTCATCTCAAACTTGTTGAGTTCGTTTGCAGTTCATTAAAATGTTTTTGTTTCTAAAAAATTAAATAACTTACATTAAGCTTATACATATAATAATTATTGTATAATTCCTACGACAAGTTGTTTCGTTTGCTTATTAAATGGAAAGCTTCGTATTATTATAGTATCTAAAATTAGCGATTCCATGAACGATTATTGGAACAAATGACGAGTTCGGTGAACATTTTCGTTTTTTCGGCGTTCATTCGTTCCCCATCTAAAATAATATATCAATTTGATTTAAAGCGACTTATGATAGAGCTCGTGTTTTTGAATTAATATTGCGTTAATCGTCGCGTAAATTTTTGATGAGTTTAGAGCGGAATCGTTAGTTTTTAGTATTCGTGACGGACGCAGCGTTCATACAACAAGCGTTTTATGATTTTTTAACGAAACACTTTCGCCCCTAAATATTTAATTCGAGTGATTGAAGGAGTTATCGACGTTCCTCGCCCCTGGTTTTCGTTTTTTATAATTAATAATCCGGTGAGAAATCGTGTGGTGGTGTATGTGAGGAGCGCCCGCTGCATTTTATTAATGAGTGGGGAAATTTGTTTCGTTTGCGTTTTTTGTTCGCTCTGGGAGGCCTTTTCAATTACGTTTTCTTGATTGCGAACCTTGCCATCAATGCCACTCCATCAGCTCATGCATAACACAAATCCGAGAATAAATACGACAAATACGTTAAAGTTTGATAAGTCGGTGGAAATGTCGATAAAACCGACAATTAGAGCACCGCTTTTCTTATAATATTATCGGGGCGGGGGGTGAATTATTCATCCGCATCCTTTCGTTTGATTTAATAATGAGCATCGGTCGTGGGCAGTGTGTACGAGTATGATACGACATTTCTTAATTAGGGGTTTATAAATCGGTCCCACTTTACAATTCTTTGCCGTCCGGCGATTTTTTAATATGTCTTTTGGTCCACGTTTCGGTAACGATTGTCACGGTGAGATGCCCTTTCACCCGGCACAAGAGAGAGAAAGTGCCCTCGTACGTAGTACGTACGGTTGAAACAAATTGAGCGTGTCCGTTATGCCGTAACTAGTCATGAAGCAAATGAGCCTAGAATATTGATAAAAGTAATTGTTTGATAATGGTAGGCGATGGAAACGGTCGTGAGCAAACACTACAATTTGCAGGATCCGCGGCGTTAAAGAAAAAATTACCAACGGGGCTCTTATCGTTCACAACGAAAAAATAACGGCTTGTGAGATACTCGCTCGAGTTTACGGCTTGCATTGTCGAGATTTGCTTCCTTCATGTTGTTGGACCGGAGGCATGGTTCAGTGTGGAAAGTTGCAGTTTACGCACACGACCGGCGTGGATAAAATCGTTTTTTTGGAATTTTGAACGTACGACAAAATGTAATTCTAGAATTGGTACAATTATCATTTTTTCACCTTTCATGTTAAAATTTTGCAGCAAAATTTGATTTGGTTGGAGAAATCATTGTCAGCTTCATATCTTCAACAATAATTATTTTAACCGAATTTGAATGGAACCGATTTTTTGCTTGAAAAAATGTATGTCAGTGAGCAAATCACAGCGGAGGCGCTGTGACTTTTTCAAGTCTGTTAGTTTGTGATTGGGTACTTTTTCGTTTGGGGTACAGCCTTCGGTGCCGTGAAAAACACTTACAAACATTCCCACCATCTCACAACCAATCAGGAGCAGAATTTTGAATTCAGCGTCCATTATCTTTGCTTCCTTGCTTTTTCCTCAATGACAAACCGTTCTATGCGGGTTAATTGGCTCAGATTTCTCTTAAAATACAAATTTTACATTTCTAAGAAAAACCAGCAACCAGTGTTGGTGTTGTGGACGACAAGTGTAAGCAATTACACGGAAATCGTATTTTTCACTACATTTTATGATTGATAAATCGTTCGTCACAAATTCTCTAGGTCCTCGTCCAGCCATGAGTCGTTTTTTATTAATTGAAATAAATCACTTCAAGAATTTTTTAATTCTTAGTATAATTTCGAGCAATTGTTTTTTTGTTCTATATTTTGTTGTATTTTTCTGCAGTAGTTAAAAATTAACAGAAATTAGCGATGAAAGTAGAGAATCGTTCAATAGAAAAGGCTTAAAGAATTGGGTCTGCAAGTATTTGCACTTGAAATTTTGCTTTTTAAAATATCTTTTTTCAAAAATTACAAAGTGATTCGTGAATTTGCTACGTGGTAATTAGGCTACGCGATGCGAAATACAGTGGTGTTTAATACTTTTTATTTTTCCTGGTTTTGTAATTTTTGTTCATTGCATGACATTGCATTAACAATTCAAAGCTTGAGTATAGTCCAATATTGAGTATCTTGAAAATTTCTGAAATTCTTAAGGTTTGAAACATTATTATAAAGTGCGTACAAAAATTAAACGACTTATTTTTATTTGGCATTATAAACCTCACGTTTATTAGGTATACTGCAATGATTATTTATTTTTGGAAACTTATGTAAGTTTTCTCTGTTGTGCAGTAAAGTATTAAAATGTAAATTATAAAATATTAATTAAATGAAAATAGAAAAATAGCTTTCAAAAAATTCATAGAACAAGACTAATATTTCCATAATGATTGAATTTGGAAAAATCTCATCGACATCTTATCAACTTTTATTGTATTTACACATACTTATATCAATCAGGTAAAAAATACATGGCTTCTACTTTGTGTCGACATTTGTGCTTAATTTTGAAAAATTAGCGCAAGAATATTGCTCATTCGTCGTTATCTTGATTAAAATTAAGACGAAAATTACTAAAATTTAAAGATCAAGACTAATACACTACAACACTATTCAATGAAGTTAAATTTTCGGTTATAATCTGGCATTTTTAAGAATTTATCTACAGCTTTAATTTGGAAGCTCATTTTTATTTGACGTTGTAAGTCTGATGTTTATTATTAGTTGTACTGCGATGATTACTCATTTTTTTGGAAACTGGATTGAAGTCCTTGACAAGGTATAGAAATTATAAAATTAAGGATTCAGATGCAAAAGGGTTGAAGTGCAATCTTAAAGCCTCTCCTTTTTCATAAAATCCGTGGCTTGAAACTGGAAAAGTTTTTTGAAAAATATAAATGTGTAGTATTTAATATTTCAGTATAAGTACTTATTGAAAACATTGTTACACATTTTTGATATAGTTAACAATAATGATAGAGTGCGCTTAGACACTTTTGCCTCCAAAAAAATAAAAAATAAAAAATAACTTGTATCAATTTAGTATAATAATATTTTATTAAAGTAGAACAAAGTACAAACTCATAAAAAAGCACAAAATATGAAAAACAATAACATCCTTATTTATAATAGTCAGAATTTAATTCAACACTTGAAACATCCAAATCCAAATTTTCTTTGGTTATAATATTATGAAATTTGGATTTGTTATTTTGTATTTTATATTTTCCTGACAATTTTTATGAGTACTAGTGGAAAATTGTAGGTACAAAGATAAAAAGTAGATTTAAATTTATCCTTTGCTGAGTGCAAAAATTACTTAATTCGTTGTGCCTCCAACAAATTCATAGTTTTTAGTGTGCTTATTTAGCTCATTTTTTTATGTGACTTGAACCGTTTTGCTTCTGATCCCTTCATTTATTTCAATTATTTTAAAAGCATATTTGGAGTCCTTATAGAATCAAATTTGACTAAAAAAAATATAAAACGGCTTAGATTATTTTTTAAAATTGGGATTACAAAATTACTGAAATAGATTTCTGACAATGTTGTTCAAGTGTTACATGTATAAGTATAATAACAATATTCTCGGAAATGTAAGAGATACAGGCTCATTATAAATGATTGTTGTCGAAGTTCTCGCTTTATACGAACATATTTTAAAGGCTTTTATTTTGCAAGAACTTTAAACTGTCAATTGTCGACTTGTTCCTCCTGTCATATATTTTTTATTTTTCTTGTTTTTTGTCAAATACTGTGGTATTTTGTTGTTTTCGCCGTTTATAAAATTATTTTAATAATATTTTTTTTCTTAACATTGGTGCGAAGAACGATGCATTATCACAATGAAGTGGCACGTAAAAATTTTAATTTTGATTTATTAGCACTCTTTGACTACAATCATTTATAATCATTGAACTCAGAAAAATAAAAACTAGATCTTGGGTATAATCAAGATTGCCACCCTTAATTTAAGTTTCTCTATTGAGCAGTAAATCATTAAAATATAAATAATAAAATATTGTGAATGAGATGAAAATAGGGCACTGAACTGATTTACTTACTGAGTTTTTAATAATTTTATCTTTGAAGCATTTATACAAAATTGAATTTTTAAATATTTAACGCTGTCCTTTGCGGTATTTGACAAGCTAGTCGAAGAATATAAAAACTAGGCCAAACCCCGCATGTGTGTATCTGCTGTGATATAAAGAAATTTTAATTTCAGTGGATTTTGCTAAATTAATCACTATTAAACACATTTGATTTTTTTACTAATTTTTCAGATATTTTTTGTACAGTCGAAGTTATTGATTTCGTGGTGCAGTAATGACGTTTGGCTTTAATTTGTCAAAAAATTTATGGATATTCTTGTAACTGTTCATCGTAATATGAGGCTAAACGGAGGAGTCAACTGAAAATGACGCGGCACCTAATCTATTAAAATTATCAAAGTAATCAAACAATTGTTTTGTAAAATTGTGCTAGAATTAAAGATCACACCAAGTCTGAAAGTCCTTGAAATTGGTATATTATTCCTGAACGAAATAAGAAAACAATTTTTAGCCAATTGATTGATTGGCTGTTTCAATAATTAATTGTTACTTAACGATCGATTAATCACTAGTTATGTGACGGTAATGCGGCTGGTGATTTTTGAAACGGACTAATTATTAATCAATCCCTTTTCTGAGAACTCCTCCCCGAGTTTCATCCCCCGGCCCGGCCATAAATTAGTCCGATATTGAATTTCTTAGGGGAGGGCGGTGTACATATGAATGTATAATGCGTGTGCAGATGTAGCATTGTTCGGGCCTTAATGTGGATTATTGATTCCATTCCAGATCTCGGTCTGGGTGCGTGTGTGTGCTTCGCTATTAGTGGCCCACAGCCGCCCCCAGCACCCTGGACATTCCAGACCGCCTCTACCGCCTTCGTTTCCACCACGGTAGCGGTAGGGCTTCCCGAAAGGCGAGTCCTCGCTCCCAAGGGACTCGTGGTGGAATCCTTCAGGATCACCGAAGCTAGATATAGTAGTTGTGTTGTTTCCTTACAAGGGTTGCGTGGGAGGATGTTAGACTGTGGTTAACACGCACGTGCTGCTGGACCAGTCCTCAACCCTCCGGCCGCAACCCTCACCCGCTTCGATTTAATGTAATATGTATATGACGGGTTGGCTATGCAAATTGCGCGACGGATTATTGCAAAAATGAAACGCTGGCAACAGCAAATTAGGCGGACGACCAAAGATTGGTACTAATTTTGTCTCGTTAAGGATTTGGGGCGCCTCTAGACCTAAAAATTCCTATTGTTTAACGACAAGACTACGACAAAAAACGATCGAAACCAAAATCCTGCAAACACGTCTTTTTAGGGAACGCCAAGTATTTTTTACTGCGTACTATTTGTATTACAAATTAATGTAGGGCAAGAATATTACAGTATGCGTCTATTCTGTTACGATTTCAAAATGCTTCGAACAATCCGACCTAAATTATTATTTATCTCAATTTTCTATAAAAAATAATGAAATGACTCTTTTTGCCCCTCTATATTTAAAACGACGGCAAAGCATCGAATTTTCTGTAGGAAATAAAAAAACAGACGTTTTTTTTTTATAAAACCAGACAAAAACATTATCCTCCCTCTGTCTCAAATCCGATTTCTATATTTCCTGAAGATTAACGTTATCTTAAAATTTAAGTTGCAATTGTGTATTCTATCAAGTCCTCTACCTCAAAAATAATATTTGTATGTAACTTTGAACACGACAGATCAACTTTTGGGTAGTTATTTAAAAACAAATAATCGTCGACATAAAAAGTTGAAGACGGTACCCATTCATCGCCGCAACAATATTCGATCACTTGCTCATGCTATATGAATTTTAAAGAGCACAATTCATAACAAATTAAATCTGGACTGATTAAGACTCATTCCAAAATATATTTTGAGACAGATTCCATAAAATGTGTTTTACTTCAAAACGGACCCTTATTTTGGGACATACATTTTCACCAAATCGGACACTTATTATGGGACAGAGAGAGTAGTATTTTTAAATAACAGAGCTTGCTTTTGACTTGCCTTTTTTAGTCGTCGAATTACATAGCGCTGTCAAATTAATAAACTCAGAAATTGTGTGTTTTTGAGTAAGTATGTATTAAAATTAAGTGCGGAATGTTTTTATACATTTTGAATGTAAGTGTATAAATAAGTTACTGAAATAAATTACAGTAAATCACTTCTTGAATTTCTAACTTTAAAATTTCTTCAGTTACAATTCGCTGTATTTTATTAGAACTAAATGGCACTCGAATAATTTTAAAGCTCAATAAAAATTGCGCTTTAATTAATAAATTAGTTTAAGTTCCACCTGAAACACCACTTGAATTTTTAATTTAGAAAAACCTGAATTTTTATGCTGTATGTAAATTGCCTGAATTTCAAACTTAAAAAATCATGGAATTACACAATATCAAATGCATTGTCCCATCTCTAACGGAGTACATGGACGCATGCGCACGGGTACTTTAAACTACGAAACTTGAGAAAATTAAACAAAACCACGGTATTATAGAACCACCGGTTATTTTAAGTTTATTTCAACAGGTGGTTGGTTGATTCTAATTATTTTTCGGCCTCCGTGTCAAATTAGTTGTTTTGCAATCGTCCAAGTCCTTTTGAAAACGATCATTTTCTTGCCTAGGCAAGAAAATGGAAAGCAGGGATTTTCCATGAAAGCTTTATTGTTGTCGGCGCTGACTTTTCGGGTAATAAATTCCGAATTACATTTTGTGCTACTTTTTTAATATGTGTTGGTGTGATTTATCCACTTTTACCTATTATCAGTTGAATTGTGCACTCAAATAACTCATAACTTACAAATGTCAAAAAATTATTTTAAATCCTTAGGAAAAATAAAAATATATTAACAATGAATATTTTTTTTTGTGGCTTACGCCTCGACTCCACAAACCGTGCTCGCACTTGCAAAATGACAGATTCTAGCCTTGTAATAAAAATAACTATTGTATAGAAGTACAGGTAAGTTGCACATTTTTATTATGACGTATTATGTACCGGGTGACTATAAATGATTGACTTAAATTTAGGTGATTGGCAACAGTGAGGAATTGGTGCCAGATTAACTGTCGTCGTGATTTATATCTAACGTGCGTTCAAAAAAAAAAACGATGCCGCGTTGGCCATGGAATTTATCGGCTTTCCAGTGTAGAGACCACAAATGACAAGAACTGTCATTTAAAATTTTCCAAAATAAAACCAAAATAAAACGGACCAATTTTATGTAAATTGTTTATAATAAATGCCAGGACATGGGTACATCGCTCTCATAAACATAATGCCACCCTCCTTTGCGTCCATTTATTGAAATTTGTCCCAACATAATAATCGTATACGAAACCATTGTCAACAAAGAACCCAACCTAAAAACTGTCTGACAGATTCGAACTGACAGTTCGAAATTTTGCTACACTAAATTGATGCACAAAGTTTTTCCATGGCCAACGCAGTCTCGTTTTTTTTTGGAACGCACGCTATTAGATTTTCAGGTTAGAATATTGTTGTCAAGATGTGTAACTTACTGAATAATGGCGAACGAAAAATGACAAATAACGGGGAAAATGATTACATCGAGTGATCGAAAAGATCTTCCAGTTGTAAAAACCATTTTGAAAACAATTCTGATATGGGCAATTTTTAAATTTGACGGTTATTTGACAATTTCAAATTTAAAAATCAGTGTACCCAATGGGACAGTTAAAAAATATTGCCAACCTTACACAAAAAAATTCAATCATTTATAGTCACCCGGTATTAACAGCGGAGTCATTATTGTGAATATTGCAGACCGACAATTAACCTGTCTTTTATATTTTGACAGCACGCGGACACGGGTTATTATAATAGGAATATGTCGCTTGATATTGGTAATGCAACTTTGAAATTCATGTATTTTTCAATATACATTTTCAGGCACTTTCTTGAGTCGCATTTTGAGTAGCACTCAAGTGAATTTTAAAACTAGTTAAAGCGCAATTTTTATTGAGCTCCAAATTCGAAACACTTTTAAATACATAGTTCCCATAAAACTAAAGAATAGTTTAAATAAAAGTGAACGCCTTGAAAAATGATTCTATCAGAATAATCTGTATTAAAATTTATAAGTTAAAAAATTATATAATGTTATTGTATAGGTACATTTAAAAGTCAAAAAAATCTCAACTTTCACAAATATATCGTAAAAATTATATTTTTTCATTCTTTAATGAATTAATTTTCAAATACATGTCTTTATATTTATCAAACATTAAAATAAAACTTTTGAATTTTTGATAACTCTAATTCGGACTATTTGTAAATTCTGTGTATTCTGTATTGTTTAATAAAAAAAACAATAATGTTTAAAATAATTTTGTGCCGCAATAAAGGTTCAGAATATAACAATATTACAAAAAATTATCAAACTGTTTATTTCCAAACAATTTCTGATTGAAAATTGGAAAGCAATTTCTTTTCCAATCAAATTGGATGTCTTTTAATTCAATTTTTTCTTACATAATTTTGCTTTTGTCTTTGATATTTCAATTGTTTATTTTTAACTTGTATGTGAAAATTATATGCCGTATATAATAAAACGTTGAGCAACATTTTTAATTATGTACGTGAATTAAAAATAATATTTTATCCAAAACATCAAATTCAAATCTTCTAAAGTAACATTGACAGGATACTTGGATACTTTTCCATAATTTTTAAATTTAAAAATTTTAATGTTTATGTGTAGATCTATATCTCATTTTATAGTTATTTATAATAAAAATATTATATTAAAAACAACTTTGGTGTTCCATAGCTTTTCATGGAATATTTTGAGTTGCACTCTTGTCAACTTAAAGCGGGATTCCTTTACGTTCTCGGCGCAGTTATGCTCTCGGAAGCCGGACGTGGAATAGTACGCGCTTTGTGTGCTTTGGTTTGAGTTTAAGAATGGGCGATGTGTGGTCCTTCTTGAAAAATGAGGGACACCGTTAGGTTCGTGTAGTGAAGAGAGCAATATGTTTGGAGCGAGCGGACGCCGTCATCAATCAATCGTCTTTTGTTTACGTCGCTCCCCGCGGCCCGGGGGTAATCTCGACTGTGTGAAACTGACTTTCACATCGATTATCGAATCCGAACTAATCCACTAAGAGTTACGTGCAGATGCACGCGTGAACAGATCACGATCGCTTTTTGTTCGTTCGTTCCTCGACTTCGCCTCCCTCTCGTAGGTGGCTGCGATGGCCTCTGGCCTGCGATTGTTCGGCAACATTTTTCCGGTGGCGGCCTTGGAGGCTGCGCCCCCGAATGTTGGCTAATAATTGAATCGAACGCCGCGGGCCCTCTTCGTATTGTTTTATTGTTCTGCCGGCGCACGAAGATGCGGAGGAAAAATGTTAATTTATCGGACGATGGGGCGGGATCTGGGTCATTGAACAAGGTGTCGCAAATCGGACGGGGGTGGGTTTTTCGGGCGCGGATATCATATCGCTTAGGCAGCTCGTTAGGGCCGTTTTTCCGATTAACTATGCTTGCTTGGAGATGTACATATTGCAGCCCCTCGTCCAGACATTCGTTTGTTTTATAATTAACCCGGCGCAATTCTGGAGTTATTTGCGTTGCGTTTTGCTGGCGAAGGTGCCTCCTTACTGCCGACAAATCTACACAATCGCCGCTTTTCGGAGATTCGTGAGGTTTCGAACTCCTTTAACGGGGAATATATGTGAGGATGTGATTTATATCAATAAAGGGGACAGTTATTCGAGCGTTTATTTGCGGAATGACCAAAAATGGGGAGCGTCTGCTTAACCTAGTCGATAAGCGATCTCCGAGGAACGATAAGAGCAATGTGATTATTGTCTCTTTTATTTCCTCCTCCTGTGCAATATCCTGTCGACGCAAAATGCATATGTTTGCCACAAATCGAGTATCTTCTCCTCCTTGTAACTAATCTAAATAATGTGGACATTTTTTTAACTGTCAGTTTGACAAAATTGCAAGCATTTATGGAACAAACAAGAAATTCGACAAAGTTAAGAGTAAGAAGCAAGAAGTCAAGAAGTCATTACGAGGAATTCAAAACACCCTAAGAAATCTAAAGACCCCAAGGGATCCAAATAATCCTAAAGAATAAAAAAAATAAACAAAAAACAAAGGACTAAAAAATTTAGGAAATTCTACAAATTTAAGAAAATTAAGATGTCTACGAAATAAAAATATATAAATAAATACAATTAAATCGATAAGTTGAAGAATCCAATGAATACAGAAAATATACCCAAAGAACAATCAAGGAATCCCATAAATTTAAGTAAGAACAAGAAATCTAAGGACTCAAGAAATCAATACAAGGGATTGAAAGTATTAATAAAATTTAATGAATTCAAGGATGTCAAAGAATCTAAGAACAGCTCCAAAGAATCCAAATGAATAAGAAAAGTTCAAAAAATTTAAGTAACCAGAAAAAATCTAAGACATCGAACGAATTGATGGAGAGATGCCTAAGATTTAAAAAAAAAGGAAATCTAATGATTACACAAGTTAAGAATTCAAATAAATCTCGAGAATCCAACGAATCGCAAAAAAATGTATAAAACATATGAAACAAATCTAAACAAATCAAGAATTCTTGGAATCCAAAAAATTTAAATAATTCAAGTAGTTGAAATATTTACTAGAAGCGAACAACTCCAATAAATCCAAAGTAAAAAAAGATGCAAACAAAATCGTATTATTTAGATAAGCCAAACCAACGAATTCAATTCAACGAATTCAAATACTAAATCAAATTACTAAAGGAATTCAAAGAATCTAAGAAATTTAAAGACCCCAAGACATCAAAATAATCCTAAAAACCCAATATTTTGAGAATAAACAAAAAACAAGGTCATAATTTAAAGAATCCAATAAACACGAAAAATCTACAGAACAAACAGGAAATCCAACAAATTTAAGAAGTACATAGAAGAAATCTAAAGGATGCAGAAATCCAAGAAGTCAGTACTAGGAATTCAAATAATTCATAAAATCTAAGGAATTCAATGATATCAAAGAATCTAAGAAATCCAGGAGATCGAAATAAAATAAAGAAGCTTACACACTTTCTTAATCTAAGTAATGTTGCTCCCAAACCAAGAAATAAACATCTAAGAAATCCCATGAATTTAAGAAGTCTAATTCGCTGGTGAAAACAAAAAAATTATAAATTTAATAATTACAAAAAAATTATATAGGCTTTCACGGTCGGTCTTATTAATTATAACGATTTTTTTCGGGATTTGTGACCGATTAGCTCCTCGGAGCGTTCACTACACCCCCCCTAATGGAACTTCAAGTGGAACATGGTCACAAATCCCGAAAAAGATCGTTATAATTAATTACAAAAAAATTACAATAAATTCAAATTTAAAGAATCCAAGAATTTCCAAAAATCGAAAAATTCTTAAGTCTCCAAGGGGTCCAAATAATATAGGGAATGCTTACACACTTTTGTAATTTGAATGCAATTTGAAAAAATTAAGTAAACCAAAAATACAAAATCTAGGAAATTCAACGTATTTAATAGGTCTAAAAAAAATTCATAAATTTAATAATTACAAATAATTAACAAGAAATTAAAAAAATTTATAAAATTTGAAAAATCCAAGAATATCAATAATTATAACGTTCTTCTTTGGGATTTTGGACCGTGTTCCATTTGAAGTTCCATTAATGGAACACGGTCCAAAATCCCAAAGAAGAACGTTATAATTAATAACACCGACCGTGAAAGCCTACATACTTTCATAATATCAATAATATAGAAAAATCTTACACACTTTGATAACATGAGGAAATTTAACAAAAATTAAATAAAACAAGAAATAAAAACAGAAATCCAACGAATAGAGGAGTCTACGTGTTGACGAAATAAAAAAATATTAGAAATTTATTGATTAAAAAACGTTTAAGAAAAATCCAACAAATTAAATTTAAGGACTCAAATAAATCGCGATAATCAGAGGAATCCCAAGACTTTATAAAATATATATCAAATAAATCTTCACAAATTAAGGAGTTAATGGAATCCAATTAATTTAAATATTTACTACAAAGAGCAAAAATTTACAAAAAGCGAAAAAAATTCAAGAAATTCAAATCAAAAAAAATCCACAATTAAATCAAAATATTCAAATAAACTAAATCAACAAATCGAAAAAATTGAGATAATTGAAAAATATTTAAAAACAAAAAACTGCATGAAATTACCAAAGAAATTCAATGAATCTAAATAAAATCCAAACTTAGAACATTATCTAAAGTATACGGCAATCCATCCAGTGTAAATAATCCGAAAACATTTTACGAATTCAAGGAATAAAATAAATTCAGTTCTATGAAAAAAATATTTTGAAAAAATAACCATCAAATGGCATAAGCATATAAATGACATAAAAAACTTTTGGGTATGCACATGATGCATACTAGTCCTAGTGGCTGCTAAATATAGATAAAGATTTTGAAGCAAACAATTTAAACTTATGAAATGCAGAATAAAAATATTTAAAGATTCAAACTTCACGATTGCAATTACGCTGAAGTTCTGAGCAAATATCTCTAACTCGTGTGGTATTTTGCTGCGGTATTATCTACCGCAAACATTTAGAATTAGTACATTTAATACGAGGCGTAAATCTCAAATTCGTTATACTCGTATGTTTAAATAAATTTAAAGGTGATGTGAGATCTGTGCAAACGAGGATGTTCACGTTTTGTATTCAATTCGTTAAATTATTTTTGAAGCTGTTCCAAAGTAGATGTTTCAATAAATCAGAAGCGATTTTTTGAGTTTCGCGTTTTGTCTCTTGCTCCACCACATCTCCGCTGTCTTCCGCTTTCTTTAAACATTTCGCAAGGGGTGTCGTTCGGAGGGGTGATTAGTTTGTCACAACGAAACAATGCTCTAAGAAAACTGAATACATAAGGCCCTCCGTTTTCGTTCGGTTTCCCTCCTCCCCGTTACCTCAAACCGCGCCGAAGGGTTTTGGGGCGTTCGTTTGGAAATAAGTTATAAAACATATCTCGTCGGATCTTAATTTGTACAAACTAACGAGTCGCATTTTCGGCGAAGTATTCATAATAGTAGATATCTGGGAATAGTTAATTACCGAGCGGCAAAGGCTGCTCTCGATATTAAAATCGTAAAATATGCATTAATCCTGGGAGGCCCAAAGTTTTATGAAGTCCATGTGATAAAATCGAGGCGAATAATAAAATTGTGCGTCGGATCGAGAGAGAGAGAATAGGCGGAGCGACTAAAGGGATGATTTTTGTGCGTGCCTCCTTAATTTCCTTCGGAATACGTGAAGAAGACGATGAATTCAAAGCAGTCGCTGCCGCCGTTAATAAAAGGGGTAAACTTATTCGAGATTTGGTGGGACTCGCATGTCTGGCGCGTTCACCCCCTGAAAAAATAATCAAATCGGCGGTAACACGCGCGAAAAAGCCAACAAAACTAAGGGCGAGGGGTGAACGGAACTCGAGTCGTCCACGAATAAAGAAAGAAGAAATGCTAATCACGGCGCAGTAGTCGCGCACTTGCCTCATTTATCGATTCCTACGTGACAACTCATTGCAGCTTTTTACATGCCGGTCCGAAGGGAATCATCCTCGTCTTGGAGCTTGCACGCTTCCGGCATGTCTTCGTCCGGAAGAGCGGTTTCCGTCACTCCTGAGCCAAAGGTGACAATCAGAGGTGACGCCGTTAACACGTGTGCATGGCCGAGCCATTGTTTGCTCTTAACGCGCCTGATTTATCGGAGGAGATCGTGGCCGATAATGGCGAAGATCGGCGCGCCCATTAGACGAACCATTTCGTCTAAGATTAAAAATTCTCACTTGCATTGACTGACAATCGCCACCGCCGCGAACATATTTTTTAAAACCGGCGTCCATCTTCTCTATTCTGTACTGCAAACACCTGACGGGTTTTTAATTTGAGTTCTATTGCACGCTGAAGTTGGAGATGACAACAGTTTGAGAGCGAAGGCAAATAGTGGTGGAGAACGTGTTCACATGGGTGGGTCACGTACAGGACGCGAACGTGACAGATCCCGCTCCATATTAGATTACACGTCACAGATCTATCGGACACAACAGCCTAATTGGCATTAGCATTCATGCTTTTCCGACGGAAATGGTAAAGCGACGGCGACGTCTTGCGGTAGAGGCAGCGTCTGGTTAAGTTTGATTAGTTTTGCTATACTTCTTTATTTGCACTTATTGGACTCTTAAATTTAAGATATCTAGACTAGTAGCATAGATTATTCGTATTTGAGCGTCTTAGAAATTGATATTTTTCAAAAAGAGAAATTTTGTATAAAAAGGAAACAGGAAAAGGATAAACATCTTCGAGTTATTTAAATATTGAAATAATATATTGCGCAACAAAAATAAAAATGAGCTGCAGCGATGAAACCAGGTCTCAGTAAGATATCGATTAGAATTTGCAATTATTGCACATTGCAGATTCAACATATCCTTGTTCTTGTTCTGAGTAAAGGACCAGAAGATCCAAACGACTTCCAAGATTTAAAATAATAAAGTAATTTAAAATAGTCCAACCCCTTCCAAGAATTCTAATAATAAAAAATATCCAACACGATTCACCAAAAATTAATAAGAAAATTAGTCCCTGAGCACCTGAGAATCCTTAAACATGCAATTTTTTTACAGAAATTTATCCAAAAGGGTCCAACCCGTTCCAAGAATTCTAATTATAAAAGTATCCGATTCAACAAAAATAAATAAAAAATTAGGAGAATCCAAGATATAGTCCTTGAGGATCTAAAAATCCCTAAACATGCAATTTTTTGACTGAAATTGATCCGAAAGGTATCAAACTGATGCCTCAAGAAATAAAAGCATTCTATGTGTTCAAACGATGTTCCAAAAACTAAAAGAGAAACTTAAAATATGCAAAGAATTTGATAGGTCCTTGCTGGTCCAAACAGTAAATTAAAACAATGTTTATTTGCATTAACATACCAAAATTTAAAAAAACAATAGACAACGATCTATAGTGCCCAAACAAGATTTATCTGGTGATGGGGATATAAAAAATATAGTCCACAAAAATTACGATTAAAACTTTTAATTTTTCAAATCAAGCAGTTGCTAGGAGTCAAAATAATAGTTATATGCAGCATGATTTAAATTTTTCATTACGAAAATTAATTCACTCACAAATATGTTCGTAACAAAATACGAGTAATGCTAAATAAAGTGCACCACAAAAATAAAATACTCCCACGACATAAGTGAAACCTTAGAATGATATCGATTAGATATAGCAATTATTATCCACTGCATATTCAACATATTCTTGTTTAAAACGACCAGAAGAATCCGAAGTCTCAACAGCATCAAAGACATTAAACATTACAAATTAAAAATTTTCAAGTATGTACTTTAAAATAATCCAAAATGTTCAAAGAATTCTAATTATAAAAAGTATCCGAATCACAAAAATAATATTAGATTAAAAGAATCTAAGGTACAGTACTTGAGAACCTCAGAATCCCTAAACATGCAATAAATGAAATTGATTCGAAAGCTTTCAAAGTGATGACTCAGGAAATAAAAGCATGTTCAAACAATAAATGTCCAAACAGTAAAATTGAAGAATATGTATATACAATTCAAATTATTAAAAGAAACAAACGTTTGGACAATACCTAATTCAAAAAATTAAACGTCAATGATCTATAATGGAAAATTTAGTTAAAATATAACATTAGATAGTCAGATTAAAATTAAATCAATCTTAATTTTCAATTCCTCAAATGATTATGATTAATTTATTTCATTGTATATGCCATTTTAAATTTAAATATCATTTCCTAACGATGTAGAATATCCAAACAATTTATCAGGTGAGGCAGGTGAGGCATTTGGGATTTAAATGATATAGGCGACAAATCTGTAGGATAAAAAATTTTATTTTTCAAAATAACCAGTTTATAAGATAATATTTGCACAAATTTGCAGATGCAGTATACCTAATTTATATTTCTCATTCTAAAAATTAATTCAGAACAAAATACGAATAATGTCAAAAAAATGCACAACAAAATTAAAATACCACCACGACATAAGTTAGCTGCTGATGCTTGAAACCTAGTCCCAGAAAGATATCGATTACATATTACAATACAATTTACTACAGATTCAACGTATCCTTGCTTTAAAAAACCAGAAGAATCCGAGGTCTCAACGGCATCAAAGACTTATAAAATTAATTAGGAAATTATAAATATAAAAATTATCCAAAACGTTCCAAGAATTCTAACAATAAAAAACTGCCCGATTTAACAAATACAAAAAAAGATTAAGAGAATCTAAAAGGCAAGTGAGTCATTGACGACCTAAAAATCCCTCAAAATCCTTAAAATAAAATTGATCCAAAATGATTCAAAAAATAAAATGTTCAAACTATGTATCTTAAAAATAGAATAGAAGTTCAAAATATGCAAGACATTCGTAAAAACCAAACAGTAAAAAATATATATTTTTTACAATGCAAAATATTTATAGTCAAAAAATGTAAAACTAAAAAAAATTAAGAAATCAGATCTGCAGAATGTTAATTTATTTTTCCCAAATTTAAAAGCACGCCACTTCTCTAAAATGCTTATTTGTTGGTCGAATTAAACGATTTTTAAAAATTATAGATCTTATAGATTAACAAAATATATATCTTAACAATAACATAATTTAAAAAATGAAAGGTCCGACCCTGCCCGATAAATTCTGGGATGAAAAAAAAATAAACAAGAACTTTGCATAATTTATATTAAAAGTTTTTATTTTTCAAAACACAGTTTCTGAGAGTGCAGATAATGCATAAATTTGCATGTGCGGTATGATTTACAATTCTCATTGTAAAATTAATTCACTGTCAAAAATCATAACTGCACAACAAAAATAAAATACAAGTGAGCTGATGCTATGAAATTTGGTCTCATAAAGATATCGATTAGAATTTGGAATGATTACCTACTGCAGACTCAACATATCAAGAACGAACAGGAAAAATCCGACGAACCGCATCAATGACTTAAAAAATTAAAAATTGTTACAAGGGTCATTGGAAATGTCCTCGAAATGAAACTATAGTGATGTGAATTTAATTTTATTTTTCAACATATTCTCCCTTCTTTTCAATACTTTGCTCCAACGATGCTCCATATCTCGCCTCCGGAAGATCTGCAAAAATATTGTTCAATCGCGTCTTCAGAGAGAAATGTCTGTTTGCCAAGAAATCTTCAGTCTCAAAAGCATTAAAGGGCTACCATTTTCAAGTAATTCAAAATAAGCTACCGTTCCAAAAATTCTAACAATAAAAAAGTACCCGAATCAACAAATACAAAAAAAGTAAGAGAAAATCCGAGAGACAAATGAGTCCTTGAGGACTTTAGAATACCTAAAAATCCTCAGAATAAAATTGATCCAAAAGCTTCCAAACACCCTAATCATCTAAAAAATAAAGCATGCCGTTTGTTCTAACTATGCATCTTAAAAATAGAATAGAAATTTTACAAATAAATATTCCTTGCTAAAAAATTTAGCATAATTCAAATTTATTTATGTCAAGAAGACTCTTGGGGGAGAAAGTTCCAGTATCCGCTTATAGACACCCCTCCAGATAAATTCTGGTATTTAAAAAAATATAAACGAAAAGACCGTATGACAAGTTTGACTTAAGTTTCCTGCTTTAAATAATATCCTTTAATTGTTCAAAAAAAAATTGTTTCTGAAAGTGCAGATTGAATCATTGCGTCCATTTTCAAAATTAATTAATTTTCAAAAATCAGTTCTCAACAAAATATACACCAAGGAGTCGTTTATATTTGTATTTTTTTGGGAAAACATAACTGAACTACAAAGAAACAAAAACAAAAAAGTCGATGTCAGTTACAACCAGCCTAATTTGTTTTTTGCTCCTATATTTTATTAGTTACTCTCTTCGTATAAGTAATGGAATATATTTGAAAAATCTGGATGAAAAATATTCACTCCTTTTTGATGTTGCAATTTCAATTCATTTCGTAGATATAGTATTATTACTAATAAGGTTCGTGTTTTTGTGTTCTTTTGGTTCTATTTTAGTATTTTTCGCAGATCACTTTTGGTTCCTAATTGCCAACAAATTGTTCGTCAGTTAATAATTAAATGTGACAGCCACTCAGTTAATGGGATTAAAATTTATTTTAATGAGCTCCACCCATTCGCAACGAACACGTCAAGCCTTTAGCACCTGTTTGTTGTTATTGTGCGAGATAAATCTTGCCTGTTTGCAGTTAAAAGGAAGAAATATTGGCACTCAAGTGTGACGTGCATTAATGGAGACCTCAAACAACTGTCATGTTTGCGATAGAGTGCATGGGACGGTCCACACGTTTTCAATGGGATCGAAATCGGGCGAGAGGAGATTCGTTTCTTTAATCGGTCGTGAAGCATTTGAATCGGCTTGGAAGGAAACAAAAACAAGATTAGCTGAAATGGTCAGCGGTAACGATCCCAGCGGTGCCGATTCTCGTTTAATTAGAAAACAAAACCGTGAGGCGGAAGTAAAGAATGCTGAATAGGAGGAAGTTTGGCGGGAAGGGGAGGAATTAACCTCGGCACGTAAAGAACAACACGTTACATTTAACTTGTACTTTGTAAATAATGTACCAGCGATAATTCGAAGCCGATTCGGAAGGGCGGAAGGGTCGAAAAGTTGTGTTCTGTGTTAGAAAAAAAGATGCAGTCTCGGCATAGAAATTGCGCCGCTATTTTAATGCAACATTTCATGGGAGTCTCCCGTTCGGTGTTCGGAATCGATTTTTATGAGACGTGCCATCAATAATGGGACGTTCATTATGGTAAACCGTCCTCCGAAGAAGCGGGAGAGACTGAAGAAAAAACAACGAACAAATGGCACTTTTCTGCTCTGAATGAGGCGATATTGCAACTGCGAAAGTACTCGACAGTCAATCAACTGTACACGATATGGGAACTGAAACCGTGCAATGACTTGCAATTGCACCGTTTCTAGTTTTAGAAACTAAGAACGGTCAGCGCTCGCTTCAACCAACGAAAGAGACGGAGCGAAGCGGTTAAACAAACAGCCGAAAATCTTGCTTAGTCGAAGATCGACAATCCGTGAAGAACGGAAAATCCAATTGATTTGACGTCACTCAACGGTGCGCTTTGATTTTTTCCTGCAAGTATAACGCGGATGGGATTAGACAAGACGCTGAACTAAGACGCTAAGGCCGGGCTCACACCGTCCGGCTCTTGCCCTTTTTTCAAATAAACCCGAAATCATCTCATCTCTATATATTATTTATATTTCTCAAATATGTTCCTTTGTCGGTATGCCATATCTCTTTTAATACCTTATCGAAGCCAATGATTGAGCAATCATTTTGAAGATTACCTTGGCCGCTATGTGCAAAAAATATAAAAACAATTCAAAAAAGTAATGTTTATTTTTAAATTCCCATAAACCGTATTTTGATCGTAACGCCATCTATTGACAATATGTCTAACTAACATCTCCCACGCCCCCTATCGGTAAAACGGTAAAACAAACCTGATTGCGATGCGAATTATAATACTACTACTAAAACCATAAATTTGACAAATAAATTTTAAAGTTACAAGTGAAACGTGGCTCAAATGGCACATTTCCTCTATACTATTTTGTCCATTTCCTAGTTGTAATTTAAGCCATGTTCAGAACATAAATACTGCTTTGTTGGAAGCAAACGTTCAAGTGAACCTATCCAAAAAATTTCACGTTTCTGATTCAAATTGAGAGTAGCAGAAAAATGGTCCATTGGCTTCGACACAGCATCCACCACAGCGGCACGTCTCCTCGAGCCGTATAATAAAGAAATAATTACGCCGAGGACGTTTCTGCATGTAATTTAATTAAGATCCGTCGGCGGCAACAAGCAAAACTGGAATAATACAAGAGTCCAAGTCCAAGAAGATCGTCCGTCAGATAACTCCCATACACATCCATCGAGCATGTAATTTCGTGCGTGCACATTCCAATGCTGCACAATAACGTCTTCTCTATCTCATACGTGATCTAAGCGCACTCGTCATTACGGACAAGCACGTGTGTCCGCGCGCAATGAAGAAACAACAATAAAGAAGTCCGCAAAACGAGGTTTAGAAGGCCATGTATTCCAAATTTTGTTTTATTTTTTTCTATGTAGGCGTTTGAACTGTATTTGACAGAAAGGAATTTGTCATTAAAAAATATTCTCAAATAGAGTCTAAACCAACGTGAGATGGATTGTTGAGGAATGCATAAAAGGTCCGAAACGGTTATTAACAAAGAAATTAATTTGAAATTTCTCCAACTCATGGTCGAAATTTTGCCGCCCTTTTTTGAACGTCAAAGTTATTACATGGCTAACGCAGCCTCCATTTTTTTTAACCATTAGAACCGAAATGTTGACAATGTTGAAAGTGTCTGCACACCTTTCTGTTTTTTTTATGACTTTAACTTATTATGGTGGAACAAAGATATGAAATTGTAAATCAAGCTTAAAAAGAGCAAGTGGCAAGCTGCCTAAAGAATAGAACTAATGAGAGTGATTCCAAATACAAAATAAGATGAGAAAAGTAAAGGAATTAGTGAACATAGCGAAATAATGATCATGGGAAGAGTTTGTAGGAAAAATGGAGCAGAATAGCCCCAGAAACTAGTCTGTAAAGTACTAAGAACACTAATAAAAGACAATCAACACAAATGTAATTATGTAAAATCCAAAAATGGTAGAATATTTAATGATGAAGATATCAACGTAGACTGGAAAGAGTATTTTGAAGACCTACTAAATAGAACATATAAATAGAGAAAAAAATGATGGAAATGGTATTCCAGAGCAAAAATTTGAAAGTTCCGACCAAAACGAATTTAGTGCAGAAAAAGTAAAAGTTGCAGTAAAAATGGATAAATCAGCAGGACATGACGGGATTACGCTTGAAATGCTAAGGATCTGAAAACAATGCTTAAGAATTACTAACAAGTTTTTTCAGTGAAGTTGTATCCTCTATGTATCTAAAAATAAACATTAGGAAGACAAAAATAGTGGTAATAGGAAAAACGGTATACAGGCAGAAGTAAAGCTTGACAATGCAGGTATAAAGCAAACAAACAGTTTTAAATACCTTTAATATACATTCATATACATAATATAAAATACAAAGCAATGAGAATAAAGGGACAAATATAAATGATAGAATAGAAAACGCAACAAAACTATACAACTCACCGAATAATACGTTCATAAGAAGAAAGATTATTAAAGTATTCAAGACAATATTTAGGCCAATACTAACATATGGATGCAAAAGCTGGCCATTTAACAAAACAACAAAAAAGTAAGTTGCAGGCAGTAAAAATGAAATCAGTAATATAGTAATAAGTGGAGATGTCAAAGACAAAATACGCAATAAAACTGTAGGAATTCAGTTGGAAGTAGAATCTAAACTCAGCAGGCAAAAAGAACGGTAAAAAGAAAAATGTAGACCAAAGAATAAATTGAACGATGTTTTTTTAATAGTGGAAATATTATAGAACTAATAAGACAATATTAACTATACTAACATATGGATGCAAAAACTGACCATTTAACAAAACTACAGTCAAGTAAATTGCAGGCAGTTGAAATAAAATATATAGTATAGTAATAAGTGGAGATGTCAGAGAAAAAATACGCAATGAAACTGTAGGAATTCAGTTGGAAGTGGAATCTAAACTCGGCAGGCAAAAACAACAGTAAAAAGAAAAATGTAGACCAAAGAATAAATTGAACGATGTAATAGTGGAAATATTATAGAACTAATAAGACAATATTAACTATACTAACATATGGATGCAAAAGCTGTCCCATTTAACAAAACAACAGAAAAGTAAGTTGCAGGCAGTAGAAATAAAATAAGTAGTATAGTAATAAGTGGAGATGTCAGAGAAAAAATACGCTATGAAACTGTAGGAATTCAGTTGGAAGTAGAATGTAAACTCAGCAGGCAAGAAGAACAGTAAAAAGAAAAATGTAGACCAAAGAATAAATTGAACGATTTAATAGTGGAAATATTATAGAACTAATAAGACAATATTAACTATACTAACATATATATGCAAAAGCTAACCATTTAACAAAACAACCGTAAAGTAAGTTGCAGGCAGTAGAAATAAAATAAGTAGTATAGTAATAAGTGGAGATGTCAGTTGGAAGTAGAATGTAAACTCGGCAGGCAAGAAGAACAGTAAAAAGAAAAATGTAGACCAAAGAATAAATGGAACGATGTAATAGTGTAAATATTCAGAAAGGTGAACAAAACCTAAAAAAAACAAAAATGGATAAGAAGAGACCATGCTTCAACTTCCTTCTTAATCTTTTTCATTGAGAATCGTTTTTTAAATTTATGGAGGTATGTTGCAATGCAATTCGAACTTCTTCTAATTCTTCTTTGAAATTGTTTCTTTAAAAAAATTTTTATTTAATTTATATTATACTTTCTTTTGGAGATTATTAATCCGGATGCTTTAGAGTTCCCTCCGAATGCTTTTACTTAGGATTAGTTCTGGGATGATTTTTTTGTAATGTGTCGTCCACATACAAGATCAAATCCAGGACCATCAACAAAACCACGAACGAATCTATCCAACCGACACGATCGCTTTCCTTTCTATTACCATTTCACGACCAGATCGCTCGTAAAACGCATTGTTTTCTCGATTGATTAATGATCGGCGTAAATCAGCAACCGTCAACACATGAACTACAAGAGGTTGTAAATCAGTTCATTTCATCCCGCGGCGAGTTAGTTTGTTTGGAACCGGACGTCACCAACAAATCGTCCTCACTCTTTCCCACACCGCCGATCGCACGTAAACGCATCTTCGTCCACGTTACGCAAGCCGGCGGTTCTTTTTCTTGCATGCGTGGGTTGGTCAGCATTGATTAGCCGGTCTGTTATGTAATTGAACCCCTCCGAGCTCATATATGTGCACGCATTGTGTTTTATAATTGAATTCTTCACAATCGAAACGGCTAAATGATTAGCCGTAGCTGATATCGCAAGTCACTTGGAGCTAATTAAATTTGTACGTATGTGAGTGTTGGCTCGGAGACTTCGACGCCGCGTCACGAACCGATTCGAAATTTTCGTGGTGGCGGTGGGGTTGGAGGCACGAAGAGATCGAGATCAGCGGCCGCATATATATCATTGCGGCTATCATTATTGCTATTTGTTACTAATGATTGTGTATGTCGGAATCGGTCGTGGATCATTACTCATTAATATAGCGTTCGATTCCGATCTCATCGTCCGGCCATGAGAATGAAAGCAGCGAGCGAGCCGGGGGACGGCGTCGTCGACGTCGTTCAGACGTCGCGTTTGACACGTTGCCGGCAGAGGGCGGGCGCTTATGACCGCTCCGGCACTCTAATTATTCGAAAACTGACAAAATCGTGAGGCCGTCGGCGACGTGTGTGTTCCTGTACTAGAAAGCGACGCCATTTGACGTCACGACGACTCAATTATAACCCACCTAGGGTATCGAGAATCCACTGCTATTTTAATGCCAATAATTCGCTTGGTATATTGTCTGTACGCTGATTTAATCCGGTTGCACTTTCTTTGCGCAATCAATGTTTTTTTACCGTTTTACCGCTTGGAATGCGCTTGGGGACTGGGAGATGTTAGTTAAACACATTGTCAATAGATGGCGCTGTGACCAAAAACCTGTTTTTTAAGGACATTTTCAAAAAAAGCATCAATTTGAATTGTTTGTTTATTTTTCGCAGACAACGGTGAAGGTAAGCTTCAAAATAATAACTTGTTCATTGGTTTTTATGAATTATTAAGGTAGATACAGACAAAAAACATGTGTTTTCCAAGTAGCCCAAGCGTTGTTTTATTAGAAGCAGACGAAGAAACACACAAACAAACACAGTTTGTTGGCGTTTACCTCCGTATGCTTCTGCATGGTGTACAAGACGCAATTTGTTTTTAATTAACACCGACACGGTCCCGCCTGGGAGGCAGATGACGCTATGTGTGTTCCGACAACGAAAACGTGTTGCGTTTTGACGTCCCTCCGAAGTTTACGTCTCAATCCGCCCCATCAATTAGCCTCAGCGGCGTGGCGTTATTTACATCGAAGTAGACGCAATAAATATCATATGTCTCTAATTGTGCACTAAAAGCCATTAAATACGGCACAATTAGAATCAAAGGCGGCTGTCGAACTCCTTATCCTCCTCATCCTAAGACCGAAAATCGACTCTCGAGGCACGTTGCGTGGGTGGTGATACTACATTATACGATTTGAAAAAAACTAGTTTTAGTTGGCTGAAAATTATTACCGGTGGCCGGCGGTTGAAAAAGCGTGCACAGATACGTAAGTCCGCTATTAAGATATTGGCTGAAATTTCACGTGTGTGGAGCTTTTTGATTAATATATCTGGGTGATGGAGGCAATTACTCAACGTGGATGGCCGCTCTGTGATCAAAAGGACTCCACGCGTGATCACGTACTGAATACAAGTATTTCTATCCGTACAGCACTCTCATACGATTACCTTCTTCGACGTTTCGTTTTGTGTTTTGTTACGGTGCCAGGTGTGCAACGTTCCATTGCTTTTTCGACAACTTCGATCTAGTTTCTTGTCGTTTGTGATGCGCCATGAATCGACGAGAGGAAGCAATGAAACGCACAACTCACACGTTTAAGTAAATTTATAAGAACACTATGCTTTTCCATTTCAGTACATTTTTAATTCTGTACACGTTGTATATTAGTGGACTGATTACTAAGAAATCGGGATTTCAATCCGTCACGCTTGCCTCTACTACGAGTGTCATTTGAAAAATACTCTAAATGACACATTTTTACAGCAAAGGATGCAGATAGCGCTCGCGATAATGACCGAAAGTTGCATAAATTAATTGTTATTTATAACGGGCTTCCAAAAAAATTGATTCAGAATTTGTGGCGGCTTGTTGTGTTTTTTCTGCATCAAGCGACGAATTAGTTAGTTACAGACTTTGTAAATAAATTATTTTTTCAACATTCAAGGTGATAAAATTTTACAACAACTTAGATTTGTTTGGAGAAGTCTTTTTCAGCTTCAAATCTTAACAATTATTGTTTCAATCGAATTGGAATGGTAACGCTCGACCCGCCCTTTTTATGCATTTTTTGCTGGAAAAAATGCACGCCACTGCACAAATCACATAGGAGACATGGCTTCCGCGGTGACTTTTTTAGGATTTTTAGTTACTTGATTGGGTACTTTTTTCGGATAAGGTACAGCCTTCGGTGCCGTGAAAAACACTGGACATGAGACAAAACACTCCCACCATCTCACAACCAATCAGGACTCGAATTTTGAATTTAACGCACATCAGCTTTTATTTGCGTCATTTTACAGTGATTGAAATTAAAATTTTACAATTTTAAGATGAAAAAATAAGCAAGCATTGTTGTGTGTTAGGTGACAATAGTATGACTTTAATGCATTACACAGATATCATCTGTTTTATTAAATTTCCATTAATTTGCATTCAAATATTTGGTTTAACTAGTAGCCGTTAGTCAAATATTATATCACTCTGTCAGATAGTTTTTTAGTCGTAAAGTCGTAATGATTATTTTATGTTCGATATATTTATTCACCTCAGCTTTCATTTTACAATTGACCAGCCGTTTTGTGCGAGTTGGGTTTTTGGTCAGATTTCTAGTGAAATTTAAATTTTACAATTTTAAGATGGGTAAATAAACAAGCAGTGTTGCGTGTTAGGTGACAGTGATTTGAGTTTAATGAATTAGTCAAATTGATTTTTAGTCGTTCGAAAAAAATATGATATTTTACTGTTTGATATATTTATTCTTTCAGAGTTCGTACTGAGCTTGAATATTGTGAGGGATTTTTATGTTTTACGCTTGGCAACGCAAAATGTTAAGTGTAAAATGTCAGTGTCACTCATTCTTCGTTACAATTGTTAACCTAATCAAAGCCTGCAAAACAACATTTTGATACAAGACACTAAGATACCTACGCAACAAATAAATATTATCGCTATTATTTCAAGTATTATTAGTATTATGGCGGCCTTTTGCATTTAGTGACGCTGCCAACTTTCGACAATGTCGCTAAACCATCTTCGTCATTCTAATTCCAATAATTGTCTCAAAATTCTTGCAATTAGAAAAAATAGTATAAAGAACTCGTTTCAGAAGGACATTTCGGCATTCGTCTTTTTACTTTCGACAAAATCCTTAGACCACCTTCCTCATTCTAATTTCAACAATTGTCCCAAATTACTTCCCCATTTCAATTTCAATAATTGTTCTAAGCTTGTCGCAAATGAAAAAAATGATATAAAGAACTCGTTTCATACATAAATCATATGCATTCGATCTTTTAAAAACTTATGGCGGACGATGCGGTTAAATTGCGGTAAAGACGCGGTTGAACAATATTTTGCAAATTTCGAAAAACCCACTTTCGAGACGAGATATTGGCTCTCGAGCATCCTTGGACGAAATGTGTTAAAAAGGAGGCAGAATATGTTAGAAAATTAAATTAAATTTAAATCACTATAGAGATTATTCAGTTTAATTCCCAGAAGTTGTCAAATGTCCTTCGTAATGTTTGTAAATATTGCATCTGTACTTTCAGAAACTGTTTTTTTTAGTTAATAGTACAACCTTTTATTTAACAGGAAATTCAAAACAACCTTTTAATACGGATTATTTGTCGTCTACATTTTTAAATCCCAGGATATAATTGTCCCAAATTATTTCCTTATTCTAATTTCAATTAATGTCCCAAGTTATTCGCATTTAGAAAAAATTATATAAAGAACTTCATAAGACACATCTGCATTTTTTCTCTTAAAAACCCATGGCGGACGATGCGGTTAAATTGCGGTTAAAGACGCGGTTGAACAATATTTTGGAAATTTTCCAAAAACCCATTTTCAAGACGGGCATCGTTGGACGAAATGTGTTAAAAAGGAGGCAGAATATGTTAAAAAAATTAAATTAAATTTAAATCACTATAGACGATTATTCTGTTCATTCCCAGAAGTTTTCAAATGTCCCTCGTAATGTCTGAAAATATTGCATTTGTACTTTCAGAAACTGTTTTATTTTTAATTCGGAGTACAATCTTTTATTTAACAGGAAATTCAAATAAAACTTGTGATACGGACTATTTGTCGTCTATATTTTTTAATCCCAGAATACAATTGTCCCAAGTTTGTCGCAAATAGAGAAAATTATATAAGGAACTCGTTTCATAAGTCACGTATGTATTCGTTTTTTTTAAACTCATGGCGGACGCTGCGGTAAAATTGTGGTTAAAGACGCGGTTGAACAATATTTTGCAAATTTCTCAAAAACCCACTTTTGGTTCAAACCAAACTTGTGATATGGATTATTTGTTGTCCATATTTTTAAATCCCAGAATACATCGGCCGATAACTAATGGGTCCATCACCAGGATTTTATACATGTTTTTAAATTTTGATTTTCTGAATATTGTTATTGTTAATATATTTTGTTTCGTTGATTAATTTGAAATGTAAATAAATATATTTTTATTTTACTGTTTGGACCACCAAGATGTTTTCGAATGTCTTACATATTTTGAGCTTCTGTTCTAGTTTTTAGAGCATTGTTTAAACATATAGAATACTGTTTTTCTTGAGTTATCAGTTTGGACGCTTTTGGATCAATTTTATTCTTTGGATGATTAAGAATTCTCAAGAAGTTTTTTGTGTCTTGGATTCTCTTAATATTTTTTATTTTTATTCTTAAAGTTTTAGGAACATTTTTTGAGCATAAGGAATGTTGTACTTTTTGAGTCAGTTTGGATCAATTTAATTTTCTGGATTTTGAGGAATTGTTAGGTCATCAAGGATCGTATCTTGAATCCTCTTAATATTTGTTTGTATTCGATGAAACGTATAGTGTTTTATTATTAAAATGTCTTTGGAAGGTTTGGATTGTTTTGATTTACTTGAAAGTTGAAGTAGTCTGATGCTTTAAAGATGCGATTGAACAATATTTTTGCAGACCTCTCAGAGACGCCAAAAAGTGTTGAAAAGAAGAGAGGATGTTAAAAAATAAAACATAATTCAAATGACTATAGTTTAATTTCGAGAACATTTCAAATGCCACTCGTAGCAATAGTGGAGATGTGAACACGACAAACACATGCTCGTACTGATTTTCAGATTCATTCAATTTAATTCCGCTGAAAATCCGTCGACTTTGACGTGGTCCGTGTTTTTTTCTTGAGATTGTTGTTAATGAATTCGTTCCGGCGGAGTTGAGTAATGTCGCCAACCGAGTTTTTTTGCTTGCCCATAAAAATTTTGTAGATTTCGAGTAAAACCGTATTAAACACGTTCTGCGGTTACTTTCCACACGATTATTCCTATGTCGTTCGGTGACAAAATTGCATTCCATATTATGTATTATGATATACACGAGCGCCGATTCTCGAAAAAAGCGATCAAGGTTTCCGGCGAAGCAAATTCGCTCATTGAAAAATCGGCGTGGACCACTGAACGGGCCAGATTTGGTTCCGGCGGGGCGGGGGCGCCTTGATAAATTCGGAGGCGGCGTCGCGGGGAGGCGAAAGATTGCGAAAAGGGTTGAGAAAAGATTGAGAAGAAAACACCCACTCGGCGAACAAGAACAAAAGCGAAAAGGTTAATCTATAGTCCGAACACATCCTCGTCATCGATTCACCCCTAATTGGGGCCGACGCACACAAAAACGGCACTCGGAGCGAAACGAAAAGAAAAACATGCTAATTAGCCACTACCGATCGGGACTGTTGAGGGCGAGACGATCCACCTTGCTTGCATCACCCCTGGCTTGCCCGGCCAAGAATTAAACTAATTAATCCCGAGCAAGGCGAATGATGGAGGAGGCTGCGATCTGTTTGGTTTTTTGGCGCGGATTAATTCGACCCATTCCTCGTAAAAACGAAACACCCAACACGTGAACGGGCGGACGGGGAAAAAGCGACATTTTTTCGAATCGAACAAAGAGCCGAGATCGAATCTCCTGATATGGATGGCTCTTGGTAATCGGATAATGTGTGAGACACGAACGACGTGCGACCTCAAGACTCACAAGTGTTGTTGGATGGAAGTTCACAGACCACTTTGATCACCATTAGATATCGAGTGGAGTTGAACGATCAAAACTAATTATCTGTAGAGCCGGGCCTGCACGCTGAGGACGCCGACATCAGCGGAAGGAAAACGCCTCCAAGTCGACGCCAATTTACGGCGTTTGTGTCATCACTTGCATACACTCGAGATGGCAACAAAATCTGCCCTAAAAGAGTTACCAATTTGCTAATTCATAAATCAAAAATAAAAAAAATTTACCCGGAAAACGAAACATTTGGGTTTGAATTCATTCTCATCCATTTATAAATCCTCATCTGACTATCACAGAATTTCTTGGAAAAATGCACCCTTGAAAACCTCTCAAAAATATCTTAAGTATGTTACTTCACCAAAACGCATTTGAAACAGCATCCTCAATTTGTCAAATATACAGAGTGACTCATTAGAAACCGGACTACCTCTCTAAAATTGTTATTTGTTGGTAAATGATTTTTTTTAATGATCTAAGTCAATATATCTATTGCGGCTCCAAATTTCAGGAAATCGAAATTACTTCACTGTCAAAAATAATGTTAGCAATATGTTTTATACCTAATCTGATTACATCGCAATTTGGCAAATATACAGAATGACTCATTCGAAAGCGGACTACTTCTCTAAAATTATTATTTGTTTTGATTTTTTTTAATGATGTAGTTTCAATATATCTACTGTGGCTCCAAATTTCAGGAAATCGAAATTACTTCACTGTCAAAAATAAAAAAATATCGTTAGAATGACTCATTCGAAAGCGGACTACCTCTCTAAAATTGTTATTTGTTGGTAAATGATTTTTTTTTTACTACAAAAAATTCTCGAATTGTGTTACATTGGAAACTTGGCAGTGATATAATCGATCAATATTTAGCCCAATTTTAACATTTCTTGAAGTCTCAAAACGATTGCATTTGAGTAGTCTGATTTATAAAAAAAATTATATAGCTTCTTAAAAATAAGAAAAACTATGTCAACATTTCTGAAAATATTGTTTCGGCATGCAAAAATCTAAAAATAGATTTAATGTTCCGTTTAAAAACATAAGTAGGAAGCATTTCCTATTAAAAGGACAGCGAAGAAAAATTGAAATATTATAAATAAATTAGTTATTTGCAACTCTGCTCTCTCTGTTCTTATAAAATTAAAAAAAAAATCAAATAACAAAGTTATGTATTTGAGCGCTTCGGGACTTTTTCTTTTTACACACTTCCAATAAAAAGTATTCTATTTAAACAAACACAAATTTGGGGTTTAAGTGAAAAATTGTACATATTAATAAAATAACTGACAAAGCCATGATAGTATAAAAAAAGGTTAAAACACAAATAAGGAATATTTATAAACAAAAAGTAAAAGTTTATAGGCAGTTTATGTTCGTGTAATTTAGAGATGCCATTAAACTAAATACTTGGAATTATATAAAAAGTGACAAATCTGTTCGAAATATTGATTTGCTAAAATTAATACTTGTTTTATGTAACCCTAAAAATGTTAGCTTATTCATAAGCATCTCTAACAGAAGATTGTAAGTCGGTTACCAACATGATGACAGAAAACTCCCCAAAAAGTGGCGGGCATTACAAAAACGGTCGCCACCCCCTTTGCATCACTCATCCGAAAAGTGCGAGCCCGATTTGCGCTAAATAAATTAAGATTCTCGTGAAGAATGTCCCCCCATTAATATTTTTAATGATAATCGTTCGAAATGAGAAATGACAATAATGTATGTAGAGGCGGCGACCGCTTTTCTCTTCTTCTTCCACATCTACTCCGTCTTGGAGCGGTTGCGGGCGGCGAGGGGCGCGGGAGACGAACCTTTAAAAGAAAAAGGGGTTGAGACGAACCGAACCAACTTTTCTCACCCCTTTTATAATTTCCTCCCCACATCTCTTTCGTTTTGTTTCAAGACGACGTGACGTCGTATTCGCCGTGCACGCACTAATTTCTTTAAGGGTTTTAGGCCCTCGGGTTTTAATGAAAAGATTGCATTCCGAAATTCCTTTAAATATTGAAATGAGGGGATGGGGCGGACGAGTCGGAGGAGCGAATGCCTCCACAACGCACGTTTGACGCGCTCTTACTAATTTTCGATTTTTTATTTTTTATTTGGATGCGAGAGAAAAGTTTGCCTCAAACAAGAAGTGTGATCTTTCCGAGGCCGGCGGCGTCCGGCAAGGGTTACTTACCCTCCGATTTAAAACGGCAAAGATTAAGTCGGGGGCCGCGAACGGGTGGATTCTTATTTTAGGGGTAAAAGTTGAGAGATCAATACGGTTTGAACGTGCCGTAATGCAATTATAAACCATTGCGTAATTAGAAATGCCACGGGGAAACCTTTTATCTCCAGACATGTTATTTTACGAATTATTTTAATGAAAAAGTTTTACAAGATCGGACCCCGAAATGTCATTAACGATGGGAATAATTCGATTACGATTTTCTTCTCTCATCTCGTGTTTAGCGGCCGCAACCCAGCACCGATCGCCCGCTAATTGCTTCCGAAGAGTCCACGATTTTATTTTTCTAATTCCTCATTCTCTTCTGCTTAATTGGCTCTCGCGGTACGGATGACTGAGTGGTGCATTTTGCATGGTGAATGGTAAAGAATGGCGAGCAATGCTCTCCCTATTGCGACCACACATTAAGACATTGATAATTGATGAGGTATGACAGACCGCGCACGGCATGGACCATTGTTCTTACCCGACGAAGATCGGAGATACACTCATGAGATTGTTTATTAAGATGACATACCATAATAGTCGAGGACCGGATCGTCGATAATTCAACACGCACGCGAACCATTTCAGGGACGGATTCAAACACCTCCGGACAAATCGGTGGTCTCAACCCACCCCAAGTAAAATAATCATACAGTGGCCAATAAAAAACAAAATCGTACGTTGATTTTGTTTGCGGCAATGAATGTTACCGTTTTACCGCTTGGAAAGCGCCTGGGGAGTGGGAGATGTTAGTTGAACAGATTGTCAATAGATGGCGCTATCACCCAAATTCGGTTTATAAAAATTATAAAATAAACGTTAACATTTTGAATTGTTTGTTTATTTTTCGCATATAGCGGTGAATGTAATCTTCAAAATGATGGCTCAGTCGTTGGTTTTGATAAAAGATTAAGGGAGATATGGCGTACAGACAACACCTGCTTTAAAGGAAGCGAAAATTCTGCACAGTTTCTGGTGACATGAAATCGAGTCATTTTGTACTTTATCAGATCGCTCTTATCCCGCGGTCTTATCTAATTTTTTGTCGGTAATAACCGCTCGGTGTTTGGTGGACCACGACGAAGAGCAAGAAGAGTCCATGTTTGCGTAACAAAACGTCTCCGCCGACAATAAATCCCGATCCGTGATTCCCACGCATGGTGACGTGTAACTAATGAAAAATCACCGCAAATGGCCAGTGACAGGTGTAGCGTTGACAAAGAGTGTCATGCTCGATGCGCCCCAACAGTGGTCGTTCAATTTACATCTTCACATGATATCCTCCTGCGGATTGATGGCCAGCGGTCGAGGACCCGATGAAGGGAATCAGAGCGCAAGACGACGCCGGAGCGTGGGAGTGTGTCGTATGGCATCTTCGATAACCCGCGAATTAGTCGGAGACGTACGTCCACGCAATCGAGGACTGGGAGCGATTTTTGCAGTAATCCGGCGAGAGCCGTCTCTCCTTCACATTATAAATCCTTCTTCCATACAATATATCTACGTCTTATTTCCAGCATTCGGGCTGTGTTTTAGCATCCCCTTTCTTTAATTAATCTCCCACCCCTAGCAACGCTTAGCAACGAATGTAGGTACAGTAACACAATACAGTTTTTACACTTTTGCCGCGAACGAAATCGCTAATGTCTTCGAAGGCTGACATTAATTAAAAAATCTTGTTACGCATGCAGGGGTACGGCGGAGGAGTCGGCGGTGGAGAAGGCAATTTTAAGACCGGCACGCCACCGGCATATGCAAAATAGCGCCGCGACGCTAATTTATGCCGATTTTTTTACTGCGGATTCGAACGTTCAAGACGAAGAGTTCGAAAATGTTGGCCGCTCATTGGCTTAGAAGACAAGTCACAATTTTTACACAATAAGTATATGTTAGCAGTAAGTCTGATTGTTTGAGGATTTGTTTCTTACAGCTCAGTTCTAATTTTTTTCATTTTTTTTTGTTTGAAGTGCGTTTCATATTAGCGCTGAAATTTAAAAAATTATAATCGTAATATTAATAAATACTGCTGCTTACGGTATTAACGTGTGCATAAGAATACGTACTGCTGATTGGGTATAGGTGATAACGATTATAATAAAATAATATTTACTGACACATTTCTACTACCACACAGCAACCAACAAGTTATCTCGGTAAACGGAGCCATTACGCGTTTATTAATTTTATGATTAGTTCGTTAGTTGAAGTCATACCACAGGCGCACCGCCACTGAAGATGTTAATCTCAGAAATAGACGAAACGTCCGAACGAACCCTAGTTTCTAAACTGTAATTATAACAAGCTTTTCAATGTTCTGTTTGTTTGGTGTCATCGGAGTGCATTAGATTTTCTTTTATATAGTAATGTATATAATGCATATTTATAATAAACAACAGTAGGTCATTAATAAAAAATACAAAAATTAGTGAACGAAGAATAACAATAGTTCCAGATTTTTTTAATGATAGAGATTCATGTGTAAATCAATCCAAATATCGTTTCCAAAAATTTCAAAACTCTTATGTAGATTTATTTTTATATGTAAAAATTTGATTATGTCTATGTTATAAATATCACTGGTCGCTATTTGTATTTAAATTGTTTAAAACGTAAAACCACCGTATCATAGAAAATTATTTAGTAACGTCCAATTCAATTTGAATATTTCGATGCCAAAATTCAAGACAGCAATATTTCAAATATCCTTAACATAACGGTTGCTAAAACTTTTATCTTAATAAACTTGATTCAGCGAAATATGTGTGTTCAAGCGTTCCAAAAAAAATGTAGTATTCTCTAATGGAAGAAAAAATGTTTTACTTAGTATATAAAATAGGTGTGTGCATAGTTTTTCTTTTATATTTTTTGTAAAATTTTCCGTTTTGTATATTTTTGAAATGTTTCCCTTTATATGTACATTTGTAATTTATAGATTTTCAGTGTCTTTATTTTATATTATTTTATTAATATTTTGTTATTGAAACGTGGATATGTGTTTTGGAGGTTGAGTAGCTTCGGCTATACCTCGTTCCTTATATCATGATAATAAAACCCACTTATTATTATTATTGAATTTTTTCAATACATCGACTGTAATCCCAAAATTCATAAAAAAAAATTTAAATCCTACTCCCAAAAAAATAAATAGCAATTTTTTATCTCCAATCTGACTACGCCACTGAATTCAGAATACTTTCAAATAGGTGTCACCGAAATTGTACAAAATTATTGTTTAGACCCTTATCAGTTGAACTTAAGGACACATTTATTATTAATCAATATTATTTTCAAAATTCAGATTTACACGGCGACTATTTGAAATATTTTGTCCTACTTTTTAACTGGGTACATATGTGAGTAAACAGAAAATGCTTTAAAAAATGGTTTATATTTATTTATATGATCCGTTACAATTTATATACAAATCGCATTCATTGAAACCAGTCGTAGAAATGTTTGATGGTTTGAGTTCATCTTGAAAAACAAAAACGCGCGATTGCCATTTTTTTTGACTCGTAAGAATAAAATAAAAGTTTACAATCTCATTACTCAGATATAAAGACCTTGCTCTGAATTTTTGTTGCATTTCCTTGCACCATTGCAAATCAGTCAAATTGTGTGGATCAAACGGACAAAAAATTGTATTGATTTATTTGGAACCCTTCTTTCTACCTTTTCATTTTAATTTTTTTGGTTTCAAGAACGATTCGTTATTATTTGGCTTCCGAAATTTAAGTAGCCATAGAAACCTTATTAAAAAATACAGTCAGGACCACATTATCTTAAATTCTATTTGATTTGAATTGCTTTTTTAAGGGTGCTACTTTTCTTGAATTTAAGATCGAAAGTCATTTGGACGCGCTTGTAGAAACACTAATATTTCAGTTAGAATGTTTGAAAAAAGTACGAAAACTAATAGTACTGAGAGTGAAGAAATTTAATATAAACAGAATAAACATCTAAGAAGGAGCATTTGCAGTCGACATAATAATAATAATTGTAGCAGAAAAAGAAAAGGTACTACAAAAGGACTTTAAGATTTGGAATGCAGTTCTGCAAGAATATGGAATTAGAATAAACAAAAGTAATCGTATAGATAAAAAAAAGAGTAATAACCATAAAAATAAATAATACTTAATACTTTTTGCAAGAAATTTAATTCTCTTTGCAAACTTTGTTAGTTTTCATCTTTTATTTGACAAATAAATAGTGAGACTTTATGAAAAATTATTTTAGAGAATATCTTAGAATTTAAATTTTAATTATGATTCGATTTGAAGACAATACGAACCCAAACTAAAAAAAAATTATAACCATAACCTTAAGAACTATGATACGAGCCACAGAGGTGAACTACCTCAAATGAGCTAAAGAAGTAACAAGAAAGAATAAAATAAGAAAACAAGCAACACTCGACTTTATAGAAAAGAGACAATTTAGTTGGTAGGGGCAGTAACAAAAAATTATAATAATAATGTAAAAATGAGAAAATAACAATGGTGAAAATCGAGACAACAGATGAAATATTAAACAAGAATGAAAAAAATTAGCTGAAGCATGAATCCTCAAACAAGACAAGAAAAAGTGAACAAAATTTGTGCATGAGACATGAACTCAAAACAGTATAGCGTATTTATTATAAATGCAAATGTACCTTACCAGACTCTAATACTTTACACCATTACACATCGTAATTAAATTTCCCATATTATATCGACTGATATTTAGAGAAAAAGAAATATGTTGGCAATAAAATTACAATTATAGGATTTACGGATGGGAGGGGTTTTTGCTCCATCTTTGCTACATATTTTCGGTTATTTTCTCAATTCTCCAATTCTCCTCGAACTCAGTCTGTGTATAGCTATTTCTCGGACTGATATCTTTACATGATACACATTTTTTTGGATCACATCAACAGCATTAATTTTTATAGTACAGGGCTGGACAGAAAAGTCTTAGAATTTAGATCGGTGTTTAAAAAGTACAAAAAATAATAATGAATTCAACAAACTTAGACCATATTTTAACAATTGGGACGGAAATAACTACTGAGGCTGAGTATGGTAGCCACAGTGTAAGAAATATTTTTAGATGGTAGATTAACAATCACAACAAATGCCCAATTATTTATTTTTAAATCGCAACATGAATTGGAAATAGTCTACCTGGAAAAATGTTTTTTTTTTCAATTCAACGATATGCTATAATGTTACTTTTTATTTTTTTTCTGCAGCGACTAAATATAATTATACCTATTTTATTTTTTATATCATTCAAATCGTTGCTGATAATATTATTATTCCTGCTGTTAGATAATTTGGCATCAAAACCAAACGTAACTGTCTCGGAAATTGAATAATGAAAATTGAAATAACTGAAAATATGTGTATTGCATTTTTCAACAAATTTTCAAAATGCTGACCATTTATGTTTTGACAGTAGTGAATTCTATTAAAGAAGCTTCTTAACACATTGCGTAACATGTTGGTAGTAATGCTGCCAATCTCTTTTCGTATTCGCTGCTTTAAATCCTCAATTTGAAGTGGTCTCGTGCCATAAATTTTATTTTTCACATAACCCTACAAGAAAAAATCAGGAGATCAGGTGTGCCATTCGATTGCTCTCTTAACTCCTCTTACGTGTTTCACTGTGTTATTTTTCCATAATCGCTACAATCGCTGATAGAATCAAAGAAAATATAATTATACTTATTTTATTTTTTTATCATTAAAATCGTTGAAAATATTATTATTCGTGCTGTTAGATAATTATGTTGGGTTTGAGTCTCTGTATGGAGGTGATCCAAGGTAAGATTGAGGCGCTTCCTAAAAACGCCGAATTCCGCGTTGTGTCAAAATCGCGCGCGATTGAACCTTTGGCGCGTTTTTGCGTCGACGACAAAGCGTCTCCTCACTCGTTCCGTACATAATCTATAATTAAGGCGGGCGGGACGTCGACGACGGGCGTCTTAATTCCTTTGTCAGTTTTACATAAAATAGTACGTCACAAATATAAGAGAGACGAAGTAAACATATCTTCGGCGCGCATTTGATTAAGAAGGCATTGTGGATGACGTTGGAAGAAGTGTTCTTGTCAGCCTGCATCGGAAAGATACTCTGCAACAATAGGGTAAAGAAACACACAATCGTCTGTCTGTTGTGTAAGAAAGTGGAACGGGGGAGGCATGCACCCCCACACCAATTAATTCCTTTGGCAGGTACACACTAACCCCGTCCGGGCGACTTTTTGTCGGGACAAAGTTTCGCCCGAAAGATCGCGTCGGCGGCTCGAATAACTTAATCAATGTATTTCCATTATACTTTCTCGTGTACGAGAAACAATGCAATTATAAACATTAATTTCGGAAAATTCTCTCCCGGTTCGTTCGACTGCCGCACCCCTTCCTCCGTCCTTCGACCTGGGAGTAATTTGTACGAGTTCTACGATAAAACGCACGCAGAATTGTGATAGATTTAAGAATAAGAGACAGAGACGGATTATAAAACAAGCGAGATATTTAAATAAAAGAAAGAGTCGGGAGGAAACCGACTGGCGACGTGCTTTTCCCCCAAAGTCGAACCACGTCCACACCGACATCTTCGTCCTCCTCCCGGACCCGAACACGTTTTTTACACAATTAACAATAGTGGACGCTCGCCTCAACGCTTGTTAGCGGAAACGTACTTCTCACAACTTTACAATAGCATTTTTTTCTATAAACCGCACCTGCGATCCGATTCGATCTATCGACTATTTCGAGTCGGAGGCCCAAACACTAGTTGCGTGGATTTCGGGCGAGATTATCAAAGCGACCGTGGTGGAAATCACCCTCCGATTTAGTTCTACAAGAAAACTACGTTTTAATTCTGATTTCCATTGGGGTTTAGCTGAATTAAATACGGAATGAGAAAGGATTTCGGATTTTGAAATTCTTAATGCCTCCAGTATTAGACCGCGATTTCAAAGAACGATGTAAAATATTGCACGCAATTATTTTAGATTATGACTTGATGGGGCGGATGAGCGGCTCGGGGGTGGGCTTAGGCGGCGGTGAAGACGGAAAGCGGTATGTAAAAATTGGAAAATATTAATTAAGGCAGGTCGATTGGAATCGGTTAATTACGGTCACTGGGTTTTCTGGGAAAGTTGTGCCAGGACATGGGACGATAGACATTCGGCTTTTTTGTAAACTTTTAGTTTCTGAATATACACCAGGAACACAACCCTGACCACGTATATTTTTTGACAGTAATGAATTCTATTAAAGAAGCTTCTTAACACATTGCGTAACATGTTGGGAATAATGCTGCCAATCTCTTCTCTTATTTGTTGCTTTAAATCCTCACTATTAAGTTGTCTTGTGACATAAACTTTTATTTTTCACATAACCCTACAAGAAAAAATCAGGAGATCAGGCCTGCCATTTGATTGCTCTCTTAACTTTCCTCTTAACTCTTCTTACGTGTTTCAATGTGTCATTTTTCTATAATCGCTACAATCACTGATAGAATCAAAGAAAATCCCAAGACATGTGCAGGAACTGTCTCATAAATATTTTTCTCGCTCTAGATAAAGTTTAAAAAGTAGCATATCGTTCAATTCAGAAATATATCGTTTTTCCAAGAAGATTATTTTCAACCAATGTTGCTATTTGAAAAAAAATAAGTTGGTTTTGCATCTGTAAAACAAATAACAAATAACCATAAAAAAATTACAATTTAATTCAGATCAAACTTAGGGTTTTTGAGATATTGAGCTGCGTACCAAGGAAATCGATATGGAAAAATTTGACAAGAAGAGGATGAAGTAACTCGTTGATCAGAAATATAGCCAGCAATGTTATACGCATATGCAAGAAATTATGTCAGAACGCACAATTTAAAATCAAAAAAATTTGAGACAAAAGAAGGATTAAGGCAAGGTTGTGTGTTAAGTTCAAAATGAAAATAACAAAAGAAGTAAAGCAAAAGCTAGAAAGTTACAAATAGGATACAGATATATGTAACCAATATACATTACAGAATGGTTGTCGCCGATGATCTGATGATATATGCCAAAAACAAAAAAGAATTAAGTACAGCAAAACTTGGAATAATAGAATACAGCACTCAGAAAGAGAAATCTAAAAATAAACATAAGTAAGACAAAGACTGAAAAACACTGGATAACGACAGGAGCAAAACTTGACAATACAGATATGAAACAACAAACAGTTTTAAATAATTTTTATTACTCAATAAAAACACAAAGCCAAGGGAATACTGAGGCAGAAATAAACAATAGAATAGAAAACAAACTCACTGAATAATACTCTCCTCTCTTCTGCTAAAGCACATGCTGCAGAAAATTTAAATTTTTGCTGTCAAATTTCAAAAAATTAATACCAACATGCCAACAGCGAAGCCTGAACGTAGATCAACTAAGCCTTTTTCACTTTTAATTTGAAAAACAATCGTTGACCCAAATTGGGTTTAAATGCAGAACTTGGATCAATTAAACCGACGTTTAAACTCGATATGAAAAACTTGACCTAAGAGAATTGGAAGTAGAATCTATACTACTTCCCTTAACTCTTAACCCTTTCAACTTCTTTATTTACAGGTCGGTTAAGATAATATATGTGATCGACTATATCTTCGTCATTAATAAAAATAATAATAATAATAAAAGTTTTATAATGTTGTTGACACCTGACCGAAAGAACTTTCTTAACTATCACCTAACCATTAATTTTGATCGTTCACTATCAAGATTTTTTCAACTTTTTTCAATATCATTTGAACCACGTTTAAAAAACACGAAATTTTAGATAATCCGGGTTTAAGATTGAATGTAGTTTAAACTCGCATTGAAAAACTACGGTCTTAAAAGTTCTAATGATTTGAATACGTAGGGAGGATGAAGAAAGACAGACAGGTGAAGAAGATATCACAATAAAAAACAACGGTAAAATGTACAATATGTAGACCAAAGCAAATAGTGGAAATCCTCAGAAAAAAAACAAAACTTGAATTGTTTCCGAAATATAGCTTAACAATAGTTGGCTCACATAAAATCATTAAAGCAATAATCAATTCACCAGCTCCAGACAAAAGTGGTAGAAGTAATAAAATCAAAATTTATAATGTCTAAGTAAAACTGCAGATTTGTAACAGTGTTTCAATATAAATACATATAACGTGCGTTCAAAAAAAAAACGAGGCTGCGTTGGCTTTCCAGTGTAGAAACCACAAATGACAAAAACTGTCAGTCTAAAATTTTCCACCAAAATAAAACGGACCAATTTTATGTAAATTGATTATAATAAATGCCAGAACATGTGTACATTGCTCTCATAAACATAATGATATCCTCCTTCGTGTCCATTTGCTGAAATTTGTCCCAACATAATAATCGTATACGAAACCTAACCTAACCTAGAAATTATCTGACAGACTCGAACTGACATTTCGAAATTTTGCTACACTAAATTGATGCACAAAGTTTTTCCATGGCCAACGCAGCCTCGTTTTTTTTTAAACACACGTTATTATTTTAGTCGGTAGATTTCGTACGCCTGAATCCGTCCCTGTCCACATCCGTTTAGCACAATCTCAATGCCCATCTCCAACTCGTTAATTACTAATGATAGATTATTGCTTTTATATTATTACGGACGCAGTTCGTAGATGAGCGGTCCGATTCGAGCTGGTGCGCGGCCACGTCACGGCGACGATACCTTTGTTCACTTGTCTACGATAATTGTGTGTTCATATTTGTTGTTGTGTTGTAATTTTTTTATTGGTTGTTGTTTTGTTGTGTTGGAAAACACGAGGATAGCCCACAGGACATTGGAGAGAGCGCGGCTCGTGGACGTTGCCACCTACGAGGCGCGCGTCATCGTCCTGGTGGTAGGTAGGCGCGCCGTTGAGGCGGGGTCTCGCCTTGGGCTCGCAGCCGGCTAATTAACACGTTACACAGGTGTCAACCTGACGGACGCTGCCCTAATTATTAATCACTAATTTACTCCCCGGCGTGCACTTCAATCAAACCTAGTGCACCGCTGCGAACGCTTGCGTGCCGAAGCGAGCATGGAAGGTCCGGTTCGGGAAATCGCACCGATCCTAACATTTTCACCAAAACGCTACAAATTCCCAAACCTCAAGCGTAAACGACGCTCCGAAAATTACACACTTCTCATGCTCCTTCCACAGACGCTAGATAATAACAAACAACGAAACTCCACACTTTTTCCCTATTTTTACACAAATCCTAAATTTATGCTATAATTTCCGCAGTGGCTTGGTTACAAAATTGTATTAATTTGACGTTTCTAGTACATACAGGAAGGACCCAGCGCTGCGGTTTTCGACAAAAAGTACAATCTATTTAAGAGAATATCTGCTTATATGCAGTGGGTCCACATACAGAGTTGCGCATCAAAGTTAGGTTTTTTAAAACAGGCAGTATATTACGCTCGGATTCCTAGGCAAAAAATTATTGTAGGTACTTTGCATAACTTATTATCCTATTATTTGACATTTAAGCCAACAACAGCCTATTTTTTGAAAAATCGCTGCTCCTAAACCAATGAGAATTTTCGCTTGATATTTTGACATAAATTTATCAAATATCTTCTAGTTCATAATGTTCATTTCTAATTTTGAATTGCAGTAATTTAATATACAGAGTTGCTCATGAACGCAAATTGTTCATTTATAATTGTACTTTGCATAACTTATTATGGAAGTAACTTCAGTTGTTTTCCTATTATTTAACATTTAAGCCAACAACAGCCCCTTTTTTTAAAAATCGCTGCTCCCAAACCAATGAGAATTTTAGTTTGATATTTTGACAGAAAATTTTCAAATATCTTCTAGTTCATAGTGATCAATTCGCATTTTGAATTGTAGTAATTTAATATACAGAGTTGGTCATGAACGCAAATTGTTCATTTAATCAAATTTTTTAAACGGAACTACCATATATTTTGGTATGAATCGATTACATTTTTGAAGTGGTCTTTAATGATATGATTGAATAGTGGAACATCGATAATTGGAAAAGTTGAAAAATGATGAGTCACAAGGATAGCTTATCAAAAATGCGATCGATTAGTACTAAAATTATCAGAGCGTTCCATTTGAAAAATTCGATTAAATCAACAATTTGCGTTCATGAGCAACTCTGTATATTAAATTATTAAAATTCGAACTTGACCACTATAAACTAGAAGATATTAGAAATTTTTTGTCAAAATTTCAAGCCAAAATTCTCATTGGTTTGGAAGCAGCGATTTTTCAAAAATGAGCTTTTTTTCATTTTAATGTCAAATAATAGCAAAACAACTGAAGTTGGTCGATAATAGGTTATACAAAGTCTAAATATTTTACTGGGTGTATCATTTAAAAAAACATAACGTTGATGTGCCTTTCTGTATCTGGACATTTTGTATATAAGCAGATATTTTCAAAATGTTCTTTGAATGGATTGTACTTTTTGTCGACAACCGCATCTCAATATATTTTTTCATTTTAGAGTAATCTTACTTCCCCGCAATCCTGAATATAGACCCAAAAAATACTTAAAATCATTATGAATCCAAAATTTCTAAAATGATAGTTTAAATAAGAATCACTACGATAAGAGTGTCACTATGTTTTTCATTCTAAAATGCTGATTTAGTGGCACCACCTGATCCATTTCTACGATTATTTCGTACCAACTTCAAAGGAAAAAACAGGTATCGAAAAATCGTAATAATCTTAAACGGTTTAAACAAACCAAAATATTAATTTAGTCTAAAAAATTTAAAAGTGAACTAAATTATTTGAAAAAAGAAAAAAAATTTAAAATATTCCAAAACCATCAAATACTTTATAAGGCGTAAACAAATTTAAGGGTGTTAATATTCAAAATTATCGAAATCTGTCAACAGATTTTGGTGATAAAAGCGACCGAACGAACGAAAGAAACTCAAAAAAATCCAAAAAATTAAAAAACATCTTTATTTATCTATTGAAATGAGGCAACGAAAAATAACGCCAAAAAGCAATTTCACGAAACAATTTATTGTCGATTAATTTATAAAGAAAAATAAATTGTCAATTAGTGCTTTATAATTTGAAGCATATCGTCACCTAATGGTGTCCAATTTGTTGATTTCATTAAAAAATAGTGTAAAACTTTCAATTTTCCTTTACGAATTATGAAATACTAGCGAACCCGACCGACGTAATCCTGCTATTATCGTGTTCAGTATTTTATTTTTATTTTATTTTTCGTATTTTATTTCTATGTAAATAAAACTGAATTGCTAAATACTAGACGTTGTCCTGTCTTTGCCTGCTAATATCGTGTTCAGCAAACGTGTTTTCGATATTCAAATTTTCTATAAACCAAATAACATTTGACATTGAGTTTTACATTTCAGTCTTTCCGTTTCATCATTTTTGGATTTGGTGTTGCCTAAAGCAAAATCAAAAAATTTGTGAAATTTTTTCTTATCCATCTGTAACCCGTGCAACGCCGGGTACATTTGCTAGTATTTAATATTGTTGAAGCTTAATGAGAAGTGTTGCAGATCGATTAATCAATAATGAAAAAAAATTTTTTTTATTTAAATAGATTATTTATTTATGCGAAAAATTAAAAAAAAATTCGGGGATCAACTCAAACACACAAAATTACATCAAAATCGCTCCAGCCGTTTAGAAGTAATTAAATGACATACACACGTACAGAAGAATTATACATATATATAATATGCTCTTTGAATTTGTTAAAAAGGCAGTTTCGTATTTCATTTTAATCAAACAACGAACGCGAACAACTCGAACATTTTTCAGAATTTTTCAAATATTCTTGACAATTTTTCCATCATTTTTCAATATTAATAACAAATCTCGACAAAAAAATTTATAGGAAGAAGCCATGAAAGGTGGGTGCCATTCTTTCTATATTTGATTCATGTCTATTGTCGATAGCTGGCGCTGAAGAGAACTGTCATTTAATAACAGATAAAATTTCAAAGAAGCAAAATACGTCCCCAGTATTGCCCCCGTCATTGAAAATTCTTTTCTTAGTAGGTTCCTACGGCATAGGATTTGGAATTTAGTTGTTCGTAATTGTTGCTATGTTAAGTTAAATATAACTGTAATAAAATTACATTTATTGACAGCCAAAATTTCAAAACACCAATATATAACGTATAGTTATCGCGCCCAATACCCATCCAGGGTCCCACTAAAACACACACAAAAAATGTCATCAAAATTGGTCCAGCCGTTCTCGAGTTTTGCGCTTAGCTTAGCCATTTATTTTTATTTATATAGATATACAATATGTCATTGTTGTATTTCTTTTTGCAGTACTTGTGATGTACAGTAAAAAAAGTGCACAATTACATTAAGCCTTATTTTCCTTATACGTGTATGAGATAAATGGTCATTTGTTGTATAATGGGAAACACCGGAATCTGTATAAATCGAAATTTTGTTTTAACCGTCAGTTAATATTAGAGAAGGGAGTAGAAACATTATTTTTATTAAAACGTTTTTATATTAACTAGAAATATTACGAATATTGACAGTGCTTTCGTATGTTTTTTTTTAATTTTTTTTTATTGTGATAGGGATACGTGTGTGAATCCTTGTCAAAAGACAAGATGTTACACAGGGGTTTGTAATAGCAGAGAGGGTGAGCGTTGCTCCGCTGTTCAGTATTTAAACGGGGCCAGTTACGAGCAATTTGAACAAATCGTAAGAGCCGTTTGGGAAAAACGTTAAAAATTTTCAGTGGAGCGTATCAGAAAGGGTTGAAACCCTGTCCGAAAGCACGTCTCCATTTCAACCCTTCACTGTTTACCCAGCACTCCCGTTACCGCCGCGTCTTAGCGATTTTTCCTGCGCTTAATTGACGAATATTTAAAAATATGAGCATTAAAACAAATTTCCCGAACCGGGCGAAATAAACAAAGAAGCGTCACTTGACTACATTTCCCGCATTGTATACGAGAATTAATACGATCGTATTTCATCGTATACTTTAAAATATTTTGAGGACACTCGAGGGTTCGCTTCCTCATCCGGTCAGCCGCCGGAAAATTCCAACCCGGGGAAAATTATAACGGCTGCTCGATTTCGTTATTTTTGCCTGCGATTCTTATTTCGGTGCGGTCTTGTTCCGGTTCGGATTTTTCAGGGCGGCCATTACATTCCAACAATCTTTGCATTAATGAGTGTGGCGCGTACTCCCTGCCGCATATTAAAATTCTCACACGCTGTAAGAAGTGTAGAAGACTGCTCTCTGCCTCTTCGATCGATACAAGACTTAATGAGCCCAGCGAAAGAAGGCTGGCTGATGGAAAATGAGGCCCCCACTCGGAGGGGAGGATGCTTAAAAGAAGGGTGCAAAGACACACACGCACGCTTTTCAATCTTGAATCGCACCGCTCAGATTACTTCGTACGACACAATTACTTCAAGTATCGGACCACTATCGAAAATAGATCGACGAAGAGACGTTATCTGCCATCAGAACGCATGTAATAACGCTGGCATTACAAGCACTATATGATGAAAGGTCCGCGATTGACAAGAACCGATAAAACGTTTTTTTACCGGCCTCTCTTCTTCTTCTTCCATCTGATGGAGTGTGGCGGAGTGTCACGGCGAGGCGTCGCGACGTCTTCTTCGCGTCGCAGAACGTCGACACATATTACTAATTATTTGTCAATGCGCCCTCTGTTTAGTCTTCGGACGTCAAATACAAAATACGACCACAACAAACAAAAATATAACGTTTACAACTTTTTATTTCGTTGTTATTATAAAGCAGTGACTCCGAACAGAAATAAACAAGCGATAGATGAGGTATGGAATTTTGAACGACGCACGTTTCCCCACAATCTCACCTTCGTTCCTCCAAAGCTCAAAAGTTTGTTCGACTTTACTTCCAGAAAAACGAAATTAAAAATAGATCGACGCGCCATTTATATACCGGGTGATCAACTAAAATACAAGCTCGATGTAATCTAACTGGTATACCATACGAATGAACATTGTTTTATTACATAGAAATATTTTATTTACATAAACATATATAATTTTGTTTGTAAAAAATCATAATTGGAAATGTACTTGCTTTGGGAGAGGACCTGGATTTTCCTAATTACAACCACAATTGGAAATCCTCAATCAAGTTAACGTCGATGGGTCATTTTATAGAAATTATAGAATTTGTCCTCGCATTGACCAATTCAATTAATGGTATGATGAAGATATCTTTACTAGATACAAGATCTCAAATTACCGCTTTTGAATTAATATTGCACGAAATTCAGAATTAATTGTTGCGTAGAAAACAATATAAGTATAGTCTGCTTAAGTTCACACTATGTGGAAAACTTCTTTATTAGTTTTACGAAAAAAAGTTCTGCATGCTCTAAAACCCAAAATTCAGTCGTATTCGAGGTTTCTCAAAAAAATATGAATTTAGCTCAAGAGTAAAGTACCTTTATTTTTGACAATATCGAAAATTTGTATGAAGACAATTTATTTAAAAATGTAACTTAGATGGAAATATACAGTTATCTCTTTATACGTTAAAAATTCGATAACCTATACCAATTTCATCTAGAAGCGAAGATGCCCTTTTTCGCCGAAATATTTTAGGTTTTTCCACTGCCGATAATATTTCATTTAACTTATTCTCCTCAGTTGCAACATTTTTTCGACGTTTGTTTATGAATTTATTTTTAACATCTCCACTTGATGAATTTTTCCATAATTCTCATTTTTCGCTGGATGTCTGTTGTTAAATATACCGGGTGACTATAAATGATTGACTTAAATTTAGGTGATTGGCAACAGTGAGGAATTGGTACTGGTACCAATTCTAGTTAATCTGGATTAATTGTCGTCGTGATTTATGTCGTGATTTATGTCTATAATTGGTACTGGTACTAATTCCAGTTAATCTGGATTAACTGTCGTCGTGATTTATGTCAATTAACTTTTCAGATTAGAATATTGTTGTCAAAAAGTGAAACTTACTGAATAATGGCGAACGAAAAGTGAAAAATAATGGAGAAAATGGTTACAGCGAGTGATCGAAAAAATATTCCAGCTGTAAAAACCATTTTGATAACAATTCTGATATTGGCAATTTTTAAATTTGACGTTTATTTGACAATTCAAAATTTGAAAATCAGGGTACCCAATGGAAGAATTAAAAAATATTGCCAACCTAACACAAAAAATGTCAATTATTTATAGTCACCCGGTATATTTCAGCTGCTTTTCGATAAGTTTTATAATTATCACCAACGATTAACACAATTTCTATTTTTTCTTGCACACTAAAATATCACAGGCAAGCTAAGACATTTTATTTGACGTTTAATGACAGATAAAATATCCACTTAATCGCTGTCAACTATGTAGAAATACAAGTTTTCGATGCTTTACTCTTGAGCAAAATTCATATTTTTTGAGAAACCTAGTATACGACTGAAAAAGTTTTGACGGTTGCATTTTAGACCATGCAGAACTTTTTATAAAGAATAACATTTTTTTCGTAAAATTAATAAAAAAACAAACACACAGTATACAGGTGAGTCATTAGTGCGGGATCGGTCCATAACTCTTTTTATTAATTAATTAACTAATTTTTTTAATACAATTTGTACACCGTTTGCCAGGCTGCGCAACCTAAAAATATTTTAACGTATACAGAGGGTTCCAAAACTTACGCACGCTACACAACTTTGTTTTTTCAAATACAACTACCTATATTTTATTTTACTGTTAGAATCCATTTTGACATATATTTATGGCGATATAAGATATTTTACATTTTGGATCACCGTTATCAAATTACAATTTTTTTTCACATTTTTTGAAATTTGCAGAGGTTCACTTTAAAATTTACTGAGAGGCTGTTTTAGCAGCTAGAAGGCTGAAAGTTGATAGAAACATGAAGAAAGGATTGCTCTTTAAGCCCGATATGAAAATATCATTTTTACTATACAGGATCTGTAATAATTCGTGTCAAATTATACTATTTTTAAATAAGCCTAACTTTAGTTTTTTAAATGGCACACCCTATATTTTTGTATTCCATCGAATGCGTCTGGACAATAAATTATATCGATTTGTTCTTGTAAAATAAAATTTATTGTGGATAATGGAATGAATAATAAAATAACAAGTCGGTGGTAATACAACTGTGCAGTGTTGAAATGTGAGTTAAAATGATTTCCATGATTTCCATGGCACACTCTCTACCTTATCCTGGCTTAATCTGTATCACAGGCAAAAAATATCAAATATCTCGTAAATTATGAATTTTAGCTATAGAACAACCTTAATAAAAAACGTAGCCAGACTCCAGACGCATTCTAGCCTTCTAGCTGCTAAAACTATCTCAGTAAATTTTTAAGTGAACCTCTGCAAATGACAAAAAATGTCAAAAAAAATTGTAATTTGGTAGCGGTGATCCAAAATGTAAAATATCCTATATCGCCATAAATCTATGTCAAAACGGGTTCTAACAGTAAAATAAAATATAGGTGGTAAAATATAGGTGGTGTATTTGTATTTGAATCCTCACAAATTGTATTTAATTTTTTTTTGTATCTTACATGGTTTAGAAGTTATGGACCGATCCCGCACTAATGACTCACCCTGTATATTATTGTATTTATTAACTTAAAAATTAAACTGATAAAGTTTATTATTTCCTTCTTCTTTTTTCCACCGAATGTTTGCTCGTTATTTACAAATTTAAATTCAAAGAGATTGACATTTTATTGACAGTTCACATTTAATATGTTGCGTTCCATATTTATCTTAAGGTTTTTTATATACATCGATCCTATCACAATGAAATCAAGACAGAACGCCGTTGCATGGTATTTTCGATGATAAGCAGTACAATATTTATGAAACAGAGTTTCGGAGCAATAAAATTAAATCAACAAATGTCATGAAATCTGCGAGATGAGACGAACAAGTTGTTGAGAGAGTTTTGGTTCGAAACTGTACAAGTGGGCGTAATTCAAATGAAAGAAATGTGAAAAATGTGAACGTGAAGCATCCTCGGACGCGACTGCAATCTCCGTATCCAGGTGACAATTCCTCTCCCTCCAAAAAAAACTTTTCCATCTCGCAGATAAACTCATTAAATCAGTTAAAGCGGGCCCAAGTCGTCGCATCCAGTAATTAACGTGGCGCATACACCTTCTTCTTATACATATTTATCTAGGAGAGGTTCTCGTTTAACTTTAATTTCCAATGGCAGCCGTCAGCAGGACTCTTTCGTAGTTCGCCCCCAGGACAGCCTACTAATTACTCCTCGGCGTAGAGCAAACAACACATTCGTCGGCGAAAACTCGAATCTCCGATCCTCTCGCCCAATTTTTCATCTATTAGTTCGAATCGCTTCGTCTTGGTTATTGGAAAATGCGCACCTTGGTCGCGGTTTTAATTTACAATTTACAGGAATCTCATTAACCGGCTTCCACCCTTGATATATTAGCTTAAAAAATAATTAACGGCGTCGTGGCGGAGCGTACGATTTTTGTTGGGTTTGTCGTTTTAACCGATGGTAATTAACGGCTCGAACCCCGACGCTGGGAGAGGCACTCTCCCCGGAAAAATCCCGAATGGGGTGCGAATGTGGGTCTGTAGGTCGTCAAACTCTAGCCCGACACACCCGTTTTGGAAAATTAAAATTAGCTATTTTGGCTATTTTTTGTCATTTGAATGCGACTGAAAATTTTGCGAATCAATGGAAGATTGATAAATCGAAATTAGTCGTGGTTATTTATTTTGGCAGCGGTAATCGAACTTGCCTCCGCCCGAGCCCCCGCTCAAAGACGCCGAGTAAATAAAACATCCCCGATCCTAGCAAAACTTCGACAACATCGCATTCGAATACGCGTAATTGGAAATTATTTCATTTTAATTACCCGCAATCGCCGCCGCCCAAAAAGAAGTCTCGCCCATCGAAAATATTTCACCCTTAATTCTCATTAAACAAAATCGATAGCGTATAGGAGAACGAGATGAAAAAGAAACAAAATAAGGACGAGTGGAGTCGAAGTGAAGTGGTTCTGGAATTTATAATGATAGAAATTTAATTCGGAAGGCTTCTTGCGTCTTCTTTATTAAACCGTCACACCCCCCCTCCTTGGATTTTTCGACCCCTTGCTTCCATGCAAAACAAACAGGCGATGACGCCGAAATAAACGTTCGAATAACACGAAGATACGTTCAATCGGTGAAAGTAGGTAGAAATAGGGCGGAAGACGGCGCCACCGGAAACTTCTGCGGAGGCCCGGAACCGGAAACAGTGCACCCCTCGCCGAAAAATGCAACCCCGATTGGCGTATGTACGCAGATATAATAAAATTCGACCCGATTTAGGGGATGAAGCGTGAATTAGCTCGTACTCAAATCGCGTCCGCTCTCTCTTTTTTTGTTAATTATTTTTATCAACCCTCCCGTATTCGCATAACGCTACATTTACCCCAAACGTTCGTTGCATCATTAGTTCTTATTAGTTGCCACGGTTTTGCCTAGTTTCGTTTGCCTAAATTATGACACTTTGTAGCGAAAAGTGGACGAAAAAAAAGAATTCAAAAGCGGGCGCGTTCTAAGATCAAAGTGGCGCTGCTCGATTGACGCCGCTGTCAAAATTGATCAAAACATGGCGCTCCACTTCTTTTTTTTCGTTCGATTCTGTTGTCCTGTTTGTTGTCGAAACGGGTACTCGTGGTCTTAATTAAAAGAATTAAAAGGGGGCGCCGCCCGAAAAATCTTTAAAAAAGCGCCCAATTATGGATTCAGCTCAGCCCACATACGGGGCGCCGCCTCCGCCTCCGAGACATAAGTGAAACAAGAAAGAATGCAAATGAGGTAAAGAGCGCGTCTTTGCTTAATTCACGCGCACTCTTCCGTTTCTTTCTCCCCCCGAACGTCCACGACGCCGTCCCCGCTTAGTTTTCACCTCGTCCTCCTCCCCCTACCCCCGGTCGCCAACTTAGAGGGTAGAGTTTTTGCCACAGGCTCACATGCGCAAATGAAATCGATTAAAATGCGAGTTTGTGCTTTGAAGAAGTATTAATGGCAGGGGGCGGGGGAGATTTAAGGGGTTGGGTAAGAAAGTTGACTGCGCTCGTACGTGTACAGCGGCCCGAGTGTGGAGACGACGTTCGGGCGTCGCGACGCTCGCCACGACTCGTCCGAGCCACTGCTTCTTAATTGAACTAACAAAATTTTTCCAAAACGAAGACTCATCCGCGCCCGGTTGACTCGTCATAGTCACTGCCTCAATTCACTACATCCCTCATTACGTCTTCTTGTGATTTCTTGCTTTTTCAAGAATGATCATGGGACGGGGAGATAGGAAAGGGCACATGAAGGAAAGAAACAATAATTAGTATGGCAGGGGCACAAATTAATTGGAAATAAAAATATAATTCTTATGTACAAATATTTTATTCGAAGTATTTTCTAAACTACATACATTTAGAACAAATTTTACAGAGCAATTCCAAGCTTTTTCTTGCTCAAACGACCGTTCTCACAAACGCTTCTTTCCTCCAGATATTTTTAAGTTCATGAAACAGGTGACGGTGCAACGTTAAGTGATTTGGGAGGGGGGTAGACGTTTTGTCCACGACTGCGGTAGACATCTTCAGTCAACGCCTTTAAACTTTTTCTCGTTCAATATGCAATCATGTATTGTGTATATTATAGTTAAAAAGATCGAACGTCAAAAATAGACGAAACGTTTGAAAATAAGCTGTCATCCGATACAACGTACGTACAAAAATAAAACATAGAATAACTTTGACGTTCGATAGAGTGTAGCTAAAAATTTCGAGCTTAAGTTTTTTTTAATTACTGTTAACATAATATAAGGACACATTTAATATCTTCTTCAACAAATTCCATTTTTAGGGTTTCAGTCTAGACGTCGCACAGTGAGTGCATTGTCCACAAAAATCAAAAATCAAAATATTTTCTAACGAGTTATTTACCATTTGGTATTTATAAATAAGCCTTAGACAACCGTTTCTTATGATTATCTCGTTGTTCATTTTTTTCAAGTCAATACAGTGGTATAATTTGTGTAAAGTGCATTGCTTCTATAAAGAAAAAAATGTACCTATGTTCTTTAAAATACTATATTTGATTTATGTAGTTTCGGTCATTAGATTACTTTGCGTCTTGTCTGACCAATCAATTTTATTTCAAAATCTTTGAAGAAGCTTTTAAAAAAATCATGAAATATAATTTTGTACTTTTTGCATATTCTGAATATCTTCTGAATTAAGATTTGCTGCAGATATGACTGCTAAATGTTCTGCTCATGACGGGAAGTCTTCTTTAAGTCCTCATCAAGCACAAACTTTATACATATATTTAGATTTCGCACGCTTAATAATAATTTGATATAACTCAAAAAATTAGAAAATTACGATAGTTATGTGGATACATTACTTTTAGCGTCATTAATCAAAATTACGCTAACAACACTATTGTTTAGTCAGATTTTTTGCCTTAGGATTAAAATAAAACTAAGTTAAGGTAACTCTCAAATTTAAGTATTTTTCGGTCATAACCAGAAAACTTTATTTTCTTATTATTAAGTGTATTAGAAAGCGTGCGATTTGTCCGAAAGGAAATATTAATTGTTAAATATGTACATGTTGTACACTAGAATTGCTTTCCTGGCCTGTATTTATTAAATTTGACTAAAAATGTTACCAATTCTCAACTTATTTATTAAATGCTGTAATTTATAACATGTTTTTCATCTAATTTTTAAAGGCCGAACTTTCTTTTTTAAATCTAATATCAGAAAGCAGAAACCAATGCAATTAAGGCACAGACTCGATCATTTTGAACAGTTTTTATTTTTGTCCACTTTGCTCATACAGTCAGTGCGTCGTTTGAGCAATTTTTTGGGTGACAATATCTTGCTGTCAAATGTCATGATTTAATAATTGACAATGTAAAAACAAAATAAAAGGTAGATTCCATTTGCTCCTGGACCACCGTTTTTATTTCTACGCATTTCACAGTATCGGTCGAAATAAATAAAAAACATTAGTAATTGTTTAAGAAATTTATAAATTCTGTAACAGGTCGGCAAGTGTTTTAAAACAAATCACACTATACCACAATATACCTAGTAATCATAAAGTTCGGAAAAAAATTCATAATATAAAATCTTTTGACGAAAAATTATGTTGATGACGTCATCGGTTTTTGAACTATGACACCATCTTCAATTTTTTAAATGGCAACCACCAACTGTTTTTTTTCGATAGACTTTTCTATTTAACAATAATAAAAAAGTGATACCTTTCATACAGAAAATTAATTGAAATCAATTTAATTTTGGGGCACATTTCTTTAATTGAAACCTACATAATTAAATTTATTGCGTTTTGAAACGGGAAAAGTAATAAAACATGCTTACAATTAAAACAAAACAAAAATTGTTTATTTAATATTTTGTTGCATAACAATTTCTTTGTATACATATATTTAAACACATTTTCTATGCATAGATGTCATAAAGTTGTTAATGTCGCGCTGCGATATTTCATTCCAAACGGTTTTAATTGCATTCACTAAATAAAAACTCTTTTGAACCACATTTTTTCTGGAATTTTCCCGAATTCTGCGATAAATTTCTTTACACACATTTTGAATGGCATTGATATCAGGGCTTTGTGCAGGCCAATTCATTACAATAACATTTTCAGCAGCTTACCAGCATTTAACTACTCATACTTTCGCAGTATTTTTTGTAACGTTGTTGAGCTGGAAACTCCATCTAAGCGCATATTATCTTCAGCTAATGGAAGCATTTGATTCTGCAAAATATCTAGATATACACCAACCTATCTATTACACCATCAATGGACCAATTCCATTACTAGAGAAACATCCCCAAATTTTAACATTTCCTGTTCCCTGCTTCACCGTTTTTTTTTTTGTCGAATGTTGGATCGTCTGTACCATTTTCATTCTTCTGTCAGTTGCTCCAGGCTTTATTCGGCGTCTTTCAGTTTTTGGCACACTAGACACACTATTTCGTAAATTGTGCAATTTAATTGTTTTTGAATTAACACTTCTGTTCATGTTTAGTTGTGGAGTTACTTGAATTTGCTTTTCTCCAGAATTAAATTTATTAGTTATAAATTTACGAATATCTTCTGAAAAACTTTTGCGCTTAGGCATTTTGACAGAGAATAAACTCACGGCAAACACATGGACGCACTATTTGTAAAATGCTAGTTTACTTTTGTCCAAGACTTAAAATAAAAATAATAATGATTAAAACTTGATTTTTTTTGTTGTAATTTGTTTAAAGTAAAGTTTACTCAGTACATTGGAATAAATCACAATTTTTTATGCATAATAATTTTTTATGAATAAATTAAATTTGTTTTTTTACTTTTATCCGATACTGTAAATCTGACTACAACCGAAATAGAATTATTGGGCGGTAAATTTATTTGTCGTATTCTTTACGTTTTCCCATTATTATAATTATTTGCACAAGAAGCTAATTGAGTGTCTTTACTTTTGTACCAGATTTAAATAAAAATAACAAAATAAATAAATATAATAAAACTTAATTTTTTTTGTTTATTTTCCATAGTAAGGGTCTATTATTACATTAGAAAAAAGTCACAATATTTTTTAATGAATAAATTAAATTTGTTTCTTTACTTTTGTCCGATACTGTATATCCGACTACAACCGAAATAGAATTATTGGGCGGTAAATTTATTTGTCGTTTTCTTTACGTTTTCCCATTATTATAATTATTTGCACAAGAAGCTAATTGAGTGTCTTTACTTTTGTCCCAGATTTAAATAAAAATAACAAAATAAATTAATATAATAAAACTTAATTTTTGTCGTTTATTTTCTATAGTAAGGGTCTATTATTACATTAGAAAAAAGTCACAATATTTTTTGATGAATAAATTAAATTTGTTTCTTTACTTTTGTCCGATACTGTATATCCGACTACAACCGAAATAGAATTATTGGACGGTAAATTTATTTGTCGTATTCTTTACGTTTTCCCATTATTATAATTATTTGCACAAGAAGCTAATTGAGTGTCTTTACTTTTGTCCCAGATTTAAATAAAAACAACAAAATGAATAAATATAATAAAACTTCATTTTTGTTGCTTATTTTCTACAGTAATCTTCTTCCTATTATTACATTAGAAAAAAGTCACAATATTTTTTTATGAATATATTAAATTTGTTTATTAACTTTTGTCCGAACTGTATATCCGACTACGACCGAAATATAATTATTGGGCGGTAAATTTATTTGTTGTATTTTTTACGTTTTCCCTTTATTATAATTATTTGCACAAGAAGCTAATTGTGTCTTTACTTTTATCCCAGATTTAAATAAAAATAACAAAATAAATATAATAAAACATAATTTTTGTCGTTTATTTTCTATAGTAAGGGTCTATTAGTACATTAGAAAAAATTCACAATATTTTTTTATGAATAAATTAAATTTGTTTTTTTACTTTTATCCGATACTGTAAATCCGACTACAACCGAAATAAAATTATTGGGTCGTAAATTTATTGGTGGTATTCTTTACGTTTTCCCATTATTAGAATTATTTGCACAAGAAGCTAGTTGAGTGTTTGATGGTGTGAAGGGTTTTTTTTGTATATGAGACAGTGGCGGTGTCCGAACCCTCACTCGCGACCTTTTGTTAGCGTACCCCCAAGCTAAATCTCTTAAACAAAAGTCTATTTTCTCATTTCCAGATGCGGATATTATGATCGCGTAATATTTAACTAAAAATAAAATGAAACCGAAAATCAATATCCATTATTAACGAAAGAAATTTCATCGTAATGAGCCCCGATGCGAGACAGAGAGCAACCCCTTACAGAGACGTCCGCCGTAAAGTTTAAAGAATAGCGAACATACTCACCCCTGATCGGAGACGCTCGCTTCTCCGCGCCCCGACGCCGACGCCGCCAAACAAATTCTCACGTGAATCGTCATCGTACCGATTGATGATAATAATAATAATAATAATTTGGGGCGAAAAACGCTTAATTATTCCCGAGGACGAGGAGCAATTAAGATCAAAGCGAAATATCTAAAGTGATAAGAGAGAGCCGTTCCGAAATGACAATTAAAGGCGAGTGCACAATCTATGAAGATGTACGGAAAAAGAAAAGAATTACTTTTATTGTCTCCACTTTCTGTGCATTGTGAAGGGGTTGCGAGGCGCCCCCGCCCCCGCGAGATGGGAGGTTTTTGCATGACAGGCCAAAGAAAACTTCTCCGGCAAATGTAGATAGAATTTCTTCATTTTGTCGCTCCTCTCGCTTCAACCCCTCGATGCTGCCGGGTCCTCTCGCTCCCGCATTCCTGTACACCCATCAAGTCTTGCGTATATTCTTATATTACAGTAACTAATCAGCGACGCCCTCATCTCCTCGTCCTCGTCCTTTCGTTCTCTTTTTAATGAGCGCGGGGCCTTAATTCCGGGAACAAACCGGAAGGCACTGGAAGACGACGACGACGAGTAAAGTCGTCGATGATTATTAATCGGACTCGGGATCGCTTCTGTCTCGAAGTTGTCGATTATGAAATACCTCCCGGACCGCAGCGGTCGGCGTGTTCACAATCGTCCGGGATTTGGTGGAGTGGACCGTCAGGAGAGGGCGAGAACTTCGAGGAATTCGACGATCGTTTAAGTTTGCAACTAGAGGAATTAACCTGGACGGCGAATGCCATTTATCTTGGTTTGACTTGACCTCCCTGCACCATTATTCTTGGAGGGTGTTGTGGTCACATCGCTAAACAATGCAGCGAACTTTAAACACGTATCAAGTAGTATTAGTTACCTGTAATTGTTCGGTCCGAACTGACTCGGACCCGATATATTGACGGCGTATTTCATTACATTATGTTTCGCTGCAGTTTACAGTTGGATTGGATGGCTTGCGGTCAAGGGGTTAATGGTTGGCCACCCCCCATTCCCCATTCCCCGACCGATACACAGCTACCGGCGACTCTTTATGCAAACGAGAATCTTGCAAGTATTACACGTCTTGACTTCTTCTAAATAACAGTGTCGATTGAAAAACAAAACAAATGGGGTAAATGTAATTATTTCTTCTACTTCGCCAAAATATCTTAAACTATTTTCTACTTCCCAAACAAAACACAATATGAAAAACTATAATCGTTGGCTCCCGTGCAAATAATTTGCATCGCAATCATGTTTGTTTCATTATTTTACCGCTTGAAATGCGCATGCGCTTGGGGATAAGAACAAATTCAATAGATGGCGCCAAGACCAAAATGCGGTTTTTAATAATTAAAAAAAAACTATAACATTTTGGATTATTTTTTTATTTTTCGCAGATAGCGGTTAACGTAATCTTCAAAACAATGACTCGATCATTGGTTTTGATAAAGTATTAAGAGAAATATGGCCTACCGACCAAAAATCACCCTTGAGAAATTATGTATGGAGATTATAGAAAGTATTTTAAAAGTTTATGTGCACCGAAAAAAACAAAAGCTCGGGCTGCTACAAAATCGGCTTTTTTATTTTTTTAGTGCAGATCTTTGACAAATGACAGGACCTGTCAATCAATAATTTATCTAAATCACGTTTAATCCGACGCCTGAACTTGGAACTGTTAGAACTGAATTTGTAATCACAAAATATAAATTTGTTTCCATTTCCAAAATATTAACATTGCTTATAATTTTTCATTAATACCATCTGAAAGTAATAAAAAATTCGTAAATAAATTTATTAATTTTTCGAACGTTATTTTTTTTTTAATAATTTATTGTATGTCTTCGTTTTCATTAATTGTAAATTAAATTCACTGCCAGTTATGATTTTTTCATATAAATTTATATTGAAATTATAAAATTTTTTTACCTTACCTACCAAACAAATCTCAACGTCAGCAACCATTTGCAAAAGTTACGATAATTTTTATAAACAGTATTAATAAAAAAATATGCGTAAAATTATCAATAAATATTCCTTTAAACGTTTTCGTTGTTATCAGGATCTACTTAAAAAATAACTACATATTTAATTTCCAGCCAAAAATTCAAATTATTGGTTTAATATGAATTATGGATGCATTTCCCAATTGCTTGCAATCTATAAAATAAGCTTCGTTTTATTAATTATACATTAATTTCAGACACAATATTTTTTTTACAAACTTTTAAAAAATTTTTACTAATCAAACAAATTGCAATTATTAATATATTATACAATTGTAGAAATCAACAACATTTTACAAACATTATTACAGTATTAATATAAACATTTTGCGTATTTAAATTAAGCGTTTACGTTGTTTCAGGATCCACTGATCAAAATTATTGTATATTTATGTAATTATTATAAATTATAAATTCCCGCCAATAACTCAAAGCATCTGCTCAATACGAATTATGTATTTTCCCAATTTCATGTAATGTTGCAAAAAAATTGTACAAAAAATAAAGTTTTGAAATGAATTTGTTACCAAAATATCATGTCAAGGCAATGAATTATTGAAAGGGGAAGACCCGTGTCCCCACTAACATATTATGTATCCGGTATGGTCTAGTGGCTAGGATACCTGGCTTTCACCCAGGAGGCTCGGGTTCGATTCCCGGTACCGGAATATTTTTTTTAATTTATACTTTTTATTTAATTAAAGAAATTATATTATTACAATTACTACTTCAGATTTCTTGAGTAATTCCTACATTTTTAAATTTTAAAATTAATAAACGCATGCAATAAACGCAAATAATACTTTTGAAGATTTTAATTTGATGTTTTTATAAATAAAGTATTTTAAATTCATCATATTAAAAATGTTGCTCCACATTTTATACGTTGCTGTACAAAACATAAAATAAAAAATTATTTATTAATGTAACTTTAATGCGACACAAAATTATTTTAAACGTTTTGTTGTTGTAACAAATAATACACAAGTTCTGAAGAATTTACAAATATTCAGAATTACAGTTACCTACTTACTAGTAGGTATCCAAAATTTAAATGTAAAATGCATTTTCGGAAAACATGCATCGGTTTTTTATTTCGCAAAATTATAAGACGTGCCCGGTTTTATTTCAAAGTTTGAAAAACACGAAAGCTTGTATTTGAAAATTGATTGAACTTTTTTTTCAATTCATTGAATTAGAATTAAAAAAAATTGGTAAAAAACACGCCAGATTTTATTTGACTCTTCAATATATGATGAAATATATATAATTTGTTTAACTTATAAATTTTAATAGACATTATTCTGACTGAAGTATGTACAATTATTTTTCAAGGTGTGGTATTTTTATTTCAACTATTTTTAAATTTTATTATCTCATCGCGTCCATAAATACGATTTTAAACGAAGTGGAGAAATACAGAAACAAAAAAACTATTTCAATATAAATAAAAAAGAGTTTTGGAGGAGCTGGGATTTGAACCCAGGACTTTCAGCATGCGAAGCAGACACTCTACCACTGAGTTACACCCCCTTCGTAAGCATTAATTTGCTGCCGTGTCACATTTGTTACCAGTGAATAATTTTAATTTTTTTTCCTTAAATTGTATAAAATGTTGCATTTTTATACTATGATATTGCACTAAATATACGTTTAAAGTTAGCTAATAATTTCGCGTGTCACAATTCATCCCAACACAGTTGTCAAGGCGAATTCTCGAGAATCTCATAATCTCTTTTACAATCTTATTATGAATTCATAAGTTGAGAAAAATAAAGGAAGTGCTACGTAAAAAAGCGGCAAAAAGAAAACTCGGTCCTCGTCACTAGACAAGAAGAAAATGTGAAGTACATTAAAAATTAATTAATACTCGAGATGAGACTGAGATTTTCTACTTGCTTGTTGATAAAAAAACCAAATCGTTTCTAATTAAAAATTCTTCACTCTACCGGCTGTAATTAAAATGTACGTGTGTGTGTAGCTGTGATTGAATTAAAACGAATGTGAAATAAATTAATAACCAATAAAACTAGAAATAATTAGTTTCAAATTTCATGTGTTAGTGACATGATAAATCGCTTTATTTACAGTGTGGACTATATTGCAAGTAATTATAATTGTTTGTGTTTATTCGAACAAATAATTCGAAGAAACTGAAGAAAGCTGTAATATCCCCAAACAGAAAACTGCCACGTATACATGGTACTAATTATTTAAAAATCTGTAACTCCGATTGCAGAAAATTACGAATTAGTAATTGGGCGATAGAGGGCACACAAAAAAACGAGATTCAAGAACCAATGCTTTATTTTTTCTAGAGTATGAGCACAATTCAATATAAGCTCGGAGAATCAGTTTTATTTACAATTCTGTTTTAAGCAAATTTTTACAAGTGATAATTCGTCTACAGTTTTTTATGCAATTATGCAGAAAACTGTTCGGAATGTTGACAGACATAGTGACATCTGTGCACAGGACGCCAAACTGAATCACAGCCTTGACCCAGCCGGTCCTAATTTCATAATTCTTTTTTACAATGAAATAACTTTAGAACTAAGACTGCAGCTCTATAAATAAATATATACCGATTTATCTTTGACGAAACACGTACAGCACTGATACCATTCATTCGGTCGTCTTCCAACTGCTCAAAATTGAGGTTATGTTGCTGCTGTAAAGTATTCAAAATGCAGCGTGAGGACTTGAAGTAAGTGGATTTGTCGGTGCATGTTTAATTTAAATTTAATGAAAAAGCCCAAATCGTGAATTACTCCTCACACGCGTTTTAGGGAAAACATGCTCCTGGGTATCGGCAACCCTCTCCTGGACATCTCAGCCTCCGTGGACAGCGATTTCCTCGAGAAATACAACATGAAAGAGAACGACGCGATCCTCGCCGACGAGACGCACAAGAATCTCAACTCCGATCTCATCGAGAAGTACAAAGCGGAATACATCGCCGGAGGCAGCGTTCAGAACACTCTGCGTGTGGCGCAGTGGTTTTTGCAGAAGCCCAAAGTCACCACGCTGTTCGGGTGCGTGGGCACCGACAAGTTCTCCGAAATCTTGAAGGAGAAGGCTCAAGCTGACGGCGTCAACGTTTACTATCAATACAACGAAAAGGTCCTCACGGGAACCTGCGCCGTTTTAATCACGGGACACAATCGCTCGCTTTGCGCCAACCTGGCCGCTGCTAATTGCTTCACAGTCGATCACTTGCGACACCCAGAGAACCGCAAACTCATAGAAAACGCGCAATTCTTCTACATCTCCGTTAGTACACTTCATAGCTTTTTTTTCCTCGTCCCTAATGAGATGTCTTACGTTTAGGGCTTTTTTCTGACAGTGAGTCCGGCGAGCGCTTTGGAGGTGGCCAAGCACGCCCTGGCAAATGATCGACCCTTCATTATGAATTTAAGCGCGCCGTTCATTTCACAACTCTACAAGGAGCCGCTGATGCAACTATTACCATACGTGGACTTACTGTTTGGCAACGAGACGGTAATCTTATCGCGGGTTAGAGGCCAACGACACGTTGCGTGTTTTCTTGCAGGAGGCGGAGAAATTTGCAAACGAACAGAACTTCGGCACTAAAGACCTGAAGGAGATCGCGTTGAAAATATGCAAGCTGCCGAAGCAGAACGAGAACCGACCGCGCGTCTGCGTCATCACCACCGGTCACAATCCCGTGATTCTCGCACGTGACGGCCACATCACCGAGTTTCCAGTCAATGTGCTCAGCAGGGATCAGCTGGTGGATACGAACGGAGCCGGAGACGCGTTCGCTGGCGGTTTCTTGTCGCAGTACATCCAGGGGCAGAGTCTCGACGTGTGTGTCAGGTGTGGGATTTATGCGGCAAGCGAGATCGTTCAAAGGAGCGGCTGCACCTTCAGCGGCGTCCCCAGCTTTAGACCCTAGCGGCAAAGGTACTTAGATGAATCTCTGTGGTGAGATCCCGATGATCGCGTTATGGCTGTAAAATTATTTTTGTACGACGTTGGGACGACACGTAGTGGAATAATAAGGAGGTGGTGCGTAATTAAAGATGGGAAACTGTTTGCTGATTTTTAATGGAACCCAACCTTCTAAGCTTTCACGTGATGACAAATAATAGTTTTTTTATATATACAAATGATTTTATCTTTGGTCGGATTACAAAAAAAATGGCTTCTAATTTTCTTCAATGCCATGTTAGATTTTGTGTGATACGGAATTTTCTTATATTAAACTGGGACTCATACTTTTTATTAAATAATTTGGAAGATAGTATTTTTCTCAATACATCTACCGGGTGACTATAAATGATTGACATTTTTTGTGTTAGGTTGGCTATATTTTTTAACTCTTCCATTGGGTACACTGATTTTCAAATTTGAAAGTGTCAAATAAACGTCAAATTTTAAAATTACCCAAGTCAGAATTGTTTTCAAAATGGTTTTTACAACTGGAAAATATTTTCAATCACTCGCTATAACCATTTTCTCCATTATTTGTCACTTTTCGTTCGCCGTTATTTAGTAAGTTTCACTTTCTGACAACAATATTCTAACCTGAAAATTTAATAGACATAAATCACGACGACTGTTAATCTGGTACCAATTCCTCACTGTTGCCAATCACCTAAATTTAAGTCAATCATTTATGGGTCACCCGGTATATTCAATTTGTTTAATTTTACCTATAATTATTTTTTTTTACTTATTAAAATTAATATTATTTAATAAATATTAACAAAATCTAGTTGTATGGTGTCAATACAAATCATTGATTAAAAGCCTTCTTTCTTTAAAACGAATAATTTTAAACACGTTTTTTAACACTTTTTTTATGAAGATATGTGAAAAACACGTCGCAAAAATTTACTTTATTTGCTGTTTGCTGCCTTGCTGAAGGTAAGATAAAAGTGATTGAGTTATGGACGTCTCACTTATTTGCTTTTTACTATTTTAGGCGGATAATTCAATACTACAATTGACATTTTTAGCGAATATTTGATATAAAATGAACGTATCAGCTAATACTATAATGTGAAAAAATTTTTAATATCAGATGTGATCATGAATGGGGCCAAAATCGTTTTAAATTAGCCTTTTTTTCACTCTCATGATCGACAAAGTGTGTAGATGACGCATTGTAGTGAACTTGTGAAAACCTTGTGGTGGTGCATTCATTTTTCTCTCGGACAGAAACAAATTTTGTTTAAAATTAATAGAAAAATGAGGTTTATGGGGCACATGATGGCCGGTTATGCTTGTAGTTTGGACTCTGCACAAGATTTGAGGTTCGTGGTGGACAATTTGTTTTCTTCCATCTTTAATAATATAATGGTTTAGCCATTTTGTGTTGGGTGAAGAAAATGGAAAGTGTTGCATTTGGGACTGGAAAGATGCAAGGCGTAGGCGTAAGTTAGTTACTTAAGCACTGGGCTTTATTATCGTGAAATTACCATTTTAACAATTATGTTTTAAATAAAATTATTCAAGTCACAGAGCCAGTTTCAATGACTTGTTCTTTTGTCATGTTGTTTTATCTATATATATCAAGCGAAGTGTCCTCACTGACACACTCATCTACCCCACTCACTGATTCATAATCAACCCACAGCCCAAACCGTGAGGGCTGGCGACTTGAAATTTTAGACACGGGTGTATCATGTGCCGCAAGTGAACGCTAAGAAGGTATTTTACGAAATTCGGTCCGGTTCCTTTGTAATTCAATAAAAACCGGATAAAATAAACAATAAATGATAGGCTCGCGGAGACCGTGTTTATGTTAGAAGCACGTATCTATCGACGACGGGCCGACCTGTTTACATTAAAAGCACTTATTTAACCTAAACAATTTCAACGTCGAGTTTCTGCTTTCGTGGCCGTACTTTTGCCGTACCTAGCGAGGCGCAGATTTTTCCATTGTTATGTCGATCCGTGGCTCAATTAAAAATTACCAAATCACTCCAAATTTAATCCGTCTACATTAAACATCCCCAAATATCCCTTACCATTGCAAACTTTACCAAATCAACCTCAAAAAATTCCCGAATTACGCCAAACTAATATAAATTAGATCCGTTATCTTATATCATCCCTTAACATACCTTAGCAACTCCAACTAACTTCAATCACTTTAAATTAAAACAAAATTACACAAACCATTGCAGACTATGTCGAACTCACACACATTATTTCGGCTACCAAAAATCACCCCCAACTACCCCCTTAGCACCCCAAACTTAGCCCGATCCCCCGATTTAAAATTACAAAAAATGCTACAAAACCATAGCAAACTATACCAAACTCACGTAAATTAGTTCCTGAGAATCCTGAGCAATTAAGCATCCTCACCGTCCTGAGCATCTGTGACTGCTGAGAGCTTAGAGCGTCTGGTCTTTCAGCTGTCAGCTTTACACTGTCGGCTTTCAACTTTCCAGCACTCAGTAGTCAGACCTTCTGGATTCTCAAGATGGTCAGGATAAGGTCCTGAGCGTCATGAGTGTCCTGAGCATCTGTGACTTCTGAGAGCGTCTGGTCTCAGCTCTCAGCTTTCAGCGCTCAACTTTACAGCTCTCAGCAGTCAGAGCCTCAGGATGCTCATTACGCAGGTTTGGTCTTGGTCAGGTTTTGATATAAGTTTAAGTCATAAACAATTAAAAATTAACACATAGCATCAACTCCCAGCTGTCAGGTCAGGATCAGGTAGGAAGGAGGGAAAGGCAGGAAGAAGGGGAAGGTTAAACGTAGGGGAAGGTAAAAAGTAGGAGAAGATAAAAAGTAGAGGAAGGTAGGAAGGAGAGGAAGGTAGAAAGTAGGGGAAGGTAGGAAACAGGGGAAGGCAGAAAGGAGAAGAAGGTAGAAAGTAGGAGAAGATGGTAAATTTTTGAGTAAAAATGGTCATTTTATGATGGTAAAATTTTTATCTAAAATACTACTATATTTAGACTTGAAATTACTATAAATGATAAAATTGGGAGGAAAAAATGGCCAACGAGTCAATCGCAAATTGCTAAAGTTTTGGGAAAAAATTGTTAAATATCAGGTAGGAAAGAGGGGAAGGTAAAAAGTAGGGGAAGATAGGAAGAAGGGGAAAATAAAAGTAGGGGAAGGTAAAAAGTAGGGGAAGATATAAAGTAGGGGAAGGTAGAAAGTAGGGGAAGGTCGGAAAGAGGGGAAGGCAGAAAGAAGGAGAAGTTAGAAAGTAGGGAGAGGTGGTAAAAATGGTCATTTTATGATGGTAAAATTTTTATCTAAAATACTACAATATTTAGACTTGAAATTACTATAAATGATAAAATTGGGAGGAAAAAATGGCCGAGTCAATCGCAAATTGCTAAAGTTTTGGGAAAAAATTGTTAAATATCAGGTAGGAAAGAGGGGAAAGTAAAAATAGGGGAAGGTAAAAAGTAGGGGAAGATAAAAACTAGGGGAAGGTAGGAAGGAGGGGAAGGTAAAAAGTAGGGGAAGATAAAAAATAGGGGAAGGTAGAAAGGAGGGGAAGGTAGAAAATAGGGGAAGGTAGAAAGTAGGGGAAGGTAAAAAGTAGGGGAAGATAAAAAGTAGGGGAAGGTAGAAAATAGGGGAAGGTAGGAAAGAGGGGAAGGTAGAAAGTAGGGGAAAATCGGAAAGAGGGGAAGGCAGAAAGGAGGAGAAGTTAGAAAGTAGGGAGAGGTGGTAAAATTTTGAGTAAAAATGGTCATTTTATGATGGTAAAATTTTTATCTAAAATACTACAATATTTAGACTTGAAATTACTATAAATGATAAAATTGGGAGGAAAAAATGGCCAACGAGTCAATCGCAAATTGCTAAAGTTTTGGGAAAAAAATTGTTAAATATCAGGTAGCAAAGAGGGGAAAGTAAAGATAGGGGAATGTAAAAAGTAGGGGAAGGTAGGCAGGAGGGGAAAATAAAAGTAGGGGAAGGTAAAAAGTAGGGGAAGATCAAAAGTAGGGGAAGGTAGGAAGGAGGGGAAAGTAGAAAATAGGGGAAGGTAAAAAGTAGGGGAAGGTAGGCAGGAGGAGAAAATAAAAGTAGGAGGAGAAAATAAAAGTAGGGGAAGATCAAAAGTAGGGGAAGGTAGGAAGGAGGGGAAAGTAGAAAATAGGGGAAGGTAGGAAGGAGGGGAAGGTAGAAAATAGGGGAAGGTAAAAAGTAGGGGAAGATAAAAAGTAGGGGAATGTAGAAAATAGGGGAAGGTAGGAAAGAGGGGAAGGTAGAAAGTAGGGGAAGGTAAAAAGTAGGGGAAGGTAGGAAGGAGGGGAAGGTAGAAAATAGGGGAAGGTAGAAAGTAGGGGAAGGTAAAAAGTAGGGGAAGGTAGAAAATAGGGGAAGGTAGGAAAGAGGGGAAGGTAGAAAGTAAGGGAAGGTCGGAAAGAGGGGAAGGCAGAAAGGAGGAGAAGTTAGAAAGTAGGGAGAGGTGGTAAAATTTTGAGTAAAAATGGTCATTTTATGATGGTAAAATTTTTATCTAAAATACTGCAATATTTAGACTTGAAATTACTGTTAGATTTTATGGAGGTCGGTTTAATATTAATCGCATTTATTAGCTTTTATATCACTTTATTCTCCAAATTTTAATGGACAACCCAAAACGAACGGGCTACGCCCAAAACTCTGCTGATTATGTTTTTGCTCCTGACGCTCTGGTGCGGTGCGTCACACACGGGAGGGGATATTCGCCGGCACATTCTAACAATATTCGCTGGCATATTCTAACATCTAACACGGCCATCCTGCGAGGGCTGCGTCCTCGCAGCAGCGGTATGCGTCTGAAGCTGTAACTTCCGCTGGTCACAATCAAATGTTGCAATCCTGGCCTTCAACGGGTCTCCTTGCAGTTGAGGTAAAATAGCAACGATGAAGTCAAACACGATTCAGCCCAAGTCAGCATGAGCCTGCAGAATCAACACGAGATTCAAAACAAATAGTACAGCAGAATCAACACGAGATTCAAAAGCAAATAATACAGCAGAATCAACACGAGATTCAAAACAAATAATAGGTACAACAGAATCAACACGAGATTCAAAAGCAAATAATACAGCAGAATCAACACGAGATTCAAAAACAAATAATACAGCAGAATCAACACGAGATTCAAAAACAAACAATCCAGCAGAATCAACACGAGATTCAAAAACAAATAGTACAGCATAATCAATCAATAGGCTACGCCCTCAGACGCTCGTAAGCCGCCACAAGGTTGGCTTGCATCCGAGAATCCAAGTGCCGCAGCTCAGGAAAATAAGTTCAGCAGAATCAACACGAGATTCAAGGAAAGGAGTTCAGCAGAATCAACACGAGATTCAAGGAAAGGAGTTCAGCAGAATCAACACGAGATTCAAGGAAAATAAGTTCAGCAGAATCAACACGAGATTCAAGGAAAGGAGTTCAGCAGAATCAACACGAGATTCAAGGAAAATAAGTTCAGCAGAATCAACACGAGATTCAAGGAAAATAAGTTCAGCAGAATCAACACGAGATTCAAAAATAAATAGTACAGCATAATCAATCAATAGGCTACGCCCTCAGACGCTCGTAAGCCGCCACAAGGTTGGCTTGCATCCGAGAATCCAAGCGCCGCAGCTCAGGAAAATAAGTTCAGCAGAATCAACACGAGATTCAAGGAAAGGAGTTCAGCAGAATCAACACGAGATTCAAAAACAAATAATACAGCATAATCAATCAATAGGCTACGCCCTCAGACGCTCGTAAGCCGCCACAAGGTTGGCTTGCATCCGAGAATCCAAGCGCCGCAGCTCAGGAAAATAAGTTTAGCAGAATCAACACGAGATTCAAGGAAAATAAGTTCAGCAAAATCAATCAGTGGGCCACGCCCTCAGATGCTCGTAAGCAGCCACAAGGTTGGCTAGCCTCCGAGAATCCGAGCGCCGCAGCTCGTATCTGTTGTGGTCTAACACTCTAATAATTCGAAACGGTCCTAAGTAACGTGGCCAAATTTACCACTACCTGCTAGTTGGGCGTCTTGTGCAACAACCAAATCATTGACTTTAAATGTTTTGTCTTGACGCCGTTTTGTATTGAAATTGTGTTGCTGCTTCAAAAGACCATGAGTTAAACGGCTTCTAACTTCTCCATGAACGTCATCCGCATTTACACCAGGATCAACAGGTGCTGGCACGTTCTGTAGGAAAACATTTTCTGCGGGAAAGCGAGATGTTCTGCCAAACATTAAAAATTCTGGCGGGTACCTAGTGGCGGCGGATATGGTTCCATTTACAGCATGCTCAAGCATCGGGAGTTTCTTTGTCCAGAACCGTTCGGCCTCACCTGACAAACTACTTAGTAGCAGGTTAAAAGGGTCCTCATGACGCGTTCAACTTGACCGTTGCCGCGCGGTACTCCTGTAGCTACTTGATGAAACTCGACATTCCATTCCTGCAGCAGTTCAAGGATTATTTTGGATTTAAAAACAGGAGCTCTATCCGTCATTAAACGTTTTGTTGCATGGTTAGCGATAAATAACTCACGAAGGGCAGCATTGGAATTACTTCCAAGACACTACCACGACAAATCTAGAGAAAAACGATGTAACGCGCGCAACCGTTCCGTCGCGCAATCCCCTAACGTTCTAAAATTCGAACTAAGCATGCAAGCCGCTTTGAGCATTCGATCATGAGCATTCTCGTTATTAGGATACGCAGTTAATAAATCGTCTCGTAACGTTTTTCAATCGCGGCTGATCGGACGCCATTTTTCATAAAAATTTTTAGCCCTACCTCGCAACGCATCACCTACTTTAAGAAGCCATACTCTCTCACCACAGCCGGTTTCATCTTTAACATCATCGATAACTCGTAACCATTCCTCCACCGAATAGGGGCTATCGTCTGGGTCCCACTTGGTGAGGTCCACCTGCGGCGATTCTAGGCGTGGACAATTCTCAGACGGCTTCCTCAATTCAGTCAGCATCATTTTCACCAATTCCGTGACTTGGCTAACGGGCACGGCAGGATCAGTCATAGTGGCCGCTGCTGGGGTCGTGGAATTTTCCGCAACTTGGCTCATGGGCACAGATGGGTCGGTGGCAGGCACTGGTATCTTAGGGCGGTTCACCTGGCTGGTGATCTCTTCTTCAAAAACGTCGTCCATTTCCACAGTTACATCGGCACCAACACTCATGTTCGTGGTTAAACGTAGGTTTAGCACTTTGCTTTTTCGAATCCCACTTCTGATGTTAGATTTTATGGAGGTCGGTTTAATATTAATCGCATTTATTAGCTTTTATATCACTTTATTCTCCAAATTTTAATGGACAACCCAAAACGAACGGGCTACGCCCAAAACTCTGCTGATTATGTTTTTGCTCCTGACGCTCTGGTGCGGTGCGTCACACACGGGAGGGGATATTCGCCGGCACATTCTAACAATATTCGCTGGCATATTCTAACATCTAACATTACTATAAATGATAAAATTGGGAGGAAAAAATGGCCAACGAGTCAATCGCAAATTGCTAAAGTTTTGGGAGAAAATTGTTAAATATCAGGTAGGAAAGAGGGAAAAGTAGAAAATAGGGGAAGGTAAAAAGTAGGGGAAGATATAAAGTAGGGGAAGGTAGGAAGGAGGGGAAGGTAGAAAAAAGGGGAAGGTAGAAAGTAGGGGAAGGTAAAAAGTAGGGGAATTTATAAAGTAGGGGAAGGTAGGAAAGAGGGGAAGGTCGGAAAGAGGGGAAGGCAGAAAGGAGGAGAAGTTAGAAAGTAGGGAGAGGTGGTAAAAATGGTCATTTTATGATGGTAAAATTTTTATCTAAAATACTACAATATTTAGACTTGAAATTACTATAAATGATAAAATTTGGAGGAAAAAATGGCCGAGTCAATCGCAAATTGCTAAAGTTTTGGGAAAAAATTGTTAAATATCAGGTAGGAAAGAGGGGAAAGTAAAAATAGGGGAAGGTAAAAAGTAGGGGAAGGTAGGCAGGAGGGGAAAATAAAAGTAGGGGAAGGTAAAAAGTAGGGGAAGATCAAAAGTAGGGGAAGGTAGGAAGGAGGGGAAGGTAAAAAGTAGGGGAAGATATAAAGTAGGGGAAGGTAGGAAGGAGGGGAAGGTAGAAAATAGGGGAAGGTAAAAAGTAGGGGAAGATAAAAAGTAGGGGAAGGTAGGAAAGAGGGGAAAATAAAAATAGGGGAAGGTAAAAAGTAGGGGAAGATATAAAGTAGGGGAAGGTAGGAAGGAGGGGAAGGTAGAAAATAGGGGAAGGTAGAAAGTAGGGGAAGATAAAAAGTAGGGGAAGGTAGAAAATAGGGGAAGGTAGGAAAGAGGGGAAGGTAGAAAGTAGGGGAAAATCGGAAAGAGGGGAAGGCAGAAAGGAGGAGAAGTTAGAAAGTAGGGAGAGGTGGTAAAATTTTGAGTAAAAATGGTCATTTTATGATGGTAAAATTTTTATCTAAAATACTACAATATTTAGACTTGAAATTACTATAAATGATAAAATTGGGAGGAAAAAATGGCCAACGAGTCAATCGCAAATTGCTAAAGTTTTGGGAAAAAAATTGTTAAATATCAGGTAGCAAAGAGGGGAAAGTAAAGATAGGGGAATGTAAAAAGTAGGGGAAGGTAGGCAGGAGGGGAAAATAAAAGTAGGGGAAGGTAAAAAGTAGGGGAAGATCAAAAGTAGGGGAAGGTAGGAAGGAGGGGAAAGTAGAAAATAGGGGAAGGTAAAAAGTAGGGGAAGGTAGGCAGGAGGGGAAAATAAAAGTAGGGGAAGGTAAAAAGTAGGGGAAGATCAAAAGTAGGGGAAGGTAGGAAGGAGGGGAAAGTAGAAAATAGGGGAAGGTAGGAAGGAGGGGAAGGTAGAAAATAGGGGAAGGTAAAAAGTAGGGGAAGGTAGAAAATAGGGGAAGGTAGGAAAGAGGGGAAGGTAGAAAGTAGGGGAAGGTAAAAAGTAGGGGAAGGTAGGAAGGAGGGGAAGGTAGAAAATAGGGGAAGGTAGAAAGTAGGGGAAGGTAAAAAGTAGGGGAAGGTAGAAAATAGGGGAAGGTAGGAAAGAGGGGAAGGTAGAAAGTAGGGGAAGGTCGGAAAGAGGGGAAGGCAGAAAGGAGGAGAAGTTAGAAAGTAGGGAGAGGTGGTAAAATTTTGAGTAAAAATGGTCATTTTATGATGGTAAAATTTTTATCTAAAATACTACAATATTTAGACTTGAAATTACTATAAATGATAAAATTGGGAGGAAAAAATGGCCGAGTCAAAATTGTTAAATATCAGGTAGGAAAGAGGGGAAAGTAAAAATAGGGGAAGGTAAAAAGTAGGGGAAGGTAGGCAGGAGGGGAAAATAAAAGTAGGGGAAGGTAAAAAGTAGGGGAAGATCAAAAGTAGGGGAAGGTAGGAAGGAGGGGAAAGTAGAAAATAGGGGAAGGTAGGAAGGAGGGGAAGGTAGAAAATAGGGGAAGATAAAAAGTAGGGGAAGGTAGGAAGAAGGGGAAAATAAAAATAGGGGAAGGTAAAAAGTAGGGGAAGATATAAAGTAGGGGAAGGTAGAAAATAGGGGAAGGTAAAAAGTAGGGGAAGATAAAAAGTAGGGGAAGGTAGGAAAGAGGGGAAGGTAGAAAGTAGGGGAAGGTAAAAAGTAGGGGAAGGTAGGAAGGAGGGGAAGGTAGAAAGTAGGGGAAGGTAAAAAGTAGGGGAAGGTAGGCAGGAGGGGAAAATAAAAGTAGGGGAAGGTAAAAAGTAGGGGAAGATCAAAAGTAGGGGAAGGTAGGAAGGAGGGGAAAGTAGAAAATAGGGGAAGGTAGGAAGGAGGGGAAGGTAGAAAATAGGGGAAGGTAAAAAGTAGGGGAAGATAAAAAGTAGGGGAAGGTAGAAAATAGGGGAAGGTAGGAAAGAGGGGAAGGTAGAAAGTAGGGGAAGGTAAAAAGTAGGGGAAGGTAGGAAGGAGGGGAAGGTAGAAAATAGGGGAAGGTAGAAAGTAGGGGAAGGTAAAAAGTAGGGGAAGGTAGAAAATAGGGGAAGGTAGGAAAGAGGGGAAGGTAGAAAGTAGGGGAAGGTAGGAAGGAGGGGAAGGTAGAAAATTGGGGAAGGTAAAAAGTAGGGGAAGGTAGGAAAGAGGGGATAGTAAAAATAGGGGAAGGTAAAAAGTAGGGGAAGATAAAAAGTAGGGGAAGGTAGGAAGAAGGGGAAAATAAAAATAGGGGAAGGTAAAAAGTAGGGGAAGGTAGAAAGTAGGGGAAGGTAGGAAGGAGGGGAAGGTAGAAAGTAGGGGAAGGTAAAAAGTAGGGGAAGGTAGAAAATAGGGGAAGGTAGGAAAGAGGGGAAGGTAGAAAGTAGGGGAAGATAGGAAAGAGGGGAAGGCAGAAAGGAGGAGAAGTTAGAAAGTAGGGAGAGGTGGTAAAATTTTGAGTGAAAATGGTCATTTTATGATGGTAAAATTTTTATCTAAAATACTACAATATGATAAAATGATAAAATTGGAAGGAAAAAATGGCCAACGAGTCAATCGCAAACTGCTAAAGTTTTGGGAAAAAATTGTTAAATATCAGGTAGGAAAGATGGTAAAGTAAAAATAGGGGAAGGTAAAAAGTAGGGGAAGATAAAAAATAGGGGAAGGTAGAAAATAGGGGAAGGTAGGAAAGAGGGGAAAATAAAAATAGGGGAAGGTAAAAAGTAGGGAAGATATAAAGTAGGGGAAGGTAGGAAGGAGGGGAAGGTTGAAAATAGGGGAAGGTAGGAAAGAGGGGAAGGTAGAAAGTAGGGGAAGGTCGGAAAGAGGGGAAGGCAGAAAGGAGGAGAAGTTAGAAAGTAGGGAGAGGTGGTAAAAATGGTCATTTTATGATGGTAAAATTTTTATCTAAAATACTACAATATTTAGACTTGAAATTACTATAAATGATAAAATTGGGAGGAAAAAATGGCCAACGAGTCAATCGCAAATTGCTAAAGTTTTGGGAAAAAAATTGTTAAATATCAGGTAGGAAAGAGGGGAAAGTAAAGATAGGGGAAGGTAAAAAGTAGGGGAAGGTAGGCAGGAGGGGAAAATAAAAGTAGGGGAAGGTAAAAAGTAGGGGAAGATCTAAAGTAGGGAAAGGTAGGAAGGAGGGGAAAGTAGAAAATAGGGGAAGGTAAAAAGTAGGGGAAGATATAAAGTAGGGGAAGGTAGGAAAGAGGGGAAGGCAGAAAGGAGGAGAAGTTAGAAAGTAGGGAGACGTGGTAAAAATGGTCATTTTATGATGGTAAAATTTTTATCTAAAATACTACAATATTTAGACTTGAAATTACTATAAATGATAAAATTGGGAGGAAAAAATGGCCGAGTCAAAATTGTTAAATATCAGGTAGGAAAGAGGGGAAAGTAAAAATAGGGGAAGGTAAAAAGTAGGGGAAGGTAGGCAGGAGGGGAAAATAAAAGTAGGGGAAGGTAAAAAGTAGGGGAAGGTAGGAAGGAGGGGAAAGTAGAAAATAGGGGAAGGTAGGAAGGAGGGGAAGGTAGAAAATAGGGGAAGGTAAAAAGTAGGGGAAGATAAAAAGTAGGGGAAGGTAGGAAAGAGGGGATAGTAAAAATAGGGGAAGGTAAAAAGTAGGGGAAGATAAAAAGTAGGGGAAGGTAGGAAGAAGGGGAAAATAAAAATAGGGGAAGGTAAAAAGTAGGGGAAGATATAAAGTAGGGGAAGGTAGGAAGGACGGGAAGGTAGAAAATAGGGGAAGGTAAAAAGTAGGGGAAGATAAAAAGTAGGGGAAGGTAGAAAATAGGGGAAGGTAGGAAAGAGGGGAAAATAAAAATAGGGGAAGGTAAAAAGTAGGGGAAGATATAAAGTAGGGGAAGGTAGGAAGGAGGGGAAGGTAGAAAATAGGGGAAGGTAGAAAGTAGGGGAAGGTAAAAAGTAGGGGAAGGTAGAAAATAGGGGAAGGTAGGAAAGAGGGGAAGGTAGAAAGTAGGGGAAGGTCGGAAAGAGGGGAAGGCAGAAAGGAGGAGAAGTTAGAAAGTAGGGAGAGGTGGTAAAATTTTGAGTAAAAATGGTCATTTTATGATGGTAAAATTTTTATCTAAAATACTACAATATTTAGACTCGAAATTACTATAAATGATAAAATTGGGAGGAAAAAATGGCCAACGAGTCAATCGCAAATTGCTAGTTTTGGGAGAAAATTGTTAAATATCAGGTAGGAAAGAGGGGAAAGTAGAAAATAGGGGAAGGTAAAAAGTAGGGGAAGGTAGGAAGGAGGGGAAGGTAGAAAATAGGGGAAGGTAAAAAGTAGGGGAAGATAAAAAGTAGGGGAAGGTAGAAAATAGGGGAAGGTATGAAAGAGGGGAAAATAAAAATAGGGGAAGGTAAAAAGTAGGGGAAGATATAAAGTAGGGGAAGATAGGAAGGAGGGGAAGGTAGAAAGTAGGGGAAGGTAAAAAGTAGGGGAAGATATAAAGTAGGGGAAGGTAGGAAAGGGGGGAAGGTCGGAAAGAGGGGAAGGCAGAAAGGAGGAGAAGTTAGAAAGTAGGGAGAGGTGGTAAAAATGGTCATTTTATGATGGTAAAATTTTTATCTAAAATACTACAATATTTAGACTTGAATTTACTATAAATGATAAAATTTGGAGAAAAAAATGGCCGAGTCAATCGCAAATTGCTAAAGTTTTGGGAAAAAATTGTTAAATATTAGGTAGGAAAGAGGGGAAAGTAAAAAGTAGGGGAAGGTAAAAAGTAGGGGAAGATAAAAAGTAGGGGAAGGTAGAAAATAGGGGAAGGTAGGAAAGAGGGGAAGGCAGAAAGGAGGAGAAGTTAGAAAGTAGGGAGAGGTGGTAAAATTTTGAGTAAAAATGGTCGTCATTTTATGATGGTAAAATTTTTAGCTAAAATACTACAATATTTAGACTTGAAATTACTATAAATGATAAAATTGGGAGGAAAAAATGGCCTACGAGTCAATCGCAAATTGTTAAAGTTTTGGGAAAAAATTTTTAAATATCAGGAAGGGGAAGGAAGAGGGGAAAGTAAAAATAGGGGAAGGTAAAATGTAGGGGAAGATAAAAAGTAAGGGAAAATAAAAAGTAGGGGAAGGTAGAAAATAGGGGAAGGTAGAAAGTAGGGGAAGATAGGAAAGAGGGGAAGGTAGAAATTAGGAAAAGTTAGAAAGTAGGGGAGGGTAGGATAATCTTTTTAAATCCTTCATGAAATCGTCGTTTGCTACAGGAATGCTGGGTGGTTCCGGATATCACCCATTTTAAAAGGCTCAAAGGTGACGCGAACACACTATATTAAATTTAACAGGAAACGCATTTATTTTTAGTTGTCTACGGTAAATGTTTTTCCGGAAATTTAAAAAATATATATAATTTTGTATAATTATAATGTTCGATCAAATGGAAGACGGGAATATTTTCATCAAGGGATCAGCAGAGGAACAGAGCCTAAGATGAACCACAACAGTACAACTGACGCTTCATATAATCATTAAACAAATTTAAAATAATAAATAGATGTTGTTGTAGTCAGTGTAGTAAAATTAAATGGTTAAAACAGAATTTAATTTGTTTAAATTTGCCCTGCTACAAAAAGCTTAAATATAACTTTTTTGTCACAATTTTTTATAAAAATTTAAAGGCGCCGCGCGCTCATATACATTTATAATTAAAATTGTTGTATGACTGGTTGCCTATGCTGCCTCGAAAAAGAGTCCGACACCTCTTCAAAATCGTGCATTTTGCAAAATTTCTGATTTTTTCCCTAAATCTAACTTTTTTGTCACAATTTTTTATAAAAATTTAATCTCGCCGCGTCAAATTCACGAATTTTGCCAAAAATTCACGTTTTTTAAAGGTGTCGGACTCTTTTGCAAGGCAGCATAGGCAACCAGTCGTACACCAATTTTAATTTTTAATTGTATACGTGCGCGCGGCCACTTTAAATTCAGGCGTCAATATAAAAAATTTATCCCGATTCTGACCGAATTGTCGTTTATAATTGCAGAAAAAATAAAACTACCCCTTTAAAAACTAACATTTTTTTAATATCATGTAGTCATACAAATTTTAAATGTACAATGAAATCGCTCATACACAAAATGTTAAAGAAACAAAGCTAACAATACTAATCACAGTGCTACACAAAATAAAAAATTAAGTGATAAAACATCAAACACTTAGACTATTTTCATTAATAGCTTATAAGCTTTTTTGATTATCATCATCCTATTGCGATTTACATGAAAAGAGGAAAACAATATTAGTCCGAGTTAACAACAATGAAATAATAACTAAATTCAGCTCCAAACCATGTCCCTGTTTAAAATGTGTTACCTAATATGTAATTTATAATATATATTCACAAATATACAATATCTTACAATAATCGATGAAATAAATTAATACTCTCATTTTCGTAATGTACACTTTGACATAAACAAACAACTGCGTCCCTTCAAGGAGTTTCGTTTCTCACTAGACTCGATCGCCGGATAAATCTTTTTAAAATCTTACAAATTATTATCAGTGTTCACTTTTCATTTATAATAAAATCTGATCCGATCAAAATCAACAAGAAACAGTCAATCAATGAATCAAAGTCACCTTCTATGTACAAAAATCTTCAGTCGTTTTTAAACGAGCAACTAACGTCTCATCGTCCCATTCAGCGGTTGCATGACACTGTTGATGTAACCATACGTGTACATCGTGTTCTGCTGCGCCCTCTGTATCGCTGCCGGATCCTGAGGATACTGCGTCTGCGCCATGTTCATCACTCCCATCTGCATGGGAATCTGAGCGTTGTTGATGAATCCCGCCGCCGTGTTCGCTATGTACCCAGTCACGGGTCCCGGCGCCTGCTGCGCCGCCATCCTGTACCCGTTCAGCGAGTTGTACATCATGTTTGGATTGAGCGCGGCCGCCACGTTCGGACTGACCCTACTCGACGCCGTCTGCATATGCTGGACCGCCACGTTCGCCGAATTCCGCGACCGTCCCAGATTCTGCGCCCCGATCGGCGGCGTCACGGCGCCTCCGCCAAGCTGGTTCACGTTCACGTTCGTCTGATAGTACTTGTGGTAACTGAGCACCTGCGAGGGTGAGGGCGCCAGGTTCCGCACGCTCTGGTTCTGCAGCATTTGGTGCGTGGGCGGCGGCGTCATGGTCGCGTGCGGGTGGTGCGTGGGCGGCGGGGACAGCGCCATTGCGGCGGGCGGCGGCGGAGTCATCGTGCTGCACGAGTTCGGCGGCATCATCTCCAGGCCGTTGGTGAGCTGCTGAAGTTTGGCGAGGCTGCAGCTGGAGTTGGCGGGTTGGCCGGGGTTCGCCTGGGGCACGGGAGCGGGCGCCGGCGTCGGGGTGTGGGCGTGCGGATGCGCGTTCGCCTGAATGTAGAAGTTGGTGCCGGTGGTGACGGCGCACGACGGCGACGCCGATAGTTTCTGGTGCGTTTGCTGGGCGCTCATCCGGTGCTGGATCACAGTGGTCATGGGCACGCTCACGTACGTGCTGGTGCCCTGCGCCGGGAAGCCCTGAGTGCTCACCGCCGCCACCGGGATGTAGTTGCCGGAATTGATGACCGAGTGGTGCGGATGATGGGGGTGTTGGTGCATGGGAGAGGCGGCAAGCTGCGGATGATGAGAGTAGCTCTGGTGCATGGCGACCTGGTGATGGAGGGCGTGGTGCTGCTGCTGCATCTGGTGCTGCACTTGCTGGTTCTGCGTGGGACTGGCGAGCATGTGCTGGTGCGTTGGCGGAGTCGCTCGTTGTCGACTCTGCTGTTGCTGCTGCTGCTGGACGGAGGCGTGCTGCTGTTGGGGAGTAGCGGGCGGGGTGAGTTTAACGCCCGTCTGTTTGGTGTGGTTGGTGGACGGCGTGCTCGACCTGCTCCTCGGCTGCTGCATCTGTCTTTTGCTCGCGTGCTGCATCGAGGGCGCGTTCACAGTCGGGCTCGACGCCGGGACGCTCGCGTTTTGCTGCTGGACCTAGAAATCGACATCCGCTTAGAAAATGTAAAGGGGGCAACTTCTAATGCGACTTGCCTGCAATGCCCCGTGTTGGAGGTTGTGCTGTACCGTGCAGTCGTAGTTGGTTTGGGGCTGCTGCACCGAAGGCGGCCGCACCGGTTCCACGGAGTTCTGCGAGGCCATGTCGCTTGAAATGGACGCCGGTGATTCCAGACCCAACTGTGCGACGTCCAGATCGCATTGTCCATAATGCAAACTGTGCACGGAATTCGTTGTGGAGTCGGGAGTGTAGACGCCCATCGAAGGAATGTCTGCTGAAGGAGTCGGTGGAGTATGTTTGATCGACGGAGTTGTCAGCTGTTGTTGCTGATGCTGCAAGCTGTGCTGCAGCGCTTCCGCGCTCTCCATCTTCTCCTCGTTGTGCTCCGTCTTGGTCCTGGCGCCGCATTTCTGCACCGAACACGAGGACGAGGAGTTCTTCGTGTCCTTTGCCTTCTCCTCCTTCTTCGGCGACGATTTTTCGTTCTTCATCTTGCCGCTCTGCTTCGACTCGTGGCGGTGCGCCTTCAACTTTTCCTTTTCGCAGCTGGGCGGTTGTTTCGACAGCATGTCCAAGGGCGGAAATTGCAGCTGTGGTACCGGATAACTCGTGTATTCGCGTTTCGTGGGGTCGTAATAGATCGACTTGTCCCACGGCAAACCCCACTGCCATTGGTTGTACTGAGCCTGCTGCATGTGATGGTAGTTCTGCGGTGCGGCCATCGTGAAATCGGTTTTTGGTAGAATCGGGGCGGCGTCGTTATCGACGTGCACTTTCGGCGGTTTGGGCGGCTTTTCGTAATGACGCGGCTTCTCCTCGTGCTTTGGCTTGACCTCGCTCTTTGGAGCAGCGGCCGGTTTCACCGCCTCCTTGTCCTTCACTTTGGTCTCCATCTCCTTGTCCTTCACTTTGGTCTCGGCGTCCCTGTCATTGATTTTGGTCTCCGCCGGCTTGGGTGCTTCCTGAATCGGTTCCGGAACCTCGATCTTTGAGGGTTTCTTCTCAACGACCAAAGAAGGCGGTGGCAACGGTGGAGGCTTTTCTTCCACTTTTTTCACTTCCACGGGCTCGGGTTTGGGTGTCGGCTCAGGCTCCGGCTCGATCTTCGGCTTCTCTTCTACCACCTTCGCTGTTTCTTCCACCCGTTCCTTAACTTCCCCAGGCTGCACCACGACTTCGATTTTTTCGATGTCCATGTCCGACGATTTATGCTCCAAATCAATCGATTGGGGTTTGGGCGTCTTCTCCTCCTTATCATCGCTCGGTTCAGACGTTTTCGTCGCCTCAGCTTTAGGACTGACTTCCTCTTTTATCTGACTTTTAACCACGACATTCTCCTTCGTTATGTCCAAAATCTCCTTGTGGATCGTCTTGATTTTTTGTCCGTCGATTTCGGTCTCGGATTCGGACGTCGACGACGAGAACTCCGGCAACTTTGTCTTCTCAGCGCTCGCTTCCGCCGCCACTTCCTTCTCAATTTCCTTCTCCTCGACTTTCGGGGCGTCGTTCCGTACAACGCACGTGTCTGTTTTTTCTTTCTCTTTAACTGGACTCGATTTGGGTAACTTGTACTTCGCACCAGGTGAAACATCAAACGCTTTAGGGGCAAGCTCGTCTTTTTCCATCTCATCGTCGGCTTCCGCGCTGGAATCCTCCTCGGCGGAAATCCGCGAACTATGCTTCGAATTCTTGACTTTTTCGGCACTTTTCGCCTCCTTACTGTCGCCGTCTTCGTCGTCGGATTTTTCCGACAAGAGACTCTCACTCTCGCTCTCCCGCTGCTTCACCATTTCCGGAAGCGTGAGCTGCTTCTTCGTCTTGCCGAACGGTCTCTTCTTCTTGGGTTTCGGAGTTTCTTGTGACACCTCGCCGGATTCCTTGTCATCAACCACCTCATTCACGTCCTCCTTCTCTTGTTGTTTCTTGACGCGCCGCTGCGACCACCTCTCCCCGACGATCTTCTCCTTGTTGGCGTTCCTCTTGGGTCGCTGCGCGTCCGAAAGCTTCGCCTCCTCCTCATCGCACTTGACCAGCTTCACTTCCGCTTCCACCTTTAATTTTTTCTCGGTGGGCTCGGCGGGATCCGCCGTTCGCTTCCGTTTGTTGTTCTCGTGCACTTTGGGCTTGACGTCCGCGAAAGTCGTCTCGTTGTACTTGCTGGGTCGCGTTCGTCTTCGTCCCGACGACGTAATCTCCACTTCTTCGGCGGCTTTCGCTTCCTGCTTCGGCGTCTTCGCGGTCTTGGGCGCGTTTGAAATCTTCCGTTTTCGTCCCTTCTTCAGCTTCACGCCCTGCTGCGTCTCTATGATGATCTTCTCGGGCTGGGGCACGACGATGTCCGCGGTTTCCATCGGCGAGGACGTCTCCTTCTCGCCGTCGGATTTGTCCTCGCGGAAAGGATTCACGGCCGACGTCAGGAGCGGGGTCCACCTGAGAGACTCCGGGTCGATTTTTATCCTGGTCTTTGATTTGGCGACGCGCTCCGCGTTCGCGTCCACCTTCTTCCAGTCCACGCAAAGAACGGCCTTCTTGCCCGAGCCGGTGGAAACGGACCGCACGAAGCCGAGAAGCTGCAGCGCCAAGGCGACGTCGTGGCAATACATTCCCGTCTCTTTGCTGATGTCCGTCAGTCTGAGTTTGCCGCTGCGATGTTCGTGGAGGTACTCGAGCACCACGGACTTCCAGTACGCGTAATAAGAGACGCGACCGAGGTCCGAGAGCGGTTTCTCGGGAGTTCCAGGCTGGCCCTCGCGCTTCGACAACAAATAGCTGAAGTCAATCAAGAACCTCCCGAAGCCCTGTCGCTGATACTGCGGCATGGTCATGATGCACGAAACGTTGTATTTCTGCTGGCAGTGCTTCTCCTTGGAGAAGTACCCGACAAGGTGGCACCCTTTCTTGTCGTTCTTCGTTAGGACATAGAATAGAAACGGCTCCACGTCGTAGTAGAGAGTTTTGTGGTCGAGGAAGAGCTTCGCCAGCAGGCAGAGATTCTGACAGTAGATTTTGTTAACGTTCCCGTCGACTTCGAACATTGACAGATCGCCGCAGCGATAGATCTCGGTGGCTGGCGGATGTCTCCACGTGCACTTGTCCTGGTGGCGTTCTAGAACCGCCTTGCTCTTCGTATATTTGAGACAGAACTCGCAGAGGAACAGTTTCGGCAGGCGCGCATACTCCTGAGGGAATGGACTCGAGTACCACGTCTGGATCTCGTACTTGCCGAACTCGATCGCAGCCGGACATCGTCCCTGTGACGACATCGCCAGAGACGGGGAACCGGTAGTGGAGGAGTTCGCTTTCTCGCGCGTTTCCTTGAACAGTTCCACGTCTTTCTGGGTCACTCCCGGCGGCAACTGCGGCGGCTTCACCTCGTCTGCAACAAACAGATGACCCGGTCATTGAGGGAAGGCCGCGGGAAGCGACGCTGATAACCAACTAGACGCGGTGCTCCTCCAAAATAAATTCTTGAACGCACTTTTCCATCACTGAATGACGCTCATTTCCTACTCCATATAGTTTATAGTTCACACGTTTTACTCTAACGAGATAAATTCGTTGCACGTCGTCGTAGGAAGAAATAACATGCCAAGTGTAAAATAAAAAAATTAAAAAACGAAAATTAATTTGGGGCTCGGATAAAAAAGCCTAAAGCAAATACGAAACAGTGAAAAAAGAAATAATAATAAGCTCTCAAATTGTTGCTTATATGGGCAGCGATGTAGATGTAAACTAACTACTCCAAGCATATATTTGTTACTGAATTTTGTTTTTGGAATTTAAAGTAATTGCACAAAACCATTTCCAAAATTTTAGTATGTTCGTTTAGAATTAATTAATGATATAATTCATTTACTTGACATGTGATACTTTTTATATACTCTGCGCCCCCCCAAAACAATATCAGGTAGGTGCAATGCCAATATTAAATTGAAATTATTGCCGATATTTATTGTGCCCCCAATACTTTTAAATACAATTTTTTGGTCTATTTCTTATGCTACAGTCGTTACTTATTGTTTACTCATAATTGAAAAGACCAGAAGCAAAAGGGTTCAACTGGCAAAAAAAGAAAAGTACCCATTTGCACACTAAAAACTATGAATTTGTTGGTCGCAAAACAATTTAAGTGATTTACACACTTAGCCCCATCTAATGGCTATATCGCACATTTAACACAGAAGTGACAATTCAAAAGTATTTACTTTTCAGTAATCGCAAAAACAAAAAAATGTTTATTAGAATCAATTGGCAAAAGACAAAAAATATTAGATGATGTTTTGCGATTTATACAACCTCTTTCTTCGTCACAGTGAAGTTACAACTAAGATTTGTTACTCATGCCTGTTAAATCAGACACATTTTGCTCTGCAGAAAAATGACACTTGAGCTATTAGCTTCAATTAGCAGACATAATTTTGAAACGTGTATAAAACACAGAACGCACTTTTTACTGTATTTCTAGTGACTTAACTAAAAAATGACCCTTTTTGAGTGATATTTGAGTGCTAATGTGCGATATTACACCGTTTTCAAAATTTGAATACATTTTATCTTTTTGTATCTCCAATTTGCGTGAATATTATGTCTTTGTGGCACGGAAAAATTTGCCACGAATATTGTGTCTGTCGCACGGAAATAAAACTCCTAATAAAAAATATCAAAAAAGTCAAAAGAAACAAGATAAAAAATCAAAAGTTGACTGAAGAAAATTTCGATTCCGACTATGATGAATGACATTAATGTTTTTCCGATTATGTGCTATTTTTATCAGCTTGTACTTTGTTCTGCTTTAATAAAATATTTTTCTACTATCCTAAAATGATGCAAAAAAATGTTTAAATACTTTTTGGAGGCAATGTATGTATGCAATATGTAATATCAAATAGTGTAACATGAAGTTTTCAATAAATATATTTACTTATATGTTGGATTTCTTTTTTAACTTTCCCAATTTTGAGCCACATATTTTATTTTATAAAAAAGATGAGACTAAGATCCATTTACACCACTTTTACAATTTTGCATTTGAAGCCCTTTTTGCTCCAATCGTGTACTGCAGACCCATTATTATTTAGTTCGATTCAGGTAATCAAAAAATTATTAAACCATGTTAAAAACACGATTTGGCATTTTATTATTAATCTCGTCACTTTCTCACTTTAGAAAAATCCGCAGTCCAAAACACGAAGCTATAAAATACAAGCAAATTGCTTGTAATCGCTAGTGTTTCTATCTTATATTGTACTTTTCAAAAGAGTATTCGTTTCAATGATGCGCAGCGGTCTTTGTTGGTTATTAACGTCGCCCAGTGACTGCCACCACAACCGATTAGATCGCATGCTAGTCCCGAAAACAATGACGAAAACGCAATGTTATTATGCTTTCTAACTGTGATTAGTTTGTAAGCGTTACGTCGTTTCCTGAGCTAGCCAATCAGACGAGTAATCTCAGAAGAAGAAGAAGAAGTAGAAGAAAAGGTAATGTGTTATCATCCACCACACCAAGTCGCGTGCGGTCAGCTCAGGAGGAGGCCGCTCCGTCTCGGACCGTGGCCGAGGCGGGACGGCCCGAATTAAGCGTTCAACTCAAACAAAACGGATGTAAATCGTCCGGGAGGGGATCGATCGGGAGGAGAGGTGCGGATTTCCGATCTTACCGGTCTGATTGTTGGTAATCGGCGTCACCGACAATGGATGGTTTGTCTGTGTGGCCTCGGCAATAAGATTGCGTTTTTTCATTCGAGCGTCCTCAACGAGCGCACACTGTCCGAACCCGACCACCGCACCCAACCCAGCTTCGCTTTTAATCAACTTCCTTCTCTCGAGCTCGTGCCGTTTCGAGTTAACGGCCGTCTTAACGAGTCTCGAGGGCGTCATCGCCTGGTGCGCCTCTTGCGGGAACATGGCTGTGAAGGATGGCGGACATTTCGGGGGTTCGGGAACGGGACTGGCCGTCCAACTCGGCCGCTTCCTCGTTTTTTCCTGCTCGTCGCCGCCGCACTCCTTCGTCCTCCGACTCGGATTGTAATTGGGAGCGGAGCGGCTCGATCGGTTCTCGGTGGCGGCGGCGAACAGGTGACTCAGACCATCGAACAATCCCCTCAACTGCCCGAAACCGGGTTTCGTTCTGTCGACGCTGCTGCTGGAGTTGCTCGAGCTCTTCTCCAGCGTTTGCGTCTTAAAGCTGGCGAACGTCAGCGGCTCGCCGCTCGACATTTCCATCTCCTCCTCCATTTTCTTGGCCTCGGCCGCCGCCACCGCGAACCCCCACGGCTTGTCTTTCTCGAACGTGAGACCGCTCACGCTCCCGAACGTCGTCTCCATTTTCTTGCCGTTGCTCGTATAAATGCTCGGAATCTTAATGCTGGAGGAGCGCGCGTTGGACGGCTCCACCGACGAGTCGGTGTCCGAGTCGGTCGTCCCGCTCGTATATTCCGAACTCGAGACGGGCGCGGCCTTCTTCTGCGTCTTTCGCTTACTCTCCTCCGGTTTGGGGTTGGGGGCGCGGCGCTTGTCGGCGTTGAACGCCGACGACCTGAAGAATTTCTGTTTCTCTTTGGACATGCGGTCCGAGTTGTCGAGCCGTTCCGACGTTGACGTGGTGTTGAAAGGAATATTGTGGTGGTGGATATTATGGGAAGTGGGAGTTTGGTGATGATGCTGTGAACTGGCTGGGGATGGCGTACCCTCATTGTCGCTGTCGCTGATATCGTCGTCGCTGTCTGGACGAGGCGTCGCCGGAATCCGACTCTTGCGCGCACCCTTCGACGACGGCGTCGACTGTGGCGGAAGCGGGCTGCTGGCGTCCTTCGACCTGAACCACCACACAAACAATTTACAATAAATCGCGCACGCGACAAAATTTCACGACCACTTACTTCAAATTCTTCTCTTTAATCCTCTCCCTGACCTTATCGATTTTCTTCTTTACGCCGCTGACGCCGTCCACTTTCCGCGCCTTGTCGTGGTGGCCCAGGCAGTGCCGACATCGCCACGGACATTTCGGCTTCTTCTCGACGGGCGGGTCCAAGCAGTCCATGTGGTAGTTCCGTTCGCAGCTGCAGCAGCACAGCAAACAAGTCGAGACGCCGGCATTTTCTGTAAAGGTGCGTTCAGCGTCCGGAAATTTTTTGACTTCTTCAACTTACCGCACCCGTCGCACGTTCGACAGTCCTCGCAAAACCATTTGCCTCCTTTGCCGAGGAGAGCGGCGAGTTCGGGGCCGGCGGACGTGCACGTGAGGTGGACGAGACTGCCGCACTCCGAGCACGCGCTCAGCTTCTCGGCGACGCCGTTTCGGTTCTTGGACTCCGTGCCCAGGCATTCGGTGCAGATGGGCAGCGGCGCCGGAGTCTGTAACAACAACAAAGCCCATGGTAAGAAAAATCAGTTGCAAAAAGTTATACCAGAAGGAACAGTAAATATTTTAGTAATTTGCACTTGCAAGTAGTTTGGGCAAAACGTTCTTCTGTACGGGGGGATCCAGGTCACAATAACATTTCATGTAAGTTCCAAGATGTTACAAAAATATTTTTTAAGACGAAGAATGGTTTCTTGATTCACCTTCAATATATCGACTAAACAGCAAAAAGCGTAAGTCAATTTAATGAAATTTTACAAGAAGAAAAAAATGGTTACACATTTTAATTGAAGAGTTCATATAAAAAAAATTATAAAAATATAAAATTTACGCACCAAAAACGATTAATTTGTAGGTGGCAAAAGGAAGTAATTGTTGGTGGAAAAAAAATCGCAGTGAAATAAATTCAATCAACTTTTTACCTTTTATACCTCCAATTTATCATGCCGTAGGACAATAAAACTCCTAATAGAAAAGATAAAAAAATTCAAAAAAAATATAAAAAATTCAAAAAATGTTTGTTTTGGATCACTCAATACTATTTTAGAATATTATTTTTCAAATTTTGTGCTTTTTTATTAATTTGCACATTGTTCTACTTTAATAAAATATTATTCTACTATCCTAAAAATATGCAAGTAATTTTTTGAAAAATATTTTTTGTAGGCGGTGCGTTTTCTATAAAAAAAATTGTCACTTAACGAAGTTTTCAAGGTGGTATTAATAACGTGTGTTCAAAAAGAAAACGAGGCTGCGTTGGCCATGGAAAAACTTTGTGCATCAACAAAGTGTAGAAAAATTTCAAACTGTCAGTTTGAGTCTGTTCATGTTTAGGTTAGGTTATTTGTTGACAATCGTATACGATGCATTTAGTGTTTTCTTTAACAAATTCCATCCCCAGACGCCAATTTGGACTTCTCGGCATTCATCTGCACTCCTCAAGTGCGTAGCAGAGATTTCCGAACGCCGAGTGCGTTTGAATTTTTTTGAATTTGGAACGAATTTTGTTGTGCCATAATGAATTAATCCTATAATATTTTATTTGTTAACAAAAGTGTTTTTATTATGGCATAAAAAAGTGCAAAACATTTCCCGGTATCGTTGTGAATCCAAACATCAATCTATTCATTGTTACAGCTTCTCCTCTGTTGAGGAGAATATCGACACGACCAGGACGGTCATTAATTTGATATAACTGTAAGTCGTGAATAGATCGATGAAGAAGAATCAGTCTCAAAACCGAAAAATGTCTTGAGAATATTTGGGAACCACTCAGTTACCCGTCAACCTTCATGGGTCATCAGTCTCTATGCGCAACTCGAGACCTACCAATTCAGTTTAAGAGCAACTGCATTCTCAATTAATATTTCAAAAATCATTGTATATATAGTTAAACACGGACGTCGACCGTTAGGGAGTTGTATTACACAATATACATTAGAAGAAAAAAAGGTTCGGGTTTGCTTGGATTCGAAGGTTCAAAACCCAATGATGACGTCATTGTACAAAAATACATGACGCCATAAGGTGGCTGGCTCTTTAAAAAATAAAACTAAACTGTCGTAGCGTTTTGCTTGAAAAAATTAAATAACGCATAACTTCATCACCATCTTGTATATTTTTCTGACAAAGTTTGTTTGATATTCTGATACATTTATGAAAGTATGTATGTAACTAGTTAGTTTCCTGAACAATTTAGGACAAATTTCAGTAAATCGATGCGAAGGAGGGTAGTATTATGTTTATGAGAGCGATGTATACATGTCCTGGCATTTATTATAAACAATTTTAACAAAATTGGTCCGTTTTATTTTGATGGTAAATTTAAAACTGACAGATTTGACATTTGTCAAATCTATATATTTATGTTTTCTATTGTTTCTACACTGGAAAGTCGATAAATTCCATGGTCAACGCAGCTTCGTTTTTTTTTGAACGCACGTTAGTTAGTATTGTACATATTTCTATGTAAAATATAAAATAAATTACTAAATAATACTGTACTTTCGATTCACAAAAAAAGCTCTCAATGCAAGCGATTTATGGAAATTCCTTCAATTTCCCGACTTATTTAAAATTAACAAAACTCGTGTAATTCTATCTGAAATTTTCCTGTAAATCACGCTGACTCAAATTTTGCCCCTAATTTTTTTAAAATTAATTTTAAAATAAAAATTATTTATTTATAAGTAAACGTGATTTAGAAAACAACCACAAATCCTATTGTCAAAATCCTTTTTGATTTCGATGGATATTAACAAAGTTAGGCGTAATTTCTTTTTGGTAGTGCTACTCGCTCTTAAATATGAATACCACATTTATATTTTTCAAGCAACTTTTCCAAGGGCCAAGGACTTTATAAAAAAAAACACTAGAACTCATTTATTTATTACAGTTTTACAATATTAGACTTGAACCCTTCAATTGTGTACTCGAGAACTATCTTAAGGCCGTCTGACACTGTCAAATTTTATATAAAATTTTATTTAAAAAAAATAAAATGTTATATAAAATTTGTACGTCTGAAATAAAAAATTTTATTTAAAATTTGTACAGAAATGTGTGATGTTGCATCACTAATTTTATATATTTTTTTTATTTCGGAGTATTTCACGTACAGATTTTATATAAAATTTTATATATTTTTTATATAAAATTTTACATAGTGTCAGACGGGCTTTAGTTCCGGTTTTGAAACAACATATTCAAAAAATTATTACCATGATAAAACACGCAAGTGCTTTTGCAAATGATTTTGTTTTTATATTTTTTTGGAGGCAAAGGGTGTAAATGCATTTTATATTATAAACTGTCGATCAGTGAAGTTTTCAATAAATATACTAAAATATATATTTTTCAAACTATTCCACATACAGTCACAGAAAATAATATAATTACCCTGATCCAAACGTTTGAAAGTCGGTAATTAATATACAGATTCGACTTTGGTCGACGATTAAAATAATTATTAATGATTGTTTATTATTATCGCCAATATTTGAGGAATAAAACGAAATATAGATAAAGCCGAAAACAGACTAGTCACGAACGAAAAGACGATAGTTATAGTACGCAAAAGAAAAAAAACTCTTTACATGTACGGTAAATGACAGCCACGGATTTTATAAAATTGAAAGACTCCACTTTTAACAATTTTTTGCACTTGAACCCTTTTGCTTCTGACACCTTCAATTACAAAGTTATAATATGTAACCACAAGTATTAAAATCTGGAAATTGACTTACGAGAGTTTAAAAGAATCCGCTATGTTTCAATTTTTCCTACCAAGAACCTATCAATGATAAAAAATACACTTACGAGGTTTTGCACTTTAACCATCGATTTCTACAATGTGAGCAATATGTGAATAATAAAATAAAAATAGTGAGTGGAGTTCATTCATAAAACGCATTCGCAGCATTGTCTACGTACAATTTCTAAAATATTTATTGTTCCTTCTAAAAGCCTCCCAATAACGAAATGCAATTTCTTACAACTAAAAATGGGTAATTAATGCAGTAAAGTAAAACATTAGTAATTGGACACAATTCAATTTTCATTCTTAATCATATTATAAAATGGCGATTTATTTTGAAAAAAGACATTTACGCAGACCACAAAACGAATGGCGACAAGCTGTCTGGAATAAATTCCGGTTAATATTTTGACAATGTTAAAACACAGTTAAGTTATCTTATGTATTCAACAACATCAATACAACTCTAATACTGATAGACCATATGGTATGTCGAACTCATTTATAAAGAAACCCATAAAAGTTTTATAAGTGTCTAATATGTATTTACATTACTAATGCAAGGTGAATTCCGGAGGTTAAAGAAATCGCTTCCAATATATTACATAAAAAAACGAATAGAAAATGAGTACTAGCATTACAAGAGTATTGGATGCGACAGTGGAACCCGTTTTTACTGTCATTACATGATTGAGTTTAATGAAACAAGATGCTATTGGTTTTAAAACATATCAATTAAATAAGGAAGCACTACAAATAGTCGAAATTTACAATTAGACATCATGCACTTGTGACTTTAAATGGCCAATCGTTACAAATAGTAACAATAAATTATGTAACTGTGATGTAAATAATTTTTTCATAAATTTTATTAATATTACATATTATTATTATAAAAACATTGATAATTGGGACAGTTTAAATCACGTGGCCCCGCATCTTTAGCTCCACCCACTCGGCATCTGATTGGTGCGTCGCCGACTGTAAAGGGTTTCGCACACGTCGCTTTTTATAAACCACGTATTTTTAAAATAGAGCGATTTAGAGGAATTATGGGTCGGGTTCTTTCTTGGACAACGATCAAAGTTTTGAGGCAGCCTCCATCGCGTTCTTCTCCTGATTCCGTTCCGTAAATAGCAAAAAACGAGTCGCCATTTCTTCATCTTCGCCGAGCGATACATAAGTAGTGTTATTATCATATTATTACGCGCACCTGCTTTTAATGAAACCCCTCGCTATTTGATAATTATCTATAAATATTCCATCAATAGGGGGAAGAAATCGAGCAAATGAGGCCACCTGTTGAACGCTCAACCAAAGCATCGCAAAACCAACAGAAACAGTTATTGTCGTATTTGCAAAATAAAATTAGTTGTTTCGATATTGAACGGCGAAGTCATATTTACGACGGACCATCGCAATTGTCACTTTCCCTATCAAATGTTTGGATAATGTTTGTAATTTGCACAATATCTAAAAACATGAGAAATTCTACGAAAACTGTCAATTTTATGCTAAAATTGAAAGTTAAGTTAAGAAAATATTAATATTACGGAAAAATATTCCGTTTTAAACGCAATCGATACCCTTACATCAAACGCAGCTCTGTAATTATTTCTCACAATATTACTTATTCATTTGTCCCCCACTGTGGCGTGTCACCCCAATAAATAAAAATTCTTCCCGCTAAATAATTCATCCCCGATATTTCGTTTCGTCAACCCTACCTTGAAAGCGGCCCCAACAAACAACTCGCTTAAAAACTTGCGGTTCAATTCTTCCATGCGTTCGTTGTAGAAGACGCTCTGACGCTCCTTCTTCTGCATTCTCCCCATTGACGCGACAACCCACCACAAATACACACCGCACAAGAGCAAACGAAATTTTGCGTGGTGCGTCCGTGTTCGTTGCATCCCATTAGAAAAATGATTCCGATGAAAACGTCAAGTACTCTGAGTACCCGAAAGAATCACGCAGGAAGTAGACGACAAAGCCGCGGTTTTATTTAGACGCGCTATGACCCTCCTTTGGCCGAAATTCGCAAAAGACGATTGGTGGCGATGTGCGATTCGATTGGGCGGGCGCCATGCAATTTTATTTTCGTGCGGAATTTTTCGGTGATTTGCGAAGGACACGCTGCGTTTTCGCAGAGATGAAAATGCAAAGGGAAAACACCGACGAAACCCGGTCCAGTTAAATTCACACAAGAAATGGACCGCTTTATCACTGAATGGACATAAAAAACTCTTTTATATCGAACAATGATCCTCAAAATTGGGAAATTTTTTTTTAGAACAGTATTAACGCAAGGTTTTATTTTTGTTTTTTCGTTACATAAAAAAATTAAACTACATAATTTATCGCCTGATTTATTCAGAATAAAATTATATGCATAATAAACTGGACATGGTTGACATCGGTCAACAATATTTAATGACATAAAATTATTTGAAGCTGAAGAGAATTTCCACCAATGCATTTTTATTTTTATTTATAAAGATTATATACGATACAGAGTGATCAAGAGGAACTGAGTCTGTTGGTAGTAACACAGATTACTACAGATAAATGATTTCATAGGGCGATTTTGTCCGGAACTATCTCTTTTCTACACTTTTATGCGCCTATGACATCTTTGTCACAGATACCATAAGCAAATGTAGAGGCGCTGTAGTCGTTGCTAATACATACATTTTACGACCGTTAGATGTCATTACAAAAACTTTTATTTTCATTTGAATTGATATAACAGACCCAATATTTTTTCTATTTTAAATTAAACAATGTACCATTCCGCGTTTTTTAAAAAGCGTGACTTTCTATGTTTGTTGCTTTTTTTCTGCCTAATACTTTAAAAACAGCGTTTTGCAATTACAAAATGTCAAAACTTACTTGCATTGCTTAAATTTGTGAATAATTTTAAGCGAAAGATGGGTCTTCTTTGCATTATTTGTGGTGTTTGTGAAAACGAAGCGAAGAAACTGCATTTTTTTCCAAAAAGTGAAGAAAGATAAAGATGTTTTATTAATAAAACAAATCCAAAAAATCTAATTATATAATTGCAGAGCGAAACTCTGGCAAGAAGCTCTAAATCTCCAAAATTGCAAGTGGAGGGTTTGCAACAAACACTTTTCGGCATGGTTAGATATTAGGCTTTATTATTCCTTATTTTTGTGTATGAATTTGAGGAACAAAGCCAGGTTGCTCTAGTTGTCGGGCAGGTCCTTCAAGATCTGCATTATTATATCATAACCCCATATTATCATCATATGCATAAATTATTATACCTATCTTAGAAATGTAATTGTTAACATTTTGGGTATAATTTTGTTTAATTTAAATTATGTAATATAATAAATTGATTTTTATAAAATTGTTTGTTTTTATGCCATGTAATGATGATTATTCTTCAAAAGAAATTTTTTACATTAGTTTTGAAGAATAAATCATAAAATATTCAAAATATAATAGCATTTTTACTGCCTAGAGGAGAGACTATTTAAATTTGTCGCAAAATTTGATCGATGCGCCATCTGAAAACTGTTACATAATTTGAAGGTCGTTAAAGGTCATTCCGCCAAAATATTTGCATTGAGTCAGTCATCTGGAGTAATCTGTGGTAGTAAAAATATTTTAAAATACCGAATTTTTTTATGTTGTGGTTGGCAATCAAATTCAAACGTCAATGTGCTAAAACTAGGTTTTGTTCATGATGTTCGGTATGGTTGCAATAAAAATGTCATGTTCGAGATGAAAAATCGTTTATATCAAATAAAAACTGACAAAAAGTAAATTCTTCTAGTTCAAATTTACGTGTAAATGTCAAAGCTGACAACTGTGAAATGTGAAAATTGAGCACAAGAAACGTGAAGATAGCGGTAGTTTCAATTTTGTTCAAATTTTCATTGTTGCCAACAGATACAGTCATTCTTCATCACACTGTATAATATCCGCAAACACTGACAACCAATTAGAATTGTCCGTCAATAATTTTTGTCTGGCACTGACCAATTGTTGCACAATTTTGTACAAAATGTCACTTGTAGAACATAATTGTTTTGTCATTGTTTAATTTAGTAATGCACCTCTTTTTGTTTTTGTTCCTCAGTTTTAAAAACAATAACCAAAAATTTGGGTTGCTAAATATTTCAAACACAGACAGTTGTTGACATGATTTCAAAAGATTAATTAGTCTTACTTTGTTCTTGTACGTTTAGGATTAATGTACCGTTCCATAATCTTAATAATAATAATACTTTTCATAAGATGCCACACTTTTGCTACTCTAATTTTAAACATTGTAGCGGAAGACGCAAGAAAAAACCACGTAAAACCCATAATCGATAGCCAATTTTACACTTTCAGTAATCACCACCTTCACTTCGTCAATCATCACATAACAGCATCGCATCGCTTGATGTTGCTGTTATCAAGTAGAAATTTTTGCGGCATTCTAACCTTGAATTTAACCGACGACCCGACGCTCGGCGTCCCGTTGAGGAACGCTCGCTGCTTAAAACACAAACACGTCATCTTCGAGCCGGAAAGACAAGTCAACTGGACATGTCACCGGAATTAACCCCTTCATTCGTTCGGATGAGGGGATGATTGGGATTCGGGTCGATTGTGGAATGTAAACGACGATGACGACGATCGCGTGGAAAGCGGCCACGTGATCTGTCGGCGGGATCAATTAGTGAGTGTGCTCCAGCTCAAAAAAATATAACCTTTTTTAACAAATTCGACGTCCTTTGGGCAATTTTTTTATTAGCAGTTCTTGTACAATATGATATGTTAATGACAATGTAAAAAATAAAAGACATAGATGTTTTTTGTACGCTCATTATAACCTTGTTGAAATGTATGTTTTTTAAATAATCTCTACCTTTTCTTCGATCATCTATCGATGTAACACCCCTGAATAAACAATACTACAAATCAACAAAAACATGCGGCACAAATTGTTACGTGATTAATATGTAGTCTTTAGACAACTTGTGTTTTATTGCAATTAGTTTTCAAAGTGTTCTTTGTAAACTTTTCTTGACTCAACTACGTTTCAATCTGCTTTATGACGAATAAACAATAGTACAAAACACCTGACAAATTGTTTATGCAATTTATAATAATAGTTGCGTCCAACGTCCTGTTACTATCGCGATCCAAAATCGATGTGCATCAACCCCACTTCCGTTCCGGGGTAGTTTCCGTTCCCGCGCTCCCGCAACAAAAAAATCCATATTCAAACGACTAACACAATTTATTTCATTGCATTTAAGCGAAGAAGACGCCACTAACTAATCATGCGCACTTTTTTTCAACCCCGCTTTTCTCACATATCGATTATTAGTCACGAGGGTGTTGCATGGAAACCTCGACGACGACGTCGTCACACCCTGCAGGTGAACATTGAACGAGATTATTCAAGTTTCACCTGTCCCAAGGAGCCCGTAATTAAGCGCGGAAAACCAAGAAGCGATCCGAGTGAATTTACATCAAGGGAAACGTAACCGTGACGCTTACGGCTTCCAGGAGCCGGATTCTGCGAATTGAAAAACTCGTCGCTTCCAATAACCAATTAATTATTCATTAATTAATTACAAACGATGATAAATCCCGACATTGTGTTGACGCTTTCGAACGACGGAATCCGCAAAAAATTGAATGGAGTGACATCTGAGTTGCACCACAAATCAAGGTCGACACTCGTGAGACGACGACAAATTCTCAAAAGCGAAGCTTGTTTACAACAAGTCTTAAACGGTTGTTGTTTACCGCTTTAAACCGCACAAAATATTCTAAATATCTTTTATTGTTTCTAATGTCGACACCTGGAACAATGGTTGCGGTTAATTCGCCTTAGTCAATTAATTCGGATCCGCCGACCGAGACAAGTGAATAAAGAGCGCCGAATAATATTCGCGAGGCACGAAGAGGTTCGGCAACAACAATCACTTTCCGCTAAGGTCAACCGCGTAACAAAGAGAAAATTTCACGTCTTCGCCGAGAGCAACAAGCGAGCGACACAAAAACGCGCAGCGCCTTTTTTTGTCAACAGAGTTTTTTCTGCGCGGCGCTTCCATGTCGTCCCCGTTTTTTTCCTTCCTCTAGCTTCCCGGGACGAGCAGATGTGGACGATTTATTTTGAGAAGCGCCGTCGAAACGCGGAAACTTCACGACCGCATGTTATAATGTATAAATCTGCAGAAGGCAGAAACCTCTTCACGACGAGGCGTTGAATCGATAAAGAGGCACCGGATCGGGGCGATCTCATACATCATACTAAAAACCAGTCGAGGTGAATGGATTTCGGCGGGAACTCGCATAAATTTGTAATACAAAAAAACTTAAAACGCAAAGGAAACGAGATAATTCGAGCGTATTCATAAATGGGGTGTAATTGAGGAGAGATAAAGCGACTACATGAGTGGTGTTATCTGCCTCATTGATCAAACATTATGTTATGGAATGTATCAACGGTGGAATACAATGACTAATCTTTTTTTTTATTTGAAACAGAACGAACAGCATCCTCGATAGAACGCTTAAAAACCACCGCTTCTTTGCAAAGCTGGTAAAAATGGGCGTTACTGTGTCAAAATAAGCGATGCAGCGGCACGAATGTGAATCACTTTTGTTGGGGCCGAATTTATGGCCTCATCAAATGATCGTTGCTGTTTTTATTACACAATGACGCGTTGAGTATTACTAAACAACTTTATTGCGTTTTACCTGGCCTGTTCCAACAAACCACTGCTAATCTGTCTTTGTGCCTTTGCACTGTTATCTTTGAAAATTAAAATACTCACCATCGATTTCTCTCTATTAGTGAAACGTACAGACGATATTAAAATTAACGTATGTTAAAAAAATTGATTTTCTAATATTGCAAAATAAAATCCGTCGACTTTTACAATGTTTTCAAAGTATAAAATCTCTGAGCCTGTGGATGATAAAGTTTTAAAGCTTCGGCAAAGTTCTTGTAATAACTTATTAACTATTCATTACCAAAAACTCTGAAACAAATATTTTTAGTATAACTTTATGATGCGCAGATTATATTGTCGACTTCTTTATGTTGGTTAAGTCATTTGTAAATGTTACAAATTTACAACACAAAAGTTAGATTCGTTCCGTGTTACGTCAGTTTTTTATTTGATATTATTACGGCCACCAATGAACTCACCTTGCTGGACGAATCCAGATCGCCATCGCCGAAATTCTTACGCGCCGCCTCCTGCAGGCGCTTCCTCGAGCTGGGGCTCTGATGACTATAGTTGTACTTGAAGTTCTTCCCGTCCTGGATGATGAGATTCTTAGCGACCGCCCGTTTTGTGGCCATCCTCAAAACGCTCTTCAGCTCGACGTCCGGTCCCTCGACGACGGTGTGAGATTGTCGTATGTATTTTTCGATGGACTTGATCGAGGAGCCCTCGCGTTCCCCTAGCTCGCGCACCGCCTTGGAGACGACTTTGCTCAAATCGCTGCCCTTTTCGATGCGCAACGTTCGATTCTGGAGGCCGCCAGGATCCTTGTACGAGCTCTGGCCCTTGTTGAACACCTTCAGCACGGAACATTCCTTGACGGCGGCCTCCAGGTGTTCGGCCACCACGTCCTCGTGGTAGTCGTGGTGCTGGCGGATCGCGTGGCAAATGCGCTCCACCGACGGACGCTGCTTCTGCGAACGGATCTTGCGGATGGCGTCCAGGATCCATCGCGACCAAACGGCCTGCGGCACCTCCTCCGGCTCGCACATCCCTGAAACACAAAATAATCCATAGCAGTTTTTTATTCATGCCAACAAGGACTAGAATAACTTTTTTTTTCAAAAAAAACAACCGAGTTAAATGCAAATAAAAATCGTTGTACAATTAATTAAACTGTATATCAAAATACTGCGTCAACAATTTCTTGAAACCACTCGAAAATATTTCAATACCTCTTTACGTATTTAAAGGATAGATTTGGGTTTCCATTGATTGATACAAAACAATTATGTAATTCAAAATAAACATGGTAAGAGATAAAAATGATATAAAGTGACAGAAAATTAAAAATTGGTAACGCGATGTAAGTACAATATTTAAAACGGTAAGTAAATAAATGCTTGATAACAATCATACCAGTTCTAGAATTCTCTGAATATAGCAAATGATCTGTTTCGCTAAATATTTTGAATATACAAAGATTTTTTACAAAATTGTTTACCTGACTATTCGAAATATTCTGATAAAATAATTATAAATTTTAATTACGCCACTTCAAATGGAACACGGTCCAAAAACCCGAATAAAATCGTTATTATTCATTTTGAATTATGTTACATTTATGTAAGCGACTAATATTTTTTTGTAAAATTTGAAAGTAGTCTAAATTGAGTAGTGTAGCCAGATTACAGATTAAAAAATTGATAACATTCATTTTTATTTTTAAATTGAAAAAAAATCGATTTTTTTCTAAAATTTGGGATCACGATAGATGCATTGAATTTCTATAATTAAAAAAATTATCGTTTACATCGACCAACTAACAACAATTTTAAAGAGCCCGCTTTCTTAGGGGTCGCTCTCTATATTCGATATATAACAAAAATAAAAAATCTGCATAAATTTTAAATTTAAATTTAAAACAATTTAACTAGACTGTTAAAGCGTTAAAAAAATGACTGTCAAATGTAATATTATTCAATTACAACCTTTTTCCTTTATATTTATTAACATGGGTAGACCGAGACTTGATGTTGAAAGAAAATTATTTAATTTAAAACAATTAATTGGTTTTATTTTTATTTTATTTAATATTTATTTCTAATCGTTTCATTGTCAATTTGACAAACATCCTCACTATGTCCTGGCTTTAAAAACTTATCTACTTTTGAACTGTTTCTTTCAACAATAATTCTTCACCCGATTATGCCTGAATTTTTTTTTTGCAAATTTTTTGTTGGTAATGGTATAAATGATACTCATATAAGCCACCCAAGTAGCATTGGAATCGGAACGGTTAAATATTCCTCTAATTAATTATTTCATGATGATCTTTAAAAATAACAGTCGGCATATGCACAAAAATAAATGCAGCAAACTTTTATTCAGCCGAACTATTTTGTACAAATAACACAAAGACATATTATGTTAGTTAGATTTGGGTCAAACAATCGCATTACGCTTACTTTCAACACAAAAAGATTTTGCTGGCTGGTCGTAAATCGTAATAATCAGACAATGTAATGTTGCACTCGAATTCAAAATTTTCTAACAAAACACCTGTTGCTTAAATATGACGAACAAGTATGACAGACTGCAGAAGAAAATTTTTAGAATACATGTATTTGTCGCCAGGTAGCAGTAACGTCTCATTACCAATAAAAATTACAAGTAAATTGTAAAACAATTGTCCTTTTTATGGGACAAGTGGGTTCATTTGAAAAACTAATAAAAAAATTACAATAAAAATAAACCAAGACCAATCCACATTGATATCAGTTAATTGTGATAATTGTACAAATTGTTCAATCAATACAATCAATGCAAATACATAATTTAAAGTAAAATTTAGACAACAATACAATTTTAATTTATTGAATTTACAGTCAAGTTAATGTTTACGGTAAGCTTAAAAACGTGGAAAATGGAAAAACGGTAAAGCGTGATATACAGTATTGTCTGGGTTAGCTCATCAGCGCCGAGATCAGGGTTACAGGTCATAAGTTTATTCTCAACAAATTAGACATTTTTTATAATATAGACTTTTACTTTTATAACTTTCAACACTATCAGCACGGGTAAAAAGCAACAAATTACTCGAAGACGTTATGAGATAGTAGAGATTTATGTCTCGTCAATGAATATTTAGCACGAATCAGAAACTTGTTAAAATTATTTAAATAACACACGTGAAAGTTTATGCATTTCGATAGACTGGGATTCTTCTTTGCCCAACCCCATATCTACCAAATTTGGTACGACCAAGTTTTATTCAACGTCATTTGCACAATTTGCGCGGCATTTAATTCAGACTCAAATCAAACACATCGTTACAAAACCTACTTTTTCGTGCATTTTTCTTATCGCAAATTTGCAAAAAAATTAATATCTTGACGTTCTTATCGCTCTGTAAAAGCACAGCCGATCACACTTGACTCGAATTGAACGAAGTGTGTAATACAGGTCATAATGATTTCGCTTGTTTCATTCGACATTTACATAATATGACAAAACTGTGAGTAATTTACGTAACCTCATTTTCCAAATTTTACAAAGCTAGAACGGTTGTCAAGCGCTGTCAAAGAAAGCAGCTGATGGACTACAAAAGTTTTAATCGACCACATACTAAACAACTTGTAATTTTGCTTTGTTGTAAAACACCGCGGTCACGTGATATATGACACTCAAATAAGTCGATGTTTGATGAACACATTTGTCTGAATTACTTAAATAAAAACTGTTAAGTCGAATTGTGTGACAAATATTTTTCTTCATGCAATCGGTTGAGATGTTAAATTACAAAGCGATTTGACGGTTATAAAAAGACAGTTCGGAACATGTTGTTGTTGGCATTATTGACTGGAAATGGGTACAAATTACAGAAGTTGCAGGACGGAACTTGTTCGTTTATGACAACTGTCGCGTTTTTTTGTTTGATCGCTCGTGTATTTGAGCCACCGCGTAAATATCGCGGTTAGGATAGGGCGACTTGATTTTGTTGTAAAAACGAGATTGACGGTTCGACGGCAAAAATTCGGCGATTCGGTCGTTGGCCGTTAGGATCGGGCCCCGGAGACGTTTGAACGGGTCAGACGTGGGGTTGCAGGCCTGGGTGTGGGGTTGAGAGTGGTTAAAAGGGTGCAAGTGTGCGTATCGCGGGGCCCGGGCGCTTTTCCCGCACAAATGGAGGAATCGGCCGCCGACGGCAGGTAGCCATCTTGGTGCCGCGCAAAAGCCAAATCGAGTCGCTTTGGCGGCAGCCGCGCCCGGGCCGCCGCCCCCTCGTTCGAGACACTCACTGTCTTCGTGACGTTCCTCGTCGACGGTTGGGGCCGTTGGCCCGTTGGCGGTCCGGCGGCGGCACTTATCCCGGACCACAAGCTTGCACGAGGTCGAAGCCTAGCCGAAATCGCCCACCATCACTGCACCGGCCGCGCCGATATCGAGCCACCGCACTTAATTACACACAGCGATAATTCAATTACGCCGAACATTATTCATCGCACAGACACATCACAACAAAAGGTTAATATTGTGACAAAATGGCCAAGAATGTGCGCGCGCACGCTCTCAGCACCCCACTTTGCCCCGAACGCCGCTGATCAAACACACGGCAATAATACGTACTTCCGGCGGCCGGGGGCGGGGGACGACACCGAATTCGTCAACGCACATCATCAATTATCGCCTTATCGCCTCCGCTTCGTTCACTTCTCCGCTTCTTCGTATGACATAACAGTCACGGCGGTTTCTTCGCCGCGATTTGAGACGCGAGTCTGACAGCTGCCACCGTCGAGTACCTGTGATCGATTATGAAAATGGCGAAAAAAAACAAACGAATGTGCGAGGAGTGTTATGTAATTAATACCGCGGGGGGCGCGTTTAACTGGCGGCGGGGCGAAAACGGAACGAAGCTTCCGACTACTTTGTTAAAGTTGTGATGTCACAATCGTCGTTCTCGATAAATGCCACAAAAACTTCCACACATCATAAATTTGAAATTTATTGAAGTGTGACGCCTACTGGGTTGTTTGTGAGTCATTGGGTCAACCGCTTGAAGTAGCCCGCGTGAGAAACCTGCATTATCGACGCGGTATAGGTGGCGCCACGCACAAGACACAAATTCAACAACCTCACAATATTAAATTCCCTACACTGATTACATTAAAATGACCGATTAAAGCACCACGTCTTTCAAATATCTGAAACTTGTATCGTTTATTACGCCAAGATCAACGTTTTTCACCTTTTGCAAAATAGTTGTGTAAACTTAATAAAATGTATAATAAAAAGGTTGCAAGAAACATTTACTATCCAAATGATGATAGCAAATAACAGAAAATTGTAATCGTTCATTAGTCAGATGATCATAACTTCAAAGCATTTTTGTGGTTGTGTAAATTTATAAAAATGTAAAAATACCTGCATTCCAGGAGTTGCATGAAACATTTACTATCTGTAAAAACGATTCCTTCCTAAAATTCCAATTAAGATATTACGATCAGGAAGCGTCAAGTTACTTTATGGGTTTAGAACGAGGAAGGTTTTGTTCAATAAATACATCTTTATAATTTTTTATTTGTATAAAAGAAGAATCTCACGGGACATAAAACCACTAAAATATTCATAATCTAGTTTATTTTCATTATCTTATTCAATTTAGAACAAAATCTTCAGTCGTAACACATTTTCACCTATTAAAAACACAAATCGAAAATACTCCACATTATCATCACAAAAGTCAAGTCATTCGTCTTGAATCAACAAATTAGCAATTGAAAAATTCCTTGATGAACAGTCGCTTTCGAGGAAAGAAAAAGAATCACTTCTATAAAATTGATTTGACATAATAGGTTATCAACTATTTTACACATACGCTCGTTCTGGGGACCACTCCCCAAGTCACGCATACCGCTTAAAATACTTTCTACGACATGTCTAATAGGGCGCGTATCGTCTCGACGGCGACGGTCCTCTCTGGTCCACCCTGCAAACATAGATTCGCAATAAAAATATAAAACAACAACAAAAACTCGTCTCTTCCTACCGCCTGTCATCAAACGAATCCCTACTGAAATCTTCATACATCCGGCTCATTCTCGAGCCGGGCATCGCACCTCCTGACGGCTGCGGACTCCTCCTGCTAAACATTCCGTACTCGTTACCGCCTCTCGCGAAGCTCGAATCCCTCATTCCGGCGCTCATGCTGCTCGAAGGTGGTCCCCGCAGTCCAATCGAAGGCATCGGTGGTAAGGGCTCGCGACGTGGAGGCAAAGGGGGCGGTAAAAAATCACCCCGGCCGCCGCGCATTCCCATGTCGCCACGTGGTGGGATTCCTGAGTATCTCCGCTCGTATAAATCGCGCGACTCCTCAAAACGTCTGTCGTAGTAGCCGTCGTATCCATCCTACAGAATACCACAAATTAGAGTCGGCCAAGCCACGGCTTTGATGACCAGAGCAGAATTCTCGCTCATTGTAACTTGTTTGCTTGCTCAGACAGTACAAATTTTAATAATTCAGGGACCCAATGTAAGAACCAGCCAATGAAAAAATAGTTAGGAACACGGTTAAGTCCCAAAAAAATTGCTCTTTCTTCATGTGCAAGAACTGGCTCTCTACTGAATAATAGAATGATTACTATACTACCTGTTTTAAGCTGGTCACAATGTTGAATATTTTCAGAAAATTAGTCAATGTTTATGAGTTAGGAAAATAAATTTAGCAATGCGGGGCAATTAAAAGCAGCCATCCCAGTAATTTTTTGTAAATATGTATCTAAGAAGCATGTTAATCAAAAACTAAATGAAAAACTTGTGCAACACCATTATGAAACTTTCACTGGTTTAAAGAATAAAAGTAGTACTTATTTTTTTAAAGGCTTTTTTATTGTTGTAAAATTGATCACGATGTAGTTGGTTGGCAGGTTCTCGCGTTGGACCCCTCTTTTAAAATGATTAAATTTCCAATAGATCAACTGTTGAGATTGAGAATTCTGCTTCACGTCACGAGTGTTTCACTAAAAGTTCACCAAGTTGATTTAAGAGACGGATCAAAAATGTATGTGACTAATTTAAAACGGATTTAACTTCGATTGTAAAGTAACATTCGATTCCACAACAGACAAAGGTTTTGTGAGTTTCGTTTAGCTCGTCAGCTTATTCTTTCGTCTAAAGGTTTGACAAAGTATCAACTACCTGCAATGGCAAACACTTTACAACCATATTTTAAATAGAAAATTAGTTTCGAAGTGGTATCAAAGAAGATTGTGCAAGCCGAAATGAATTCAAGCTTCATTTAGCTGATTATATGATTAGTAGCTATTAAGCAACACTGATCGAAAGTGTAAATTAGTTTTGTAAACTCGCCAGCAACTAACAAGCAGTTATCGACGAAATTAAGATTTCAACAAACATGATAATGTCTTAACAACTGTAGTATTTTTAAGGTATTATTTAATTCTTGTATGGAAATGACAAACAAATTGTTTATTTTGTCAACTTTGCATTGCCAACATCCAAGTTTATAAAGTTATTATCCACGTAGCCATGAAAGAAAGATCAGATACGAAAATTAAAGATATTTATTAGTATAAAAAAAATGAAGTATGTAATAAAATAACATGCGTTCCATTAAAAAAGTTTGGCATTTTGATATTTGTCGTGTTTTAATTACATTTACGACCGTCCCCTTTGAAGAAACTCATATTTTAGCACTGCAACAATAAGTCGAATTATGGGCTAAAACTGTCGCAGAAATCGAAATTCCCCAATTGAATGTAAATATGATATGACCTGTTAAATGAACCAACAAAAAATCAATTTAATGTATTAAAATGTCAAATACTTACAAAACCTAAAATTATGTTATACAAAATATGTTTGAAATTTTAAGGCCGACAAAAAATTTAATACAATTATGAGGTGTTCCATTTAAAAAATAAAGTTAGATATAACATCCAAATTTATGGTACACCCCGGAACAGTAAAATATCTTGAAACTAAACGTGGTAGAGGAAAACGTTGAAAATAAAACGTGTTTTATTTGAAAGGGACAAGAGCTAAAGCGCATCAATGTCCAGTCGCAATTTTAGCAAGGATGTTGCAAGACGATTTTCTTGTAAAAAATTTAATGACAATTCTGGGCTCATGTTTCAAACCACTCATTTTTCCACATTAATCGCTTGACAGAAAAACCAAATAATCGCCGATTCGGACTAAACTTTGAAGTTACAACTCCGATATCACAGTGATTTGCCGTAACTGTCTTCATGGATAGGTAGATAACTTTATATTATAAAATATTAATCTACAGGCTGATTCAGATAGGATAATGGGCCTGACGATCTGCCGATGCAACCCAAAAAACCAATTTCATTTACGTCTAGATCAATTTTAATTACGATGTGCATTTGCAATCCAAGTTATCTTATGTTGCTCTGACAGTGCTTTGACAAGCTTTGTTTGCCTACTTTTAATGTTTCATTCTTTCATACATTTTGTGTTGGGTTTACACCGAAAAGGCTTCTCTAATTTCTCAATCATGATCGTTCTCTGCGTTAATGTCAGAGTGACATATGAAAATTACTTGGATTCAACTTGCAAATTCTAATTTAAATTGGATCGAAGGCATAAATGCAAATTGTTTTTTGGGTTGAATCGTAAGGCTCATTATCTTATCTGAATCGCCATGTATACTATATAATATTATAAATGCGGAAGTTTGGATGTTTGTTACTCAATCACGCCAGAACGCTTAACTAATCTGGATGAAATTAGGCACATAGATTATAGTCTGGAATAGCACATAGGCCACTATTTATTCCGGAAAAATGTTCCCGTGGGATAGATGTTTTTGTTTTTCATAGAGCAAGGGATCGACATGATTTTTTGCAGTGGTAGATTTTTACGTTGTTTTTAACGTATTAGGGAGAGGATAAATAAAGTAGGGAGAGAAAGGAACCTTTTCAATGGGACTGGGACTCGAACCCAGACCCTGTCGAGAGCTCTATCCAGTTAATCCATCCGCTCTAATTATAAATGCGAAAGTTTGGATGTTTGTTACTCATCTATACTATAATAAACTATACAGGGGCTGAATGAATGAGTGTAATTCTGTAATCATGAGGGTGTTTATTTAGTAGGCTGTGAACAATGTATATGACTGTCGCCGTTTAAGTTGTAATAAATGGATTTAATGTAATAGATTTATGCGTAAGCATTTTCTTTTAATATTATTGAGTTTGGAATTTTTGATATTGTCGTTATATATTTTATTGTTTTTTTTATTTACAGCACAGCACAAAAATAACCAATTTGCATAACTTCTCTGAGTCTGGAAAGACAGAACGACAGATTTAATCCCAAATTTTTAGCGGCAGCTCGTCGTTATGCACGGGAAAACGCGCAAAATACCCCAAAACCTTGATTTGGTTTCCTTTCCTTATAGGAACAGCTTTAACTTTTTCACTGGTGATATGTTTTATTCCTGAATGGATAAACTGATTCTGAAGACGGAAATTTTTTTGTTTATTTATTGGGGCTGGTACGAATACTGTCAACATGTCCTTTGAACGATTTTATCACAACTTCCGTGAATAATAAACAAACCTAAAATCAATACATTTGGGTAATTATCCATTGAACTCAATTATTAAGACAGATTTACAAGATTACTGCAATTTTTGCAGTGATATCAATTGTTTTACGTTCACAGCCTACTAAACACCCTCATGAATTATACTCATTTTCTAAATAAATCATAATAACTCCTAAAGTAATTGAGATAGGTATAGGACATGCTAATACAATATCCCCTTAAATTTCATTTTATATCGACTGGAGATATAACATTTGGTAGGTGCCATTTAAAAAAATGAAATATTGACGTTTTGTTTTGTGAGTTTTTATTAAATCATTGTAAGTACTTAGAATGTGCTATAGTAATTGCTGAGGCCAGCCCACAATTCTGCAATCTTTCGGCTATCGACTACAAAAAACAGTTTGTACCTTTTCCCAATGGTTCCTGCGAAAAAAATTTTTAAATAGACAAACGAAAATGCAAGATTTTGTAGAAAAGTGGGCATATCTCCAAAACTTTTACAGATAGATAGGTACAACATAGGTGTAGGATACTCAAAATGAAAGGGGGCATTCGAAAATTAAATAAAAACTAGAGTGTTCCCTTTAAAATAACAAAGATGGCGTCCACTTCCGGTATAAGCGGAAGTGCCGCCATATTGAAAATAATTTACTTCGATTCGAAATGGTCAATTTCGGCCGTGTTCCAAATTTCAAGTTTATAGCACTGTAGGAAGTTAAAAAGTAGCTAATGGCCGCCTTAGAAAAAACACCCTGTATACTAAATAACATTTGACATTGTGTTTTTTTACATTTCAACCTTTCTGTTTCGTCATTTTTCGATTTTCTGTTTTCTGTTTGTGCAATTTTTTTGGAATTTACTTGCACAATTTATATTTTCTTCATGATCGTATAACGAGCGTCCAATGATAAAACGGAGGCCGTGTTGGCCATGGAATAACTTTCGAAAGAGTTTAGCAAAATTGAGTCGTAGAAATTTGAATTTAAGTTCTTTGTTATTAACCGTCTCCGACACAATGCATAATTGTACTTTCTTCGACAAAAACCATCTCCTGTTCTCGGTTTAGACGTCATTTGAGAACATTTTTCAATGACAACTCCTGTCGGATGTCATGATTTGACAAACAAAAAATGTATTTCATAGCCATTTGGGCCTCTGTTTTTTATTAAACTGTCGTTCGAACGGTCGAAATCGAACTCGATGAACTTTTGCATAAAACACCCGTTAATAAAGGAGCAGGAGGAGAGGAATACGGGTGGTCGACGAAAATCCAGAGTCGTCGCCGTTTGTAGCAGACACAACACGAGAGACAATCAATATAAAAGAAACTGCAGCAGCAGAGTACAAGAAAAACTGATGTGTCTAAGTAGTATAACATGTTGTTTGTTATGGTGTGTCTTGTGTATAATAATAATAATACCTGTGTCAATAATAAAAAGTGAAATGAAAGAAAAGAATATAGTAGAGTATATGTACCCCAAATCGTCCCATCATCCGGTCGCGCAGGAACGGTGGCGGCGGCGGCGGAGGATATGGGTCCCGTCCGAACATTCGGTCGCGGAATCGATCCGGTCCCATGCCCTTGGGACATTCCTTGGACCAGTGTCCGCCCCGCCCGCATCTATAGCATTGTTCGGGATCGCCCATGCCGGGCCGTTGACGCACGCGACTCGTCGACACTTGCACCTTCATCGGCTGCCCGTCCACCAGAGTGCCGTTCAGATCTTTGATCGCTTCATTAACGTCGCCCGACGATTCGAGGTGCACGAACCCGTAGTTCCGGACGATGTCGCATTCCACCACGGTGCCGAACTTTTTGAACAACTCGCGTATCTGCGGCGCCTTCGTGTTATCGGTGAGGTTCCCGACGAAGATTTTCGTCGTCGGCGTTTGCGGCGCCTTCCGGCTCTTCGCCGCCTCGCACTTCATCGGCTGGCCGTTCAACATGAAGCCGTTCAAATTTTGAATCGCCTCGCGACCTTCCGATTCGTTCTCCATATGAACGAACCCGTAATTCTTCACGACGTCGCATTCCACCACTTTCCCGTATTTCTCGAACAGGGGACGGAGGTCCGTCACCGCCGTTTTCTCGGCGAGGTTGCCGATAAATATTTTGAACGTTCCCGCACTGCTAAAACCCGGCATCGTCGTTCGGCCTGAAACTCGGGCTTTAGTAAACACAGGGAACGCGACGACCACCTGTCCATTTTCTGTTTTGCTTTGTTTTGGTACCGGAAACAAGCGTCGGCCGTTCAAAACACGCGACGATCACGACGCCAACGACCGACATTTTACGCGACGTCCGCCATGTTTGCAAACAATGCCCCGACCGTCATCGTCGCCGCTTTTCTTTCATATTTGCTCAACTTACCGACAATACTATACTGATAATGTGTGAATGCAAACGTACCCGGCACACCGTCTTTTAAACATCCCAATTTTGCGCAACGAATTATTTCATCTTTCAACGATTCACAACAATGGCGTCTGTCGTCGGCGTCGCTCACGAACTTACCCCGAACAAGCGGTTCTCGCTTTATACCAAACTAGGTCCCGGCACGTTAACGATAATTACAAACCAAACTGATTTCAGGGTGTATTATGTTTATCGGCGCCTCATCAACGTTCACGTAACGCAAACAGAGAAGATCCGAAAAAATTCGCACTTATCATTACACTTACCTTGTAGTTCTTCTATAGTGGCGATTAAAACGTAACAAGTCGCTTCGGAAGGAGGAATCTGATGATAAATAACACGATGAGAGAACGAAAATTGCAATTACTTCGCCTGATAAGCGCTCACTCAGAAATGGCCAAATGGCTGACGCTGAGCTTCCGGAAACGCCGCTCAGTGGCGCTTGCGCGTGAGCGCCACCAACTCACAAACTATAAAAACACCAACACAATCCCGCAAATAGTAATCTGTGCCCGCAATCAAATAAAAAATTTTTAACAATTTATTATTCAATCCGACAATAATTTCGTTTTCGGTTTCGGCCCAGTTTCGGCAAAAAAACTGGTTTTGGCCTAGTTTCGGTTTAGGCTGTCATCCGGCCGAAACTGCATTCGGGAGGTTTTGCAAAGCTTTTTTTATTTTGATACATTCGATTGAAGGATTATTTGCATCAAAAATATTTATTTAGTTGTATGTGGTAGATAGGGACGTGGGGTGCGCACTCTTATGAACAACCATGAAACCTGGTTTTAATTGGTGCCATTTCAATAGATGTCGCTCCTTTCGGCGAAATCTAGATACTTTTACATGATTATGTTGAGATGTTTGTAATGTTTTTTGCGTTGCGTGGAGCCTCACACACCCAAATATTTAGTACAATCCGTTTCCTTGACATTGTTGATAAGTTATTTACCGACAAAAAGTCGTTTGCTAGTTTTTTGACTTTTTCGTACTGTGATGATTTTCCTTCCAAATTTTTCTATGTGCTTCTCTGGTGCGTTTTGTGTCCCCTTAGTGCATCGTTAGCAAATAAATTAATTACATTGACATGTATGCATACTTGAAGAAAAAATAGTGTTGTGCCCCAAATATTTTCGTCAAAACATTCGATTTTTTACATTTCCGCAGAAAACATGAATGTGTATTAGAAATTTGAGTGAAAAGGACTGGGCTTTCTGTAAACCGCAACAGAAAGAAAACTCGACAACATATTTGCAGTGCATATTTTGAGGAGCAATATTTAGATCCCTTTTGAAAATTTTCAAAAATTCTTTGTCAATTCTCTATTTTCAAGGTAAATTATATCACCTAAATTAGTATATGTACAATTCCATAATGTTCGTAACAGTTGTAGGTTGCGTTGAGTTGAATAATAAACATAATAGAAAAAATAAATAATTCTTATTTTTAACAAATAAAAAAAATTAATTATATTTGGTAAAGAAATTTATTTTATCGATATGATTAACTGGGCCCATCCCAAGAGATGGCGCTGAAACTCAGGTCAAAAAAATACGATAGAGATGCCAATCTATTTACCTCTTTATCTGTGGATAGGGACTTATTAATTTGAATTTTATTGTAGTTTGTTAACAAGGAGTACCATACAAAATGACCAAAGTTTAAAATAAATAATTTTGTTGTTAAGATGAAAGATTGTTTTTTTGTGTACCTACCTACACACAACGTGCGTTAAAAAAAAACGAGGCTGCGTTGGCCATGGAAAAACTTTGTGCATCAATTTAGTGTAGTAAAATTTCAAAGTGTCAGCTCGAGTCTGTTCATGTTCAGGTTAGCTTCCTTGTTGACAATGGGATAAATCATTATGGGATAAAAAAAAGTGCAAAACATTTCCCGGTATCGTTGTGAATCCAAACATCAATCTATTTATTGTTACAGCTTCTCCTCTGCTGAGGAGAATATCGACACGACCACCAGTGGGGTCATTAATTTGATATAACTGTAAGTCGTGAATAGATCGATGAAGAAGAATCAGTCTCAAAACCGAAAAATGTCTTGAGAATATTTGGCAGCACTCAGTTGCCCGTCAACCTTCATGGGTCATCAGTCTCTATGCGCAACTCGAGACCTACCAATTCAGTTTAAGAGCAACTGCATTCTCAATTAATATTTCAAAAATTGTTGTATATATAGTTAAACACGGACGTCGACCGTTAGGGAGTTGTATTACACAATATACATTAGAAGAAAAAGGTTTGGGTTTGCTTGGATTCAAAGGTTCGAGGTTTATTATTTTAGTAGGCCAAAAAATTTAGACGAGTTACGGCAAAAAATCGAAAGCAATTGCGATAAATGTTGTTTGTTTTTGGAGTTTAATTACGGATTGTCTTTCATTAAAGTTTACATTAATTTTTTTTAATGTTTACATTTTATTTAAAGTACCAAATTTTTTTTCCCCATCATTTAAGTAATAATAATAATAATATGTTTGTGACCTAGCAATCGTTGTATACATAGTTAAACACGAACGTTGACCACTAATGAGTTATAAATTACACAATATACATTAGAAAAAAAGGTTCGGATTTGTTTGGTTCGAAGGTTTAAAAACCAATGATTATTAAAAATGTTCATTAAAAATAAAATTAAACTAGCGTTTGGGCCGTTTTATTTCGATGGTAAATTTTAAACTGACAGATCTTGACATTTATCAAATCTATATGTTTATGTTTCCTATGGTTTCTACACTGAAGAGCCGATAAATTCCATGGCCAACGCAGACTCGTTTTTTTTTTGAATGCACGTTATTTACTAGGTAGTTTCTTTTTACTTTAAAAGTATAATTTATTTGTGCTTTTTTAAATAAGGGGGGTAATAATATGATATGACAAATTATGGATTACTTAAAATATCAGAGGCTGAATGATTAATATGTGATTGGTTTAAAAAATAATAATAGAAACTGATTATGTTAATTTTTACTTTGTTTTTCCCACGAAAACATGAAATTTCGGTTTCGGCCGAAACTGAGACTGAAGCCGAAATTCGGTTTCGGTTTCGGCCGTAAAAACTAGTTTCGGTCGGACACTATAAACATCTAATTACAAGTAAAAAGTTTGGAAACAACTTTTTGTTAACTGGTCAGTTTCACTACGTTCCCACCACTCATCATTTTTTGTCTAAATTTTATATTATTCACATTTAGCGATGGTGAAATAAATCGCTTTGGAGATGAAAAACTCGCGCCGAATAAGAAATAAAATAGGTCGTAAACTAGCATATAAAAAAATCTGTTATAAAAGTCCCCAAATTTCAAAGCGCCATCTCGCATCACGAACGTTCGTTACGCACCGTTCCGAATAATTTAATCGGTTGGTAGTATTGTAAACTAAACCATTTTATATTTCTTTAGTTTACATTGTCATTATTTGTTCAAATTTCATGTTGTTTGTATTTAGTGGTAGCGAAATTTTTTCCCCAAGTTATAAAAAAAATCCCCAAATTTCAAAACACCACTCGAGCAATCACACCGTTTCGAATCATTTTATTGGTTAATGATAAACCAAAGAATTTCGAATTGCTTCGGTTTACATCTTTGTCAATAAAATTATTTTGTATTTTTTCTATAAACTATTTATTACATGTTATTTTTGTATACACATTCAAAATATATCAGTCTTGCAATATTTCTGCACATCCAAAAAACAATTTTGATACCTTTACATTATTACAAAAGATAAATGAATATTTACAAACGTAAATGCACAATACTACAGTCACACGGCCTATATTTTTTACGATTGGTAGGAGTTGGGACAAAGGGTGAAAATAACAAAAAAGGTAACGTATTTACAGTGGGACAAAACAAAACAAACAAAATGTTTCATTGCACTTGATCATCAATAAAAAAGTAACGGTTTTTGAGCAAATCTGAACTGAATCGTCGTGCAATTTTAACGAGTGAATAATAATGAGAAACAAAAAATCTGAGACTATAAATACCTACCGTGAGGATTGTCTGATCACCAAACTAACGAATTTTCCACACTTTGGGACACAACCATTTTTCAACAAAATCCCCGAATAAAGAAAAATGGCACTTCTGATAGGAATCGCGAGTTTAACTCACTCGAATATGGCGCCAAAATCCCTGAACCCCCTAATTAGAAAAATGCATTGTGTCACACGTTTGGTGGTTATAATACGAATATTGTCGTTAGACTTCATATGTGAATGCATAGGTACTTCAAATCCTTACAGTTATCGTCACTTACGCCTACTATTTACATCATCTTAACTACGTCTATTTACAATTTGTTATTATGCGAAGTTGCGTAGACGAGCCATTATTGTACTTGAAATGACCACCGTTGCGGAGATTACGGTCCAAACTACACGATTTTTATGCACGAGTCCGTGTCCAGCTTGCTCAAGCTCTTCTTCACCCTCAACGCCGTCAGCCGCACCGACGGATTCGCATGCCAGCACTCCTGCATCACTTTGGACAGCGTCTTCAGCACGTGCTCCGAATCCCAACGCGCGGCGATGTTCGGCCGCACGCTTTTCACGCACACCACCTGCTGCATCTCCTCGAAGGTGGGGTCGCTAGGTACGCAGTCGAAATACGGCACTTGGTACTCGTCCGCCGTCGTTATCTTGTCTCCGGTGATGCACCTCCTCGACATCTCCCAAAGCACCAGTCCGAACGCGTATATGTCGGCCGTTTTGTGCGAGTCGAAGTTGCGTGCGTTGATCGTACCGTCGAGGATTTCAGGCGCCATGTACCTCTTGGTGCCGCTGCGCGCACCCACCAGAGTGATCCCGCGCGGGTCGTCCAGCTCTTGCGTGTCGCTGAAGAATTTCACGGCGAGGCCAAAGTCGGCGATGCAGCACTCCAGGTTGCTCTTCACTAGTATGTTCTTGCTCTTGATGTCGCGGTGCGCTATCGCGGGCTTTCCTGCAACAGCAATTCACGTTCAAGCTCAAGTAAAACTAGTCTTGAAAAAAGTGATAGTACTGCTACATACAGGATGATTCACACATTTTCAATTTCCCGTAAAGCAAGACAGTTGAAATTTGGTGTATGATTATCATCGATTGAATCGAATAAAATACTATCAAGATGGCGACACTTCCGGTTATACCGGAAATTGACGTCAACTTTGTGAATAAGAAGCGCTCAGGTTGTCGGCACTTATCTCTCATAACGTGCGTTAAAAAAAAAACGAGGCTGCGTTGGCCATGGAATTTATCGGCTTTCCAGTGTAGAAACCACAAATGACAAGAACTGTCAGTCTAAAATTTTCCACCATAATAAAACGGACCAATTTTATGTAAATTGTTTATAATAAATGCCAGGACATGTGTACATCGCTCTCATAAACATAATGCCACCCTCCTTTGCGTCCATTTATTGAAATTTGTCCCAACATAATAATCGTTTACCTAACCATTGTCAACAAAGAACCCAACCTAAAAACTATCTGACAGATTCGAACTGGCAGTTCGAAATTTTGCTACACTAAATTGATGCACAAAGTTTTTCCATGGCCAACGCAGCCTCGTTTTTTTTTTGAACGCACGTTAGTTTTTGAAATATTTTTTATTTGATTTTAAAATTTGGAAATGCAAGGATATTTAAAAAAATCAATATCTCTTGAACCATTTGAAGTATTGCAATAATTTTTTTCCTATCGATTAATATAACTTTAATGGATAATTCGAGAGTACTTCTGATACATTTTAATGCCTAAGGTGGTCGTTGCGATTTCCTGAACATTACTACAACAAAATACCAGAAACTCAATTTTTTCAAATTGCAACACCACAATCTAAACAACGGAATTCGATGTAAAAGTAAAAAATATAAAAAGTATATGCCAGTTCTGCTTAGTTTTCACGATATTTCAGATTTTCTATAAAAATGTATTTTTGTTTAGATTTTGATGTGGCTGGAATAGAAAAAAAACGAAGCGCAAACAATTGAAAATCCTCATTTAATTGTAGAGATAGATAATCAAAATCAGTTTCGACTAAATGTCTTCGCTTTGCTAATGGATGGTGAAGTTCAACACTTCATGTATGACGATAATTTAAATGGACAAAATTATTAGGATTAAAATTAGGATTAGAGGCCCGTCTTGATCTTTATTGATGGGGCCATATGAAGGAAATAGTGTACGGCACATCTAAATAAAGAAGATCTTAAAATAAAAATCGTTAGGCCATTTAATAACCTTGATCCAGCTGAAATAAGAAGAGCAACTCTGTAAAAAGACATGTCGAACATTTGCTTCAACTTCAACAATAATTGATTTATAGTATTAGTTAAATTAAAGTTTTGTTCTACTTTCTTGTTTATAATTTTACAAAATAAATTTACAGTAAAGATTTGATAAAAAGCATAATACTTTAGACATGTTAATTTCAATTGTTTAATTTAAATGTTTTTATTCCACAGCCTACACACATCAAAAGCTAAAGATAATATGCATTTTTTACAAAATGTGGAATATCGTAAAAACTATCGACAATTGGCATAACAAACCTTTATAAAGGTCGAGTTATTTTTTACTTTTACATTGAAATGCGTTATTTGATTGTGGTGTTGCAATTTGAAAAAAATCAGTTAAAATGTATTAGAAGTACTCTCAAACTATTCTTTAAAGTTATACCACAGATTACTCCAGATGATTGACTTCATAGGGCGATTTTGTCCGGAACTATCTCTTTTCTACACATTTAAACTAAGCACATGACATCTTTGTCACAGATTCCATAAGCAAATGTTGAGGCGCTGTAGTCATTGCCAATACTTTGTACAATCGCTAGATGTCACTAAAAAAACTTTTATTTAAATTCAATAAAAGGCCCAATATTTTTAAGATTTTAAATTGAACAATGTACAATTCCGTGTTTTTTAAAAAGCGTGACTGTTTCTACGCTTGTAGCTTTTTTTCTGACTAATATTTTAAAAACAGCATTTTGCTGCAATTATAATCAAGCCAGTCAGTGTCAAAACTTGCTTGTATATTGAAATTGTGAAAAATTTTAAGCGAAAGATGGGTCTTTTTTACATTATTTGTGGTGTTGGTTAAGCGGAGAAACTGCATTGTTTTCCAAAAAGTGAAAAAAGGTAAGGATGTTTTATTAATACAACAAATTCAGGAAATATAATTACATAATTCTAGAGCGAAACTGTGGCAAGAAGCTCTAAATGTCCAAAATTGCAATCTAAAGCAAAAGTGGAGAGTTTGCAAAAAACTCGTTTCGGCATCGTTAGATATTAGGCTTCATTATTCCTTATTTTTGTGTATGAATTTGAACAACTAAGCCTGGTTGCTCTGTTGGTTGTCCGGCAAGTCTTTCAAAATTTCCACTATTATATAATAACCCCAAGTAATTATCATATGTGTAAGTCATACCTATCGTAGAAATGTAATTGTTCACATTTTGGGGTATTATTTTGTTTAATTTAAACTATGTAATGTAATAAATTGATTTTTATAAAATTGTTTGTTTGTATGACGTGTAAATAATAATGAAGGAATATTTTATGATTTATTCTACAAAACAATTTTTTACATTAGTTTTGAATAATAAATCATAAAATATTCAAAATATAATAGCATTTTTACTGCATATAAAAAGAGGAGAGACTATTTAAATTTGCCGCAAAATTTGATCGATGCGCCATCTGAAAACTGTTACATAAAAGGTCATTCCGCCAAAGTAATTGCATCGAGTCAGTCATCTGGAGTAATCTGTGCTTTTACATTGAATTCCGTTATTACATTGTGGTGTTGCAATTTGAAAAAATTGAGTTTTTGGCATTTTGTTACAGTAATTTTCAGGAAATCGCAACGCCCACCCGAGGCATTAAAATGTATTAGAAGTACTCTCGAACTATTCATTAAAGTTATACTAATTGATAGTAAAAACAATTATTGCAATACTTCAAATGGTTCAAGAGATATTAATTTTTAGAAAGAGCCTTGCATTTCCAAATTTTATCATTAAATTAAGAATATTTCTAAAACTATGAGAGATAAGATAAGACAACCTGGGCGCATCTTACTTAGAATTGATTGCCAAAAATAAGGGGTTGTCATTTAAAATAACAAAGTTGACGTCAATTTCCGGTTTGATAGTATTTTACTTCGATTCAGAACAATCTATGATAATCACACACCAAATTTCAACTGTCTAGCTTTACGAAAAATTGAAAATTTTCTAATGAACGGTCCACGTGAATCAGCCTGTATTTTAATTCATTGTGAACGGCGTGTGAAAGAATGGACGCACCTTTGGTACCAAAGATCTCGGTGTGCATGTGCGCCAATCCGCTGGCGATGCTCGACGCCATCGTCAGCAGCGAGTTGGGATCGAGCACGTGGTCCTGCAGGTAGTCGTACAGCGACCCGTTCTCGTGGTAGTCGGTGATCAGCAGCATCTGCGTCCAGGAGCCGGTGCCCTTGATGTCGGCCGCGATGAACCCGAGGATGTTCTCGTGCCGCATCAGCACCGTCTGATAGATTTCCGTCTCTCTGAACCATGACTGCTCTTCGGTGGTGAAGAAGACCTTCACGGCCACGCGCTCGCCCCGCCACCGCGCCAGCCACACTTCGCCGTACCGTCCCTTGCCCACCGAACGCACCATGTGTATCTGCTTCGATATGGTCCTTTGCACGAGCGTGGGCATCCCCGAACCGGAACCGCTCGACTTTTCGTCGATCAAATGATGCCGGTGGATCTTGATGTCGGGATATTTGTTCGGATAGTCTCTGTTGGCGAACGACACTTGCTTCCTGCGGTAGCGCAGATAGAAGACCATCAGCACGATCAGGCAGACGGTGAGGCAGCAGGTGACGGAGGTCAGAAGGACGAGGTGCGGGGAACCGTCGAAGCCGCCGTAGTCGGTGAAGTCGGGCGTGGGCCGTTCAGGAATCGCCGGTTTCAGGTCGCGGTTGCAGAAGTCGGCGTTGTCGCAGCAGAGGATCGACTTGGGGATGGCGTGCGGCACTAGGTTGCCCTTGCACTGAAACGAAAGCAACCTTGCAGACCACGGTTCGTCGTGGAAGCGAACGCCGAGTCCTCACCTGCATCAATCCCGCCTCGTCCGGTGGAAGACAGCCGTAGCGCACCGCGTATTCGATGCCGTCGTCGTCCAGGACCTCCACCGTCGTGAAACATGATCCTCCGGGTCGGATTTCACACGTTCCGTTGTGCTCGTTGTTCGGACAGCTACCTTCGCAGTAACATCGTCGCACTGAAACCGATAAAGCGACTTCAAAAACTTGTACTCATTCGGCACCTTACACTGACATTTTTTTGTTAAAGTCATAACAGTATTGAATAAAAAAAAAATTCCTAATTTTATCATTCTCGATGCTCGCTGTGCTAAGCTGGATTAAAACGTTAGGGGTATTTAGTTCTATATGAAAGTTGGTTACCTAATTTTTGTAATAACAAGGTTGCAGGTTTGGCGGCATAACGTTCTATTTGCGCTGCAGATGGAACCTTATCGCATTTAGAATACTTGACGCCTACCACAAAATCTTGTCCATGATGTAATTTCTCATATTAAGCTTTTTCTAACCGTCGAGAAGAACTCAACGTCAATATCAACTTCATGGGGAATAAGCATGCAAATTTTCCAACAATAGTAGCATTTTTAATAATTTTCCAACATATTCGTTTGATTGTTTTAGTATTGCCTTTATTGAACGTTGCACTTTAAAACGAAAACATTTTAGATCAATCCCAATTGTAGTTATTTAATAATTAATTAAGGCGGGAAATCAGCATGCACATTTTCCAATGATAGTAGTATTTACTGATTTTCCAAAATATTCTATTGATTCTTTGGTATTGTATTCATCGAACATTACTTTAAAACAAACGCATTTGAGATTCATGCCAATTGTAGTCTTTTAATAACTAATTAAGGTGAGAAATAAAAATGCAATTTTTCCAAAAATAGTAGCATTTAATAATTTTCAAACATATTAGTTTCATTTTTTGGTACTACATTCATTGAACATTGCACTTTAAAATGAAAACACTTGAGATTCATTCCCAATTGTAGTTATTTCATAATTAATTAATGAAGCGGCCTTTGCATAATGCTCTCAAAACAACCCAAATCTGACAAGTAACGTGTGTTCAAAAAGAAAACGAGGCTGCGTTGGCCATGGAAAAACTCTGTGCATCAATTTAGTGTAGCAAGATTTCAAAGTGTCAGTTCGAGTCTGTTCATGTTTAGGTTAGATTCCTTGTTGACAATGGAATAAAATGTTATGGGATAAAAAAAGTGCAAAACATTTCCCGGTATCGTTGTGAATCCAAACATCAATCTATTCATTGTTACAGCTTCTCCTCTGTTGAGGAGAATATCGGCACGACCAGGACGGTCATTAATTTGATATAACTGTAAGTCGTGAATAGATCGATGAAGAAGAATCAGTCTCAAAACCGAAAAATGTCTTGAGAATATTTGGCAGCACTCAGTTGCCCGTCAACCTTCATGGGTCATCAGTCTCTATGCGCAACTCGAGACCTACCAATTCAGTTTAAGAGCAACTGCATTCTCAATTAATATTTCAAAAATCGTTGTATATATAGTTAAACACGGACGTCGACCGCTAGGGAGTTATATTACACAATATACATTAAAAAAAAAAAGGTTCGGGTTTGCTTGGATTCGAAGGTTTATTATTTTAGTAGGCCAAAAAATTTAGACGAGTTACGGCAAAAAATCGAAAGCAATTGCGATAAATGTTTGTTTTTGGAGTTTAATTACGAATTGTCTTTCATTAAAGTTTACATTAATTTTATTTACATGTTTACATTTTATTTAAGGTACTAATTTTTTACCCCATCATTTAAGTAATAATAATAATAGCAATTTAAAAATAATATGTTTGTAACCTACCAATCGTATATATAGTTAAACACGAACGTCGACCACTAGGGAGTTATAACTTACACAATATACATTAGAAAAAAAAGGTTCGGATTTGCTTGGATTCGAAGGTTCAAAAACCAATGATTATTAAAAATGCTCATTAAAACATAAAATTAAACTGTCCTGGCGTTTGGGCCATTTTATTTCGATGGTAAATTTTAAACTGACACATCTTGACATTTGTCAAATCTATGTTTATGTTTTCTATGGTTTCTACACTGGAAAGCCGATAAATTCCATGGCCAACGCAGCCTCGTTTTATTTTTGAACGCACGTTATAATGAATTTATAAAAACCATGCTTTTTTACCTTGCACCAAAAGATTAACCTCTCAAGTTGCCTAATAACTGAGAAAAGCCGTTCAGCCATATTCTTCATAAGATTACGTTGAGAATGAGATGTCGCTAGTGTTCACCATTTCTCTTTTTTATATCACATAAACTCTAATCAAAACTAATTTTCCTGAAATATTATCACTTTCGTAAATGTCTAAAAGAACTGGGTAAACTAGTGACATTTTTCCGCATTTCTTTGATGTGGGATAATCGATCGTTGCGACATCTAACGACAGTGAATCACAACAAATAAAAAATTTCCCACCAAAAATGTAAAGGCGCGTATACATCTGAGCACGAACGGGAACGAGGCAGACCGAGGCCGAACGAGCATACTGATGTTGACGTGTCATCGAAGCGCGGCAAACAGAATTCGGTTGTGCGACGCACGGGAATTCGATCGGAATCGGTACGTAAAAGGAAAATTCGATTAAATGTAGACGGCATTTGCGTTTCAAATGCGCCTCCTTCCGATCATAATCATAATTGTTTATTTGAAACAAAATTAAATGATGTATACGCGCCTTTAAAAAAAAAAAAAAACGGGGCGAGCATTCAGCCTCGGTTCGCTTCGTTCCCGTTCCTGCTCAGAAGTTTACGCGCCTTAAGATTTTTACCTTGCCTAGAGGCAAGGCATTTACATGATGTGATATTATAAAAACTTGTAAAAAAATTGATTGATTACATGAGATTCTAATGAAGAAGTTCAATAATAATAATAATGGCTAAAAAATTAACTAAAAAAATTCAAAATTTCAATTGGCATTGTATTTTATTTTATTTCAATAAAATTTGTTTTATTGGATTGTCGTTTAATAAAGTTCTAAGTGATACAGAGATATATTACATATTAAAAAAACGGCTAAATGTATCGAATAAGGTTGGTTTTATTTATTCACTAAGTGGCATATTTTGTTAAAGTTCTTTATCTGAGGTTAAAAATCATTTTAAAAATGTTAACGTAAAGGGTCAGACGAATTCCCTATCAAAGTCAACGGAATAAAAATAAAATATTAGGATTACCGAATTGAAGTTCGTTTTTGCACAGAAGCCCAAAACCGCATTTAGGACCTTTTCACTCTAATTTGTATTAAAATACCAACAAGCTTAGGCAAATCCCAAAATGACTAAAATTTCATTAAATAAAAACTCAGATTTACTACACCTCGAAGGAAAGTGGAATGAGAACCACAAAGTTGAATGCATAGAAAAACAGGATCGAATCGACTTGGAGTGCAAATACCTAAAGAATTTAACAACACAGAACTCCAATCTTCTAGTGAAACAATTTCAACAGGTGCAAAATAACTATCAGAATTTAAACCCAACGTCGCATTGGAATTTAAAACGAAATATTTTTCCTTTCCACAACAATAATTATTTCTGAAAGTTTAAACCACATACATATCTTCAAATTGCGCTAAAAGACCACACGGAAAACATACAAAAGTATAAAAATGTAAAGAAACTTGTAGGAAATATTCGAAACTCAGGATTGTCAGGACTGGTGCGATTATTACAAATCAACGACTGGCTCCTTTTCAGAGAAACTGACAAATGCTCCGCACATTTGTCACATATCGGTGACAGATGCAAGCGGTCGCATCCACTTGCCAACTCAGACATCCTGTGCCCAGATGAGCCAAATCTCGTCCACCATTGATAAGATTAAAACGTTTCGTTGCGTCATGCCATCGAGAAAGAAAAATCGTGACGGGCGTTGTCGCAAAAAAAATTGCAAAAGATGACCATTCATTTTTATCTAATGTGTGCATGATCTAATCGCGAGGTACGCTTCGAGTACTCGTTTTGTAGGCGTTTTTTAACGAGATCTTTACGCGCGCGTTTCCCTTCAGAAGTCAACATCGTCATCATCATCATCGAAGATGTCTTCGTCGTCCGTTGGGTTTCCGCGACCAAGGTCGGCGGTGGGTGTAGTTCGCATAATATGGGTTCGGTACCGTAACAACAACACACCCGGACGTTGATGGTGGCAATGGTATAGGATGCTGGTAGAGTTCGAACAACCAACACGTGTCTCGGTCACTTTCAGGAAAAACTTTCGCATAGCGCATAACGATTAATGTCCGTTTCTGCCGCTGCTTTATGTACGTGTGTGTGTGTGTGTGTGAGCTGGCAGGCACACGGCATTTTTGCCGTAAAAGGATCTCTTTGTTCGCTTCTTGCTCGACTCGGCGGAACGTTTTGCCCATACATATAAGTGCAGATCTAAGACTGTGGCTTTTGTGCCGTACAGTCACGCACAAAACCGACATTACCCACATAAATCCCACATATATCGACGTCTTCTCGGAGAAGTGAACGTATCGCTCTTACAACATAAAGAAACTCCGTAACAACTTAACGATTGATTAGAGAGGAAATGATCGCAAATTGGAGTAATGCGCAACTCCAAATGCACTCATACGTACGTCTAATACATGTTATAAACCTATACAAAATACTAAAATAGTATACATTAAGTGTGGAACCGGCTTAATATCTTGAAAACTATTGACGAGAGTAAATTAGAATCTATGATGTGCGTTCTATTAATTAATATCTATTGTATCTAATTTTTTTAAATTGTTTTTCATTGTTACTTTAATTTTTTTAATAGCAATAATAATTATTCGAAATTTCACTCGTCAAAACATTGCCACCACAAGTATTAAATAAATTAAATATAAAAATAGGCAAAAATCTAAAAACAAAACGGATTAGAACGTAAATGAATAATATTACACCGGAAACAGGGCATTCTGTTTAGGAAAAAAACACCAAATGCTGCCATATTTATTTCAAGTTTACTCATGTAATGTTTTTTGCATTAAACCTTTTTAAATAATTAATTTACTGCGCCAGTGTTTATTCAGTTTCATTCTGTTGGATTTGGTGTTAAAATACATCTGGTTCTGTCATTTCGTCGATAAAGCATGTTCTGTTAATTAATTTTTTTGAGGGTTTTTTCAAAATGATTCGACAAGAGCCATTACATGATTGTACTCAGAAAAAAATAAGCTTTCGAATCATGTCAAATTTGACGCAATTGTTACTTAAAAAAACAGCTGGCTGTTATCGCGTAAAGTAACAATGCAAAATAGGTGAAAAACTTAAGTTATTAATTAGTAGAATGTACAATCCGGATTTCAAGTTACTCCGGTCAATAATTTTGAAGATATTCCATACTTGATGAAGACCCTGTATTTATTTTTTATACATATACAGACTGAGTTCGATGAGACGGGAGATTAGAGAAAGGAGTAGAAAATTTGTTCTGAAAAGGTTTCTGTTCAACCAGTTACGTACCCCGACTCTAATGAATAATCTTAAAAACCTGTACATTAATTCGGTCGAGACGTTTTTTATTCACAAAAAATTGAATTTACTTGCTGAAAATATGGCCATGGAACAAACAAAGGTGGAATTTATTTATCGAAAAAGATCTGCTTCAGAATTAGTTATTTCTTCCTCAATGAGGTGAAACGACGAAACGAAAACGAACTACAAGGCTAGGAAAAATGTAAACGAAATAATTTTATTATCAAAGAAAGATTATTCAATTTTTTGAACAAGAACTTGGATAGGTGTTATAAATCAGAATCCCCGGTTTTTTCCCGCATGATAATTTAAACATCAGCAAAAATGCTATTAAATATGTAATGATAATGTATGAGCAATGTGTGCGGTTCTCGGATCTAAATAAAAACCATATCGAGAGAAAGCATTTTCAATATTAACCTGCGGCTAGTTTTATCATCACCGGAACATACATCAGCGCCTCAATTTTAAATTATATTATTCTCAGACCAGAAGTGGAACGAAAGTAACCTACTTAGAAATAAATTGTAAATTTATGCCGGTTTATGATATGTATGTAAAGTTGGTATCCCATATTTTAAAAATAATTCAACCCGTATAATATTGGTATTATTGCATCATGTTATTATTGTCACTATTCGTATATGTATTGTCACGACGCTGATCTATACATTAAACTGTAGAAATCAGCATTCTCTTAGGAAAAAAAAATTAATTACCACACCCGCAAAACCTAATCAGATTAGCTAATTTTATTCATGTTACTCAAAATATATTTTGTTATTGAGTCACGTTGTTTCATTCATCAATTATTCCAAAAATAAATCACCGACAATGCAACAGCGATCGATTGCGATTTTCTTCCTCGTACCAAATTCCTCCTCTCCCATCTCGCGCTCCCGCATCGCGTAGGTGTGAACGCACCTATAAAACCCACGTCTTCGGCCGGTTCTGGAGTCGAAAATTTCGTCTCAACCCCATAAAACAACAACGAACGAACGAACGAGAAACGTTCAGGACCGCAACACATAAATAAAACCCGTCCGGCGCCACAAAATCCAAGTAGAAAACTACACACGTTACAAACAACAGACCATACGCACAAGAGTTACGCAAAAATAACTCACAAGATGCGTCCTCCTCTTCGACGAAGACGTACATGATACCAATATAGTACACAAACTGATTAAGAAAGTAACGGCGGAAGAAGCAAACTCGCGTGCGAGACGAACGAAAGCCGTCGACCAACTGAACCAACTAAAAAATCCGTGCCGAAGAGGATCTTTCATTCTTTATTTCTATCTCTCCGAGGGCCAGGTAGTATAAGGTTGCGTACAGTCGAGTCAAAAACATTCCTCGAGTGAGGCTGGCGCCTAGGCAGAGGTCTGCGCCATTAGCACCACGAAATCGGTTCTGTTCGAATAATAGAACAGCAGACGTTTAATTATGGGACTCATTAAAAGCGGAAAAAAAGAGGCGGCGCGAACGACGTTCTCGTGGGGGTGATTCCCAATAAAATAAACATGAAATTTTTAAAAAATACAAAAAGTAACACTAATACGACTTTGCGACTACATAATACATTCGAAAATAATTGCGCACTTGATAAATCTATCATTCGATCATTGGACGATTTACATTGCAACACTTGTTGTTTTTTTTTCGAGGTAACGTTATCTGCATGTATTTATTGACGACGTTACGTTGTCGCTGCAGGTAATAAATTTAAATATGTTGCAACTGGGTCTCGAGAATCGGAGGGCGTAAGTTGGCACTTTTGCGAAGCCTGTAAATATGCGAATTAAATCATCGCAGACTACCAGCTGCCATACCAAAACGTTACCTTCAGGACATCAATAAATCAAAAGTTGTTGAAGATTTATAATTACTTTCAATGTTCGCAAAAATGACAGGCTAAATTAATAAAATAAAAATTGTAGAAACGAAAAAGAAATTATGAAATCAAAGCGAATAGACACTGCATAAATTGAGCTACTTCAATTCAACTGAAGATGTTAGTCGCATGTGGAAAAAACGTTTGGGGACCACGGTTTCAAAACTCGATTTGAAAGGTTCCGAGCGAAAATTAATAATGAACTTATACATACCGAACAATGAGGAATTTAGGTATTTTTTGGGAATAGATTAAATCGGTACTTTATTAAAATCTATTAAGACTAGTATTTTTAGCTATCGTACGTTTGGACCCCCAAAAAATAAGTTGTTAAATTTTGAAAATCTCGAATTCGCGCCCCATGTCACGCAAATGTAAAATTCTCAACTTTACTTTGAAAATACCTAAAGTTACCAACTTGTTCCAATCAACCAATCAGAATTTTTCAGTGTGACATCACAACAGACCGCAATTTTCAAACACAATTTTACAGAAAACGTTTTGAATGCCGTTAATTCAAAAAATTATCTGTCTAATTAGCAATAGAGAACATTTTTCTATATTATCCAAGCCAGATAAAAAAGGGCGATTTTCGAATTTACTGAATTGTCCCATTGCAAGAAAATCCCACGGTGAAAACGTTAGTTAAGACAAAGAAATAAAAAAATGTTGATGGTGACTGGATTTTTGCAATAAATTTATTTAAAAATTAAACTTCAAAATGCTGTCAGGTGATTGAAGAAATTGTGGTAAATACAAATAATTTTCAAACCAACTCCACAATCCGCAATTTAGGTAGTTTTCAGAGGAAGTGAAAAGCTTCAATTGAGGTGTAAAAACAGAAATTACCATGCATGTGGCACAATAAAAAACGTTGTAAAAATTTTTTTGAAATTAGTGCTCCATAATTAATTGGCACCAAAACAAAAACTTGAATAACACTGTTCCTGCAAATAAAAATATTGAAATGTGACAACGCAAAAACCTCACCGTAGGTAATTGATTAATTCCTTTCACATTTCCAACATTGACGGCGTCTTCTGTTTTATGAATTAATTTAAATAACCTGTTGCCGAGCGCAATTTTCATGGGAAATTGTCGTTGCCGCTTATTGCAAAATTAACGTCATCCATTATTAATAGTCATTTAACATTTTTGTCCGCTCGCAGCAAAATTTTCGCAAAATGGCACTATTTACGCATTTATTGTTCAAGTTTCCATTCAGCACAAAACTTTGCCGTGTCTGTCCTTGAAGCGGACGAAATTCACCGGCAGCTAAATCGAGCGAGTGCAACGTTCCATCAATGAAACGGAATCCATTGGAATCGCGGCGTTCCGACAGACGTTTCGTCGTCGAAGCTGCGACGTATCATCAGGACAACGATGACGCGGAGCGTGCGAAAACCGCAACGGATACGACCGTTTTTTTTTACAGTCCCGAATTATCGTCGCACATATGACACGACAGCTCGTTAAAACCGCCAAAACGAAACGAAAAATGACCAGGTGCGTGCGAAAAACGTAAAATAAATCTCTCGAGTCGCCGAATACTTGCCAAAAAAAATCGACTCTTACCCAACATGATTGCAGCTTTTTGAGTCAAATGATGCTCAACTCACCTGAAACAAAACGACAGCCAATTAGACAAACACGCTACAAATCTGGCAAATAAAAAAATGGTGCATTTGAACACATCCCGGATTATGAGTTACGCATCGCTAATTCGCTACAAATTAATTCCGTTCAAATAATCGGAAATATGTAGTTCGATTCATTCCCGAGATAAATGAATTGCTCGGGCGTTTATCAGATAAACTGGTTATTATGAAAATTTCTCGTCGGACAACTGGCACTATTAGAAGAAGTGCTTGATCATCGCGAAGTGGCAGATGCTCGTATTAATTTTTGCGTACATGTCTCATCTCATTAAGTAACATTCCCCGCCAGACTTTTATGAACGATTTTCGGAGCCAGGCCTCACACTTAAATGTTTATTTATAAACGTTTCGGCTGAATCTGCAGCAGACATCCTCACTAAATGTTTTGATATTTTATTTTAAATGTTTCGTTGCCGCTTTATAATTCTTACATCAGATCAGACGAATTTTCTATGCTTTTTATTGTTCACTCAGACCACTCGTTAACAAAATTGTACATATTTCAATTCCTAACGCGTTTCACTACAAGCTTTGCCAAAATAAACGTTCTCAAGAAGCAGCACTAAAAATTTACAAGCTGTACGACAGAAAAAACATAATTAGAAGATGCTGTCGACTTCTTCCTTCCACTTGATAAATCCGAACATTCCTGTAGCCCAGATAATTGAACTGGCTAATCTAATCCGGTTCAAATGATTCGGAACGGAAACATCCGACCACCAATCATGATTTCGTTTCAGTTCCTCTGTTTAAGTTGATTAACTGATAACTCCTTGCCTGGCGATTACGTAAAAACCGCGTGCAGGTGGCGACGACGTCCCGACGCTACCGAAAATAACCCCGGCGCAAATATCGCAGGTGCTTCTGATTATTTTCGGTCCATCCTGCGGATGTATGTGTGTGTGTGTGTGTTTGTTATGTCATCTTTTTTACTGCACAGACAGACGGCGGTCAGCCAAAGTGACAGAAATAGCGTCGCGGCGCACATTCTATGTATATATATTCGTCGGCTAGGATCTGCTAGCTGTGGCTTCTTCTCTCCTCTCCCGACCGGATATAAAGCTACACGTTATTGATGCATACACGCGAAACTCGTGCCAGATTCTGCGTCTCGACGGCGAATCATAATCAAACGCTCGATTTCCTTATGTCCGTCTATTTATATCGGCCGAGCTATTTCGGCCCGTTCGTAATTTTGGGTTACGTCGTCGCCCGTCTTTATTTGTTGTTGTTGTTGTTGTCTTGTCTTTACTGTGTAAAAGTGCGAATTGGATCGATCAGATCGTGACGATATTATAATTACTAAATCGCTCGAGCTCCGTTAATATTAAATTGTTCTTTTCATACGCATCAGCAACAGATAAGAGGAGCTTGTTGTATAGTTGTAAGCGCGAGGAATTCCAATTAGAATTAATTCGATCCGAACGGTGTTTTGTTATTAAATTAATTTATTGTCGACGATTTGATTACAATTACCGATCGTCCAATAACCATAACCATCATAATAACACTTAATCGACAGTCGATCGCTTTAAATTAGTTGTCAAAAAATGATCAACGACGCAACGCGCGCATGATTTGCAAAATAAAGAATTGAATCTGATACGATTCCTTGTGTAATTACGCGGGTTCAGTCAGAAAAACAGTCGTGACTTTCCGACGTATCCGTTTCGTTTTTTCCTCTCGCCCGCGTCTTTACAACAAATTTCGTTGGGCTGCTTTGCATAAGCGTTCGGAGCCAATTATTATAATTACATAGTCAGCGAAAAGGAGGAGATTAGGACCATACACTACTCGTCTTGGAAAAAAATTCAGCGGGACGGTGGGTTGACGACCATTTCGAGGAGCGACCATAACAGTCGACCCACTGGTCCCATAATAAGCGAATAAATACTCGTCTTGGAAAAAAATTCAGCGGGACGGTGGGTTGACGACCATTTCGAGGAGCGACCATAACAGTCGACCCACTGGTCCCATAATAAGCGAATAAATAACTCGTAATAACAAGTTACCAATTCAGGTTACGCGCACATGCAAATTTCATTCATTATCTACACGGGTATCAGGTGTAAGGGTGTTTTTTCGCTAATTAGTTAATTAAGCGAAGTGGACGGTGGAGGTTGAGGGATGGTCGCCGATGACTCGTATAACAGTCTTAATCTGACACTCGGGATTATTAAATGAGAGAGGGTAATTAGCGGAGGAAGTCGCTTTTTAATTGGCGGACGCCTAATCGTAAACGATTAATTTGTCAGAGCCGAGAATCTCACGCACAGTATACGCATTTCTAAATAATAGCAATGATAAAACACGCAAAAACAGGGATGTCTTTCGTGTGAACGGAGCAGTTGTGTTTGCGTTCCATTCACAAAACGTACGTTTTCACACCTACCGGTTAACAAATTAATTAAATGCAATAAAAGAAATTACACTTTTATGTTTGAACAACAAAGGACGACAAAACGATGTAAATTGCATCCGCTTTGCTCATCGGTTACTCATTTAAACTAACACCAGAGCAAGAAGCAGAAACGATTTCCTACAATCGGAATTGATTCGAAGATTTATAGTTTGTTGAGGAAATCGACTCAGCGCGTGAGAACAACACTCAGCGCCATAAAAATTGGTCTCAGTCAAGATAATATGTAAAAGTGCAATAGAAACAATTTTGAACGCTTAAATTTGCAATAATAAGAAACTCAAACCATTTGCCGGCGATTCGTAGATTCCTTTGTAGATCTTGACAATAGCTGTAGGAATCAATAGCAATAGGAAATCAGACAAAAATAAGAATTATACTAACTGACTTGGAATATTTATTATGTTGCAAAATTGCTAAAAAAAATAAAGGAGGTGTGCAACAAGTAAACGTATTTCCAAAAACGTCTTCTATGGGAGTTACGCCCCTGTAAAAAGGTGCTTTTTACTTTAGTTCTCAAATTTGAAGATTCATAGAAGAATCATCTAAAATTATCTCTTGGAATCTAACATTTACCTTTTTCTAGGCCAATATTTTCGATCATGTGCTACCCTCGAAAAAGGTTGAAAATCTTACAATTTAAAAAACTTCCAAACTTTTGTCTCCTGCATTTTTTTCGATAAATGTCCCGTTTTTGTACAGTACATTTTTTTTCCTTTCCTCATACGACTCCACTTGAAAATTTGAAGGAATTACGGAATCGCATTTTCGCGTCTTGTGAAACAATTCGACAGACTCCAAGCATTTTTGGTGTTCGCCAAACAATGCGTGGTAGAATAAAACCTTGTATTCAAGTTGAAAGTTAAATATATTTGGTATTTTTTGAATAAATTGTGAAAAAATCTAATTTATTTTTTTAAGTACACAGTTACATCCCAAATTTCATTCTTCTATGAATCTCCAACTTTTGAGAAATAACATAAAAACTTAATTTTAACTTACGTAAGTCCGATAGAAAACGGCTTTGGAAATAAGTTTATAGAGTGGAAATTTTACGCGGAATAAAATTTAGTCTCTTGAATACAAATAATTTTGTGAAAAATTCATGAAACACGTCGAGTTTTTAACTTGCTACCGGGTGACTACAAATGATTGACATTTTTTGTGTTAGGTTGGCAATATTTTTTAACTCTTCCATTGGGTACACTGATTTTCAAATTTGTAATTGTCAAAGAAACGTCAAATTAAAAAATTTCCCATGTCAGAATTGTTTTCAAAATGGTTTTTACAACTGGAAGATCTTTTCGATCACTCGCTGTAACCATTTTCTCCGTTATTTGTCACTTTTCGTTCGCTATTATTCAGTAAGTTACACTTTTTGACAACAATATTCTAACCTGAAAAGTAATAGACATAAATCACGACGAGTTAATCTGGTACCAATTCCTCACTGTTGCCAATCACCTAAATTTAAGTCAATCATTTATAGCCACCCGGTACTTTCTTTTTTTTTTTGACTGTAACCACTTTCAACTTTTTTTTTCAAATTGAAAGATATGCCAATTGACACATCATTGCAAAGCTCATGAACAAAGGAATACAACGATGTATCTTTTTCACGTTTAATACAAAAATCATTGACACATCATTGCAAAGCTCGTGAACAAAGGAATACAACGATGTATCTTTTTCACGTTTAATACAATAATCAACGTGTTTCAGGCATTTTTCGCAAAATCAATCGTATTCAAGATACTCAATTTATCCAGTTAAAGTTTCCACTCTGTCTAGAAGACCCTCCTTATTTTATGGCAAAGAATCGCTCCTTGATTTTTATCTCAATATTAAAGATTCACTCTGTATAATCCATCGTAAATGACAAGAAAAATACGAATACACCGTAGAAGATGTTCAGAGTAAATGTTGACGAAATGGCGCTTAACATGGCTTGTAAAATCGGAAAACTTTTAAGTAAAATTCTTAAAACTATTTTCGAGACAATGTTGAGGGAGGGAATGAATAACTAGTAGAGTAGACGTTTCGTCTACAACGTGGTAGCTGCTCTCCATAAAATACGAAAGCGTATCGTAATTTCGTTTGAAGAGCAATATTCATAGAATTAAAATTTTATTAACAATTTTTCGTTGTAATTATGAGGATTTCCATGGCGAATTCAAAAACACGAAAACAATGCAGTCTTTTAATAAACGAACAAATCTGTAAAATTTATTTACATGTGATAAAAACACAATTGTAAGATAATCACAGACATAACAGTCGACCAAACAAAAAATGCTGCTCGTTACATTTTTATTACTAGATTTTGGCTGAACGATCAAATGCGCATTTGCTTGAGAACACCACAAATCGATACATTTCAAGAAATAATCATAATCTTATCACAGATCTACTCGTTTTATTTATAGGCAAGTGTTGTTGTTTGGAACAGCTAGAACACGACCGGATTTTCCAAACATCGCACTTTGCGTTCACACCCGAGCTCGCACCATTTTTTCGTCATTAATCGAATCGTGCCCTCTTCTTGTACATCGGTCACGGTTAAACGGCCACTATGAAAGGCGCCACAGGTAACGAAGAGGACCGGCCCCATAACGAATTCAGCGCGTTCTGAAAAACTGATCGTCCCGCGAGATACATATACAATACGCAATAATACCGGCGAGCACCACAAAACGAAAGACCTAGTAGGAATCTCGATACGGAGCTCCCGCTTTTTCCCCCCAACGAATCCGACTTTATTCCTTTTTCGTTTGTGCGGTGATGGCTTCGTAACTTCGTACGTAATTAAGTGTCAGGACTACAAATGATTTAGGTTTGTACCCCGTGGTTCCCCAAACACGTTTTCTTCGTCTCGTTCGCGCCCCGACCTCAACAACAAGAACCCGCAAGCTACCCAATCCACCACAACTGATCGTACCGTTGTGTTTTCTCGCCCTCATGTTCCTGTTCCTCCTCCTGGTGGCGGCAGTCATATTTCCCCGGTACTATCGCACACAAGCACAGAAATTAAAGCAAACTATCACAGACGCGGGCATTTTAAATCGTCCCTTGCGGTCATCGTCGGAGAGGAGCGCCAGACACTGGAGTACACCTCGTGCCGGTGCTGGTGCTGGTAGAGTCGTCGTTGGCAAACGTGCGCGCACACACCATCGCGTCAAACCCGACACTATGAAGCCGACTGACTGCCGAGTGGAACTGAGGTCTCTGTCCACCGATTACAGGTTGTTATAGCTCGGCTGTGAAAAAACACGATCGAGTAGCAAGTCCACGTTTGACTCAGACACTTTAGTGGGGAGGACTATTGTTACGGCTGCTGCGGTGCACCGCCTCGCCGCCACCTCGACCCGGCATCGCTTCCCTTCCCCGTCCCGCACCTGGAGCACACGAGCACCGGAGATGAATCTCTCGAAAAGTCGCCGAACAGCGTGTTCGACATGCGGGACGTTTAATTTGGTGACACCGTCGGCGCGATAGGAGGCACTAAATATAGGACGGGCGGACGGGTCTTCCAACGATCCACATCTCTAGTCGTTTCTTTATATCGTTTACTTTTTTATTTTTACAAACTTATTAGTTGTTGTTGTTGTTTCCCTGAAAATTTGTAATCGTTGATGACACTGTTTCATTTGGTAAATAAATTAAATAATCACGAAAAAGATAACTAATATAAGCAAAAAATACATAATGTATGACGTGTTTAACAAAGGGGAATAAAATGGTAATTTTTTTATATCATTTGGACGGTAAAAAATACTAAATGCTCAGTATTAAAATGTAGAAAAAACTCAGATGACATATTATATGTATTAACTTGCTAATTCAAACTCACTTAATTTTTTAACAGCTCTGCTATTACAATAGATAAATAAAATTGAGGTACTGTCTACTCTATATTATTTACTATAATTTATTCCAATGTTACAGATTTTACAATCGATCCGACAAATTAAAGAGAAGAAATGTTCATTTATGTTAAAAATATTTTTTAATTGCGTTCCAGTCTGTCTGCTTTAGTTTATCATAATCGTTATGTATCAATATTTTTTATTTTGCATTGTTAAATGTTATGCGTTACTTCACCTATTTGTTCCCATATTTAAATATTTTTCAAATACAATTTTCCACATCCTTTGTTTATTCAATTATTCTTATTTGTATCAATGACATTTATGACACAAGAAGTAGGTAGAATTATTAAAAATTATGAAATTCATTATTAAATTATTATTTTTGCATTGTTAGATGTTGTGTTATACGTTAACTAAAAGAAATTTGTTTTTTACTTCACGTATTTGTTTCCATATTTAAATATTTTTCAAATATAATTCTCCACATTCATAGTATATTCAATTATTCTTATTTGCATCATAGGCAATTTAGTGACAATGACATGTATGACAATGGTCCGGCTGAATTATTAAAAATTACTAAATTAATTATTAAATTATTATTATATATTATATTAATATATATTATAATTATATTATATTTATTATTACAAATATAAATTTATAGTTTATAAATTATTGTGTATTATTTATGACGGAATGTTTAATATTACTACCGAGTTTTTAATGATTACTGAGCATTTTGAATTTTTGCCGAGCGTTTAACATTATACAGGGTTGTATAATAAACATTGAACAACATTTTAAGGGGTTATTACTAGTACTATTTTGTCCTAGGATTTTTGAAAAAGCGATTTGTTTCGAAATTACACGGCGATAAATATTTTTTACAAACAAATTTTGAATTGTTTCAAATTATTATTGTAACGGAATTAAAAATACTGAGGTGAAGTGCTCGGTAACTTACAGTAAACTAATGCAGTGCTAGGTTTACCGAGTACAAAAATGTTCAAAGTACGTTTTTATTAAAGTTTCGATTGTTGAGACCGGCTATTTTTTGTATTCACAGCTAGTGTGCATAGGGAAAACAAAGTCAGATTGTTATAGATTTCATTTAAAAACGTCTTGTGAATTACTGCATCCTAGCTGGTGACATTTCCAACAGTTTTTGTAGATTAAAAAGCTTTGCATGTAATATTTAGGTAATAAAATATCGTTATTCTAAAAAAATGTGATCGCATTGAAGCTTGTAAACAAAGTTGTTTTTCAAAAATCATACAAGAACAAAATAATCCCTTGCATTTTTTCACAATGTTTAGTATACAGCATGTGTAACGAAAATTTCATCTTTTTTACAGAAATTCACTATATGAGTGAATATTTTTACCAACCTTTTAATCCTTTTATCGTGCATTAAAATTTATAACTTAGTAACTTTAAACAACTGAATAAATTAACGTTATTAAAATACAGAGCAGATCATTTAATTCATTTTGGGCGCACCGTAGCACTACCAAAAAGAAATTACTCCTAACTTTGTTAATATCCATCGAAACCAAAAACAGTTATTATTATACGATTTGTGACTGGTGCAAAAATTTAAGCAAGCGTGATTCAAAGGAAAATTTTAGATGGAAATACACGAGTTTTGTTAATTTTAAATAAATAGAAGAAATTTCCCCAATTCGCTTAAAATGCATTCAGTGTTTTTTTTTTGTCATTTGAAAGTACAGTATTATTTAGTAATTAATTATGTAATTGTAATTTTCGTATTTTCGTGCACGTACATAAAAATATGTACAATACACGAATAATAAACAGGTGCTCCGGAGCGCTCTTCAACGATTGGGTTGAAAGGAGGATAAAAAAAAATCACCACTTATTTTATAATTATATTGTTATTATATTATATTATTATGCTTTCACACTTAGTCGCTTTCCTCAACAATGAATCATCTGACTTTTAGCCCAAATTTTTAATACGTTTTCAAATGTTTTGATGTTTTCTATTTTTATCGATCGTAGGTATAGATTGTAATTTTTCCTACAACTAAGTTTTCTTTGTTACATTTTACCTGTATAACAACTAAAAACTTTGAAGAGCAATTCTTGTTATCAATACTCTATTTTCTTATCAAAGTTGTTGCATGACGCTCTTAATTTTTTTATCATTTTATAATATCTTGTTACAATATCAAGGAAAATATTATTTAATTATACAATAGTTTGCCAAGTTTTGAAACAAGAGATAAATTCAAGCACTTCAGTCAACTCGTCGAGTTTTATAAAAAAATCGGTGTCTGAAACAAATCTGCCAAATGAATACATAACAAAGTGTTTTTTGGGGTGTAAAAGTACAGTCAAAACGAACACGCAATGAATTATTACGTAAAATTTCCGATAAGTATACATTTTCTCTGATTAAATTGTGTCATCGATCCGATAATAACTTTATCGGTCTCCAAAGTTGTCTTAAAAATTCGGCACACAAAGCGCGCAATATTTACTTTAATCGCCGATAAAATACACATCTTCCGCAACAAACAGACGCGATATGTAATTTGATTTCGAAACGCAAAATTAAGTTCACGTTTCACACAGTAACCGTGTACAGCTGTGGCCTGACTCAAACATTCCAACCGATTTTTACTAACCCTCCGTAAATGGATGCTGAAATCAGCGTTCCTAATGAACAAAAGAAATTGTTTTGCACTATCGTCGAATGTCGCAAGTCGTTACATTTCCTACACAAACGCACGTAAATGTTCTTAGAACAATGGTGTTATCGGTTATTTCAGCGACAATTTTTATTTTTCCGAAAATCTCATTTCACCACAAACTGGTTTGTGCAATAGTGTCATTATCACCGATTACGACTTAAAAAACCAAACAGTACCGGGTCTTATCTTCTCGGAGATATGTTAATCGGGATTTTTAGAAACGACGGGGAATAAACGTCGACATTGGGAAAAAATCACATAAATAACAGGATCACCCCCGGCCCCGTCCGCTTATAAATCAAACCACCTCTCACTCGGACCAACATTTTTTGGCTGCAACAAAGAAAGCACCACAAAAGAACATCTGGGCATCCCACATAACACCTCACAAAGAGCTCGAAGCCGGGCCATTTCGACCCTTAAGCCGGGGCCGCTTACGTGCCTTCGTGGACTTGTCGTACCCGACACTTTGTTAGTAGTTTAGTGTTGGACCCACTGTGAAAATCCATAAGTTATGAACCGGCCGGACGGCGAAGAAAAGTTTTGATATCGCAGCTAATCGGATTTGGGCGCGGGGGATTTCAACCCGGCCGCAATTTGGTGCCTATTATGCCCGCGTCGCGAGATGAATCATTTGTGGAGGAGTTCTGGGTACCAGCTCCATCAATTTCGATTATGTTCGCCGTGACTACGAAAAAAAATCGTTGCGATTCGATTAAGAGTCGTCCTCAGACGGAGCTCTTATGGAGTTTCTAATGTTAAGCCCCGAAGCGAAAATCCACGTATGGTCCATCTACTGAAATCAAATTTATACCACCTGAAAGTATATTCAAATCTCCACAATATGACTCTTTTATTTTTCTAAATTTTTGTCTCTAAAGTCATAAAAACACATAAAAGCAAAGTTGCACTAATATAAAGAACAAACAACGTTTGAAAAAGATTAAAAATTTGTTCGGTCATATTATAGACTTAATCATTTAACGTCGATAAAAAAAACCCCGTCTAAATTGATAGAATAGCAAACGCGTAATCGCGGCGGACAATTTTTCAATAAAATCAACTTCTGAAATTTACAATCCTTCACAGGCTGTCTTTCACTATCAGGTATCAAGTAGCAGATATGTTTTCCTAAATGTAGACCCGAACCGTATCTTATCGGGAAAAGTGTATTCTTCCATTAGCATAATTACAAGCAATAAAATATTTAATTTTGGGGAAAAAGTTTTTGGAATCACCAATTCTTCGTCTGCGAACTGGAGTCAAATTTGCCGTTCTCAACCGGAGCTCTTTTGATGTTTCTATTTAATGTTTTAATAGGTCCATTAGAGATTTCTCGGATTCTAAAAAAATTAGTAAGAATCAAATTTATTTATTTATGTAATACAACTGTTTTAGAAAAATGTCTACTTGCAAGGGTTTGTTAGAAAAATCATAACTTTTAAACTGGTCGCAATGAAGAAATATGCAAAATGCCCGATAATTGCAAAATAATGGTTCTTTCCAAGTTCGTAGATTTACATAACTTTTATAAATAGCCTAAAACCTGACCTGACAATAAAAAAAATTGTGGAGTTTGTATTATTATTGTGATAAAATAGATTAAAATAATGTATAATTCAAATAAAAAAAAACGGGAAAAAACTGCAATAATACCATGTCAAAAATTTTGCAATAGATTGACTTGTGCTTTTTTAAATTGAACATAGGGAATATGTTGAGAGTTAAAAAATTTCCCGGTATAATTGTTTAAAATTTGTATAAAAATTAAATACAGGATATTTCAGAACAGAAAAAAAATATAGCTTCAAAGATATTCGAGAAAAGACAAGTTAAAATTAACTAATCAGAGATCTTCAAGGTGTGTTTGCCTTAACATTACGTTACTAGGATTTCATTAAAAAAACCTCTTTAAAATATGTGTGCGACTGGGGTTTTTGACTGATGTCAGTGTCAATGTATAATTCAAATAAAAAAAAAACAGAAAAAACTAATAATAAACTGCAATAATACCATGTCAAAAATTTTGTAATAGATTGACTTGTGTTTTTTTAAATTGAACATAAGGAATATGTTGAGAGTTAAAAAATGTCCCGGTATAATTGTATAAAAATTTGTATAAAAATTAAATACAGGATATTTCAGAACAGAAAAAAATCTAGCTTCAAAGATATTCGAGAAAAGACAACTTAAAATTAACTAATCAGAGATCTGCACCTTCAAGGTGTGTTTGCCTTAATTTTACGTTACTAAGATTTCATTAAAAAAACTCTTTAAAATATGTGTGCAATTGGAGTTTTTGAATGATGTCAGGTCAAATTAAATTCATATGAAAAAGACAAAATCTTTATTTATTTGGTTAAAATCATGAAAGGGTCTCTACAATCATCTATTCGGCCACTGATTATTTAACCTAAATTTGTTGACACTGAGAAATTAAATCTAGTATTGTCAAAATTACGGTAAACCAAATATTTTTTATAGCTGATGGTATTATTTTTGAATCCTAGTAACTTGCTTTATTTGGTAGAAATAATATTACACCTTGAGATGCCCTTCTGGAATTGGTAGAATTACAAGTCTTGTAACTCGGTTATGTAAACAGTAGCATATAATTTTCTTCTATTGTTTGACGACTTATTGTCGTCGGCAAGTGCCATTTTTCAGTGCGGCGCGAGTTCTGAAAGCCCGTACATAATGTAATTTAAATGTAATAAAAAATTGTAAATACAAGCACACTCAAACCTCTTTGATATCTCGTACTAAATCCATATTCTCCAACAAAGCAGTATACTTATGTGTTTTTTAACAGCGATGAATTTTTTTATACGACAACGCAGGATTTGATTGCATACAACAGTTTTTTTAAGTAAATTTATTTCGATAAAACGAATTTGCGGAAATTCATCAGAACAAGTCCCCAAAAAGCTCATGCTCGGCATCTTGTTGAATCCGGGAGGCCGACACTAATAATTCCATTTTGGTCCTGGTTTTCTCTTCTAAACTGAAAGGCAGAATTTATGACCGGCCGTTGTGTATTTACAATTCGAGAATCCCTTATCCACCGCTATTGCAGATTGCTGCTGACGTCTAGTAAAAATAGTTGGACGTAGAGAGAAATTCAAACAAAAATTAGAACAGTGACCAGATGTTACCACTAAGGACGAGCCTTAAAATCATGTATTCAAAATTCTGGAACCGCGCTTATAACCTCGCGATCATAACCGACCTTATCAGATACACAGGTGTTTTTGCTGAAGACAAAGCGCCCCTTTGACATTACGCCGTCTCCTAATTTGGCGAAAACATTCCATCGCCAAGCAAGGGCAAAAAGACGGCACCGGTCGTAACTTCACGCAGCTAGTTCTCGGTTTGGTCCGTTCGCTTTATATAGAAACGGCGAGAATTTACTATAAACGATATACGATACGACGACGACGACCGGTACCACCGCTTCTTCTTCCGTATGGATGAGTTGGGACGAGGTGCCCGGCGTGACGGCACCACGGAAAAAACGGAAGTCACTTGGACGCCGCGCGAAATCAAATTAATTGCACCGAGTCTCGACTGGGCTAAGTCAAGTCCAGCCGAGTCGTCTTCTCGGGCTAATCGCCCCTCAATTTGGATCGTTAACTAATCGCTAACGGCTCATAATTTAATCAATTTTATTAATTCCGCACTCAATTAATATAAATGCGGCGGCTACGTGACCAGTCACGAGACCTCCAATCGTGACAACATTAACTAACATTGCCCCAGATGTCGACTTTGACGCTTTCCTCCCTCCGAGTATTTGTTCAGCCCCTTCTGGAACAACATTTCGGCCATCCGGTCGCCCCGTTTTCATTTTCGACGCTCCTCAGTTTTGTTTATCGGCGAAGAATAAACAGTTTAGTTTATCCCGTATTCGGACGCCGACATTGACTGATCGCCGTCTTGAACAGACGGCGTCTCCGTTCAATTAAACCTCGGGCCGAAATAGGAATTGCGAGACGACGAACGGACGCGTTCCTCCGCTTCTTCGTCGTGCGTACGTATTTGGATGTAGTAAACGCGTTCAAGGTGAACGTACAGCGGCGTCGTCCAGGACCGACCTCAAGGCTTCTAACCCTTAACCGGCAAAATTTACCGATTCGCACCGGCGTAATTCTTCTTCTGGTAGCGAGATTGCAAAATGGAAGCGAGCGACCGAACACAACAAGTTCCCAGGCTTTTCCTCTACCGCCATAAATGGGATTCGGAACAGGTTGCGCACTTTTTCAGAAATTCAATCGAAACCAGAAAGCCGAATTTAATTGTGCGCCGTTTAATCCGTCCTTTAGAATTCGAAAATCTTCTTTTTTATTGTCGGTCCCTCAAAACCTGCCTCGTTTCTCGCTATTCATAACGCCAACAGAGGCTTTTATTATTCCCATTCGACGTCATTCCGAGAACCTCGTCGACTGAATAATCGGAGGACACAATAAGTCCACACAAGACTCGCAGGTACCACCGAGAAAACCCTACGCTTACAAAAGGCACAGGTGTTGGAATTTGTTATTCTTTTCCGAATTGAAAATCCATCCCAAAGCAGGTCCAGGTACAACGGTTGATTTATTCAAAAAAACTCTGTCCCAGTCGTCATATAATAGTGAATGTTTCTTGTGCGTAAATTAGAAGCCTCCTCTCTATCGAAGATTAGATAAGTTGATGTCTGACGGTGTATAATTACACGCTTTTAATTGGGTCGTGTGGGTGATCGGCTGACATATCCTCGTTCTCCGCGTTATCAAAACACAACAACAACAAACACGAATTGTGCACCGAGCAACATAAAAATAAAGATATAACGCTTATAGCAAACAGGAGACGTTTCCGTACTTCCATGCACCATTCATTGTCGCCCATTCACTCCATGAACTTTACTCTTGGGAGTGTGGGTGTTGCACACATCCTGTCTGTACGGTAAACGTATAGATATCGATGGGCAAATATTGACACTGAATCATGGCGGCTATACTCCACAGTCGATCCTCCGGTGATGTTTGATTTGCGTGCTCAAGAACCAGAAGAAGACTTAAAAAGAAAAAACACCGAAGGTGTCGTAGGTGGACGGTCGTCCACAATTGAATTCGCATTTCCCACGATTTTAAGAAAATTCAATGACTATCTCGATTTTCTCCTGTCGGATGAATGACGGATGGTCCTTC